>CM066323.1:19425131-20632131 GCA_033807775.1 Saussurea involucrata | reverse complement strand
ATCCATTATACATCATCGTTCAATCACCAAACAGCAGAGAAAATCATCCAAACTCATAGCAAAGAACATTCAAACTCTGGAGATCAAGTATTGAAAGCCAGAACCCTACTGTGAACTCAAGAACACTCTAAGGAAAGCTCAAGTATCGCTCTCGACGCACAATAACAGCCCTCGACCAGAAGTTCACACTTTGTATTCACACACGACAAACACCTATTTTTACATTCAAACACTTGTACTTTACATTTCGAAGTATTTCCTTCATTTGTATTGTAATCATCGTACGACCGACGCCAGTACCAAGGACGTCGCCCTTGATTGGCGACCATAGTGCAGCGACAACACCCCTTGTCGTCCGCAGGTTTTTTCCTCGATTGAGGTTTTTCCTGCGTCATCAAATCCCTTGTCTCGTTTATTTTTTCCCTCGTCGCACGTCTCGTCGACAGATCCTTTCTTTAGTTGATTAAGTCCACATCGACCTTAAGTTGTCCCTTTGGTGCGATTTTTGGCATTAACAGTTTGGCGCCATCCGTGGGACCTCATCTAGAGAAAATCCTCGGCGAACGTGCACCTTACTAACAGTTTCTTGGAGTTTTTTCTGCTCTTTATTACAGGAACAATGGCAGCCCCTGGAAATCCGCAGCAAGCTGTTGCTCAGATGTATCAGGAGCTCGAAGTCGCCAGGAATCAGCTCAATGCAATGGCAGAGCAGAATCGCAGAGCAGCTGAGGAGATCGCGCGGCTAAGAAATCCTCTTGGGCCTCAAAATGGTCCTAGGCCGTTCGTGCAGAACTCAATTCCAAGATCGTTCGACCAGAATGGCCCTAGACCATTTGTCACGCATCCAGGCCCGTTCATGCAGAATCAACAGCCAGGGCCGTCCAACCCAAATCCTCAGTTTGGGACAGTTCCTCCTCAGCACATAAGGCCACCACCCGTGAATAATGGGTCTCAGCCATTACAAGGATCGCGGCCTTTCCAGCAAGGATCGCAGCCATTTCAGAATGGACCGCAGCAATTCCACTATGGGTCGCAGCCATATTTTTTCCCTTCCAACGGGGATACCAATGGTTCGTCGCATGGTAATGGCACTAGCCCAAGGACCAATCCCTCGATAGGGGCAAATCCTGATCTTAACGATCATGTCGTCCAGCGTTTGAAGATGTTAGAAGACCAAAATGAGCGCGTCCTGTCCTTCATCGACGAGATTGCCGCCGTCGAGGTCCCAAAGAAGTATAACATTCCTGCCTTCACTCCCAAATATTCTGGTGTGACTGATCCGATTGAGCACGTCGCGCAGTACAAGCAGCTCATGTGGACGATCTCGATCCCATTTATGTACCAGGAAGTATGCATGTGTAAGAGTTTCGGAGCAACTCTCACTGGTCCAGCTCTCCAATGGTTAATCAATCTCAAACCCAAGTCCATCGGGTCGTTTGCTGAGTTGGTTAACCAGTTCTCCCAGCAATTCGCCAGCAGTCGTAAGATGGAGAAGCAGACCAGCGACCTATATTACATCGTGCAGAAAGCTAATGAGTCTATTCGAAGTTATTTCAACAGATTCAATGCCGAAATGATCATCATCCGCAATTGCGACGTAAAAACCGCGATCGAAGCCTATAAGTGTGGTCTGGACGATAATTCGGGTCTATACACCGACCTGACCAAGTATCCCCCAGAGACTTTCGAAGACGTCCGAGCTCGAACCTTGGCATATATGAGGGTCGAGGATGATGCCACCTTTCGTCGCAAGCACACTGATGACAAGAAGTCGTTAGGCGTCAGAAAGCCAGAGTTCAAGACAAAGGCTATTTCTAGAATAGAGCCAGCGCGCCAAATTTCAAATGTTCGTTTCAAGACGAAAGCAGAGGCCAAGACCGCGACTAAGTTCACTCAATACCCCAAGATATCCTCTTACGGATTCAAAGGATCTGCTAAGGAATTAGTCGAAGCTCTGAAAGGTACCCAAGCTACCATCCGATGGCCAAAGAAGTCCGATATGGACGATGCTAAGAAAGACAAATCAAAGTGGTGCGACTTCCATGCCGATCATGGTCATGCGACAGACGACTGTATCGCATTGAAGAAGGAACTAGCATATCATTTTCCGAAAGGAGATCTCAAAGATATCATCGACGATGTCGCTATTTCAGCTAACGGCCATCGACCGTCGACCCCCAAGCACGCGAAAGTCGTCAATTGCATCACCGGTGGTTCAGACGTATGTGGTCTGACATATTCCGCAGCCAAGCGTCATGCCAGTCAGGCGCCCGATGATCGGCCTATTCCTCGCTCGTTCAGACCCAAAGGAGATTTGGAGCTAGAAGCCATGAAGATTATGTTCGACCATGTCGACCTTGGCGACTCGTATCAAAAGCATCACGACGGGTTGATCATTCAGATCACGGTCGGTAATTGTCTAACGCGTCGAGTCTTGATCGACGGGGGCAGCTCAGCAAATGTTATTTTTCTCAACACCATCAAAGCCATGGGAATCAATCACTCGGAAATCACCCGACGTTCGACGACTTTGGTCGGTTTCAACGGAGAAGCGACGAGCACCTTCGGAGAGATCATCCTGCCCGTCTACGCCGGAGGAGTCAACAAGCAAACCAAGTTTAGTGTCATCGATTGTGTGTCGGCCTATAACATCATCTTATGACGACCATAGATCCATGATATGAAAGTCGTTCCCTCGACGTATCATCAAATGTTGAAATTCCCAACGCCATGGGGAATCCAGGAGATCAAGAGTGAGCCAAAAGTCGCTCGTGAATGCTACAAGTCTACCTTGAAACCGAGAAAATAAACTGAAGTCGCAAGATCAAGCTCTCGACAGGTTCGTTCTTCTATCCCTAAATTAATATCTTTTCAACAGGGATAAATCTACTATGGTGCCTCGTCGCACGACAACATAGCCGACCGCAGGACAATATTTCCCCGTGTCATTCTGTCATTTAAAACCTATCTTTTCCTCCCAAAAAAGGATACGGTAATAAATGACAGGGGGCAAATTGAGAGAGTCTGAAATGGTACGTTCTCTAGCTCTTTCCAGCTCTTTCTTATACGATTTTTCCTTACAAAACGTTTACTGACTTAAGCATCGGAGGGTCGTTGGTGAGCCAACGACCAACCCCCGACATCGTTTTATCGCAGAATCGCACGACAAATTATCGTAGAATCGCACAACAGTAGTCATTAAGTCTACTATATGACTTTAGAATCGCAAAGTCGAACGACATAAACGATCAGGTCTCTAACTTGATCATTTCTCCACAGGGGCATACGATACAAACTCATTGTACGATCTAATCGTACGATCGCAAAGCCTAAATAACTTACATCTAAGTTTCTTAGCTTTTATACCCTGAATGGATACTTTAAACCGTGTGTTCTTATATGTGTTTTACGTTATTCTCATCATATTACAATAAAGGCCTTAGTCGCATGATTTCCTATGTATCTTACATTCCATCGATGTGATATTCGCTTACCAAGTATATGAAAACACAAGTTCAAACACAAAAAGTGCATTTACTGAAAAGATCGTTAGGTACACGCTCGACCATCAACAGTCGAGCAGCAAAGCAAAACAAAATAAGAATCCTAAATTAAAGGAGGAACATCCGTCACATTCATGCCCGAAGTCCCGACCTGAAGGCTTTCGCCTGCCACTTCCTCCTCAGCGTCCTTCTCATCATCCAAGTCGAGATCCCTCTCGGTCCCGACTCTCTCATAAAAGAGACGCAACTCATCTGACACTGAAGCCAAAGGATCCTTGCCCTGCAGGTGACGTCGCATAACTGCCGCACGCGCAGTAAGTCGAGCATAAGAAAAGAAAGACTTATTTTCGTCCTTCAACTCATCAGGTTCCTTCTTCAAAGTTATCACTTTAGCCTTGATTCCCTCGACTTCCTTCCTCTTCGCGGTTACGGATTCCTTCATCCCTTCCAGCTCCTTTCTCTGGTCGCGCATCAAAATCAGGGACTCCTTCAAACGCGAGTTTATCTCGTCTCTTGTATAACTGAGGGCATCCAATTCGTCCAGAGCATGGTCAAGGCGCACCGACATCGCTTCTTCATGCTCCAAAGCAGCTTTCTCTTTAGCTAACGCTGCATCTTCATCTTTGGTAACAGAAGCCGTTGAAACCTCTATATTCGTCGTTTCGGCATGTAATGCCAGGGAAGCTTGGAACGCCTGAAGAATCATAATATGAGCGGCATTAGTATAAAACGACAACGACAACGACAAACGACAAGTCTTGAAAGAAAGGCTTACCAAGAATAAGAGTCCAGCTGTATGGAACTCTTTCTTCTCGAAAGAAAACCTGTCAAAACGCTCCGTGAAAGACGGAAGCAAATATTTTTCCAAATGGGGTAACAACTTCGTCTCGTCCAAGACATTGTCGTCCAGAAAACCCGACGGCAACGTAAAGTTGACCGTCGTTTCCGCCAAAGGTTCTTTCTGCGCGCCTTTGCCCCTGTCGGCCGATGAAAGGCCGGATAGGACGACGGGAGACATCGTCGCCAGTTGCGCAGTATCCACAGATTTCGCGCCAGTCGCAACCGACGCCTTCGCCTTCCTAGACAAGGCAACCCTCGATGGGTTATCCGTCTTCAAAGACGGTTCCCTCAGAACGGACACCTTTGTCCTCTTTAAGAGGCCCGACCCGGCTGTCGGGACCTATTTTCTCTTCAGGACTCCCGACCCAGTGATAGGCGGGTTTACACCCCTCCTAAATCTAACCGCAAGTGTACGGTGTCGAAATCAAGTAATAACGTACGGTAAGTACGAGTATCGAATCCACGGGAACTAGGAACTAAGTATCACAATTACTACAAGCTCTATTAACTGAACGATCGAAATTTGAGAGGTTGGTTTATAAACTAATTGATTGCAAATAAAGTAAATCAACACAATCGGACAGGAAACAGCTTTGGAAATTCAGATAGAGAAACTAGTTGAGGGTTGGAAATCCTTAGGTTTTCGCATACAAACATTTAACTCAAAACAAATATCAGTTACTCCCGTTAATGAATACCCAATCTTGATCTCACCACTGTTCTTTCTCAAGCTACAATGATGTTTATTTTTAAAGCATGGTTCCTTTTCAAGCAACCATGATTTTTATCTTGAAAACACAAGTTAAATCTCTCGATCTCAACCTATGTAGTTCAAAACACATTAAACACAAGATTGTAATGGGACTAAGGTTTACTAGGTATATCTCTATCCTTTCTTACCTTAGGCATGCAATTTCTAGTTCTAAATAACAATCAATTCTCTCGAACTTAATTGCTAATAACAAAACAATTGTAAATTGGCCAAATTCACAAAGGCATTAAAAACGAAATCACATACTTCATTAATTAAGGAAAACTGATAAATGTCATCGAATCATCTGTTTGTACACTTAAATCCAATTCATTCCAACCCCCAACATCTAAAGATTAGTTCATGATGTTGGGGGATTCAAACACAAGAGAAAGAAAAACGAAAGCGTATGTAAACATAATGAATGTGATCGTGGTGAATGTGAAAGATGTAGTGATGAACTCCCTTCTCCCGTGATTGAATCTACTTTGCGTCGTGAACGTGTCCTCGATTGATCCTCTCTCGTCGCTCCAAAAGGTGTCACACGGCTCTGAAAATCTCCCCTGGAACTGCTCTGGCCGTCGTGTGAAAGTTGGATCCCGAAAAGTGACCTAAAATCTGAATAAAATAGCTAAAATTCGCAAAACAACCCGTGCCGCGGTTTGTGCCGCGGTTTGCAAACCGCGCGCCAAACCGCGCGGTGGCGTGGAACAGTGTGTGCCGCGGCATGGGCCGCGGTTTGGGAACTGTGTGCCGCGGTTTGGAAAACTGTGTGCCGCGGCATGGGAAAAGTGTGCGCCGCGGTTTTGGACTTGGATCTCGGGCTTCCGTTGGCTTCGTTTGGGACTCGTTTTGGACTCTTTTTAGCTTCTTTTCTCGATGATTGCCGCCTTTTAGATTACCTGCACATTCCACTCGATAAACCATAAAATACTCGCCCTTTTTACTAGAACACAAGCCAATCTCATTGGTTTGAGAACCGAAAATAACGCCAAAAAGTGGTGTTATCAACAACCCCAAACCGAGCGTTGCTTGTCCCCAAGCAAATTAGCGACAAAATAGAATAAAAGCACATCTCGGTGAAATAATAACTGCACAATTCCCAATCGGTACCAAGTGATGCAACGGTGATTTCCCATACCCGTGAATGTCTATCTCACCCTCGCCTCATTCTTATTTTGTTTGACCTATTACCTTCCATTGGGGGTTGAACTCGTGACTGTTCCGATTACGTTAAGGTTAGACTAAGTCCAAACATACTAGGGAAAAACATTTCGCCTTGACCCTACCTCACGGGATACTCTCTTTTCACTCGAACCTAGGTTATCGCTCGTGTTGTCATGTTTACGGAGGTTATGTACAAGAATACTCAAATTATTACATGACAACTCTAAAGAAAGAGGCACAAATGTCCAAATGTTTGATCTCAGAAAGAATTAAGTAGCAAGACAAGGAATATCGATGAGGGTGGTCATATACCGTAATCACATCTTCCAAAAGATCATCCAGGTCTTTACACGGGTTGTAATGGGGCTAGGGATATGGTTGAGAAATGAAGGGTAAAATGGTTCAAAAATCCTCGGTGTGTCAATCTTTGGCAATTCCTGAACTCTCGTTGCTTCACATTTGCTTACTTGGCCCTTTTTGTCACTATTGGAGTCGCTTTGACTCTCTTATTTTGCAGCTCTAACTATCATCTAAATAACTGTTTTTTTTTTGGACTTCATTGGTCCTCTTTTCTGCTTCTCGGGTTACATTGACCCATTTTATTCTCATGACTGGCCTATTCTATTCTTTTCTGCTCTATCTCGAGTAGTTCATTACTGCTTCCGATTGACACACTTTCGGATAAGGGTTGGCTAAGGCTTTTGGCTAAAGGTTTAATGGTGGGTTTAGAAAGAATTAAGGTGCGTGTTTGGCTGCAAAAGGGGTTATGGATACACACAAACGGGTGAAAGGGAACGATAGCTAAAAACGGTTTAAAAATAAAACACATAATGTCTGGAATCATATCTTAAGGTCCACACGATACGGTCTATTCTACCCTTACCTAATATCCCGATGTTCGTCTTTGCTACTCAATGCAATAATGTAGCGAGATCATTCTACATTCACGACAAGGAATTCGAAAAGTGTATAAGAATTAAATGTATGAATCCCTCGAAATGAAAAATGTCTTTAAGGCTCAAAATCTCACTATCGGGTGGTCTCCACTAATGTCCCTAGTCATGTCCTTTCCCGGTCCTTCCCTAACGGTCACGTCACTATCACAAGATTTTTCCCACAATGGTTGGTCTCAATCATTCAAAACAAAAGTTTTTGGCTAATGTGATCTAAATACTCAGAAATGTAGGAAATCTACGTGCATGAGCTTGGGCCCGATTGGGCAACCCCAAACCTTACCCACACATTGTCCCCAATGTGCAAGCAAAGTCGTAAGTGATGCGACTCAATCATTGTGCAGTTATTACAGTTATCAAAAGGACGGGCAAGGCATTACATAGCAAGCAAAAAGAAATCCCACTTTCTAAAATGGGCACCCCAAACCTAGGCCGTGGCCTAGGTTTGCCAATAAAAGCCAACCCCAAACCTCGGTGAAACTGAGGTTTGCACAGGGTTTAAAGAATTAAGTGTGTAGATGTGAAAAAGATAAGGCACCCCAAACCTAAGTGGAACTTAGGTTTGTTGCCTCTCGTTTAACTAATACTGAAACAAACATCATACACCACTCATTAACATAAAGATTTAGAACATACCTGTTTTGCCCGGCCGGAGGATTCTTGACTGGTTGAGCATCAATCGGAGGAGACGGAGAGAACACGCAAAACAAAACAAAGAAAAACAAGGCACAAGACAAAATACTAGGAAGGAACCACACCAAGCAAGAAAGGAATAAAAACTGCACGAAAAACAAAACGAAGCAACAGGGACTTACGCGGTTTAGCCCGCGGCTTGCAAGTCGCGTGACAAACCGCGTAACCTACTGTTTCAGAAAACCAACAGAGGGTCCCGCGGCTTGCTGCGCGGTATACAAACCGCGTGTAAAGCCGCGTATGTCCCTGTTTCAAAATATTTTTGGCTTTTTTCGATTTTTCGATTTTTATGGCTTTTCGGAAATGAAAACACACGCAAAGTAAAAATAAAAGAAAACAAACCTTGTTGGGTTGCCTCCCAGCCAGCGCCTTATTTAAAGTCGTGGCACGACTGTGCGGTTTCAACTTGGCTCAGTATCCGCAGACTCGAATCGCCCACACTTGCGATTCCCCGCGGATTGTTCCCTCTTTACTTGACCTTTACCATCTCTAGATCTGCACTGTCCACTATCGAACATCTTGAAGTTTACCTTCTCGCCACCAACTCTGAAGGTAATCTCTCCTTCCTCCATGTCTATTAATGCTCGACTCGTGGCCAGGAAGGACCTCCCCAAAATCAGCGGGACTTCCTCATCTTCATCTATGTCGATGACCACGAAATCTACCAGGAAGTAGAACTTACCAACTTTGATCAGCACGTCTTCAATCACCCCGTATGGATACCTTATTGATCTGTCCGCGAGCTTGAGTGTCATGTATGTTGGGCTCACCTCTCCCAATCCGAGTTTCCTGAAAACAAATAACGGCATTAAATTAATACTCGCCCCTAAATCACATAACACTTTATTAAAACTAAGATCCCCAATTTGAATAGGGATTGAAAAACTCCCTGGGTCTTTGAGCTTCTGGGGAAGCTTATTCTGGAAGATGGCACTACACTCTTCAGTGAGTGTAACTGTGGATTGATGATCGATCGCCCTCTTTTTGGAAAGGATCTCTTTCATGAATTTCATGTAAGAGGGCATTTGGGTGAGAGCATCTGCAAAAGGGATATTGATCGTTAGCTTTTTAAATACTTCAATAAATTTAGAAAAATTGACCTGATCCTTATTTGCTTTCAGCCTGCTCGGGTAAGGTACTCTTGGTGCTGCCTTCTTGACCGGTGGTGTCACTTCTTTCTTCTTCGGTTCACTTTCCTCGCTTTCTTCAGCTTCAACTTCCTTCACCTTCTCAACCTCTTTTTCCTCAGGCTCGACTTCCCTTGCTGGCTTCCCATTCAGTTCTTTGCCATTTCTCAGATAGATGGCATTACAATTCTCTTGGTTCCTCTTTTCGGCCATGCTTGGAAATGTGCCAGGTGGTCGGTTTTGTAGGGCTTCCAAAATCTTCCCCACTTGCCTCTCGAGAATTCTGATTGAGGCTGTATTTTGATCAGTTGCGGCTTTCACCGTGTTGATCGTGCTCGCTAATCCCTCGACCGTGCTGTCCATTTTTGACATGAACTTCATCATCATCTCTTCTAATCCCGGTTTCTTCTCCATCGAGGGCCCTTCATTCCTATGGTGAAAACCTGGAGGACGGTACACATTATTAGTTTGAGCAAAATTAGAAGAGTTAGAAAAATTACCTGACTGTGGTTGACCGGACTGATTCCATGAAAGATTGGGATGCTTCTTCCATCCCTCATTATAGGTGTTCGAGAAAGGATCGTTTCTCGGTTGGTTCCGGTTTGACACAAAGTGAATCTGGTCAGGTTCTTGAAGATTTCCTCCATTCAGCTGATTCGTGAGAGAGGCTAGTTGAGCTTTCAGTTCATTCAGCTCATTACTCTCTTGGACACTTGCAACTCGTCTTACCGCTGATCTCGGAGTGGAGAAACTATGTTCGGCCAAGTTCTCAATCAGCTCGCACGCTTCCTCATACGACTTGTCCATTAGTGCTCCACCCGCGGCAGCCGTGATGTCGTTCTTAAATTGCGGGTGGAGTCCACTGAAGAAGGTATGGATGATGACCCAGCCCTGTAGCCCATGATGAGGACACTTTTAGATCATGTCCTTATAACGCTCCCAAGCCTCATATAACGTTTCCTGATCCCATTGAGAAAAATGGGTGATCTCCGCCATTAGTTGGGCGGTTCTGCTCGGTGGGAAAAACTTTTGGAGGAAGGCTGCTTTCAACTGTGCCCAAGTAGTGATCTGATCTGACGGTAGGCCTTCTATCCATATTTCAGCTCGACCTTTTAATGAAAAACTGAACAGCCTCAGTTTGATTGCGTTCTCCTCCATCCCGTTGATCTTGAAGGTGCTACAAATGCGCTCGAAAGCCCGGAGATGAGCATGAGGATCTTCGGTCGGTGCTCCTCCATATTGATTTTGCTGCACCATTACGATGGTGCTCGGCTTTATTTCGAAATAGTTAGCCGCAGTGGTAGGTGGTTGAATGCCTATCCGTGCGGCCGCCACATTAGGATCCGCAAATGACCGCATCGGAACTCTTTCCGGAGGTGGTGGTGGATTGTTGCGGCGAGGTGGAGGATCATTGCGCGGAGGTGGTCTCTCGTCGTCGGACATCTCGAATTTCGGATTCCTTTTGGCTTTCGCTTCCTTACGCAGCCGACGAGCGGTTCTTTCGATCTCCGGATCAAATTGTTCGATCTCTTTTCCTCGGGTCGTCCTTGGCATAAACCAAGTGGTACCTGAAAAGAAGACAGTAAAGTCAATAATCCGAAAACTGAAAGTGATGGAAAAATAACAAGAAAAGAAAATGCCCAATCTAATAGCGCGTATAGATGGTAGTGCTATTAGCTACAACTAGTTCCCCGGCAACGGCGCCAAAAACTTGACACGGGGTTTTGACACCCCGCGAATCTTACCGCAAGTGTACGGGTCGAAGTCAAGTAATAGTACTTGAGAAAGTACGAGTATCGAATCCACGGGAACTAGGAACTAAGTATCACAATTACTACAAGCTCTATTAACTGAACGATCGAAATTTGAGAGGTTGGTTTATAAACTAATTGATTGCAAATAAAGTAAATCAACACAATCGGACAGGAAACAGCTTTGGAAATTCAGATAGAGAAACTAGTTGAGGGTTGGAAATCCTTAGGTTTTCGCATACAAACATTTAACTCAAAACAAATATCAGTTACTCCCGTTAATGAATACCCAATCTTGATCTCACCACTGTTCTTTCTCAAGCTACAATGATGTTTATTTGTAAAGCATGGTTCCTTCTCAAGCAACCATGATTTTTATCTTGAAAACACAAGTTAAATCTCTCGATCTCAACCTATGTAGTTCAAAACACATTAAACACAAGATTGTAATGGGACTAAGGTTTACTAGGTATATCTCTATCCTTTCTTACCTTAGGCATGCAATTTCTAGTTCTAAATAACAATCAATTCTCTCGAACTTAATTGCTAATAACAAAACAATTGTAAATTGGCCAAATTCACAAAGGCATTAAAAACGAAATCACATACTTCATTAATTAAGGAAAACTGATAAATGTCATCGAATCATCTGTTTGTACACTTAAATCCAATTCATTCCAACCCCCAACATCTAAAGATTAGTTCATGATGTTGGGGGATTCAAACACAAGAGAAAGAAAAACGAAAGCGTATGTAAACATAATGAATGTGATCGTGGTGAATGTGAAAGATGTAGTGATGAACTCCCTTCTCCCGTGATTGAATCTACTTTGCGTCGTGAACGTGTCCTCGATTGATCCTCTCTCGTCGCTCCAAAAGGTGTCACACGGCTCTGAAAATCGCCCCTGGAACTGCTCTGGCCGTCGTGTGAAAGTTGGATCCCGAAAAGTGACCTAAAATCTGAATAAAATAGCTTAAATTCGCAAAACAGCCTGTGCCGCGGTTTGTGCCGCGGTTTGCAAACCGCGCGCCAAACCGCGCGGTGGCGTGGAACAGTGTGTGCCGCGGCATGGGCCGCGGTTTGGGAACTGTGTGCCGCGGTTTGGAAAATTGTGTGCCGCGACATGGGAAAAGTGTGCGCCGCGGTTTTGGACTTGGATCTCGGGCTTCCGTTGGCTTCGTTTGGGACTCGTTTTGGACTCTTTTTAGCTTCTTTTCTCGATGATTGCCGCCTTTTAGATTACCTGCACATTCCCCTCGATAAACCATAAAATACTCGCCCTTTTTACTTGAACACAAGCCAATCTCATTGGTTTGAGAACCGAAAATAACGCCAAAAAGTGGTGTTATCGCCCAGTCGTCGAAACGTCCTTCTCCCTCGCCTCGCGAGCTACTTCGACTTGGGCCATCTTCCTAGCAACAGAAGTCGTCGCCTGTGCTTGAGATTCACCTGTACGGTAGAAGAAAGAAATTAGACGATTCAGAACAGAGAAAGACCAGGTCAAGCGAAAAGAAGACAAAAGGATACTTACCAATTATCTCTACCTCTGGTTCTTCGCTCTTCTCTTCCTCCTCAGTCTTCTTAGAGTCCTCCTCTTCTTCTTTCTCCTCTCGACCCATCCTCATTCTGTCGCTCAAGAAAACGGTGTCATCATCCTCGTCTATCAAATGACGCGTGACGTACGACCGGACTTCAGTACTAAACTCCAAGAACTTTTTGATCTTAGCCCGAGAAGCATCATCCGGCTTTACCTTATCGAAATCAATATCTACGCATAAAAAAGAAGATCAGTCGAAAAAACAATCGAGCAACAGAATAACATGAAAACGAACAGTCAAAGGCTCACCCGTCATATTCCAACCCTCCCTAATCCAGTCACTATCAGTGTCCAGCGTCGATACCCGTACGAATACGTACCTCTTCTTCCATCCACGGTCGTTGACCGCAGTATTTAAAACCAGGGTACGATCACCCTTACACCTTGAAAACAAACTATAGCGACGGTACCGGTCATTCTTGACCTTATACGCCGTCAGAAGGTCCCTCACATTCATCGGTGGATTCTAGTTGGAGGTAAGTCGTTCGATGATCAAGATAACTCGCCAGAACTGGGGCATCAATTGCCCCGGCGAAAGATCAAATTCACACAGGAACTCTTTGACTAAATGCGAATATGGCCAGTGAAAACCTATCTTGAACGGGTATTCGTATATAACAACGTACCCCTCGGGGCACATTTCCGGTCGAACCTTGCCAACCTTGCTTACAGTAATCCCCATGGGAATCCTCGCTAGACTTCTAAAGTCGTCGAGATCTTCTTCGTTTTTAATGGTGCTTCTAGGCTCTGTCGACATTGCCATCCCCGTTAAATTAATTTGCACTTCTGAGAGGCCCCAGATATCCCAGTTTTTTCTAGGCTTTCTAGCAATAGACTTGCGACGCATACGCAAACTGGAGGGTCGTATCTTATATGATCTCAAAAAAACTTAAATTAGGTCAAAGATCCTTGCAAGTTCTAATCAAACAGAAATCGCCAAGAAAAGATCTATCGTAATCTTTATTTATGCAGTCGATCATGTCAGGTCGAGCCCTTTGATGATCGCCGCGCATCCCCGTCCTTTCGTATGACCACAGGGATCGTCGACACCTGTCATCGACAGCTGGTAAGCATCATCGTGTGTCAGTATGACGTCACGACCTCGTTCCCTTTTCAACTTCTCGTTCAGTTAGAAACGGACCAATCTAGCTCCAAGGCGATTGAGGTAATTTCTAACTCTTGTCTTATTTCCTATGCGTCTGATTGACAAAATTTAAAAATTAAATTGGACATTTAATTTTCAAATTTTGGAGGCAAACTGTTTGGGCAAAAAATCACGTCGTACGACCACGACCAGAGCAGGTAAGACGTACGTCATAATCCAAATCTTGTATTAAGATAAGGTCTCGACAAGAACCCATAAAACATCCGTCGTCTCCCGTAAAAGGTAAGTCGTATGTCACCCATGACGCACGACCATAGCATCGCCCGTCCCGTACGACCATCGCGTAAGATCATTGTACCTTCGACCAAAGCTAATGTTAACCTTGACTGTTACGTTTGTTAAGTATTTAATGCAGGAGTCAAAGTCATTAACAGCAAGTAGCCGTAACGGACGAAGAGCATTATGGATAATCACTCCGGCGACCGTTTCCAGCCGTTGTAGCCGTTGATCAAATCATTGATGGAGCTAACTAATGACGCGAAGACTATAAAAGACAAGCTAAAGCCGCATTTCAGGGGACATCAGCTATCATCCAATAGACATCAGTGAACATCCATTATACATCATCGAACATCACCAAACAACAGAGAAAATCATCCAAACTCATAGCAAAGAACATTCAAACTCTGGATCTCAAGTATTGAAACCCAGAACCCTACTGCGAACTCAAGAACACTCTAAGGAAAGCTCAAGTATCGCTCTCGACGCACGACAACAGCCCTCGACCAGAAGTTCACACTTTGTATTCACACACGACAAACACCTGTTTTAACATTCAAACACTTGTACTTTACATTTCGAAGTATTTCCTTCATTTGTATTGTAATCATCGTACGACCGACGCCAGTACCAAGGACGTCGCCCCTGATTGGCGACCATAGTGCAGCGACGACACCCCTTGTCGTCCGCAGGTTTTTTCCTCGATTGAGGTTTTTCCTGCGTCATCAAATCCCTTGTCTCGTTTATTTTTTCCCTCGTCGCACGTCTCGTCGAAAGATCCTTTCTTTAGTTGATTAAGTCCACATCGACCTTAAGTTGTCCCTTTGGTGCGATTTTTGGCATTAACAATAGGCATAAAGTAATTTGTAATTCCTGATTTCTATGGAAAGGTCAGAGATAGGCATAAAGTAAATTGTAATCTCTACTTTCATTCCAAGAAATAGGCATAAAGTAACTTGTAATTTCTTGGATATGAGCGATGATCTAGAATCTGCAATGATTCGTAGTAGGCTCTTGAATACGATGTTATGACTTTCTGAATATTAGTCATATTCAGGGGATCGGGTACGTTCCCGTCATTGTAAGACGAGCTTGAGTACAGTAAGAATGGTAGCATACCAGGTTTGTTTATATGCTTTGAATATCTGAGTTTTCAAAGTTGTTAATGTTTTAATTTGAAATTGGATGTTCTCACTAGGCGTAAGCCTAATCGTTTCAAATTAAATTTTCTTACCAGGTACTAGCTCGGGGAAGTAAAGGGAAGAGGGACGAGTGCTTTTGAGTATTCAACTTTTGAGGATAAGCGGAGAATTTAGCTGACGCGAGGAGGCTTTTGGATGAATTGCTTAGATAACCACTTTAATCTAATTATAGTTGACATGATTAGATTAATAGGTTATTTAGAGAATTCAATATGTGTAAATATGAACCCTCATAGTTAATTCTCTGCCTATATATGTAAAAGTTTGGATGATATTCTGATATACCTTGTTAAATTTTAAGGTTCAAATTGGCCCTGATTTTAGGGTGTTACACAATATCTGGTACGGTTGGTCTGGGATGTTACAGAGTTAGACATGTACAAGAAAGAATATGTGGAGTTATATGGCAACAAACAATGGTATCATCTTTACGACTCCTTGAACGTTTTCGAGTTAAGTAAATATGCACCATATAAGCATTGGATGACAATGCCTGATATGGGTGTTCTAATTGCTTCAAAGTACAATGTGATATTACACGTTCTAACCGTTATAGGTAGTATGATGCACTTATCGCTTCGGTCAAGGCCGCCACCATGGTACGAACATGTTACTATCACAATTGGACATGTTAACAATAACCATTACGTCAAAGTAGGATTGATAGGAGGGTATCCAATGCCTATTGTTATGCCACAATGGGTTCATTTCAGGTATGATTGCGCTGCAACATGGATTACCCCGTAAATGAATCGATTAAACAATTACAGTCAAAATTTACATCGAAATTGTTCAACTGAGAGGTCATAATAGAATGATTGACGATGTAATTTCAATTAATGCACGTTCCAATCTTATTATGAATTAATATATATTCCATTTTTTTCTAAGGGAAATTAATTAAAATACCCAAAGTTTGACTTTGACTTGCTAAAATACCCACATTCTCGGCAGTTTTGCAAAAATACCCATTTTTCCGCAGAGGGATCCGCGATCGCGGACGCATGCCCACGTGGCCCGCGGATGAGCCCGCGATGGCCCCGCGGCTGGCCGAATGTTACACATTTGGCCCCTCTAGTTTAGGGCAAAAAAATTATATTTTTGGTCCCTCTAGTTTTTAGGTTATCATTTTATGTAGTTGAGATTTTTAAAGTGTTGTTGCATGTTTTTACTGCTTTTGTCACACTTTTTACAAATTTGGCCCCTCTAGTTTTAGCCAAAAAATTATATTTTTTGGTCCCTCTAGTTTTTACATGTTTTTACTGCATGTTGGCTATTTTTGGTCCCTGTCTTTGCTCTAACACAACTTAGGTCTCTTTTGTTTGTTAAATTACAACTTCGGTCCCTTATTTTACTAAATTACAACGTACATAAGTTATGTTTGATAAATTAAACGGGCCGATAAAGTAGATAAAATCATGTTATATATCAAAATAAGAGCACTAAACATACAATATTTATCATCCCAATCAAGGGAAATCAATGTTCAGATCAACGCTATCATATGATATAGTTCCATATGGTTCAAGCTCCGACGGGCCCTGCGTGTTACTTAGTTGGTTGACTGAACGTCTACTCCTTGGCACGGTTGAAGGGGCGGGAGTTTGACACTCTCCACGAGTATGTCGTACGCATTGGCACCGGGTACATTTTCGCTGTATCGCACCTTCACCACGTGATGGACGTCGATCGTTCTTTCTCGGTCTCCTGGCTCTGTTCTTAGTGTTTAACGGTGGATAGCATGGCGGAAGGGGGTAGGGTGGAGACACCCATGCTTCAGGGGGTCTAGCTGGATTTATTACCTCTGTGTATGTTGCCCGGTAAGTTTCGGACATGAAGAAATTTACAGTCAAGTCGCTGCAATCTCTACGACCCATATGTCTTGCCGCAGCGATGGCATGGCCGCACGGTAACCCAGATTTTTGCCATTGGAAACATGAACAAACATGGTCGGTCATATTGACAATCGCGTCAAGTTGGTTATCCCGAACCTGGTACCTCCCATACCCGATTTCGCTTACCCTCCATGCCGACGCATGGCCCGCCTTGAGGAGAACTATCTCCTTTGCCGCTGGTGTGAGTCTATTACGCAGCTCAGCTCCTTTTAGGCATCGAAGTTGGTACCACTCTTGTTGAAAGGCCCGAAAGTACTCCATAAGAGTAACAATCGGACATCTACGCGCAAAACGGGAGAGTGCATTCACCCACTCTGCACTATTGGAGGTCAGAATGTCATACCGTTGTGCAGAAAAACGGGTCGCGGACCACCTCTTCGGTCCAACATCGTCCATAACTTTGGCTGCTTTCGTGGCACTAACTCGTAGAACATTCATGTACCGGTCAAACTCCTGAGCCGTATATGCTTTGCATGCCTTCCAGTAGACATCGTGGTAGGTGGTAATACATTTGTCCTGGCCTTTGGCGTTCATCTCCAAATGTCGACAACATAAGGCGTGAAGGGCGTTTGGGTACATGGCAGAGATTGTGGCGCTTATGGAAGTAGCCCTGTCGGACATAAACACCAACCCTTGCGGGTCTCCGATAGCTTGTCTCAACATGGACAGAAACCAAGTCCACTCCTCCCCGGTTTCGGACTTGCCTACTCCGAAAGCTACGGGAACGATGGAGTTATTCCCGTCCATGGCAACCGCCAGGAACATCATACCCAAGTAAGGGCCCTTTAAATGGGCAGCGTCTATTACCAGGACACGACGCAGATTTGCAACAAATGTGCGGATCTGCAAAAACGTAGGTGGTTTCCCTTTGTAAATGTTATAGCTTATAATGTGTAAACACATGACGTGTTAAAATACGTACCGCGGGTCCTAGGGCAACGAAGCACATCTCAAACAGTCCATTTGAATCGGTCCTTATCTGGGTGACCGTACCTGGATTCTGCAGCTGCAAACTATATAAATACCCAGGGAGTCGTTCATACGACTCCTCGAAAGTGCCTCTAACCATTAGCAGTGCCCTGCATCGCGCACGCCAGCCTTGGTGGTAACCAATTGTGATCCCGTACTGCTGGTGTACATCGCTCACGATGTCCTTTGGACGCAATGACCTGCTAGCATCAAGAAATTTGCTTTTCAGTATCGCACCCAAAGTCCTTTTGTTGGCTTGTTTGTGGTTGGGATTCAGTTGCGTCCTCGAACAAGTGTGTTCGTCGTGCAACTTTCTAATGACAAACATCCCTCCTTTCTCGCCCACGGACCTCGCGTACAGCCTCCAATTACAATTTTCTCTCGCACATACAACTTCGTATCTGGTTTTGTCGGATCTCGGCGTGTAACTTTCGAAACCCTCTTCTATGAACTTAATTCTGACCTGTGTGGCCAAGTCATCCTTCGAATCAAATATCTGACCTACTTGTATCCTTGAACTGCGATTATAAGGTGTAGGTTCGTAGGTTTGTGTATGGGTATTCGGGTCTGGAAGAATAGGGGGCATATCAAAAAAGTCATTTAACTGACTAAATGATTTATTACTAGGGGTATATCCTTCGTCCTCATCACTATCGGTATCTGATCTGTCTATATCAGAACTACCCATTGTGAAAACATGGGTTTCGTCATCAGCAACTCCAGCAAAGCGTCCTTCTTGGTCTTCTTTTTCTTCTTCTTCTTGTGGTTGTTGTTGTTGCGTCTCCGGAACAAAATCAGGATAACAGTCGTTAAGACCATATACATGATCCAAATAAACTGTTGGGCCGTAGGACGCCGGGAATTGAGAATCAGGCTCCTCCATTTGGAGGTCTTCGTCATCACCTTCGTCATTGTCTTCGTCGCACACCGATGAATCGGCATACACAAAAAGTAATGGAGGTCTTTCTGATTCGGCTGCAAAGTGCAGAAAACCAGAGATATCCCCATCGTTGGATAACTCCACAATTGACCCATCACCATTTTTAAACACTTACTTGCAAACAGCAGAAGGGTCGATTCCACATTTTTGCATGGCGTATGCAACAAACTTCTAATGAGTAAAGTTTACTTGCAATTTTACACCAAGCTTAGATTTATAAGCAAAATTCCACTCATTGTTGTCTTGCACCCATTCACCATCGTAACAGAAAAATAGCTTAGCTTTTGCAACAGGTGAACTCATTTTTTTAGTAGTATCTCAAAAACAAAATACTGAAGAAAGAAAGCAAGAAAGAAGGATGGAATGGGCGTGAATTATGGATTGCATTTTACTGATATTTATGGATGAAATCTCGTTGAGGAAGATGAATGGCAACCACAAATTGGTCTTCCAAGTACAATGAATCAACATTGATGAAACAAGCCAGTGAATTTCAACCACAATTTGGTCTTCCAAGTATAATAATTGTGGAAAAAACAGTAAAAACATGCAAAAATTCGTGCAAAAAGGACCAAAAATGTAATTCTTTTGCCCATCGCGGGCTACTACCGCGGACAGGGGCCAAAGTTGTCACCGCGGCAATAGTTAGGGGGCCTCCGCGGGACATTTTGGCCAAACCGCGGGCCACGTGGGCATGCGTCCGCGATTGTGGATCCCTCCGCGGAAAAAATGGGTATTTTGCAAAATGGTCGAGAAAGAGGGTATTTTAGCAAGTTAAAATCAAACTTTGGATATTTTAATTAATTTCCCTTTTTCTAATGCATTTTTATTTTATACCATCAATATATAAAAGAAATTAAAGTATTTAACTTTTGTGTTTTTGAATAAATAGTATGTTAATTTTGTTGTGGTTCTTGTATTTTATCTCTTATTTTATTCCTTTTAAATTGAAAAAGAATAAAAGTTAATAGTTGAACAAAAATATGTTTACGAAGATAGTAAAATAATAATAGTTTATATTCAATAAACAAAGTAAATATTAAATTTATTGAGAAAGATAAATACAAATGAGAAAAGGAAAAAGATAAAAGATATATGTATTATATATATATATATAAGTATGTTTTTCATATATTTTCTTGATGTATTACTATCATAGTGGTTTAACGGAAACCCAAAAAATCCGCCATACCCCCCCCCCCCCCCTTATTGGTATCAGAGCATGGTACGATTCTAAAGGTTTAAAAGACTTAGTCAGGCTCGTTAGTGGCAGGTTGAAGTCCACATTTAATGAGAACCCGCTAAGGTGAAAATCCAGGGATCATATTATGTAATGATATAAATATAAAGGTTATGATGAATTTAAGGGTCAAGATAAACCCCAGTATATTTGTTTATTTAATCGTTGTTTATTGTTTATTTAAAATTTTAATGAGATATATGAATATATTATGAAAAGGAGTAAGAAATCTGGATAGATACTAAGAGATAGGTTTTTCTTAAATCATTGATTCAAATACTTCGTCAGCAGTAATAAAACGTTTTGATAAACTAACGGAAAATCTAGGATATATTAAAGAACAAAATAACCAAATTATAAAAGAATTAAAAGAAATTAGAAAAATAATTCCTACCAACAAGAAATTCAACAGCTAAGCTATTTCTAGAAAGCAATAAACCAAAACAGATAGAAACTGAAAACAAAACTTTATTGAACAAAATTGAAAAACAGTTGAATAATCTAGAAAAATCTTTAGAAATAGTTAAACAAATAGTAGAAGGTTAAATCTGGAGTCATCTAAAGAATATAGAAAGGCTTTAGAAGACGTTAAAAAATATAAACCTATAGAAAATACAGTAGAAATCACAGGTTTTACCAAATATTCAGGACAGACTAAAAGTGATAGTCAATATCCACTTTTATTTAATTTTATTATCAGCCTAATATTACAGGTTATTGAAAAATTAAACAAAATAATTAATATATTAGAAGATAAAAAAGAAACAGACACAACTAAAGAAAGTGATATTGATAAGATCACCGAAGCAATAAATAAATTAAATATAGAAGATATTAAAATAAACAGAAAACCCAAACCATATACACACTGGTTACCTAGAAAATGAATAATCAAAACAGAAGTTTCTTGGGAAGAAGCAGAACAGTACAAGAAGCAAGAAGCTCAACAAGTAATATACAAGATACAATATCATCAGAGTCATTTTTAAACAGGATTGTTAGAAGAGGATCAGGAAAGTGATATTGATAAGATCACCGAAGCAATAAATAAATTAAATATAGAAGATATTAAAATAAACAGAAAACCCAAACCATATACACACTGGTTACCTAGAAAATGAATAATCAAAACAGAAGTTTCTTGGGAAGAAGCAGAACAGTACAAGAAGCAAGAAGCTCAACAAGTAATATACAAGATACAATATCATCAGAGTCATTTTTAAACAGGATTGTTAGAAGAGGATCAGGTTCAAATTCCTCACAACAAAATATGCAATTAGAAGAAGAAATAGACTTAGACAGAAATATAAATCTTTACAATCAACACCAATTAGATATTCTAAATCCTAGAGTATTATATCAAACAAGACTTTTAAACATAAATACAATGTTAATCCAAAGTAGTAGAGAAGAAAGTTTAAGAGTAGTAGACAAATCCGTAACATTAGACTTATTCTCACCTGATACTATACAAAAGATAAAACAATCAGGAAAACATTTTGCACACGTAGGACTAGTGATCATAGGAATCAAAGCATTAGGAAGAAAAAACTTAGGGACAAAATTATTAGCCCTATTACTAGACAAAAGCTGGAAAACAGAGTTAAAAAAGGCAATAATTTCAGGAATGGAAATAGACCTTAGCCAAAATACAGCGTTATTTTATTGTACACCAGGAATTTTAAAAGACATAAATGATCTACAAAATATTAAAATAGCTCTACAAACAAATGGATATGAAAATTATGAAGGAAACAATATAGTAATAAGCATAGGAGTGCTAGGAAAGGCTAGCAACAGGTCAGGAATGAAATACAAAGTTAATATTGAAGGGATTGTAAACACAATAGCTTCAAAATCTATACAAATGATAGACCCAGTAAAAATAGATCCTGAAGAATTAGCAGGATTAGAATGGCAATTAAACGACATAAAAGGTCAAGAAGACGAAATATTAGTACCAAAAAGAAGTTATATATATGAAGATAGTGATGGATCACAAAGCTTGAGATTTGTAGACTTCAAAAAGAAGTCATCTGACAATAAAGATGACGAAGAAACAGAATACAATTTTATGAATACAGAATATGATACAGATACAGAACCAAATTATGATACAGAAAACGAAGATGGTGAAACTCTAATGGGATTTGATAAATTCGAAGAAGAAGAATTTGATTACAGTTTAATAGATTATTTAGAAGAAGAAGAAACTACAGGATTTAAAATTGAAGAAACCAACAAGACAATAGAACAATTTATTAATAGAAAATTCACAGAATTAAATATACAAGAAGAAACCGATGACATGATAATCGAATGTATGACAGAATTAGGAATAACATATGAAGAAAGCTACAAAAACTTACAAAATTATTACAATTTACCCGTAGTTGAAAATATACTAAAAGGGAAAACAATGATATCAGATTTCTACAAACAAGATCAAAATTTTATGGATGAAAATATGTATGGTCCATATAATCCATATAAGAGACAACGGCCAAAAATAGAATGGGGAGAAACAGGAACCTCTACACAAGATACATCGGGAAGAGAATCGTGGTCACGACCCTCCACAAGTTATCAACAAGAATCCAATTATGTAGGAAAAGGTAATAGATTACCTATAGGAAATATATTTAGTAGTAATATGTTACTATTAGAACAACAAAAACCACAGTTATGGGTAGATGAAGTCTTAATATGGGAACAGACAGTTGTAAGAATGTGGGAAACAAATAAAAAAGATAGCATGGATATGTTCTCTTATTTAGAAACCACATTAGGCCCAATTTCTCTAGGTATTTGGCAAAGTAAAAAAGCCCAAGACCCAGATGAAATAAATAGGCTAAAAGCCCTAGGAGAAAATCCATACAATTTCACATCACAAATAAGAACTCTTATTCTAGGAGTTGATCCAGCTAAAAACAATAGCCTTATACAAGATACTGTAATCAGAAACTTAGAACAATTAAGTATAGCAGATATGAAGTATATAAACGAATTCACAATAGACTTCTCAAGATTATTATCTCAAACAGGACAAGCCATGGATGATAATCTATGCGACAAATATTTTATAAAACTACCAGGAGACTTAGGAAAAAATATACATGAAACATGGAAACAAACATATGGTGAACAAAAGAAGTTAGGTATAGGACCTAGAATAACATATACATTTGGAGTATTAGAAGAAAGATGTAAAGAAGTTGCTTTACAAGAACAACTAAAAAAGAATGCATATGCGTTTTGCAAAACAGCAATTTATACACCACAAGCTTATGGTCATTATGACTATAAAAAGAAAAAATTGAGGAAAAGTACAACATATCAGAAAGGATACAAACCTTATTATAAAAACAAATATGTTAGAAAACCACAAACACGCAAATGTAAATGTTTCATCTGCGGAGATGAAAAACATTTAGCTAATAAATGCCCTAACAAAGGTAAAAATATAGAAAGAAGTAATCTTATAGAACAAATAGGAGATTACGAAATAGAATCCTTAGAAACTGATAATTCAGAGAATGAATCAGTATATAGCATATATAGTGATAGGGATGAAGAAAAGTTAACAAAAATCACATACACATATGTTAATACAGAACAAATAGAATGTGAACATGATTGGATAAGCAAAAGAGGTAATAACTATATAAAATGTTATAATTGTGGGTATTACCCTAGCATGGACAAAAGATCACAATGTAACATTTGTTTCAAAGAAATATTCTATTTATGTCTTAAAAAGTTATTTAATCAAGAAATAACAACAAAAGAAACAAATAAGACATTAAAAGAAGCAAATAAGACATTAGACACAGACATGTATTACGAAAAAATAGAAAAACTAGAAATAATAATAGAATTACATAAACTAAAAATTGATAATATAGAAAGAAAATTAAAACATATAGAGGACATAGTAGAAAAGAAAAAACAGAAAGTCGAAGAATTCGAAGTAGCTCAAATGTCTGAAGAACATGAGCATACTTATATTCAAACAAAGGGATACACAAACATGATTCATATACAATGTAGATTATGGTTAGACAATAATAAATTTGTTGATTTAACAGCATTAGTAGATACAGGGGCAACAAAAAGTGTAGCGTCATATACTTTAATCCCTAAACAATACCATAAAGAGTTACCCTATAAATTAGTCACTAGAACAATTGAAAGTAGACTTATTTCAATCACACACTATGTAGAACCAACCGGAATACAATTTTTAGATTTTGCAGGAAATTACAGCATTAAATATGAAATACCACAGGTAAATATTAATCCTGAGTATATAAAATCCTCAGATTTTGTTTTAGGATTAAATTTTATATTCGGATTAAATGGTGCTATCACCCTTACAAGGAATTTTATCACATTAAGTAAACATATTTACAGCTTTCCTACAATGAGATATACAAATACATCAGAGTTCGCTCGAAAGCGTGGTGGACAAGGTCACTTAGAATTTTTAAAAAGTAACCAAAATAAAACATTCGTTGAAAACGAATCAATAAAACTACTCACAAATTTCCTAACACATGAATTAGAGAAAGGAGTAGAAATTACAAAAAGTATAAATCACCCTATAATTCTACATCTAGAAAAGACAGGACTCATAGGAGAAGATATAAGGAATTCAGAAGTTAAACACATATGTAAATTTAAAATAAAAAACCCTGATATTACAATCCGAACAGCTAATATAGCATATAGCCCTTTAGACAAAGAAGAATTTAAAAAACCGATACCAGAAATGATAGAACAAAAATTAATTAGAAAATCTGAAAGTCCTCACAGATCCGCATCATTTATGGTAAGAAATCATGGTGAAATAAAAAGAGGAAAAGCCAGAATAGTATATAACTATAAAAGACTTAATGACAATACAGAAGATGATGGGTATAATATTCCTAACAAGGACAGCTTACTAAATCTTATACAAAAGAAAAGAATATTCTCAAAATTTGACTTAAAATCAGGATACAATCAATTACAGCTTGAAGAAACCTTCAAACCATGGACAGCCTTCACATGCTCAGAAGGACAATATGAATGGAATGTTCTTAGTTTTGGACTCAAGAACGCACCATCCATATTTCAAAGATTCATGGATAGTATATTTCTTAAATATAATTTCTGTCTGGTATACATTGACGATATTTTGGTTGCCAGCGAAACAATACAAGAGCATGAAAGACACCTACAACAGATATTTGACGAAATAAAAAAGAATGGTATAGTAGTATCCAAGAGAAAAATGGATCTATTTAAAAGAAAAATATCTTTTCTTGGCCTAGAAATCGGCAATGGAAAGATAGAATTACAATCACATATTTCTACAAAAATATTAGATTTTCCAGAAAAAATCGAAGGCCTTAAACAAATACAAGCCTTTTTAGGTCTGATAAATTATGCTCGAAAATTCATCCCAAATCTTTCAAAATTAGTAGGACCTTTATACAGTAAAACAACAAAAAATGGTCAAAGACATTTTAACATAGAAGACATAAAGCTTGTCAAAATAATTAAAGAAAAGTTAAAAATATTAAACCTTTGGAATTACCATTAGTTACAGATTATATAATCATAGAGGTTGATGGTTGTAAAGAAGGATGGCGAGCAGTTCTTCTTTCTAAACCTAACAAGTACAATCCAAAAGAAACAGAAAAGATTTGTTCATATGCCAGTGGCAATTTTAACAAAATCGGTATGAATTGGACAAGCCTAGATTTTGAAATTCAAGCATTAATAAATGCTTTGGAAAAATTTAAAATATTTTTGCAAAAAGAATTCACAGTCAGAACAGATTGTGAAGCTATAGTTCGCTTTATAAAGAACGATCAAAGTAAAAAAGTAAATAAAACGCGATGGATAAATTTACAAAACATTATACAAGGATGTGGTTACAAGATAAATTTTAAACACATTAAAGGAAAAGATAATGGGATAGCAGATATGTTATCTAGAAATCTTAACAAGTTATTTATTACAGATGGAGAAAAGAGATAAAGGAAAAAGAAATGTTATACAGTCTATCAGGTATTCATCTTCAATGAGTATCTCATCGGATGAAGGGAAAATTAGTACACAGACAGTTGATACACAGATCCTAGATACCAACAAAATGTTACAAGAAGCTATGAGCTCACAGATGTTACAAACAGAAGGTTTTTACAATTCTCCACAGATACCACGGTCACAGTACACACAAACTGGTTCTCCAAAAAATACACCAATGTAACAACCCGTTTTCTGTTAAGGATGATAGTTTGGTGTCTTAATCGAAAGAAAAGTGAAAGTTTTGTCCAAGGGCTCATTTGCAACTTATGAGAATATAAAAAGGCTCAGATCCCTAGGGTTGGAGCTGAAATTTGATTGTGCTCTGGTTGTTGGCGGCTGGAAACGAACCGAGAGAAAAAGGGCGATTGGGAGCTGTCCAAAATCGTGAAGGAACTCTAACATCTTGGTAAGTAATTCATCCCCTATTATGATTCCTTGCACTCATTGACTAGATAAGTTAGTTCTCTAATCACAAATCATGTTTTAGCTGGGTATGGAATAAGAACACGCTGAATGGTATTTGATCAAGCAGTTGGATTTGCTAATCAAGGAAATATGATAGATTAAGGGTTTGATTGTAAAGAAGAAGAGGTAACAGTATGGGTAAAATGTTATGGTTAATGGCCGCATAAATTAAGAAGAATAGGAAGTTTCGACTTTAGGAATGAGGGGTTTTCGTCGTCTGTTCGGGTACCGGGAGTCGCCCGTACCGGGAGTCGGGTACCGGGACTGTTGGTCTGGGCTTCGCCTGCCAGGCCGTAGTATCGAGCTACTTGGGCCGATGGACTTAGAGTTTAGCTTAAGTCTCATGGGCTTAGTAAAGGATAGAAGAAACCCAATAATTAATAAATGGACCTAAATGAGTAGTTGTGACCGGATTAAGAGAAACGTAGGATGAGAATAGAGCGTTCATCTAATTAAATCTGTGAATCATTAATTAGGTGAGCGGTCGGTGCAAGAATCGAGGTTAGAGAAGGATTTGCAACCAGGTGAGTTCTCTCATCCCTTTTATGATGTACTGTTTTTACTGAAATGGTTCCTCTATCGAGCATGATTTGAATTTATAAAAGTTATGCATGTTTTCATGAATTGCATGATTATTTACCAATGAATGATGATTAAGGTTTTCATGCATGTGGTTTCAAATGTATGTGTATGCTATGTGGGGTCGGTTACACGGTGGGGTCAGGGTACCTTGGGATCTCTGATCCCTTGGGGCATATGGAAGATTAGCTTGTAGGTTGGAATCTGTTTTCTCCTACATGAAGGAACGAGGAGTCCATTTGGATTTCGGCGTATGCGAGAGGGTGCCCGTCAGGCCCCAATCGGTTTAGCTTATGCAAACCCCTGAACCCTGTGTTAACCTTATATGATGGAAATGTGATGCATAAGAGTTCTTTTATACGTGAAATGAATTTATTCTATATTATATGTTTTATGGAGGGAATTCACTAGACCTTTCGGTCTAACCCTCGCTTTTCAAAACTAAACCATTTTCAGGTCAGCGAGTTTCAGGCTCTACTTCTAGGATCTAAAGGTTGAGGCGTTGTGGCTTGGAGATAAGAGCGGCTCCAAAATAGATGATTGACTTTAGTTAGAGCTCGGCTGTGGATAGTTTAGACTTCCGCTGTCATTTTGTTAAGCTCATATTTCTAATGTAATGGACAAGAAATTTATTTGCTGAGTAAAAACGCTCATTTTATGTTTTATCGCATGATCAAGTTTTAGGGATGTTACAACCAAACACTGGTATAATTGCACCATACACTCCTACAAAAACCCCAACCAGAGGGTATACACAATCCAGTAGGTCAAAAGATACACATACACAGACAGATTCTATGATATCATTCGGTAACCATGTGTTACAAAAATGTTTTGATACAAAGAAAAAATTCAGACCCTTGATTGGGACAATTTTAACAGAAAAACAACAAGGTTTGCTTGACAATATTTGGCATATTCAAACCATGCCACAAGCAACCTCATTTAAAGTACAAATCCTAAACGCTCTGAGTATTTATTTCTCAGAACAAAGCCAGATTGATCCCGAAAAACAACATAAACATTTTTCTCACTACATCATTTTTAGGAGAACAAAAACTGGAATTTTTAATAAATGGGAAACAGTCACACAACATATACAGTGTAACATCCCACTTTATAAAGGATACCACAGTTTTGCTGAAGCTATGAAAATAGCCAGAGAAACTTTTGGAGTTGAACCCTTCTTCATTGAACCAGAAGAAGTAAAAACTTTTGCAGAAATGGCAAAAACTAATCCTGAGCAGTTTATCAAAGCTCAAGAAAATGTAATTGCCCAGTTACAAGAACAACTCTTAAAATCTGGAAAAAAATACACAGATAACACAAACCCAGATTGAAAATAGTTTTCTCAAACAAAAGATTTCTTTTCTTGAAGCAAAAAATACACAGCTTCTACAAAAGCTTGAGAAAAAGGAAACAAATACAGTTATACACAGAAATTTCGACAGTTTTAAAGCAAGAATCCTAGATATGCCGCTCAGTCAAATTATGCAACCACTTTTCGAAAACTTCCCAGAATTCGAGCAAATGGTTTCTGACAAAGTGTGCACAGAGTTTCCATTACTTCTATACAAGTTGCAACAAGATATCATCGACATAGCTTTTCAAGAAAAAACATACATAGGCGTTACAGTTGTTCAAAGAACAAATCAAGATGAAGGACAAGTTCCGACCAACATTTTCCTACTACAAATCAACCTGAAGGTTACAGACATGACAGACGATCAAATCCTTGGTTTCTACCACAACGGAATGATCGACTACATCGAATTCAGTCTAAATCCAAAGACAGAAGCACTTCTCAACAAATTTGGAGAGAAGTTCATTCTCACAGCCGGAAATATTGCATCTCATTCATCCAGCCCACTAATAGGATGTAAAATCTTCGCATCATTTCCCGAGGCAAATAGTCATACATACAGACCTGCAAGAAAACGCATATTCATCAGCTATCATGAAGATGAACAAAAGGCACTAAAGAAATATGCATGCAGTCTCGAGTACACATGGTGGGATAATATCAACAGCAAAGAAACACTTCAACTACAGATAGGAAAGATGATTGCGCAAGGACAGAAAACACCAACACTACCAGCAAATTTTTTCTATCGACATTGGGGAAAACAGTACAAATTAATTGCAGAAGGACACTACACACAGATTTTTGTTCACAACAACTGGATTATGGTTTTTCCGTTCATCGGAGAAGATGACTCAAGTCCAATCATCATCGGAAACATGGATGAAAAAGATGAATATGATGGGACAGATCCAGGATCACCCCAGTCTATCAACAGCACTCATAGAGACTTCTAGAAGACTTTTTCATCTAGAAGAAGTGACATCAGCATGACAGCCCAGATAAACTATTTTCGGAAGATGGCCGACATAGCTTTTTCTACTTTAGACTTTTTTACACATTTTTTGTCGATAAGAATCTTTTTATATCAGTAGGTGTAATAATTTAAGACTAGCATAGGTACGTGTCAAATTATTAGGCTAGCATAGTTCTTTCATTTTGCCTTTAAATACATGTTTAGTCTTCAGTTGTAAAACACACCGGAAAAAAAACCCGAGAAATAATAGAAAGCATTTCTCTCATGGCTCTCTAAACTCTCTCTTCCTATCTCCTTAGTCTAAGTCCAGTATTTCTTACACTCCTTTAGATCTTCATAGTATATCCCACATATAAAAAAAGGACCACCGCTGTCTATACCATTCTGGTGCTTCCGCTCCTCACCTATAATCTCTACTCTGGTGCTTCTGCTTCCACTGTAAGTATGTTTTTCATATATTTCTTGATGTATTACTATCATAGTGGTTTAACGGAAACCTAATATATATATATATATGGAACAAAAAGCATAAAACATGGGTGGAAGATAGTGTAAAAAAGAGTGTCAATAATAGTGGAAATTGTAGCACCCTTATGTTATTTGTACCTAAATGTTATGCGTTAAAACCAACAATACAAAGACAACCAGACATGAGACAAAATTGAGATAGAGTCAAAGGTTGAGTTTCGAGAACGCATAACACATGGCCTGACACAAGAGTCGGAGTTTGAGTTGTGAAATGAGAAAATATTTAGAGATGAACGATTCAAAGAAGATAAGGTTTTAAATTGTACGGTTTATTGCAATAGAGGCTAGTAATAATAATATAATTATTTAGATTACAATATTAATTTTACAACAAACTAAAAGATCCAAATCCAAACATTAATTAGCTACTTAACTTCAATTAACAAAAGAAGACAAAAAACTTAGACCATCCACACGCGTCTTGCAAATGGTCTTGCAAGATGACATGGCATGCCATGTGTCTTGCAAGACCTTGCAACAAACCCTTCATCTTGCTATTTTTGAAAGGTCTTGCAACAATTAAAATATTAATTTGTTTGTTGTTTATTAATTAAATTAATTTGTTTGTTGTTTATTTAAACATTAAATATTAATATGTTTATTAAATCTATATTATTTACATTATAATTTATTAGTTTAGAAATGAGTTTGGTCTTGCATGTGTGTAGAAGGTGTTATTGCAAAGCTGATGTAGCACTTGTGAAAGGAGTATGATATTGCAGGTGTGCGGATGGTCTTACAAGTTACAAGTGCTTGTGCTTTTTTAGAAGTTGGATTAAACAAGTGAAAACAATGCTCTTCATCTTCACTTTCCATAATCTGCAACTCCCCTCCCCACCCACTCTTCTTCAATGCTTCATAATAGCTCCATCCTCTTTCTCTCAGATGATCTTTTCCGGCGGTACACACCACCACCTTCTCACACACCATCTTTGCCAACAAACCCGGAACCGCTGCCGGATTCATTCTCGGATCATCCAACCCGCTTGTACCCGGACAAAGATACATCCACAGTTTATCCTCTTCATCGAAATAGAAAAACGAATGAATCAAAGCCATCCCCACAATCTTCAAACCCGATCCAAACCCGTTTTCGTTGACCCGAACCATGATGTTATGGGCGATATTGGCTCCGGCACTATCGCCGGCCAAGAAGACCCGACCCAGATCGACATGGTTGACGATCCATGGATCGGGTGAGTCCGCAACCCATTTCAAGGTCTCCCAACAATCATCGTAGCAAGCTGGGATTGGATGTTCTAGGGATAATCTGTACTCGATGGAGACGGCGGCGATATTGGCGGCGACGGTGAGGGAATTAAGGTGGTTATGGTAGAGGGTGGAGAAGGCGGATTCGATGGCGAAAGCGCCGCCGTAGACAGGGGCGGAGCCATAAAAATTACATAGGGTGATCCTCTTCAACTTATCGTCTCGAATATTATGATTATAATCCAATATCCTAATCCGCATTCCAGGATCTGCGGGAAGATCGGCCAAGTTTATTTCCACACGACTTTGTTTTGAACCTTCATTGTTAGTTGGCTCAGACGAATCAACAATTGTTTTTCTTCTGGTTAAGTATTTATCCATATCTGTCAAATATCCCAAGAATTTCAACATCTCAAATAAATATCTACACAATTTGCAAGTTTTAACATATAACAATTAAAATCTTAATAATTAAACCTAATGAAATTAACACTTTCAAGTCAAATAAATAGCAATAATAAAACCTTAATACTTTCAAGTTTGGAACAATTAGCAGTAAACATATATCTAAAGTCTTAATTCTTTATTAAAATTTAAACCCTAAAAAGTTGAGGGTTTACCGAAATTCGAAATTGAGCTTAGAGATGTTGTTGTCCGCTCATAAGACAAAGACGATACATAGATGAGAGTGAAAGAGAACCACTGAACCACGTGAGGCGTGAGCGTGAATCGAAATTTTGAGGCGTTAAATAGTCTTGAATGCATTTGTATGTTTGCTGTGTGGAGTCGTGAGGGTCACTTGAGGAAGATGAGCGTGAATTGGGTTTTGGTACTTATTAAAGTGGGCCAGCCAACAATTAAATATTTAGTGATTGGGTAATTGGGTTATGGTTAGCCTAATATCATATCAGTTAAATGGGCTTATCAATTTTATAAAATTTTGGCCTATAATTTTTTATTTTTTATTTTAAATTCAGGGTTAGCTTATGCTAACAGTGGCCATTAGTTGGCTTCGCCCCTGGTCGTGGATGTAGATGAGGAGGGGAGTTTGGTGGTTGTGGTTTTAGGGAGGTAGAGGCGGGCGGCGGTTTTAGGGTCGGCGGAGATGATGATGTCTTTTGATCAGACGGTGGTTTGGGGATCGTCGGAGGGAGGTACGATGGGGTGGTGGTCTTTTTCTGGACGCGGTCGTCTTTGTAGACACGGAGAATAGGATGGAAATCATGGAGTATTTCTTCTTGGGAAGATTCCATTGTCTGAAACGTGAAAAGGGTTGGATGATGATGATTATCGGAGTGAGTTTTTAGATCAATCTAGAAATATTAGGATGAATGGCGGCGAACCTTAGTTTCACTTCATACTTGTTTCTGGGAAAAATTGACTCAAATAGCCAAACCACCAAGTAAAAGTGACAAAATAGCCACATTCTCTCTCGGTTTACAAAATAGCCAACGGGCCTGCATTCTGATCCGACCCGGTGAGTGCGGACCGCAATGGGGTCACAAAAAAACAAAAACAAGGCTGGAAACGGAGGTCCGCACTCTGACCCAACCGTTTTCAAACACTTTTTTTGTCTTTTTGTGACCCCATTGCGGTCCGCACTCACCAGGTCGGGTCAGAGTGCGGACCCGTTGGCTATTTTTATAAACCGGAAGAGGTTTTGGCTATTTTGTCAATAGACTTCGTGGCTTTGGCTATTTGAGTCAATTTCCCTGTTTTTAGAGCGAAGTCGATGGATATAGTCAATTTGATCCAAATGAAAATAAAAATTGGTCCTTTATGCATTTCTTTAAAAGTGAGATCTATATTTTTATAAGTAAGTTTTAGTTCTCTTCAAAAAAAATCAAGTTTTAGTTAAGGTTTGAATTTTGTTTTAAAAGTGGGACATGGTTACTAACTCCATAAAATCGTCAAGCAATATTTTTGTCTTCCTTTTATAACTTTTTTTGCTTTTCCTTATGTTGTTAAAACCACAAAATATAGATACCTAATATGTAATTCTATATATAAATATATATATAGAGAGAGACCTAATATCACGTGAGACCAGACTATTTTCGTGAGACCTTGAGATCAAAAAATTAACACTAAACCTTCACAGTGATTCACTGTAAAGGTAAAAAAAACAGCAAACATTCACAGCAAAAACACTGTGAAGGTTTACCATCACAGTACCTTCACAGTCTTTTGCTGTGAAGGTTTAGTGTTAATTTTTTGGTCTCACGAAAATAGTCCGATCTCACATGATCTTAAGTCTATATATATATATATATATATATATATATATATATATATATATATATATATATATATATATATAGAATTGAGTTCAAACAAAAACGCTAAATATTTAAGAAAACACGAAAACAATCGTTAATGTACAAAATTATACATGATTCACATACAAAATCATATATGATTCACGCGACTTTGTCTCACGACTTAAGTCGTGGCCAATTCGCACGCTTCCAATTTTTTGTCGTTAGTGTAAAATCACATGTGATTTTGCACATGATTTGTTGTTCTCGTGTTTTCTTAAATACTTAACGTTCTTGTTTGAACATTCCTCTCTTCCTCTCCCTATATAGGGTCAGGTTCAAGGGAAAATCTCAAAAAACTAGAAAATTGAATAACACCCTGGTAGCCCTTCATCTGGACGGTATGCACTTGTGCATACAAATAAACTAAGTTGTTGTTTTGTTTTTATTCACATGTGCATTGGAATGATTTTTCTAATACTCGTCGAAACAATTAAAAATCTTCAATAGTTCTTTCATAATCAAATTTCTTCAATATGTCGTTAAATTGAAATTACTAGCATATAGAAATTGTTATTATCTCAGGTTCTCGAAAGCCCGAACTCTTAACTTCTCTGCGTCTTTCTAAAGGGTTATAGTGTAATAAACAATGGTAATTAGCATCAGGATGAAGAAAATTGCAGGTTGAGTTACTCGTTAAACAAGAAAGGGAGAAACATAGAACAAAAAAATGGAAGATTATTATACAAAGTAGTGTTTGGTACTTCGATCACGGAATTATCCAATCGAAAAAATTAAGATGAACGAGACTAGTCAACTAGGAGATGTCAATTGTCCAATTAGAGACCAAAGGGGAAGGGGGAAGTGCCAAATCACTATATCTGGTTGAATAGATAAGGAATTGGGGCACTAGACTAAAATGTTAAACCATTGTACTTTCCCAAATAGGCTAAAATAGGTGGGAGAACGTGAGGAGCACTCCCATGCTTCTGATCACATGTGATCAACAACTGCTAAAAAATCGGAACAAATCGAAAATTCGCGCAAGATGTGGCGCGAGGCGTGGCGCGAGGTGGTAAGTCGCGGATCATTAATGATTCACAACTGTTAATCATATGTGATTCATAACTGTCAATTGCTCCTCCAGATCAGTTGTGAATCACATGTGATCCACAACTGCCAATCACATGTGATTCATAACTGTCAATTGCTCCTCACGTTCTCACGTTTTGGTGCGCTCCTCGTTTGAACCTTCATATATATATATATATATATATATATATATATATATATATATATGTGGGTGGGAGAAGACAGAAGGGATTGCGCTAAAAATCAATATATAAAAAAATTCATAACTGTAATACAAAGAACAGTTCATACTAATTCATAAAATTTCATAACCATTTATAAAATCATAACTGTAGTAATCGATCTCCATTTTTTCCAGAATTCTTCATTGTCTCCATTCTTTCCAGAATTCTTCGCCATCTTCAAGTTTTTTTCCCATAATTTTTCCCCATCTCCATTTTTTCCAGATTTCTTCGTCGTCTCGTTGAAATCGAATTTTTCTAGAATTCTTCATTGTCTCGGTGAAATCAACATTTTCTAGAATTCTTCATGGTCTCGGTAAATCGACTTTTTCCAGAAATCTTCATCGTCACAGTGAAATCGACTTTTTCCAAAGATTTTCATCGTCGTCGTGAGATCGACTATTTCCACAATTCTTCATCGTCTCGGTGAATCGAATTTTTCCAGAAATCTTCAATTACTCTCTTCCAGTTTCATGAATATAGTTTCAGGAATGCGATAGAAATATGAAGATTTGAACAAGATAGAGAGAGAATGTGTGGAGAAAATTAAGGAGAAAATCGGGAAAGTCATAACCAAAAATATTCAATTTAGTTAATTAATAAAATTTAAAATACGTAAAATCTATTCCTAAACTACCCTTTCCTTAATTTTTTAATTAATTAAAATGCAAAAATTTCTCAACCGTTGATCAAAGAAAAGGACGGCCTGGATTAGAATTCATCGATTTCACATATAGGAAGGGTTGCAAATGATGCTTCCTCTATATATATATATATATTGGGGCCCCAAATTTTTGGATGACCCAGTTTGAAATCTCACATTGGTACACCATCCGGTACGATCAAACTCTTTAGATGTATAATTATTCAATAAATTTGACTTAATCGGACGTTACCGCTATAACAAATTTCATGAATCCACTAGTGAACACACTAAGTTGGTGTTTGGTTCATGAATCTGATGGAATTGGAATGTTGAATTCCGTTGACCGGATTTCATTCCCTTGTTTGGTTCAATTTTTTTGATAGATGAATATTTGAATTCCATCAAATTCCATGGATAAAGGATTTTAACATTCATTCACAATAACTTGGGATTTTGATGGAATGAAATCTTACCTTTTCATAATCCCAAAATACCTTTTAACCCAAATATAACTTGATTTAATTTAATACTTTTATTTTTTGTTTAATTTGATATTTTTCTGAGTAATATTTTATTTATTTATTTGAAATATTTAATATTTATTTTATTTATATATTTTTGTTTATTTATTTATTTATTTATTTTTGTTTATTTATTTTTGTTTATTTATCTCTTTATTTTAATTTATTATTTTATTTTATTTTTTCATAATATTTTTAGTTTTAAAAAATTAAACATTTCAAAAAAGGGCATTTTGCTCATTTATCAATAGTTCATTCCAATTCCTACATTATGTGAACCAAACAAACATATTGTAATTCCTTATAGATTCCATTCCAATGTCTATCAATCAAACAGATGGTAAAACCTGACAATTCTATTCCAATTCCTTCAAAGTCGAATTCCTTTGACAGATTCCATTTAATCCAAAAACATTTTGCGAACCAAACGCCACCTAACGTGACATTTTTATCCTTGTTTTATTTTAGAATCATTAATATATATGCACAATACCAATAAATTGTAGTTGAAACTTGCATTAAGTTGATAACAAATTGAACTTTCACATAGTAATTCAAGTTCAAACTCCATCAAGGGTTTACTTTAATAAGTTAGGGTACATAAGCTCCTAACATATCATGAGTAAAATTTGAGTTTATAAAACTTGACAAGAATTATTATTGAGTTGTATTTATGTATTTACAATCAGGTTAAGTTTTGGTATTTATTTTTAAGTCGAGAGTTGAACGGAACTTTTATTTTGAATGCATTTTTGATAGATGTTTCCCAAGTTTTTCAAGCTTGTAATGTGTTTGCTTTATCAAATATAATTATGATGGATATGTTTAAGGTATTTGAGCTCTTGTATTTTTCTCCAGCCGAGCTCAAGCCTATGTTAAAAAACCGTTCAAGTTATTGAATCATTTTTTAAAGAGTGAATTACACCAGTGGTCCCTGTGGTTTCTTCAAATTTTGGATTTGGTCCCTAAAGTATCCTATCTACGATGATTGTCCCTAACTTTTTAACTAACTTTCATTGGAGATCCCTCTTAGTTAACAACGTTAATATCATCTAACCCCTTATTTAAGTCAAGGGGTAACTCAGTCATTTAATAATAAAAGATATTTTTCCTAATTAATTAAATCAATCAACGTCATCTTTCAATATCACAAGTTCTTCTCCAAACAAGATATTAGGGTCAACAAACGAAGGAGGACCGTTCTGCTGCTGCTCAAACCACAGCGGAGAAGACGACAAGAGCAAAAGATTACACCATCGAAGAGAGTCAACAAACCGGTCAACAGGCGAAAGCTGCGATGGCAAAAGATTACACTCTAGAGAAGTCTGGTCTAGCCAAGGATGTAGTTGCATAAAAAGCAACCGGATTAAAGGACACGACGGTGGATGTTACAGTCAAAGACACTGCACTTGAAACTGGGAACGAAGACCACCGCCGGCTACGTCGACAAGGTGGCAAGAACGGTGAAGGACAAGGTCGTGGTAGCAGTGTAGACTGCGGCCGAGCTTAAGGGTCGCACAACAGTGGGCTTGACCGAGACGGCGACAAATGTGACCGTCGGAGAGTGGAGACATTTGATAGCAATAAGATAAAAGTCCCAAATTGAATCAGACTAGTGTGTGTGTGTGAGAGAGAGAGAGAGGGTATATTACAGTGGCAGTTTGTCTCTCATAGAGATGACCAGATCTACGAAGCTCCCCATAGAGCTCACCGCCATGAGCATACTCCAAAATCAAGAAGATTCTTTCGCCTGAGAACATGCGGATGGTGAAGGCTGGTTTGAATCGCCATCTCTCGCTTGAGCTGGTGTTGCAGTCTGTACTTTTCGATCTGCTATTTGAATATCACTTTCAAATTAAGCCACTATATACTTGCTCTAAATTGGAACAAAACACAAACCAACATTTGCAGAATTAAACCCTAATTCCAATAAAATCGTAGTTGCATACTTGCTCTAATTGGAACAAAACACAAATCAAATTTTGCATATTTGCTCCTGTAATATGTGCTTCAAGAAAGAAAGTTATCAATACAGATATCCACATACTTACCCATCAGCACAGATTACAGGGAGCAGTCTTAGCAGCAGCTGCAAACGCAATGACATTGAAGCACGCAACGCAAGGGTCCCACCTGTTTACTTCCACCATGACTACCGCACTTATCTGTTGCTCGATTTCATTCATCTTCTGTTGTTTGTCCCTCTCATTCCTAATTTTGAAAGCTCACAATTGATTGATTTAATTAATCAGGGAAATATCTTGTATTATTAAATGACTGATTTGCCCTTTGATTTAAATAAGGGGTTAGATGATATTAACGCCGTTAACTAAGAGGGATCTTCAATGAAAGTTAATTAAAAAGTTAGGGACTACCACCATAGATAGGTTATTTTAAGGACCAAATCCAAAATTTGAAGAAACCACAGGGACCACCGGTGTAATTCACTATTTTTTAAATTAACCTAATTAAGACCCTTCAAGTTAAAATTCAACAACTCAACTCATTTGTATCTATAGTTAGAATCAATGTTCAAAAAGGTGCGTTATGACGTGATATAGCGTAATACGCGTATGCCCAGTTACAAAATAGCCCATAGTGTTTCTGTAAGGCATGGTCACGCCATGGCACACGTTTTTTTATAAGACCAGAGATTTTTTTCAATTTTTCGTGTTTTTTTTCACTTTTATAAATTTATCTAATCACACCACTCACAACTTCACGAATTCATAAATGTTATAGAATAACAGCGTAAAACGAAGTTGTAAAATTACATTTCTAAGTTATATTTTAAACATTCAATCAAAAACTATTTTTATAATAATAATCTACATGTTTTTTCTTCTTCTAATATGAATGCATATTTTTTTAATATCATTGACTGATTAAAATAATATATATATATATATATATAGAGAGAGAGAGAGAGGGGGGAGGATCATGCGAGAAGGTAAACCATTTGCGAGAAGGCGAGAAGGAATATAAACCACATGTGTTTCTAAATTATTAATTTAATTAAAACTCCATAAAATAAATTAAAAAGGACAACAATGTAATTTTATAAAAAATAGATTATTTCTAATCATAATTTCAAATAAATCCAAATTTTATTTTGATTTTTAAACTAATTAAAAAAAACTAAAATCTTATCTCATTATCACTATTTCATTTATACACTTTCCAAAACTTTGCCACGTGTCTTCTAATCATTTTAACTTAATCAATTATATATTTCTTGCTTAATTTTCTTATCTATCATCAACGTCCAGTTTAATTATAAAAAAAAAGTATCATACAAATAAACTATGACGAACTAGTATTTGAAACACCCCCAAGACCATGTTATTCACGACCGTCGTCAAAATTACAATTGGACTGTTTTTGCCTTCTCGCTTGATGGATTTCAGTTTCTTAGCAACCATAACTCATTTTGTGTCGTTGTTGGTGTAAATCACATGTGATCACATATGATGTTGATATTATCAAATGTGATCATTGAATGTATCATACATATAAATATGATATTTGATATAATCACATGTGATAACCGATACTATCACATATGATATTTGATATTATCATATGTAATCTTTGGTAGTGGATTCATTTGTTTTACCATTATTTTAATTTATCACATGTAATCACATATGATATTGATATTATCACATGTGATTCCTGATAATATTACATGTGATCTTTGATATTATCATATGTGATCTTTGGTATTTGGCTTCATATGTTTAACCATTAATTTATCACATGTAATCACATATATGATGTGCGATATTATCAAATTTGATCATTGATATATAGTATGACGAATAATATTTGATATTATCCCATGTGATTACTGATACTATCACATATGATATTTGATATTATCATATGTAATCTTTGGTGTTGGATTAGTTTGTTTTACCATTATTATTAGTTATCACATGTAATCACATATGATATTGATACTATCACATGTGATATTTGATATTATCATATGTGATCTTCGGTATTTGGCTTCATATGTTTAACTATTATTTTATCACATGTAATCACATATGATGTGTGATAATATCACATTTGATCATTGATATATATAGTATGATATATAATATTTGATATTATCACATGTGATTATTGATAATATCACATATGATTAATGTATCACCATATATGATCTTTGCTATTGGATTTATATGTTTTACCATCATTTTATCACATGTATATGTACAAAATTCATAAAATGGATCATATATAATACATAACAAGTCATATATTATACGTAACAGATTTTTTAAAAACACTTTAATATCATATTTAATATATTTAATTATTGTATTCATAATCATAATTCAAGTTAATTATTCTAAACTATTTAATCTTTCAAGTATAAGTAACAATATTAAAATATTTAATCTACAATATAAATTCATTCATTCAAAACACTTTTTTGGTTGTGATAGGAATAAGAAAAAATATATAATCTTTGGTAATTATCAAGTGCTAATTAGTCGGAGGGGGGGGGGGGGTTTAATTTGAAAATAGATTTAATACTTTACTATATATTAATGTATAGGATAATGAGAGTCTCACGGATTTTAAATAACAAAAGTTCCAATTTTACCTTTTAACAGAATTTTTTATTCCATTGAAAATAATAATTAGTCTAATTTTTAAAAGTATTGACATATTTTGTTTATATTATTTTTAATGAGTTATGTGGTCTAAATTGTTTCTCGCCTTCTCGCATATTAACTGCCTTCTCGTTTGAACCTGTCCCTATATATATATATATATATATATATATATATATAATTCTATATAAGAGATACAAATTTATCGCTTTATGTTACGCTTTAAAAACATCGCGTTCTCGTCGTGACGTGTAACACTTGAGGTTTGACCTCTTCGTCACACTACGCCTCATGCCGTTTTAAACCTTAGTTAGAACCAAATATAGAGGGAAAATTTGCAACTATTTGGCTAGTACATTTTTATATAGCACGATTGAGTTAAGAGAAATCAATAAAAACAAAATAAAATTTATATATCGCTTATAAATATTGTTTTTAGAGACGTGAATAATTGGTTATACATATGTGTATATATTCAATTCATGCAAAACTTTGACTCTAAATTCGACAATATCAAACTATGGAAGAAAATTATATCAAGGTTTAATTATTTAAGAGTAAACTACACTTTTGGTCCCTATGGTTTAGTGTTTATAACACATTTGGTCCCTACAGTTTAAAAATTACACTTTAGCCACTGTAATTTGCTTTTTGGTCCGGATTTGATCCCCGAATCTAAGAACCGTTGAAAACTTTCGTTAACTGAGGGGTATTTCAGTCTTTTTAGCTTTTCATCACATTTTCTGTTAAAAAAATAAAAATGTAAACTGCAGGGACTAAAGATGTAATTTAAAAAAAATAAAAAAATAAAAAATATATATATATATAAACACACACATATGTGTCTGTGTGGTAGCAGAACCACCACTCTCCTTTTCTTCTCTGGTGGTCACAACCCACCTCCGACGATCATAACCCACCTCCGACGGTCAGAGCCTACCCTTGAGAACCATCCATCGAAACCCCTCCCTTCATTGCCACTCCACCTCTCCCCTCCCCTCTCGTACCCCTGCCCCTATGTAACAACCCAGTCTAAAATAAAGCATGCATAGCATTAGATAATAAACATTACAAAACCGGGTCTCAAAAATTCTTACATCGGTCTCAAAATTAGGTTGGCGAAAACAACCTATACACAACTGAGAACAGTCCAAATACTAAAAGCTAGAGTGCCTCTGTCTCTATCTGTAAACATTCTCTATTCTGCCCCACTCACTTGTCAGAGCCTCTTATTACATGCTTACCTGAAAAGGTTTAGTTGGGAAAATGCGAGGGTTAGACCATGAGGTCTAGTGAGTTCCCTCCTGACAGTTCTCAAAATCATTTAAAAACGATTTATAACTTTCACATATAAAAACTTTCACACAATCTTTCATAAAACTTCCATGGATAAATCCGCTCCCGTAAATGGCACCCTGAAGTCACTCAAGAGTGAAAACGAGTCAGTCTCACGCTGCCTTACTGGATACACCCTTCCATGGCATAAACGGGTCACTCCTCCCGGCATGAGCACTGGCGGGCCACACCCCCCGACTTAGCCAATTTACGTCTCACACAATGTATGCATACATCTCATATAACTTCACATAAAACTTTTATGCAATTAAATCATACAAATAAAAACATGGCATTTCTCTTTACTTTCTTACTTCAGAAAACACGTTAAAAGCACGTATTTTTAGTTAGAAAAACTCACCTGGCTTGCTCCCTTCAAAGCTTCTCACTTACACTTCCGATCTCTAGGTATAACACCTATTATTTAGGAAATGCATATCAAAATCTAATAATTTATAATCTAGCTTACTTCCGAATATACCCTTAATTATCGTTTTTGATAAGTTACATTTCTAACCCCAATACTTATGTTCTGGACTTCACTTACCGGCCCAAATAAAAGTACCAGATCCACTAACTTACCCCATCACCGGAACTCTTTAATATTACATACTGGATCACGTGGCCCATCAATTCTTGATTTACAAATATTGCACACGTGGTCCACAATTCTTGATTTACACTTATAGTTCACGTGGCCCAACAACAATTTTTGCACTACCTGAGGTCTACATCCAAGCCACTCACGTGATCCACCATGAAAGCAAACTGGTCACGTGGCATTGGTCTAAGAATTTAATATGGATCACGTGGATCCAAACCAATTTAGATTGAAAGTAATGGATGGTGCTGGTCACGTGATCCAAACATATTTGAATTGCAATTTAAAGGTCACGTGACCCAACCTTCAAATAGTTCCGGATTTCAATTCTCTTTTGCCAAGTTCCGGTGCATAAATGTTCCGGAAATGTTGGCCCAATTAAAAAGGGATTCCGGATCCCTTAAGCCACGCCCAAATTTCGGACTTCCATTATAAATTCAAATTCCGGACTCCCATATAGTTAAGTTCCGGATCCTCTAAAATATTTAATTCTGGATCCACACTTTAATTCCGGATCTAATGGGTTCTGGATCTCCTTGATTCCGGATCTCTTTAAAAACTCATTCCGGATCAGTTTTATTATAATAATTCCGGAACACAAAATTATAACTCAGTTCTGGAACACCTTATTATTACTCAGTTCTGGAACACAGTAAGAAATATGGCGATGCGACTCTGATTAAAAATTAACACTGAGGATTAATCTATTTAAAATCGATACCAAGTCTCTTTCCACAAAATTGATTTATCTAATCCCATTAAACCTCTTTTAAGGTTCTAAGCCGCACCGAACTCTTATGAGTTAATTAATTACTAAATATTTCTAATCCTGCTCAAACACCTTGATACTGGAAGCTAAAATTACCAGGAAGTGATGGTGATTACCTTGAGCTTGGTGATGCAAAGAACTCCCTCCTCCTCCTCCAAACTTGTGGAATACAGCTGAATTCTTCCCCTTTCCTATGCTCTCTATTTCTCAGCCGCAAACAATAAAATCACCTAGGGTTTTGAGCCAATCATGAGGGTTTTTATACCCTCTTCCCAAATTTACAATTTAGCCCTTCCACTTTCAGCTTTACAAAATCATCACGAAACTTTAATTCTTCCCATTAAGATCTCGGTTATTACAACACTCCCCCCTCAAAAGAATTCCGTCCCCAGAATTCCTTTATCAAAGAGATGAAGGTGTCTGGATTTCATATCCGCTTCTAACTCCCAAGTTGCCTCTCGTCCCTTATGATACCTCTACTGGACCTTTACTAGCCGGACTTATTTGTTTCTCGTTTTGCGAACTTTACTGTCCACGATCTCTATTGGTTCCTCTACATAGGTCAACTTCTCATCGATGCTGATATCTTCCAAAGGAACAGTCACATCGGCTTCCACCAAACACTTCTTTAAGTTCAAGACATAAAATGTCGGATGAACTCCTCTTAACTCTTCTGGCAAATCTAGCTTATAGGCCACGGCCCCAACCCCAGCCCGTTCAATGATGTTGAATGGCCCCACATATCTCAGACTCAACTTCCCTTTCTTCCCGAAACGCATCACTCATTTCCAAGGCGAGACCTTTAGCATTACTTTGTCCCCCACTTGGAATTCAATAGGCTTCCTCCTTCTATTCGCATACTTCCTCTGTCGATCTTGCGCGATTTTCATCCTTTCACGGATCATTTCAATCTTATTCGTTGTCAGTTGTAAAATCTATGGACCTGCTAACTGTCTTTCTCCCACCTCCTTCCAACACAACGGCGTACGACACTTCCGCCCGTACAATGCCTCGAATGGTGCTGCCTGGATACTCGCATGGTAACTATTGTTATACGAGAATTCTATCAAAGGTAAGTGTACTTCCCACGAGCCCTTGAAATCGATAACGCACACCCGAAGCATATCTTCTAACGTCTGAATAGTTCTCTCACTCTGACCATCCGTTTGAGGATGATAGGCCGTGCTTAGCTTCAGTTGCGAACCTAACTCTCGTTGAAGACTTCTCCAAAATGCTGACGTGAACCGACTATCACGATCAGACACTATGGATCGCGGCACCCCGTGCCTAGATACAATCTAATTGATGTACAATCGGGCTAATTTCTCCAACGAATCCGATTCCTTAATAGGTAAGAAATGCGCGGACTTGGTGAGAATATCCACAATCACCCAAATTGCATCGTTACCCTTCGGAGTTCTCGGTAACTTTGTAACGAAATCCATGGTGATGTTGTCCCATTTCCACACTGGTATCACCGTAGACTGAAGTTCTCCATACGGTCGTTGATGTTCTGCTTTAACCTTCAAACACGTTACACACCGCTCCACAAAGTGAGCGATGTCCTTCTTCATTCCTGGCCACCAGTAGAACTGTCTTAAGTCCCGATACATCTTGTTCGTTCCCGGGTGCATAGAATACCGCGACTTATGCACTTCTTCCAAGATGCTTACTCTCAAGTTCCCTAACTTAGGAACCCATATGTAACACCCCAAAATCCAAGCCAATTTAAAACTTAATTTACAAGTTATGACAATAAAATTTCATCTTATATAGATAGCAAAGGGATTTAACCATCAAGAGTGTAATTACAATACAGGATACTTCGAATAACTTATCAACCTAATCATGTCACTAATATCAGATTAATTGAGTTATCTAAGCTATCCTCCAAAAATCTCTTCTTTGTTAATTGCCACTTCTGCTATTCCAAAAACGCTCGTCCCACAACCCTTTATTTGCCTGAGCCTGTACCTGGTAAGAACACATCATATAAAACGATTAGGCCAACGCCTAGTGAGAACATTCGTTTCAATTGCAAAAATCAATGTAAACAAGTTACAACAAACCTAATTACTCCTTTTCTTACCGTACGTATAATTCTATTTCATTATTGTTAGCTTTAATTAGCTCCTAATTAAATGAATGTTTTATAAAGATATTTTAATGTTTTAGATATTTTGTAATAGATATTTTCTTAGATATTTTTGTCTAGATTTTAGATATTTTAAATATCTAATGTAAATATGGCCCTATATAAGAGGTGTCCATATGTCTTTTTAAGTAGTGAGAAATATGGAAAACACACAAAAACACACATAGACTAGTTTCTTATGAGAGTCGTTTCATGTTTAGTGTGGTGTTCTTCAACATTTCTCCTCTCCATATTTAATCATCAATGAATATGAGATAAGTTTCTTTATGATTGTTCTTCATGTATATCTTATCTCTATATTTAAATATGGACTTTATATTTCTTCTATTGTTGCTCAAAAATGGGATCAACAATTGGTATCAGAGCCAATTGAAGAAACTTTTCTTCAAAATCGATCATCTATGCAACAATGGAAGTTTTAGATGGTTTAGTTTCTGATATACTTCATATGTGTGTTTTGATTCTTTCTCATTCATTGATTTTATTTGATAAGCATTAAGTAGATGGTTGATCTTTGATCTCATCCTTGTGTGTGCTTAAGTCCATAGCATTTCTTTTCGCATCTTGGTAGTAAGGTTGTTGATCTTTGTTTGATCTGACCTTTATTTTCAAGATTGGACTATCTTTGATCAAGATTTTGTTTGTCTTCCGCTGCTCATAAACATTTATATATGGATAACAAAATCATTTGGGTCATGAGAAAGTTGTTTGAGAAAGATTTGATGTTTTGTTACATGTTCAAAGTCTGATCTGAAACATTTTTTTAAAAACTTTAAGTTCTTCTAATTAGTTTTCTGACTTGATCAATTAGAGATCGAATTATTTGCACTCACGGTTTTAAAAATTATATGAAGATCGTCTTATCTTTTACATCAAATCAGATTTAATGACAGATTTGCGCTTGCTGTATTAAACTGATCATATCTCACTCATAAAAACACCGATTGATGCGATTCAAAAGGCCCTGGATTCCTAAGACACAGATGAACAGATCTCGTGTTTTGAGAATTCAGAGATTCGAAATTTATAAGGGTCATATGCATCGTTGAAGTAGACAACAGTGTGCTGATGGAAAGCTGAGAGCTGATGGCTGTCGCTGAAAGCTGAAGAAAGCCATCGCTGAAAGATGATAGCTGTCGCTGAAAGCTGAAGAAAGCCTTCGCTGAAAGCTGAAAAAAAGCTGTCGCTGAAAGCTGAAGGCTGAAACCTAAGTGCTGTCGCTGAAAGCTGGAGCTGAGAGCTGAAAACCATCGCTGAAAAAAAGCCATCGCTGAAGCCATCGCTGAACCATTGCTGAGCTGTCGCTGAAGGCCATCGCTGAGATCAGCCATCGCTGAAGGTCAGCTGTCGCTGAAGTAAGCCATCGCTGAAGGTCAGCCATTGAAAGCTATCAGCTGTCGCTGAAAAGTGCTGTCAGCTTTGCACTGTTTCAGAAAAACGCGCATAACTTCCTACTCGGTGCTCCGATTTGCATGAATCCAGTTGCGTTGAATTCCTAAGACACAGGTGAAACTTTTTCATGTTTTGACTTTGGTCTGAATCAGTGTGCTTAATGGTCAGAATCTGTGTCAAAGTCAATGGACTCTTGCTGCACCGAAAGCATTGCATTTCACTCATGCTCTTTCCGCTTTCAAGAACGGTGTTCTCTCAACGGTTCTTCATGGTGTCAAGCTACATTTGTCACATTTTAAATGTCACTCCATCCTCTGTTATTCACGTTTAAAGCTCGGTGGATGAGCCTACATTTGAGGGGGAGCACATGATGCTTTGAAGACTTGAAGAACGGGACATCAAAGGTTCTAAAGAAAGCAAGGGGAGACTATAAGATGATGCTTTCTTTATAAAACATTAGGGGGAGATTGTTAGCTTTAATTAGCTCCTAATTAAATGAATGTTTTATAAAGATATTTTAATGTTTTAGATATTTTGTAATAGATATTTTCTTAGATATTTTTGTCTAGATTTTAGATATTTTAAATATCTAATGTAAATATGGCCCTATATAAGAGGTGTCCATATGTCTTTTTAAGTAGTGAGAAATATGGAAAACACACAAAAACACACATAGACTAGTTTCTTATGAGAGTCGTTTCATGTTTAGTGTGGTGTTCTTCAACATTTCTCCTCTCCATATTTAATCATCAATGAATATGAGATAAGTTTCTTTATGATTGTTCTTCATGTATATCTTATCTCTATATTTAAATATGGACTTTATATTTCTTCTATTGTTGCTCAAAAATGGGATCAACAATTATACAACTTTATCCAATCCCATGACTATGACTGACAACAAATCCATCAGCATATCATACCCTAGAGCCACACTACGAATCTTCAAAGATTTTAGATCAATGCTCTCCACTAATAAACCGCGATTACACACGCCCATTTATCAGTAAGGAAACAGAGATTACAAGTACTTATGTCAACCTCACTCTCTTCCTTAGAAACCAGGAATAACGATTAAACGAGAAATACCACACGCTTATTCCATGATTTCCCACACACACTGGAATAACGATTAAACGAGAAATACCACACGCCTATTCCAAGTGATTACCAAACTTTAGTGCCTATGGATCCATTACACTATCTACTCGTGCAAGTCAATACTTAATACAGATTTCTCATATCATTCAGTATGAGCAAATCACCTTTATACCATACAGATTTTCTCATATCATTCAGTATGAGCCAATCTCCTTTACCTATACCAAACACCTGCCTAGGGGTGTAAATGAGACGAGACAGCTCGCGAGCTACTCGAGATCGACTCGGTCAAAGCTCGGTCAACACTCGACTCGAATGTGCTCGACTCGAACTCGAGCTCGACTCGACATACTAACGAGTCGAGTCGAGTTACCTGATACTCGACTCGATAAGCTCGTGAGATACTCGAATTAATTTTATATATAATAAAGTCTATATTATTACTTATTATATTTATTAATTATAAATAATAGAAAAATTAAAATTAAATAAATTAACAAATATAAAAAATTAACAACTTAATATTAAGGAAAGAAAATATATAGTGTCTTGGAGGTCTTAAAAGTTTCTTAGTCTAGCGATGTGGGAGGCTTGGAGCATCTCTTTCAGTTTTTTCTGTCCCACATCGATGGTTTATCAAAAACTCGGTCAAAGCTCGGTCAACACTCGACTCGAGATCGACTCGGTCAAAGCTCGGTCAACACTCGACTCGAATGTGCTCGACTCGAACTCGAGCTCGACTCGAAATACTAACGAGTCGAGTCGAGTTACCTGATACTCGAGCTCGACTCGCATCATTTACACCCCTACACCTGCCTAGTATCAAACCGGCACAATTATCAAGCCTAACATACTACCCTTCGAATGTACGTATGTTCATGCTAAACTAATTATGTCTCAATCACTAGATCATAACGATTCACAATTAACAGAACTGAAAACTGCCCAGTCTGCACAAAGTGTCCGGATAACCCAAAGTTTCCGGATAACCCATCTTATCCGGACGTTTCTATTTTCCGGATACCCTAATTTCCCCGGACAATCCCAACACCCGGACAACACATCCTTTCCGGTAAATTCCTACTTTTCCGGATAATATTCCAAATCCGGACAACATCCGGACTTTATGATCATCCGGATTCTTATATTAAAATACAACCTACCCGGATACTTCCTGCGTCCGGAAACATTCATTATGGGACTTTTCCGGATATGACGATTCATCCGGAAAAGTCGGGCCTGCAGCCTAAAATTTAATCTAACTTCTTGTCTGTTCGATTCAGCTCATTCCCAATACAACCATACAGTTCATAATCACTTTATACAACTATTTCACGGTTCAATTTAACATAAGAACACTGATTTAAGCAAAGTACAAATGAACTCACCTTATGTTTGCAAAACCCACTTCCTGCACAAATCTGATTTCCCCCAATCTGTTGATAATGATTCTGTAAATTAATCCAATACACAGATTCGTTTATCCTCATTCATTCACAACAAGAATTATCAGAAACCAATACAAATTCCTTACCAATTTGAACCAAATCTTGCTTTTCTTCCTTTTTCCTTCTTTTCTCTCTAATTCTTTCTTTCTCTCTGCCTTTTGACCGACCTCAACATAAGAAATGAAACAATATCTGATTTCCAGCTATAATATCTTACATACTTTCCAAAATTGACCCAACACCCCCTCAAGTTCCAATTATTTCCAAAAGTAGCACCAAACTTAATCACTTGCATTTTAACCCTATTGAATTATCAATTTCCATATAATTCAAGATTTAAAACCAAAATACAATTAGATCCCAATTCTCATTAAATCACTAATATCGAAAATTCAGGATGTTACAATACTCCCCAACTTGAAAATGATTTCGTCCTCGAAATCAAGGTCAGATAAACAGATGGGGATACTTATCCCTCATACTCTCTTCTGACTCTAAAGTCACATTGGTACCCCTGTGCTGCTTCCACTGTACTTTCAACATAGCTACCTCCTTACCATTACGTAGCTTTCTAACTGATCTTTCCAAAATTGCCTCTGGTTCTTCCACACAGCGACTCTTCTCATCCATTCTTACATCAGTAAGTGGAATCACATCTTCCTCTTCGGCTAGACATTTCCGAAGATAACAAACATGAAAGGTATTATGAACTCCTTCCAACTCTGGTGGAAGATCCAACTGATACACTTGTAAACCAATCCTTTTAGTGATAGTGAAAGGTCCTAGAAAACGTGGACTTAACTTCCCGCGTTTACCAAACCTTATCACACCCTTCCATGGGGACACTTTAAGCATCACGCGCTCCCCAACTTGAAATTCTTTTGGTCTCCTTTTCGGGTCAGCATAACTCTTCTGTCGGTCCTGAGCTGCTTTCATATGCTGCCGAATTTCTTTTACCTTATCAGCTGTTTGTTGTACCAATTCTGGACCAACAAATTGTTTCTCTCCGGCTTCTAACCAACATACCGGAGTTCTACATTTTCGACCATACAAAGCTTCGAAGGGCGCTCTTCCGATACTGGAATGATAATTGTTATTATACGCAAATTCTACTAACGGTAGATGCGTATCCCAGTTACCTCCAAAATCCAATACACATGACCTGAGCATATCTTCCAAGGTTTGTATAGTCCTTTCACTCTGTCCATCAGTCTGTGGATGAAAAGCAGTGCTCAAATTAACTTTCGTACCCAATTCCTCTTGTAATGATCGCTAAAATCTTGAGGTAAACCGACTATCACGATCTGACACAATCGACACCGGTATACCATGTCTTGACACCACCTCATCGATATACAGCTTTGCCAACTTCTCAATTGGTGATGTTTCTTTCATAGCCAGAAAATGAGCACTCTTAGTTAATCTATCCACGATTACCCATATTGTGTCGTTACCCTTTTGCGTCTTGGGTAACTTTGTCACAAAGTCCATGGTGATCTTCTCCCATTTCCACTCCGGGATCTCCAAAGACTGGAAACTTCCACAAGGCTTCTGATGTTCTGCTTTCACCAACGAACATATTCTAGATGTTTCTACCTTCCGGGCCACATCTACTTTCATAGCTGGCCACCAGTAATGTTGTAAAGCCCGTGTCCCGGTACGTTATTGTTTAATTTTATTTAATTAAGGTGTTTACCGTTATTTGTTTTGGTTTGGGGTTTGATGTCGTTAAGGACCAAATTGCTGAAAATTGTGAGTTTCTTGTAGTTGTGAGTGTCTTGGGTTAGTCAAGGGGCCGGTTTTGTCATTTCCTTAAAGTCTTTGCATGGGGCTCGGCCCATGAAAGAAACCGAACCCCTCCCTTGTTTTCTTATTTTCCTTGTTAGTCAAGCAACCCAAAACGTGTTTCTCAACCCTATTGTCCTTTCTCTCGGTTGTGTGGTGCGGCAGTGAACAAGAACGAGAGAGAGATAGAGGTGAGCCGTGAAGAGAGAGAGAAGGGCGAAGAGAGAGGAAGCTGCCGGAGATCGCCGCTGCAGTCGCCGGCGCCTTCACCGCAGGTCCGTTCGGCGAGAGGGAAGAGAGAGCGGCGTGGGTGCGATCGCAAGAGGGTGACATCCGGTCGTTCGAGGTAAGTCCCGTCCCTTTTCTTGATTGTTTTCCGTCTCTCGTCGGTTCTCTCCCGTGACAGCCGCGTCGCGGCGGCCTTGGCCGCTGTAGGCGGCGACTGTGGCATCATCACCGGAGATGGTGATGTAGTGGTGAACTCTGTGGGGTTGCAATAAGGCGGTCGAGAAAGAGAGAGGTCGGAGGTACGAGAGGGTGCGGAGTGTGTTGTGTAGTCATCGCCGGAGAGCCGCCGCCGGTCGCCACCGGCGACCGCCACTGCCGGAGATGGCAGTGGGTGGCGCGTGGTGTGGCCAGACCTTAGTCTCTATCGAGCCCTTAACCCGTGACTTATTCAATTAAGCCGAAAAGTTCAAACCGTTTTGATAAATCGCGTCTTTATGGAAATTTTTGTGGGTACTGTCCAGTTTTCGCGTAAGCATAACTTTTCGGTCGTAGCCCCGTTTAAGCCGAAATTGGCGCCCACGGTTCAAGTGCGGGATCGAGCACGTTTTCCGTGTTTTAGCGGAAAACTGGTTCGGTCTCTAACTGGGCGAAAAAGTGGTCGCAAGTTCGGTGATTCGTCATTTTATGTAAAATTTTCTGGGATCTGCCACCGTTTTGTATAGACCATATCTTTCTGCTCGTAACTCGTTTTGAGGTGAAATTGGTGCCCAGAGTTCCCTAATCGAGTTGGGAAGGTTTTTCGTGTTTTGCCGAAAGTCTGATTAAGCCCGTAGCTAGGCTGTTTTGGGCTGTTTGTGCAGGCTGAACCGGAAACTGGCAGTTTTGGTAGGCGTTCGTATTTAATTCATAATAAATTGTAGAAAAATAGTTAGAAGACGTATAATATGTCCTTGGAACCCTAGCTCAGAGGACTTTCTGGTCATAAATTAATATTGGGATTTTTCTGGTTTTAAAGGGGTCGAAACAGGTCCCGAACAGACCTGTTTTGTTTGAGCGGAAATTAGTTTTAGTGACGGTTTAAGCGTATGTCGAGTCATAGGGTCCGGGTCTCGTATTGACACGTTTTAACATGCGTTTAGGTGCCGGGAAGTGACCGTATTTGTGAAGCTTGAACTGTGTTATTAAGCTGGGCGCGCATTCGAAGTGAGTTCTCTCACTGTGTAGTTAGGGGTTGTATGCATGTCATAATAGTTTGTATGTACTATTGTCTTTGTGGTGTGAACTAGTTGTTTGTGGTGTGTAATATTTGATTGGTTTGAATGCTTGGTATAAATGTGTTACATTACAATTCGGTGGGACCGAGGCCTCGATGGTACTGAGGTGTTGGTTACATTACAATTCGGTGGGACCGAGGCCTCGATGGTACTGAGGTGTTGGATACATTACAATTCGGTGGGACCGAGGCCTCGATGGTACTGAGGTGTTGGATACATTACAATTCGGTGGGACCGAGGCCTCGATGGTACTGAGGTGTTGGATACATAATTACTTGTAGACGTTTACTCGTTTTATGTAACTGTGATGTTGTTGCTTATGTGCGGATAGGGGTGATGTGTATATAATTCCTATCTGCGCATGTGTTGGAATTCACTAAGCTTCGTGCTTACCCTTTCCCAATAAACTGTGGTTTCAGGTCCGAGCGGCTTCAAGGCGTGACAAGTACACACTGGCGCACGAGGAGAGCTGGTTGTTTTATGGTTTTATTAATTAAACGTTTATTCCGCTGTATTTTTATTATAAAGTTAATAATTATGAGTTTGCAAACGAAACGTTGGGATTCATTTAATGAGTTGTTATAAATGAGTTGTTTATTTAAAAATTTAAATTTGCTTGTAATTTTTGGGACGTTACAAATGTAACTTCAAATCTCGATACATTTTCGTATTCCCAGGGTGTATGGAATACTTAGATTTATGTGCGTCTTCGAGAATCAGTTCTCGATTTCCTCCAATCTTTGGTACCCAAACACGACCTTGAAACAACTTAATTCCACGGCCATCTTCAGTCAACTGAAGGTGTTGCTTGCCCATCACTTCTTCTTTCAGGTTTACTTCCCGTAAGGCCTCCGCTTGTGCCTCTTTTATCTTTTCCATCAAACTCGATGTCACATCAATTCTAGCATTGATCGATTTCAAACATCCACTATACTCTTTCCTACTTAAAGCATCGGCCACGACATTTGCTTTACCAGGGTGGTAATGCAATTCGCAATCGTAATCTTTAAGTAATTCTAACCATCTTCGTTGTCTCATATTTAACTCTTTCTGATCAAAAACATGCTGCAAACTTTTATGGTCAGTAAAAAGAGTACATTTGGTTCCATACAAGTAGTGCCTCCACAGCTTTAAAGCAAATACAACAGCCGCTAACTCCAAATCATGTGTCGGGTAGTTCTTCTCGTGTTCCTTAAGTTGTCTTGACGCATAAGCAATCACTTTACCTCGTTGCATCAATACGCATCCTAGACCCATCTTTGAAGCATCACTGTATACCACTAAATCTTCTGTTCCTTCTGGTAAAGCAAGAACTGGAGCCTCACACAACTTTTGACGTAAAGTTCTGAAAGCCGATTCTTGTTTCTCCGTCCAGACAAACTTCACGTTCTTTCTAGTCAGGATAGTCAAAGCAGATGCAATCTTAGAAAAGTCTTTAATAAACCTTCTGTAATAACCTGCTAAACCCAAGAAACTTCTTATTTCGGATGCACTCCTAGGTGTCTCCCAATTTGCCATAGCTTCAATCTTAGCTGGGTCTACCTTGACTCCTTCTGAAGTGATCACGTGACCTAGAAATTGTACTTCTTTTAACCAAAATTCACATTTTGAAAACTTCGCGTACAATTTCTCTCTTCTTAAAACTTCTAAGACTTCACGTAGGTGTTGTTCATGATCTGCTTCAGTCTTTGAATACACAAGTATGTCATCAATAAAGACGATAACAAACTTGTCCAAGAAAGGTCGACACACTCGATTCATCAGATCCATGAAGACAGCTGGAGAATTTGTCAACCCGAATGGCATTACTAGAAACTCATAATGCCCGTATCTGGTTCTAAAAGTTGTCTTAGGAATATCTTCATTTCTAACCCGCACTTGGTGATATCCTGACCTCAAATCAATCTTAGAAAAACATCCTGCCCCTTGAAGTTGATCAAATAGATCATCGATTCTTGGAAGCGGATATTTATTCTTAATCGTCACTTTATTCAGCTCGCGATAATCTAAACACATTCTCATAGTACCGTCTTTCTTCTTAACAAACAAGACCGGAGCTCCCCAAGGCGAAGAACTCGGTCTGACAAAACCTTTATCTAATAACTCCTGAAGTTGAGTCATCATTTCTTTCATTTCAGACGGCGCCAGACGGTAAGGTGCCCGCGCTATCGGAGACGAACCTGGAATGAGATCAATCCTAAACTCCACCTGCCTTTCAGTAGGTAAACCAGGAAGATCATCAGGAAAAATGTCAGGAAACTCACTTACCACCTTGATATGTTCCAATTGTTTCTTTTCCAACCTTCCATCTAAGACATACGCCAGATAGGATATACATCCTTTCATTAAACACTTCCACGCTTTCACAACCGAGATTAACGGAATTTCCCCCTTTTGCTTTTCCCCGAAGATAAATACGTCATCCTTATCGGTCATTGGAATCCTAATTAACTTCTTTGCGCAAAATATTTCTGCTTGATTGGCTGTCAGCCAATCCATACCCACAACTATGTCAAACCCTCCAATTTCCATCAACAACAAGTTGATCGAAAATTTTGTCTCTTCTAAAAGAATAGTACAACCATCAAGCCTTTCTCGAACCAAAGCTTGACCCCCATTAGCTACCTCTACTACTAAAGCATCATCTAAAGTAGTAACAGGCGTAGCTAATTTAGGATAGAATGATTTGGACACAAATGACAAATTTGCTCCACAATCAAACAAAATACGCGCAGGACAAGAATTAACAAGGAATGTACCCGAGACAACGTCCCTTGATTCCTTAGCTTCATCAGTGGTCATTCGAAAAGCTCGGCCCGTTGGCTTTGGAATTACTGGTTTCTTACTCTGATCGCCGTTCTTTTTCAGCTTTGGGCACTCCCGACGAAAGTGACCCGGTTGCTTACACTCAAAACATGTATTCACCCGCACTGGACAATTATTCATAGAATGCCTACTCTTTCCACACTTAAAACATTCAGATACTATCACTCGACACTGCCCAAAATGCTTGCTCTTACACTTTGGACACCAGTTTGGTTCACGGATTGATTCATAAGAAGTACCTTTACCAGTGTTCCTTGACCTCTGTGAATACTCTGATCGACCTTCCCATTTCCGCTTCTCCCCAACTTGGGTCTTTTCTTCTTTATCCTTAGCATACACTTCCTCTATAATCTTTGCTTCCTCGATCGATTCTCTCAATGTTAAAGCTTTTGAACTCCGCACCCTTGACATCATATCTGCTGGTAAACCCAGATAAGCTTTAACTTTGTCTTTCTCTGTCGGAGCCACATGCCCCACCAGGTTCAGCTTCTCCATGAAGGATTCTGTATACTTTCTCACAGTCATATTGCCTTTCTTGAGGTTCCTGAACTCTTCCTCGATTCGATCCATTTCAGTTTCGTTACAGTACTCCTCCATAATCTTTGCTTTGAACTGATCCCAAGTCATAGCATTCAAAACAGAAGCTGACACAGAAGCTGCTAGCACATTCCACCAAGATAACGCGTTACCGCGTAACATCTGTGATCCAAATTTAACTTTAGACTTTTCATCATAACACTCACAAGCTCGAAAAGCTTGTTCAATTTCCCTTAGCCAATTCATGCAAGCTATTGGACTATCTTCTCTTTTGAATTCCGGTGGTTTACAGCTCAAGAAGGTTTTGTAAGAGCAATTTCTTTCAACCCTTCTTTCAGTCTCCGACCCTGGATTGCCAGTTGGATTTATCACACTACTATCAACTCTTGTCCGTCTTGGTTCCGTACTTCGATCATTAAACAATTTCATGAACATTTCTGCTTGTCTTCCCATGGTGGTGTTCATCATTTCAGCTTGTCTTTCCATTGATGCATTCATCAATCTGGTAACATTATCCATACTGCGTCCTTCCATACTTGCTTCTGATTGTGTTTGATCGACAGTACTGGTACCCACTCTGTGTACCGGATTACGCACTCCTCCTAAAGAAAGAAAATCTGGCGGCGTCTCATGAATTCTGCCTACTCCAGTTTGTCTTTCTCCCGTATCGTCTAACCAATTCCTATTCATAGAAGAATTAGGAGACCTCGGCGGAGTATTTACCATTGTTCTGGATGAGCACAAAAGAATACCCATCAGTAATGGTTTATACATAACTAGACATACAAAACGTAATTTACCGCTAATCAGTTACTGTAACCATTTAGAAACAAGCATGCTTATGTAACAATATATTCATAAATAACAGTAGCTAATTGAAATTGTGAATATATTATACAGGAGAATCCTCGTTACCATCATTACAGTACTAATTTCACGTATTTCCATCACCTCTAAGACTATCCCGTCTTAGTATTCCTACCCATTCTCACGAATCATAACTTAATTCATCACAGCTTAAGTCTAAGTACCTCCTCAGCATACTTAGTTCGCTTAAACTAATGCTCTGATACCATATTGTAACACCCCAAAATCCAAGCCAATTTAAAACTTAATTTACAAGTTATGACAATAAAATTTCATCTTATATAGATAGCAAAGGGATTTAACCATCAAGAGTGTAATTACAATACAGGATACTTCGAATAACTTATCAATCTAATCATGTCACTAATATCAGATTAATTGAGTTATCTAAGCTATCCTCCAAAAATCTCTTCTTTGTTAATTGCCACTTCTGCTATTCCAAAAACGCTCGTCCCACAACCCTTTATTTGCCTGAGCCTGTACCTGGTAAGAACACATCATATAAAACGATTAGGCCAACGCCTAGTGAGAACATTCGTTTCAATTGCAAAAATCAATGTAAACAAGTTACAACAAACCTGATTACTCCTTTTCTTACCGTACGTATAATTCTATTTCATTATACAATTTTATCCAATCCCATGACTATGACTGACAACAAATCCATCAGCATATCATACCCAAGAGCCACACTACGAATCTTCAAAGATTCTAGATCAGTGCTCTCCACTAATAAACCGCGATTACACACGCCCATTTATCAGTAAGGAAGCAGAGATTACAAGTACTTATGTCAACCTCACTCTCTTCCTTAGAAACCAGGAATAACGATTAAACGAGAAATACCACACGCCTATTCCATGATTTCCCACACACACTGGAATAACGAATAAACGAGAAATACCACACGCCTATTCCAAGTGATTACCAAACTTTAGTGCCTATGGATCCATTACACTATCTACTCGTGCAAGTCAATGCTTAATACAGATTTCTCATATCATTCAGTATGAGCAAATCACCTTTATACCATACAGATTTTCTCATATCATTCAGTATGAGCCAATCTCCTTTACCTATACCAAACACCTGCCTAGTATCAAACCGGCACAGTTATCAAGCCTAACATACTACCCTTCGAATGTACGTATGTTCATGCTAAACTAATTATGTCTCAATCACTAGATCATAACGATTCACAATTAACAGAACTGAAAACTGCCCAGTCTGCACAAAGTGTCCGGATAACCCAAAGTTTCCGGATAACCCATCTTATCCGGACGTTTCTATTTTCCAGATACCCTAATTTCCCCGGACAATCCCAACACCCGGACAACACATCCTTTCCGGTAAATTCCTACTTTTCCGGATAATATTCCAAATTCGGACAACATCCGAACTCTATGATCATCCGGATTCTTGTATTAAAATACAACCTACCCGGATACTTCCTGCGTCTGGAAACATTCATTATGGGACTTTTCCGGATATGACGATTCATCCGGAAAAGTCGGGTCTGCAGCCTAAAATTTAATCTAACTTCTTGTCTGTTCGATTCAGCTCATTCCCAGTACAACCATACAGTTCATAATCACTTTATACAACTATTTCACGGTTCAATTTAACATAAGAACACTGATTTAAGCAAAGTACAAATGAACTCACCTTATGTTTGCAAAACCCACTTCCTGCACAAATCTGATTTCCCCCAATCTGTTGATAATGATTCTGTAAATTAATCCAATACACAGATTCGTTTATCCTCATTCATTCACAACAAGAATTATCAGAAACCAATACAAATTCCTTACCAATTTGAACCAAATCTTGCTTTTCTTCCTTTTTCCTTCTTTTCTCTCTAATTCTTTCTTTCTCTCTGCCTTTTGACCGACCTCAACATAAGAAATGAAACAATATCTGATTTCCAGCTATAATATCTTACATACTTTCCAAAATTGACCCAACACCCCCTCAAGTTCCAATTATTTCCAAAAGTAGCACCAAACTTAATCACTTGCATTTTAACCCTATTGAATTATCAATTTCCATATAATTCAAGATTTAAAACCAAAATACAATTAGATCCCAATTCTCATTAAATCACTAATATCGAAAATTCAGGATGTTACACCATACCCGGCCTTTCATACACTTCAACCCACCACTGTTGACGTTGAATAATGATGTAACCCCAACGACCCGCTCGCTCTTTACATTCTTCTCTAGCAACGCCTCTTGTTGAAACTTCTTAACTTCATCTAGAAGGTTCGAAGTTGCCTCGATTCTGAAAGCCACCACTTTGGTCCACTCTCCTCGGTCCTTCCGACTTAACGCATCAGCTACAACATTCGCTTTACCCGGATGGTAAAGGATTTCACAGTCATAGTCGTTTAGTAGCTCCATCCATCTCTTATGTCTCATATTCAATTCCTTATGATCAAACAGGTGTTTCAGACTCTTGTGGTCGGTGTAAATCTGACACTTCATTCCGTACAGGTAGTGTCGCCATATTTTCAAAGCGAACGCCATCGCCGCCAACTCCATGTCGTGCATAGGGTAGTTCTTCTCGGGCTCTTTCAACTGTCGGGAAGCGTAGGCAATAACCTTCCCGTTTTGCATTAAAACACACCCTAGCCCGAGCTTAGAAGCATCGTTGTAGATTACGAAATCTTCTGATCCATCTGGTAACGACAAAATCGGAGCGCTGCTCAAACTCTCTTTCAGCTTCTCGAATGCGGCTTCTTGCGCTTCGGTCCACACGAACTTGACGTTCTTCCTTGTCAAAGCGGTCAACGGTGTGGCTATACGAGAGAAGTCCTGAATGAACTTCCGGTAATAGCCCGCTAACCCAAGGAAACTTCTCACTTCCGATGGCGACCTTGGTGGCTCCCAACTCGTAATAGCTTCGATCTTAGTGGGGTCCGCCTTGATGCCATCCGCTGACACTACGTGGCCCAGAAATTGGACTTCCTTCAACCAAAATTCGCACTTCGAAAACTTGGCGTGCAGCTTCTCGCGTTTCAACAGTTCTAATTTGCACGAAGATGTTTCTCATGATCCTCACGGGTACGTGAGTAGATCAGAATATCGTCAATGAAGACGATCACACACTTGTCCAATAGCAAGCTACATACCCGGTTCATCAAGTCCATGAACACTGCTCGGGCATTAGTCAAGCCAAAGGGCATAACTAGGAACTCGTAGTGTCCGTACCTCGTACGAAAGGCTGTCTTGGACACGTCTTCCTCCCTCACTTTTAGCCGATGGTAGCCCGATCTCAAATCTATCTTCGAGAAGTAGCTCGCATCTTGCAACTGATCAAAGAGGTCATCAATCCTCGAAAGCGGGTACTTGTTCTTCACCGTTACCTTGTTGAGTTCACGGTAATCTATGCACATCCGCATAGATCTGTCCTTCTTCTTTACAAAAAGTACCGGCGCTCCCCAAGGCGATGAGCTCGGACGAATGAAACCCTTGTCTAATAACTCTTGTAGTTAAGTCATCATCTCCTTCTGTGAAATCCCAAATCTAGCAAGAAATCAAGAATGATGTAGAGAGAGAATCTAGAGAGAACTTGTCATCCATATATTGATCTCTAAAGTGTAAATGACAAATTGATCAAGAAGTTCTACAAAATAACAAAGGAACTCCTTTATATAGTAGGACATGACAAGCCCATGCCTCTACCAAGGAGAAACAGTACAAAGATTTAATACTGACTTGATAGCTACAAATAGTGCTCTAACAATCTCCCCCTTAGCTATCAAGGCAGGAAGGGTCTTCTTCTTCTTCTTCGAAAACCAAGATAGGTTTCAATTCTTCTCATAACCATTCTGAAGTTCAATCTTTCATCAATCTCTTCAATGGCTCTGGATAAGACTCTTCTAGGTCTTGAAGACATCCAATTAATCTTTCTTTCAGCATCATGTCTCTTGAGCTTTTCGACTAACTGAAGTCTTACAATTTTAAGCGTACCATCAGAATATTTTTCCAACTCATTAAACCGAATAAATATCTTGTTTGCACCATTACTGAACACAACACCAAACTCTGGATCTGCAATCACACAATATAAAGGCATCCTCATCAATCCAGTCAATTCTTGATTTGGTCTTAACAGATTTATTCTTGGTTGATAGCTTTCCACACCCATCTGCAAATCATGACACTGTGTGAACAAAACGTGTCTTCTCAGAAATCTCTTAATGGCATTCAAAGCAAGAGACACATTTTCCCTTCTGATCTGAAGATCTCGGAAATGATGATACATGAACTCAAAATCTTCTATCGTTAGGTGACAAAAATCTGCTTCAGTAAATCTATAATCTCTGCAATCTTGCCTTTGAACAAGAAACTCTGGATACCACAATTTGTAGTATAATCTGGCAGTTACCACCTTTATAGTCACAATCAATTTCTTGCTCCTCACGTCTTTTTTCTTTTGACACTTGTCCCTTAGAAAGTACATATACTCGAACTTGTATTCGGCTGTTTGATCTGTAATACCCAACACAGCGTAAGGATTCAAAGTTCTGATTCTGTGCACAAACAGTCTTCTTTCTTCTTCTTCTAGGAAAGGTGTTCTAAAATACAAAGTTCTTTGTCGTTGTCCAAGTTCAGTCAATTTTCTGCTCCGCGGGGATGAAGGACCAGGTTGATCAGCTGGATTAGAAGGACCAGCTTCATCATGACTAGGAATGATAGGAGGTACTAAAGATGTAGTGGATTGAGGATCAGTTTCTTCAGGTTTTGGCTCTTTAGGTAATGGATCATGAGAATGATGTGGTTCAGATACTGGTATAGTGGTTTGAGCTGAATTAGATTGGTTAAGGTTGATGGTTATAGGTGTAACAGAAGGTTGTTCTGACATTAAAGTGGTTGAGATATGTTCGGGTGAGTGTACAGGGCTAAAGATTATTTCTTCAGGAGTTTGTGGCCCATATATCTCTGACAAAATATCAACCTATTCTTCATTAAATCCAACACCTTGATCTTCTGGTTCATAAGTAAATACCAAAAGTGGTTCTTCTTCCTCCTTAACTTTCCAATACCGATCATAAGCTCTTGCACTTTCATCAGCTTCTTCATCATCAGAACTAATTTCAATCAACTCCACAGATTGCACGAATCGATCAACCACTTCTCTTATCTCCTCCTCATTTACCTCAGGCTTTTCAACCGTTGGTTCTATATTCGGATCAACATATAATACGATCTGTTTTCTGCTTTGATCACCCATAGCACCTGATTCAAACATCTCAGATATTTCAGCAACAGTCGGATTCTTTTTCTGGCCTTGAGAGCTTTCTGACTCAGCTCTTCTCTTCTTACTCATCTCCCCCTCATGATCATGATCATCGGGATCCTGATCATGTCTTCTCTTAGTACCCTGAGCTTGAGTCTTACACGACTGTTCCATTAATGCTTTCAACTCAACAATTGACTGCTTCATATCACTTAAAGATTTCACAACTTCAGACTTGAAAGTAGATAACTCTTTGGATAATGCTTGAAACTGTGTGGGTGTAACTGAAGGTGTAGATGGAGGTGGAGGTGGATTTGGAGTAGATTGGAAATTCTGAAGTAGAGATAACAAGGTTTTACTTTGCTGATCTTCAGGACTCATAGACATCAGTTTGGCATAGAATAAATCCCTTAATTCATCAACACTTTGATCCACTGGTGGTTGTTGCATAGGAGAAGACTGAGGTACTCGAGGCGGAGCCAGATAGATTTCTGGACGAGGACGTACAGCTGGCTCATAAGTCATCGGTTCTTTTCCCTTCAACTGATTCTTTACACCTTGTAACTCCCGGATGAACATAGTTTCAATAGCCTTTAGGGCGCCATCGAAGTTTTCCCTTGTCACAAAGACGGGTAAAGTAACACCGGCACCACTTAGGTTTGCCGTTGACACAACAGTTGTTGTAACTGTGTGACCTACGCTCAGTGTTGGCATAGTGTTAGCACTGGTAGGATTTCCACTCTGTCCTTGTAGTCCTGTAAAAGGATCTACTCTGAGTGTTCCGGATGGGTCACCAAGACGCGCATCAGATGTTCCTGAAAGTGTCATATTCAAAGAATCAAATATGTTAGCAACAGGCACTAGACTCGAGCTTTGTGCAGGAAAGAAGGTCGAGGACTGGGAAGGAAGTAGCTCTGTTTCAATATCCGGAATCTCCGAACGAGATCCAGATAGTGTTTGTGCTAAAACCTCGTGAGAAAATGAGACAGTTTCTTGTGAAGAAGAAGCTGAATAGCTGGCAGAGGTGTGCAATTGCGTTACTGGGCGAGTAACGACTTGTTCAACACCTGAGCCCAACAAATGAGATCTGGTGGTAGATATGGCTGCCCTTCTGGAATAGACAGTTTGGATATCTCTCACACTCTCCATATTCTTTTCTTCAGTTTCTCTCACAGACTCACATATATTTTCAACTGATACTCCCTCGGTTCTCCTTATACCTTCCGTTCCTTCACTAACTTGAGTCGACATTAAAGGCATGTCATCAAAGTTTAAGCTTTCCACATTAACATTATCTGACATATTCAATTGTGGAAATTCAAAGATATCAGAAATGTTACCAAACCAGTTTTCTTCAGTAGTAGCATCAGCAACAAGATTTCCAGCATTCCCTTGCTTATCATCATTATCATCGTTGTCATCTTCATCGTCATCACGATGTTCCTCCGCTGGATCAGACGCATTATCAGACTCTGTACTATCACTAGAGTACTCAACTAAAGGAGGATCCCCAATGTGTTTAGGAATTTCTCCCTCGGAATCGTGTTGTACAACGTCATCTGTATGAGTGTCCTCGGACGATGACCCTGTATCTTCAAGTACAGATGTATGATCCCCACCAGTTCCCCTCTCGGTGTTTTCCCTTGACTCTCCCCGTTCAGTAGCCCGTGCATCCTGAACACTCACCGACTCCTCTCGCCTAGGGGTTGAGTCTGGGTAGGTCCCTCCGGTTCTGGCTGGACCATAGACTCTCTATACTCGATAATGCACTCAGCGTCCTGATCCGCGTATCGAAGAAATCCTTCAGGTAACGGCATCTCATAATCAAATTCAGTTTTACGAAACTGAAGATACTGCATAGCTTTCTCGGGCACAGAAGGATGATTTGCTCGTCTTGGAATTTCTCTGTTAGAACGAAGCATGCTATGAATGATAATCTGAAGAAACCTCATATATGGAATGTAAGGCTTTCCCTTGTTTTGTCGGCGAAGATCTATCTTCTCATTCAGTTCATGCCAGAAGATAGCTGCATAATCTACATGAAGATCATACACTACTGCATGAAATAGCTTCAGAAATCCGACGCTGGCACTGTCTGTTCCGGCATGTTTAGCAGATAAGCATCGATTAATAATGGAGAAGATTGTATAGTATAACGGTGGTAGGTTCGCCTTATGAAATTCCTTCACCTGAGTTAAGTTTCCAGTGTATCCCATAGCTCGTATTCCTTCAAACGTTTCTTCTTCAGATGGAAAAGGATCAAACTCAGTCTTTCCTTCTCGTGAATCAGGTTCAGGTAGCCTCAGAATCAGTCTTAGTCTTTGGAAATCAAGCTTTGTGATGAAGTTGTCTATTTGGAATACAAAAATTGGTCTTCCATCTTCCATAGTTGTTGTTATTGTCTTCCATGCTTGCTGTAAATATAGCATAGGCACAACGACAGTATTTGTTAATGCGTATGCTAGCGGATGATTCCTGAGCACTTCCTTTATCACCGGATGAATGTTGATGTGATCAAAATCAATGTGATGATTGTTGGGAATGATCGCAATATAGTTGATCGGATGAATGATAGCATGATCTGGATGAATTCCGGCTTGGGATTGATGTACTGATCGTGTTGACGGTAAAGGTACATCGTGTGTCGGTTCGGGTAGACTCGGAATATGATCACCAAAGCCTTGAATGTGACTTTGTTCTTCCTGATTAACCATCTGATAAAGCAGATATCAGTTCTGACAAGATTACTCTTTGAAAAAAAAAACTTGAAAAAAAATTTAAAAAAATACCCAAGTATAGAATTCGAATCATTCATCTGCATATGAATTCGAATTAAAGAGGATCCGAATTCAGGGAATTCGAATCAAGGAGCATTCGAATTCATCACTTATCTTTTAAGACTGGTTGGAACATATGAATTCGAATCTAGAATGGTTCGAAATCATGCAATTCGAATCCATAAGAGTTCTAAATCAGTGAATTCGAATCCTGAAGGGTTCGAAACCAAGGAATTCGAATCCTTAATGGTTCGAAACCAAGGAATTCGAATCCTTAATGGTTCGAAACCCTAACATGAACCTTTTTAAACACATATCAGTTTAAGTCGAATTCGATTTTTTTTAATGAAACATAAGATTCGAAACCCTAAAAAATTTCTATTCTAAAGGAGGGTTCGAAATCTTAGTTAAACATGAAGAACATCAAGAACACGAAGAACACAAGTTGAAAATCGAACTGATTTTTTACATTTTAGCCTAACAGATGAATGAAATTGATGAAAAAACTTAGATGGAAAGATGGGCATGCAAAAACCGAATCTAATGATACTAAAATCAAACGAAATGGTTACCTGATGAAGAAGATATGAACAGATGAAGATTGAAATTGAAGATGATGAATAGTGTCTTCTTCAGAGAATTCGAATTGAATGCCAGAAGTGAAAAAGTGGGAAAATGAACATTTGAACTCTATTTATACTTAAAAAAATTTGGACACTTGGCACGATTTAGAGTACCCCACTTGGCAAACAATAGAAAAAGATGATGTTGAACTCATTGAATTCGAATCCTTAAGAGTCCGAATTCATTGAATTCGAATCCTTAAGAGTTCGAATTCTTTGAATTCGAATCCTTAAGAGTTCGAATTCTTTGAATTCGAATCCTTAAGAGTTCGAATTCATTGAATTCGAATCCTTAGGAGTTCGAATTCTTTGAATTCGAATCCTTAAGTGTTCGAATTCTTTGAATTCGAATCCTTGAGAGATCGAATTCTTTGAATTCGAATCTTTGAGAGATCGAATTCTTCAAATAAATGCCTGAAAAATTACAACTTTTTCAGAAAATTTAACAACTGTTCCACAAATCTCACATCAGATAAAACTTTGTAAGCGCTCAAATACAATTTTTTTTTAACTTACAGACTTATGCCGAATTGCTCCCCCTAAACAATTGCATAAATTGCTGTCTTTTCTTCAGAGGAATCTGTAGAGACAGATGAAAACTTGGTACTCATAGAACATGAGTCCAAACTGTTAGACTTATCACTTTGTGTAAAAATCTAACTCCCCCTCAAAATATGAATTCTGAAGTAACTTGTTTTCTTCCTCTGAAAATATGCATATATTTCAATAACGCTCAGTATTTGACATTGTAGCAACAATGCATTTTACAAGGAAAGTAAAATTCATTGAATTTTATTTTATGACTACTAACATCTGATCATTTGAAAGCTTTACAAAAGAAATTCAGCTTAATGAAATTTAACAAATTTTTCAATCAACTGAAATCAAATGCATGTGTTTGGATTGAAGAACAAGTCATCATTGTATATCAAGTTATAAACGTTCAATGTCAACCCCTTTATCAAATCTATTTGGTGTGCTGGCATGCGAAATATGATTAGCATAAAGCTTATGTATTTCTAAAACATATAAGAATACTCTGTTCTACTCACACTATTTGTACAAAATCAGGATTTTCACAAATTTACGGGTTTATCGCGACTTCGTATTTTCCCAAGTTTCAAGAGATGTGTGCTCATTGGCATCTTTTCGTTTGTGCTCATTGGCATCTTTTGATTTTGTGCACATTGGCATCTTTTGATTTGTGCACATTGGCATCTTTTAATCAAATAGCTTAGTAAGAATAAGATACATCGTTAAACATGACTTTCTATCTGGTTCTATAGCAGGATTTGGGTTAGCAGATCCCAGACCAGTTGGCCTTAGGTGCTAGGTGTCGAGCACCCCTTAGAACTTAATTTCACAAACCAGAAAGGCCATATCGATATATCTTAAACCCATTTGTACCAGTAGAACATGGCTTTCTATCTGGTTCTATTGCAGGATTTGGGTCAGCCGATCCCAGACCAGTTGATCTTAGGGACTAGGTGTCGAGCACCCCTTAGGACTTACTCTCCCAAACCAGAAAGGCCACAGGTACAAACTTTCAAACTAAATGATATTCTATATAAGTTCGGATTTCCATCACAAAATATGAATGATATCTCAATCACTTGGTTCTAAAACATAGTGCTTCCCCCATATTTTCGTTTCCATCCATCATTCTGACATATAGGCTTTTTGAGCATTATATTCTATATATATTCAGATTCACATAACTTTGAGCATTCAGCATAATTTCATTCATGTTTTGCTTACCTTTCGATTTATTTCAGAGGTGAAAGTTGAAGCAAATCTAACTCAGATAATACAAAGATTCTTGAAAAAATCATCTTTTAGCACACATTTAATTCATTGAATGAAAATTGAAAATTTTATCTCATTGAATTAAATTTGTAAAGATTCAAGTTTTCAAAGTGGTAGAAACAAAATATAATCCAATGTTACCTTTCATCACTTGTTCCTTGAAGTAAAAGGATATAACATTTAAGGATATTACCTGAGAAGTGTGAGTTCTAAACTGATTTGTTTAGAAGTCTTAGTCTTTGAAGTACGGGTCCTAAACTGAATTGTTCAGAAGCCATAATTCTTTGTCTCCCCCTTAATGGTATAAATATTCTTCAAAAAAAAAACAAATCCACCGTTTCTCTTCTGTTTTCAGTCATGTGTGTGGTATGTATTTACAAATCAGTACAACACATGATAAACCTGCAAAACAGATTAAGTATATTTTGGTACCCAATGGCACTTGGGTCCTAGTGGGTTAGGATATCATAATAGATTTAAGTAAACAAGAACACGAACTCCCCCTCAATGTTTTTTAAAGAGAGTGAGAAATGACTAAGGATTCAACATTCCTAGTTTGCTGATTAAAAAATTTAACCTCTTTTCATCTAAAGGTTTTGTGAAAAGATCAGCAAGTTCTAGTTCTGTTGGTACGAAGTGCATTTCTATAGTTCCCTTCTCAACATGTCTTTGATAAAATGGTATCTGACATCTATGTGTTTCGTTTTGGAATGCTGAACAGGATTTTCAGTTATTGCAATTGCGCTTTTGGAATCACAATAAATGGGGATCTTGTTGAAGATATATCCATAATCCTTTAGCTGTGTTTTCATCCAAATTACTTGTGAACAGCAACTAGCGGCGGCCACATATTCTGCTTCAGCCGTAGATGTTGATACACAAGTTTGCTTCTTTGATGACCAGCTTACAAGTTTATCTCCCAATAATTGACAAGCACCAGATGTGCTTTTCCTGTCCATCATATTTCCCGCATGATCTGCATCTGTGTAAGCAGTTAGTTCAAACCCAGAATCCTTAGGATACCAAAGACCCAAATTTTTTGTGCCTTTGAGATATCTAAAGATTCGCTTTACAGCCACAAAGTGAGATTCCTTCGGGTTTGCTTGGAAACGTGCACAAAAAGATGTTGCAAACAAAATATCCGGTCTACTTGCCGTTAGATACAGTAAAGATCCAATCATGCCTCGGTATAACTTTTGATCGACTGATATACCAGATGAATCAGCGTTCAAAAGCTTACCGGTAGCCATGGGAGTTTTCATGGTGGAAGAGGAATTTAAGTCAAATTTCTTAAGCATATCATTTATATATTTTGATTGATTAATGAAAATGCCTTCATTTGACTGTGTCACTTGGAGACCAAGAAAATTTTTTAACTCTCCCATCATACTCATTTGAAAGCGGCTTTTCATCACCTCTTCAAAATCTTTACACATATCGGGATTTGTAGATCCAAATATAATGTCGTCAACATATATTTGTACTAACATTAAATCTTTACCTTCTCTTTTGAGAAAAAGAGTTGTATCTATTGTACCTTTGGTGTATCCATTTTTAAGCAGATGAATAGTCAGAGTCTCATACCATGCCCTCGGAGCTTGTTTCAAACCGTAGAGTGCTTTATCCAAAACATAGACATGGTTGGGATATTTTGGATCTACAAAACCTTCAGGTTGACTTACATAAACCTCTTCATGAAGTATTCCGTTCAGAAACGCAGACTTGACGTCCATTTGAAATACCTTCATGCTTTTATGTGCGGCGTATGCAAGAAAAATTCTGATGGCTTCAATTCTTGCTACTGGTGCATAGGTTTCATCATAATCTATTCCTTCTTGTTGATTATACCCTTTTGCAACCAGTCTTGCTTTGTTTCTGACTATAATTCCTGCTTAGTCTTTCTTGTTCCTAAAGACCCATTTAGTTCCAACAATGGTCTTGTCTTTAGGACGCTTCACCAAATGCCAAACTTCGTTACGCTTAAACTCATTTAACTCCTCTTGCATGGCGTTTATCCAATCTGGATCTTGTAAAGCTTCAGATGCTTTCTTGGGTTCTAACGTGCTTAGAAAGTTGACATACAAACATTCGTTGGTAGTCGCAGATCGTGTCTTTACTCCACCAATGAGATTACCAATAATATCTGCTGGGGTGTGCTTTTGTCCACTTATGTGTACTGGGAAGAGTTGAAATCTCTACATGAGTGTTCGATGAATCATTCTCATCCATAACTGCAAGAATCTCTTCATTAGATTCAGCTGAAGATACATGTGTTGGTTCTGGTACATTAACTTCTGGTTGTTGTATTTCATGTATAGGAATCTCCGATGATGTGTTTACTGAAACCGGAACTTCAGGCTGAATTTCAGGTTCAGAAACTGGAATAGTTATATGTACACTTGGAGTTTCGTTGGTTGTCCCAGAAGTACTAGCACCGACATCGTCAGATGGACCAGAGACATTCACACTCGTCTGTTGTGGAAATGCATTTACAGATGTGATGGGTTGTTCCATATCTGCACAATAATCCATAAATGCATCATGAAATAACAAATCTAAATCTTTAGTACTATTATTATTTAATACAGAATTAGAAAACATTTTCGCCACAGGTTCTACTCCTTTTTTAGTAGAAACTTCAGATTTTTGTCCGAGTTCTGAACTGTGTTGTCCAGAAGTCAAAGTCACACTCTCGTCAAACGTAACGTTGATGCTCTCGATGACTGATTTTGTACGATTATTGTAGATCCGATATGCTTTAGAATTCAAGGAATATCCAATAAAAATCCCTTCATCAGCCTTGACTTGGAATTTTGCAAGGTGTTCTCTATCTTTTAGGACAAAACATCTGCATCCAAAAACACGCAAAAATTTGATGTTAGGTTTGCGATTATTGATTATTTCATATGCAGTTTTATTAAGACGTTTATTAATAATTGTCCTGTTTTGAGTGAAACATGCGGTTGAAACTGCTTCAGCCCATAAACTTGGTGGAAGACCCGAATAAGCAAGCATAGTCCGAGCTGCTTCCACAAGCGTCCTATTTTTTCTTTCAACTACTCCATTTTGTTGTGGAGTAATTGGTGCAGAAAAATTATGAGAGATGCCAACGGATTCAAGAAACGATTGAAGAGTTGCATTCTTGAATTCAGTTCCATTGTCGCTCCTTATCTTTTGAACTGGACATTGTAGAAGAATTTGAATCCTTTTTATGAACTTAATTATTTGCTCAGGTGCTTCAGATTTGAGTCGAAGAAAATCCAACCAAGTGTAGCGTGAATACTCATCAATCATAACCAAGATATATTTCTTTCCTCCCATTGATTGAGTTCTCATAGGGCCACAGAGATCCATATGAATTAATTCCAAGACGTTGTTGCAGTTAGACAAAGTTTTGGATTTGTGCGTGACGTGTTTCATCTTTCCCATTTCGCACGCCGGACAGATAGAAACTTTGTCAATCTTCAGTTCAGGAAGCCCGGAAACTAATCCATCTATTCTGAGCTTGTTGATGCTTCGAAAATTTTGATGTGAGAGTCTCCTATGCCACAACCAGCATTCATCTTGAGAGGCTTTTGAAACAAGACAAACTTGATTAGAAGCAACCAGAGTCGAAAAATCCATCATATATAGATCGCCACATCGTTTTGCTCTAAAAATCTCTGACCAGTTCTCATCCACAACATAACAAAACTTCTTGTCAAAGATTACCTTACAGTCCTTGTCACAAAACTGACTAATACTGAAAAGGTTATGCCCTAATCCTTCAACATACAAGATCTTTTCTATTTGCATCGAGTCATTCTTCAACGTTCCGTAGCCTCGAACGTGACCTTTAGAGTCGTTACCAAAACCTTCCGATCCGCCAGGATGTACAGTAAAATCGTGCAATAAGTGCTTGTACCCCGTCATGTGTCTAGAAGCTCCCGAATCAATGACACACACATGACGATCCTGTAAAAAGATAATTACCTGATCTTAGGTACCCATATCTGTATGGGTCCTTTCTTGTTAGTACGGGTCAGTTTGTTTATTACAGTTGATGAACCTTGAACTTTGCCTTTAAAGGTAAGGTTATTTTGTGTATTTGGTTTGTTGATTTGATCTTTTGGAATCCAAACCATATTCACATCAACCGTTTTTGTTTCTTTCTTCTTATTCTGTTTCTTTGATCTGAAACCGAACATTTTAACAAATTTGTTCGCTGAAGATTTTAAAGAAAAAGATGAAGTATTAGTCTTTTTGTTCTTTGGATCATTTCTATTTAGCTTGAAATAGTTATCCCAACAATGAGCACAATGTATTCTTCTTTTTGCTTGTGTCAACAAGGTAGAATTTGAAATTGCAGAATTTTTATTTTCACAAACTTTGTAAACATTACACGAATGAATACAATTTTTATTTAAAGAAATACATTTCTCAGTATCAGTATTCCTATTCTCGCTATTCGAAATATTCTCCTTCAGATCCACGCACTTTTCTTCATCCATTTCTGAGAAAGAATGAGAAACATTGTTAGAAGTCTTAGAACTAGAAGCATTATTTGGAAACACATTTGATTTTGTTTCGAATAATTTTTCTTTTTCTTTTCTTTTCAGTTCTTGTTCCTTTTTGGCATTAGATATATTTGATGAAAACTTTGTATGATATACTTCACAATATTTCAGTTCAATTTCAAGTTCAGTTCTTTCCTTTTTATGCTTCTCTTTCTCAAGAAAAAGCACTTTTTCAAAATCTAAAATTTGATTTGAAAGTTTTGCACATCTCAAAACAAGTGCTTTGTTTACTTCAAAAAGCTTATCTTTTTCTAAAGATACTTTTACACCAGAATCAATTGTACTTGAAGAAAAAATGTTAGAGCTTTTAGAGTTAGAAGAATCATTCGAACAAGAATTAGATTTGGTTCCGGATGATTCTCCTTTGTCATAAGCACTATATTCTTTTGGCTTAGGATTAATTCCTTCGAAATAACATTTTTCTTTTACTTTGACCGAACTTGAAGAATTAGATTGATCTGTTGTTTCACTTTGATTTGAACACTTTTCACAAGTAATTGAATCTTTAGATTTTGATAATTCTAATATTCGGGATTCAAGTTGTCGAATCTCAACTTGAAGTTCAAGATTGACTTTTTGACTATGATCAAAATTTATCCCAATATTATCATGATCATCCTCTAATATTTCAAAATTTAATTGTAATTTAGAAATTTGATTTTCTAAATCAACAATTTTTCGTAAAGCAGAATCCAAATCAGGAAATTCAGAAGAGGTTTCTTGAACAAACTCCTTTTTGTCAGAATCTGAATTTGTATTTGACTCCAATTCAACATTAGATTCAGATTTAACAGGTTCATGTTCATTGATATTGGAATCAAATGTTTTAGCCATAGATTCATTTAAGAATAATAAACTAAATTCAGTTAGTTCAACCTTTTTGGTTTTGTAACTGGAATTTAGTTCATCGTATTTAAAGTTTGTCGTATTGAATCTAGGCTTTTCTTCCGAACCTTTATCCGTCTTATCCTTATCTTTATTAGAATCCGGAGTTGAACATTCAGATTTAACAAAAATTTTGGATATAAGAGGTATTTCCTTTTTAATGGGTTCCTTTAAATCTTCATCCAATTTTGTAATTGTATAAAAATTTTCAGGCGCTTTCTTTGATACCTCTACATCAGATAAACCAAGTCCCATTTTAGGATTAAAAAATCGTTTATCTTTTGGATTATTGGTTAATAATCTTAGAGTTTGCTCAGTCTGACCTCTTTTATAGTTTAACTCTTCAAGTTCTTTGATCTTTGCAAGAGCTTCTATTCTTTCTTCAGTGAGAATCTTAATTTTAAATTGACAGTCTATATTCTCATCACTTATATCAATCATTTTCTTCTTCAATTCAGAAATTTCAGATTCAAGTGTTTTAACTTTTGTTCTAATAACTTCCTTTTCATTTTCTCTATCTTCAGCAAGACATTTGTAAAGAAGTGCCTCATCGTGATATTTCATCATTGAACTTTTCTTATTTTCAAGTTCCTTTTGAACTTTTTCAAATTTCTTATTAAGTTCAATTATCACGAGTTGCATTTCTTCATATCTGTCATCTTCAGTTTCAGACTCATTATCAGAATTATCAGAATTATCAGAAGAATAAAGAGATGATACCTTGGATTCCTGGTCATCTTCATCTAGTTTAGCCATTAAGCTATGCTTTACTTGAGTAAAGTGAGCTTCTTCATCATCAGAGGAATCCATAAGACAAATTTCTTCCTCAGCATTGACTGGCTTTCCACTTTCTTTTGCTTTTGCCAGATGTGCCTTTCGCTGATAATAGTCAGAATCCTTCACCTTCTTTAGCTTACAGTCTCTGGCAAAATGACCTGGCTTTCCACAGTTAAAACAGTTTCGGTCATCTCTATCATTCGTTTCCTCTCTTTCCTTTTTCTCAACTCTCTCCTTTTTCTCCTCTTTCTCTTCCTCTTTGTTCTCATATTTCTTCTCAAATCTTTTATACTTGTTAGCTTTGTTGTATTCAGGTTTGGTTTTTGAATAAAACTTCTTTTTGCCAAACTTGTTTTGAAATCTGTTTGTTAACAAAGCCAACTTCTCAGCTATATCAGTCATTTCATCTCTAGAACTGCCACTATCATCATCATCATCATCAGAACTTATCTTCTTCTTGCTCATCCCAGAAATCAAAGCTTTTGTTTTCATAGCTTCACTCTTCTTATGTTTACTCAGAAGGGCTAAAGATTCTTCGACCTTTTTATCCTTTTCCTTAACAGCTTTTACTTTTTCTTCGTGTTGACCTAGAATACTGAAAATGTCGGTCAACTTTTCATCATCCATATCCCTTGACATTTGGAGCTGAATGGAGTAGGAATCCCATTCTGGTAGAAGATTCTTGACAAATTTGTAATTTATTTCTGAATCTGATTTGTCGACTCCATTTCTTCTCAAATTATTAAGGATGATATTGTATCTATTGTAGGTCTCTTTCAAAGGTTCGCCTTCTCTTGCTTTAAACCCTTCATAAGCATTGATGCTTTGATTTCTTTTGGTCTTCTTAGACTTTGATGATCCCTCAAACTGCCTTTCTAGCTCATCCCATATCTCTTTCGCTGAGTCACGACTATCTACTCGATTGTAGATATCATTTGGAATTGCCATAGTCAAATAAGTCAAAGCCAGTTCATCAATTGCAATCCTATCTTTGTCATATTGATTAAAAAATCTGGGTTCTTTTTCAATCCTTCTAGGAGCAACATACTGACTTGTAGCAGTTTCAGCTTGACCACCAACATCCATTTGTGGTATGTGAGGACCTTCTTTGATTGAAGCCATTAAATCTCTGTTCTGATGATTTAGAAATTGAGTCATTCTCTTCTTCCATTGGGCATATTCTTCCACTAGAAGAACTGGAGGCTTACTCTTTGATCCCATACTCATTAAATCTCTCGACATCTTTTCAAATAGCTAGGATAATTGATCGTTCAGAAGATCAAGCAGTAAGTGTAACAGAAATTACACTTAGAATAAACTGTTCAAGAAAGAAATCAGCACTTGGGTCCGAAACCAACACTTAGACAAATTCTGAGTGGTGCGAAACCTTCAGATTTCGGATGCTTTAGAATTCGAAACCTTCAGATTTCAGATGTAGTACGGTGCGAATTCCCTGAATTCGAATGCAACTGAGTGCAAATTCCCTGAATTCGGACTTAGCTTGGTCCGAAATCAATACTTAGCCAAAATCAAAACCAATTACACACTACAACTCAGAATTCGGATGTAGATGAGTGCGGAACCACGGAATTCGAACTTAACAGATACGAAACCAACACTTGTACAACAATTCGAAATCACCGGAATTCGGACTTAACTATGTTCGAAACCTCAAGAATTTGTATTTAACTGGGTGCGACACCACGGATTTCGGACTTAACTGGATCCGAAACCAATACTTGAGCACTTTGAAAATCTTGAATGATGCGAAATCCGTATGAATGATCCGAATTCACCAAGAATAATCCGAATTCTGCACTTCGAACTTCAAAATCACTGAATCTTGCTTATCTTCCTCAATTCTTGATCAATTAACACGAAATTTGTACTGGTTTGCTCGAAATCAAAATCCACACACTTTCTTAGTTAATCACAAGATCTAATTCGATCAATTTAATCGAATTAAAGTCCAAAACAGTGAATTAGGGTTTTCGAACAAAAATCCAAAGAAATGATCAAATCTAATGATTCTGTTTAGAAAATAATGACGATCCAAGAATTAATGTTGTTCAGATATCAATTCCGAGTTCAGTGATGCCAAGAATTGATCCAAGAAATCAGAATCTAAAAAAATTCTATGTCTGAATGAAAAGTGATCAGATGAACAGTGATGAGTGCTTGGTCCGAATTCTTCAAATCAGTGCAAAAAATCTTCAATTTGGTCTTTGATCTGCTTGAATCTCCTGTTTAGCTCTGATACCAAATGTGAAATCCCAAATCTAGCAAGAAATCAAGAATGATGTAGAGAGAGAATCTAGAGAGAACTTGTCATCCATATATTGATCTCTAAAGTGTAAATGACAAATTGATCAAGAAGTTCTACAAAATAACAAAGGAACTCCTTTATATAGTAGGATATGACAAGCCCATGCCTCTACCAAGGAGAAACAGTACAAAGATTTAATACTGACTTGATAGCTACAAATAGTGCTCTAACACCTTCATTTCTGCCGGTGCCAGACGATAGGGTGCACGCGCAATCGGTGCCGCCCCGGGCATCAGATCTATTCTGAACTCTACTTGACGATCTGGGGGTAGATTCATCAAGTCATCCGGAAACACTTCCGGGTACTCACTGACTATCGGCACGTCACTTACTTATTTCTTCTCTTTCTTAGCATCTAGCACATAAGCTAAATACCCTAGACATCCCTTCCCCAGACACCGCCTAGCTTTCAACATCGAAATCATACATGACTTCCTATCTCGACGGTCCCCATAAATCACTACCTCCTTCTTATCCGGCAAGGCGATACGAATCAACTTCTTATTGCACACTATATTAGCGTCATTCTCCGCTAACCAATCCATTCCTAGTACCACATCAAACTCCCCCATCCCCATCGGATACAACTGCAAAGGAAACGAGTGACCATCTACGTCTATGCTACACCCCTCATAGACCTGTTTCACCCAGACTCGACTATCATCATCCACTTCTACCTCAAACCCAAAGTTCAACCTCTTGGGTTTCACTTGCAATTTTCGAATAAAGCTAGGTGACACAAATGAGCGATTGGCGTCCGAATCAAACAGTACTTTAGCATAAGTCGAGTCAATTGGGAAAGTACCTGTCACCACATCAGGCGTATCTACCGCCTCCTCCGCTGACATGTGGAAAGCCCTCGCCCTCGCGCGAGTCGGCTTCACCTTTCGCTCCCCGCCTCTTCCTCCGCTACTACCGATGTCACCTCCAGTATACCCTTTCTTTAACTGTGGGTAGTCCCACTTGACGTGATCAGTCGACCAACACTGATAACATGACCTCGAACTGCGGCAGTCTCGAGCCAGATGCCCCGTTTTTTCACACTTGAAGCATCCTTCCCTATCAGCCAAACACTTTCCCTTGTGCATCCGGTTGCACTTACCATATTGTTTCTCTCCCGATCTAGGCCCGACCCGCAGCCCGGGTCTCGGCGCGCTCGACCTCTATCCATCTCGATTAGGTCCTTCCCACTTTCGTTTGTCTCCCACTCTCTCAGTCATCTGTCTGTTCTTTTCTTTCTCGGTGAGTTCCGCAGTATCTACCGCAGCTTGGAAAGTGGACAGATCTTTCACTTGCACCAACTCTCTTATGCTGCTCTTTAGCCCATAAATATATCTTTCTATGCGCCGCTCTTCCGTAGGCACATACAGTTCATTAAATCTAGCCTTCTCGATAAACTTTGATGTATACTCCCGAACCGACATCGACCCATGTTCCAATCCCAGAAATTCCTCTTCAAGTTTCTTAACTGTCGCTAATGGGCAAAACTGCGCCTTGAACCTCTTCACAAATGATTCCCATGAAGTTCCCTTAGCTACCTCTGATCCTTTTCCACCTGTCTCTATATCCCACCAAAAGATGGCATCAGACTTCAGCATCGACATCGCGAACAACACTTTGTCTTCCTCAGCACACTTACTGGTATCAAACGCTAATTCCATCTCTCGAACCCATCTCAAATCTAGAACTGGGTTGCGCTCCCCGTTGAAGGACGGAGGCTTGCACGATGAAAAAGTCTTAAATGAGCATCATTTCACTGCTTTCGATTCAGTAGACACAATTGGAGTTGCCATAGAGTGATTTCCCACCACGATTGTTGGTAGGCTAGACGCCTCAGTCCTCGTCTCGTTCCCACTTTTGGTCCGTCCTTCTGATGAATTCTTGATCTGATTCTCCAACAAAGCTTGTAGAGTAACTTGTAGTTTACCCATCTCAGCTGTAAACTTCTCCTCAGTAACAAAAGCCTGATTCTGGTTTCTTATCGGGTTGTCTGGTTGACTTCCCCCACCCGCTGAAGCGGTACTCTCCTGATGCAAGGGTTCTCGCACTTGAGGTGCTCCCGCACTTTTAGCTCGGCGGGTGGTTGGCTTCTTTTTCCCACCGCGAGTTGTCACACCCGTTCCAACAGCCTGAGAGGCAACTCGCAACGGTGCTCTGCCTCGCCCCCTTCCTCGGCCCCTGCCCCTTCTACGGGTGGCCGCTTGACGCGGAGGATTCACTAGTTCCTCCTCAAAGATCTCCTCTATACGAATTTCTTCTACCTCGCAGGCACAGATCTACTCCTCAGACTTCTCTCAGACATTCTCGATTACTGAAATACGACAAAGTAATTTACTTAAGACTACTGCTCAAGAATAATAAGGCATTTTAAGCACATACATGTACCTGTAAATTCACAATTACACTGACCAGGTGTAACCCCGAATCTACCTTACATGACTGTCCTCCCTACCCTATTAGTCTTATTCAAGTGATAGTGCCCTACTAGCGCATTCCTGATTCTCAGTTGTGATTTCTACTTCCACAGTTTAAGTCTAGGCTCGTTCGGTCACCTAAATTCCTTAAACTATAGCTCTGATACCAATTGTAACAACCAAGTCTAAAATAAAACATGCATAACATTAGATAATAAACATTACAAACCGGGTCTCAAAATTTCTTACATCGGTCTCAAAATTAGGTTGGCGGAAACAACCTATACACAACTGAGAATAGTCCAAATACTAAAAGCTAGAGTGCCTCTGTCTCTATCTGTAAACATTCTCTATTCTGCCCCACTCACTTGTCAGAGCCTCTTATTACCTGCTTACCTGAAAAGGTTTAGTTGGGAAAATGTGAGGGTTAGACCATGAGGTCTAGTGAGCTCCCTCCTAACAGTTCTCAAAATCATTTAAAAACGATTTATAACTTTCACATATAAAAACTTTCACATAATCTTTCATAAAACTTCCACGGATAAATCCGCTCCCTTAAATGGCACCCTGAAGTCACTCAAGAGTGAAAACGAGTCAGTCTCACGCTGCTTTACTGGATACACCCTTCCATGGCATAAACGGGTCACTCCTCCCGGCATGAGCACTGACGGGCCACACCCCCCGACTTAGCCAATTTACGTCTCTCACAATGTATGCATACATCTCATATAACTTCACATAAAACTTTCATGCAATTAAATCATACAAATAAAAACATGGCATATCTCTTTACTTTCTTACTTCAGAAAACACGTAAAAAACACGTATTTTTAGTTAGAAAAACTCACCTGGCTTGCTCCCTTCAAAGCTTCTCACTTACACTTCCGATATCTAGGTGTAACACCTATTATTTAGGAAATGCATATCAAAATCTAATAATTTATAATCGAGCTTACTTCCGAATGTACCCTTAATTATCGTATTTGATAAGTTACATTTCTAACCCCAATACTTATGTTCTGGACTTCACTTACCGGCCCAAATAAAACTACCAGATCCACTAACTTAACCCATCACCGAAACTCTTTAATATTACATACTGGATCACGTGGCCCATCAATTCTTGATTTACAAATATTGCACAAGTGGTCCACAGTTCTTGATTTACACTTATAGTTCACGTGGCCCAACAACAAATTTTGCACTACCTGAGGTCTACATCCAAGCCACTCACGTGATCCACCATGAAAGCAAACTGGTCATGTGGCATTGGTCTAAGAATTAAATATGGATCACGTGGATCCAAATCAATTTAGATTGAAAGTAATGGATGGTGCTGGTCACGTGATCCAAACGTATTTGAATTGCAATTTAAAGGTCACGTGACCCAACCTTCAAATAGTTCCAGATTTCAATTTTCTTTTGCTAAGTTCCGGTCCATAAATGTTCCGGAAATGTTGGCCCAATTAAAAAGGGATTCCGGATCCCTTAAGCCACGCCCAAATTTCGGACTTCCATTATAAATTCAAATTCCGGACTCCCATATAGTTAAGTTCCGGATCCTCTAAGATATTTAATTCCGGATCCACACTTTAATTCCGGATCTAATGGGTTCTGGATCTCCTTGATTCCGGATCTCTTTAAAAACTCATTCCGGATCAGTTTTATTATAATAATTCCGAAACACAAAATTATAATTCAGTTCCGGAACACCTTATTATTACTCAGTTCTGGAACACAGTAAGAAATATGGCGATGCGACTCTGATTAAAAATTAACACTGAGGATTAATCTATTTAAAATCGATACCAAGTCTCTTTCCACAAAATTGATTTATCTAATCCCATTAAACCTCTTTTAAGGTTCTAAGCCGCATCGAACTCTTATGAGTTAATTAATTACTAAATATATCTAATCCTGCTCAAACACCTTGATACTGGAAGCTAAAATTACCAGGAAGTGATGGTGATTACCTTGAGCTTGGTGATGCAAAGAACTCCTTCCTCCTCCTCCAAACTTGTGGAATACAGCTGAATTCTTCCCCTTTTCTCTGCTCTCTTTCTCAGCCGCAAACAATAAAATCACCTAGGGTTTTGAGCCAATCATGAGGGTTTTTATACCCTCTTCCCAAATTTACAATTTAGCCCTTCCACTTGCAGCTTTACAAAATCATCACGAAACTTTAATTCTTCCCATTAAGATCTCGGTTATTATAACCTACCTCACATCAAACTCACTCCGGCGGTTACTCCTCTTCTCCGACCATCTTCTTTGATGACCCAAATGCAACCGATGAAAAATTCTGAAGCCATCCTAAATTATCAAAAAATTTGAAACCAATCCAAATCCAAAATCATCTTCTCCTTACACTCCCTAATTGGAATATGTTTTTTTTGAAGGGTATCCAAGGACATTGCCCCGACTAATCCCGGCAAGGAGAGGCAATTGCCCCAGCTGCTAAAGCGTGCAGCCCTGAGTTTATCCCCAGTGGCCACACGTTGGAAGCGCCTGAATTCGAACTTGAGGTAGATGGGTTACTAGCCACATCCCCACAAGCCTGACCAGTACGCCACAAGCCTTGTGGTTTAATTGGAATATGTTGCAGATGAGCATAATGCTTTTTGTTGAATCGACAGATGAACCGTAGAACCAGTGAGCCATCCCAACCCACCCTTTCCCTTTGACCTGCCCCATATAATCAACCTCCCAATCTCACTTCTTTTAGTGTATGTATGATTTAAGGATTTACCAGAGAAGAAAATCGGAGAAGACGACCAGGCGAAGACCCATCTCCTGCACATCCCCTCCGGCTAACGCCCTCCCCCACAACAGTGGCTATCTCGAAACCCATTTCCAGTTTTGCTTTTGTCGACGATTTTCTCCTTGGAGGTTTGCTTTGGCCGGAGAATAGTGGTGACGAGGTTTGGGTAGGGTGAGGTTCACCATGGAGGACGATTTACCCTGATTTTTCTACACACACACACACACACACACACACACACATATATATATATATATATATATATATATATATATATATATGAGTAAGTTACATATTTGTTTACATATTAGATAAAATTATATCTTTAGTCCCTGCAATTTATATTTTCATTTATTTTAACAGAAATTGTGGTGAAAACTTAAAAAGACGAAAATACCCCCTTACTTAACTAAGGTTTATAACTGACTTGACGACGAGAGACCAAATCCGGACCAAATAGTAAATTGCAGTGGCTAAAGTGTAATTTTTAAACTGTAGGGACCAAATGTGTTATAATCACTAAACCATAGGGACCAAAAGTGCAGTTTACTCATTATTTAATTAATTAATTGGAAGGGTATGATTTTATAGATTTTGACTACCACTTTATCCGATCAACTTTAGGGATATTATGTACCTATTTTATTTTGACCTCACTCATATTCTTGTTCCCACTTCAACTCCATCCTCACCGTTCATTTAGACGCCCTTAATAATCAACGGCGTTAGATATCCAAATATCTATGATCATTGGTCCCTGCTGAAAGTAGTTTTCTTTGATGCGGTGGATTGCCAAAGATCACCGATCCATCGACGACCCTCAACAATCCTCGTCACCAACCCATCCTACGAGGGCGATTTCACAGATCCAGACCACCTTTCTTCTTATCTACTTACAGTCCCTTTACTTTTGTTGCTTTGTCAAAAATGGCCCTTATCTTTCCGTATCTAGTAAAATAAATAAATTCATGATACATGGGTTTTAGCTAAAGAAAATAGCAACCATTATCTAATAATGATAACAACTTTTGTAGTTGTAAAACATGACAAAGGAGCATGTGAGAATTAAGAGTTTTTGTGAGAAGTGTAAGACTTTGTTTACTTTTAATTAGCATTGATTTTAGATTAAGTCCAAAAAAAAAACTTATGAATTAGTTTAGAAGAGAATTTTCAATTGATATTCAATTAGTATGTATATGGTAGAGATGAACAAGGAATGGTGTTTGTGCTCGATCTTCAAAATTCGATTCAAGCATCAAAGAGGGGATACCGATTCTAATCAATATTGAAGTTGAGAAATGGCCGTCAATTGGTACTTTAGGCCTCCATCGGTCTTAAGCAATCATTTCTCTTTTTTTTTTAAAAACAATTTCCGTTTTATATTAATTGTATACCATGGTTTATATATATATATATAGAGAGAGAACATCAAACGACAACAATACCTATTTAAAATAAAACGGGTGAAAAAAGCCACGCGAGCGACTTTGTACGCGATTTCAGGTCCGATTGGTTTTTTCACCCGTTAATGTAAAATCACACGATATAAGTGTGTGTACATACAGTTTGGTTCCGGTGAGAATACAAGCTATGGTCAAAAGGTAAGAAATAATCTCCACAATTGAATGCACATTAGAATGAGATGCACTAGATCAATCCTCGTATCTAGTGTGATTCGTGGGTGAGCTTGAGATTAAAAGTGATCAAAGATTCATATCCCTTCTTATCTTTTTACCTTTTTACCTTCTCACCTTAACTCTTCTTCTTACACAATCCCTCGTATATATGTTTGTGTGTAAAACTCTAGTTTCTTAGCCTTTATTTACGCTTTTGACCAAATTTCGGTCAAAATTAGAATCGGTCATAACCAAACTTTTCAAAAAAAAAGGAATGATCATTCATCTAGGCTTGAATTTGGTCCTGAGCCTTGTACTCAGCTTAACAAAACATTTCAGCCTTTCAGGCCGATTTTTGGTTCCATTTCCGTTTGTGCATCTCTTGTACATACCCTAGAAAAGTTATAGATAACATATAACAAAAAACTTGTCTTTCTAATGTAGTTCTTTAAAACGAATGTTAAGACAAGTACCTATCTATACTATATCATAAAACATTAAACAAAAAATACTTAAAAACAATTTTAGTATTGTTTATTAATACATAATCTTCTAGAATGAAATTTACAACTCAATTATTTCATGTATATAACTTTATAAAGATTTACGTTAAATTCCATAAAACCAACACACGGATATGTTTAAATACACATTTAGACGTTAAAAGTTACTAATACTCTAATAGCACAAAATCCTCAATGAATTCATAATTTTTATTTTTTTAGTATAAAATTACAAATTTGGTCGACTAATTTCATTTATTACATTAGAGACCTTCAGGTATGCAGATTATATGGATTTGGTCATTCATACCAACGGCCGCCTATTTTTGCGTTAAGTACAAGGGTAAATTTGTCAATTTATCTCTTTATTGTATCCGACACTTTTTTTTTACCAAGAACATCGTGATGAACACCAAGAACATTTGACAAAAAAAATACCAATAACACCAACACAAATCAAACTTTATATCAAACCCTAAATCCAAATCCAATCCAAAAACACCAATAACATTTAACAAATCGTAAACCCAAATCTGTTTCAAATCCCAAATCCAAATCCATTTCAATTCCCAAACCCAAAATCCAAACATGTTTCAAATCAAAATCTAAAACCTATATCCAACTTTAAATGGAAAACCCTAAAAATATCATTGAACACATATATGGATGAGAGAGAGAGAGAGAGAGAGAGAGAGAGAGAGAGAGAGAGAGAGAGAGAGAGAGAGAGAGAGAGAGAGAGAGAGAGAGAGAGAGAGAGAGAGAGAGAGAGAGAGAGAGAGAGAGAGAGAGAGAGAGGCAACAATAGGGACGAAAACTTAATCTCAAAGAAGATTAAGGGGCCTAAATGTAAATCGAAACATCTTCATTATAATATTTCGTAGGCCTTCTTTGACCTCTCTTTTTCTCCCCTTGAAACAACCCTGGTTTGTCTCCTACACCAGGTCTCCCACCTCCTCATCCTCCCTGCGCCGCAATCCAACAACTTCACGGCGGTCAAACAAACAGGGGATTAATCCATCAAAACAGATTCAAGATGCAGCAGACCAACGGCAACGGTAACGGTAACGGCAACAGCAACACCACCGGCAACGCCGATTTGACTCAACAACAGCAACAGCAGCAGCAGTGGTTGGCGATGCAGCAGTATCAGCAACAACAATGGTTGATGCAGCAGTATCCTGCGGCGGCCGCCGCCTCTATGGCTATGCATCACCCGGCGATGATGTACCAACAACCGCCGCCGCCGTATATGCCGTATCACTATCAGCAACAACAAGGGCAGCAGTATCAACAACAACATCAAGCAAGTAATCAGATTCAGAGCTCGAGTGAAGATAATAAGACGATCTGGGTTGGTGATCTACAACACTGGATGGATGAAACTTATCTACAGTCTTGCTTTTCGCAGATCGGCGAGGTTAGGGTTTTGACTTTCTTGTTTTGACTTTCTTTATTTGGAATGTAACTAATTTAAGGAAAAAAACAGGGGAAATATATGGATGAAATCTGTAGACAGCATGTACGAACAATCCCCTTTTCCAAATTCCAACTAAAACTTAGATTTTTGATGCTAAAGATAGTACTGTAGTACTTCTACTACTTGTTTCCATGTTTAGTTATGTTTTTCAACGTTTTTTTTTCACAATCTTTGGAAGCCATAACAACTTTGAAGGTTAATTGTAATTGTAAAGCAATTGGACATTAAAAGTGAAGCTGTAGACCCTTCTTTGAAATGGAGGGAAGATTTAGAACATCTAATTTTAGTGAATAATTGGTGCAAAAATTGATGTTCTAAAGCTTTAGATGTGGATTTAGCTTCTTTGTTGTCATCACCATTAGAGAGTAGTAAGAGTGGTAGTATTAGTTTCTTTCCAAAAAGAAATTGTGCAAGTATTAAGTAAATTTCGTTCGTTTACAAAGTATGAATTCAGTCTTGCCAACAGAGATGGTGTCATGAAATGGTGCTTTCTAATATGTTTCTGCACTTACTTCTTTCTTGAAATTAGATACTTTATCTTGAAATTAGATACTTTGTCTAGGTATTTTGGATTTCTTATGTAGTTACCGAAAATGGAGTACACAATTGGCCAAGAAGTTTCAAGTTTTAATCTTTTTTTTTGGATTTCTTAGGAGGTCTTAAGGATGAAGGTGATTCATTTAAGGAATTATAGTCTAGTTATGTAAAATTGCTAAAGAATATATTCAAGAATTGCACAGCCGTTCTTTACTTATAGATTAGGCAACAATTTTCTTGATCATGTTAATGAAAATGCCTTTCCTTTTATAACCCTCTTTGCAGAATCCGTTATCTTTCCATTTCACATAATCTTTACTCTTTCTTTGTATAATCTGTTATCTGTATTTCATTAAATGTGTAGGTACAATCTATAAAGTTGATACGTAATAAGCAGACTGGTCAGTCGGAGCGTTATGGATTCGTTGAGTTCCTTTCTCACGAAGCTGCCGACAAAGTTCTTCAGAGCTACAACGGAACCATGATGCCAAATACTGACCAAGCTTTCCGGTTAAACTGGGCGAGCTTTAGCACTGGGGAAAAGCGTGGGGATACTGGTTCAGATCTCTCCATATTTGTGGGTGATTTGGCCCCAGATGTAACTGATACAATATTGCACGAAACATTTGCTACCAGATATCCATCGGTCAAAGGTGCAAAAGTAGTCGTTGACACAAATACTGGTTGTTCAAAAGGTTATGGGTTTGTTAGGTTTAGTGACGAAAATGAAAGAACAAGGGCTATGAATGAAATGAATGGTCAATATTGTTCAAGTAGGCCCATGCGCATCGGTGTTGCAACTCCCAAAAAGCCCGCTACCCAACAACAGTATGGAGGACAACAACAATATTCGTCACAAGGTGTGTTTTTTACTTTTTTGCCCCTTTTATGGAGATTCCTAATCTCTACTTTTGAATTCTTGAATGTTCCTAATTTGGTTTCTTGATATTTCTCTTTATTATGGTTGTGAATGTTTAGCTGTCATATTGGCTGGTGGAAATGGTGCATTTGGAGGCATGGCTCAAAGCTCACAGTCTGAAGAAGATTCTTCGAATACAACAGTGAGTTATTGGTTCTTTTGTTAAAGAATACGTAAAAAATCTGTTTTCGTTTTGCTAACGAGTTGATTTTTTCTTCCACAGATCTTTGTGGGTGGACTTGACTCAGAGGTCAATGATGAAGACTTGAGGCAAACCTTTATTCAATGTGGCGAGATTTTATCTGTTAAAATACCTGTAGGAAAAGGATGTGGTTTTGTCAAATTTGCAAACAGGTAAAAAGTTATGCACTGTGATTTGGGATTTGAGTAATAGATGATATAGAAGGTGAAAAATAGTCAATGAACATGATTTATTTTTTATTTTTTGATTATATAGAAGCAGTGCCGAGGATGCAATTCAGAACATGCATGGTACAGTAATCGGCAAGCAGACAGTTCGTATATCGTGGGGTAAAACTCCAGCTGGTAGACAGGTATGGTTTATTTCTTTCTTTATACGACTTGATTCTTAAGTTTGTAATTGACGTGTATTAAATTGAAAACAGATATCGGTCTGTTTCTGCCTTCATAGGCTTTTAATCTCATCCTTTTAGACCAAATTGCGAAGTTTTACATTTAGTTTAATGAAGAACTTAACAATTAGACAAAAGTCTCAAGTACCCTTTAATAGTGACAAAACTAGGAACTTTTTGGACCAAAACCAAAAGAAACAATTGGCCTTTCCTCAAGGGAAGGCTATATATATAGGGTCAGGTTCGGGGGAAAACAAAAAAAATGAAAAACTGAGGAACACCTTGGTAGCCCTTCATCCGGACGATACGATATGCACTTGTGCATACAAGTAATTTGTAACATGCACACATGCATAATGCACACGTGCATAAAAACAAAAAAACAACTTAATTTACTTGTATGCACAAGTGCATACTGTCCAGATGAAGGGCATGAAGGGCTACCATAGTGTTCCTCAGTTTTCCATTTTTTTTGAGGTTTTCCCTTGAACCCCCCTCTCTCTTTCTATGTGTGTGTGTATATATATATATATATGTATGTATAGGGTCAGCTTCGGGGGAAAAATTTGAGGAACACCCTGGTAGCTGTACATCTGGACGGTATGCACATGTGCATATAGGTAATTTGTAACATGCATATTTGCATAATTACTTGTATGCACATGCGTATACCGTCCATATGAACGGTTATCATTGTATTCTTCAGTTTTTCATTTTTTGGGGGTTTTCCCTGAACCTCCCTCTATATATGTATATATATGTTATGTGTTATCATTGTTATGTACCAAGAAGCATGCAGAGCATTTGGTGTGATACTGAGTAGTGATGTTTGAAATTGTTGGACAGAGGATGGATTCAAATGGAAACTACCAAGGAAAGCAAGGTTATGGAGGAGGTGGTTATGGGTATGGTATGCCACAGAATCAGGATGCAGGCATGTATGCAGCTTATGAATCCAATGGGTATGGAAATCATCAGCAGCCTGTAAGCTAATACTCTTCTGTTTCTGCTACTCAACTGGAGACATGATCAGGATGATATGAGATATGAAAGACCTATTTATAATTTATATTTTTATATTTTTATATTTTATTGCTCTTTTTATGGCTTAAAGATTGATAAATGTAACTGCAAGTTCCTGCAGCATGTCTTTAAAATATTCATGATGCTCTTATTTTAATTAAATTTCAAGGCTTTGTTTGTATGTTAATATATGATCATGTTGCAACCTATATTATTAATGCACTAAATGAAAACTCATGCAACTTAAATAACCGACTTAACGCTCAAAATTTTGTATTCTTGCTATAGCTAAACAATTCTCCTAGTTTTATAATGTTCATCACTATAAATGAAATGATCTAGGGTTGTTGTAAAAACTGACAATATCGGGTACAGTTGACCTAAAATGATACAGTTGTAGTATATGGTTGAATCTAAAGGATCCAATTATATTATGGGCATATGTATGGAAATGAAATCTTATTTTGGAAATTTCTTTTAAAAACTTCAATTGACGCATTTACAACTCTAGCTAAATTGGTATTAAATGCATCTTTTGTTACAAAACCAATTTAAAAAGATGGTAACTATTTGTTGCATTATATTGAATCAAAAGACCAGTATTAGTTGCCATTCCTATGTGTTTCTTTTATTTATTTCAGTTAAATAGGAACATGATTCATTCCATTGAAGGCGGGTTGGTAGGTGCATCCATCAACCATTATTAACCAAAGCCTGAAAGTATACAAACCAAACTTAACTGTTCATTTACTTTAACAAATATCTGGTTGGTTTCATAAATATATCGATTGTTTACTAATAGAAAATATTGATCATAGTTACTAAACTCTAATCATCTTTAATAAATATTCTAATTGTAATAAACGAGTCTTAATCATTTTTATAAATATTGGTTTGTAGGTTTATAACATTTACAGGGTTTACATTTGATTTGCCGTATATATATCAGTGTTTAAAAAAGCATGTCATGACGTCCACCATGGCACGATATGGCACAAGACGTATCACCGTTGCTACGATAAGACTTGTAACATTTTTGTAAGGCATGGCTCATGCCATGACGCCTTGAGGACTTTCTTAGTTCTTCATATCTATTAGAGAACCTTCTTCCTACTCTTTTCTATTGTTAGTAAAGTTGTCACTAGTCAGATTATTTAAGATTACATGTCTTACCTTATTAGTTTCTGTAATTTTATGTTATAGTAAAAAATATAAAATTAAAAGAAAATTTGTTTTTGTATTCTACTCCCCTTCTACTGCTTTATGGGTCTTCTCTATGCGTTTGACAATTTGTTGGAATGACCCCAAAGGATGCTTTAAAGATAAGGATGAAGAAAAAACAAATATGTGCTTTATGGACAATCTTTCCAAACTTTCTACTTTAGATAAAAGAAACTCAAGAAATTGACAAATTCCTCATCTATTTTTGATAGATCCAAAATTTCAAACTCCTACGCAAAGGGACCAAGTCTTACCGAGATACCGTACTTAGATACTGGATGTTCAAGGTATATGACTGGTTACGATTATCTGCTTAAGGAATTTGTGTTAGTTAAAGGACCATCAGTCACTTTTGGTGATAATTCCAAGGGATCTACTCTTGGTTATGAAATCTTTATCTAATGGACGAGTAACTTTTTTCAAGGCATGCATTTTTTTCAAGGCATGACTTTTTCAAAAAATAAACACATAATTTTAGATTCTTTAAAGGAAAATATAAATCCATTATTGATCAGAAGAGTTACAAATAGATTTAAGAACATTAAGAAGCCAACTTGGAGAATCAACATCTATTGTAGGCGAACTGCAGAACTCTGATCACCTTGCCGATGCGTGGGCAACCCCATGTCTATTTATCCGAACACATTGGATCATAAAGGATGGATGAGCTTGCAAAATTGACAAAATCATTTCATAATAGCTCCAAATTCCGTTTTATTGTGCTTCTCTTTTTGTGCCGTTGCGATGATCACCCGAGAGTCGGATTCGTAGATCACTTGATAACACTGAATAGATTCCACCCAAGATATGAATTCAATAAAAACCACAACTTCACATTCCTTGACTTCGGGGCACCTATTGATCTGAACCATTTAATAATCCATTAATGCGCCATTTCCATTCCTCAAGGCAATCTCCAATCCCTCGCTTCCATTTTCTTGAAAAATCGCTGCATCGCAATTGCAATTTAGGAAAGGTATTGGTGGAGGATGCCATTTATCGCATATTGGGGATGTTTCATCCACCGTTTGTGTCACCTTGCTCTATCCCAGTCCACCAAGTCTTCTAAACTGAGTCGGGTAATCATGTCCGACGGTCTATAATGGTTTTTCAACACCCTCTGATCACGTTCCCTCCAATTACTCGAGAGAATAATCACAATCTTGCTTTCAATTTGGTCAGCCATGTTTCCAAGTACTTGAATAACCAGTCCATGAAAGACGTAGCATTCGATGCGATATTATAGACCGTCACATTTAAGCTCATTGGTTGCCAACAATCCTGCGCGAATTCGTTGCCAAGTACTTGAAATAGCCGACCTTTTTTGAGTTTTTAAAAAAAATGAGTTTTTATGTTTTAACTATTAAATTATAGGTTTATCTAATAAAATCATTCACAGTTTCAAGAATTTATACATATTAAGGACTTCATGATTAAAATAAAGTTGTAAAAGTACCTTTATACAAACGAATATCAACCGTCCATCTAGTCTAATGAATTTATGGTTTCATAAACATCTTGGTTGTTTTGAAATCCAAAACTTTCATCATAATGAATAGATTACAATTAATTATCTTCCATAAATATCTTGATTATAATAAATGGATCATCATCATATTTTTCCATAAATATCTCAATTGTTTGTTTGGTTTGTATGAATTATGAAGTTTACAAATTATAGGGACTCCACATATGTGTATGATTATAGAATATATAACAAACTTGTATCATGGACAAACTTACAAAATTAGACACGATTTTTAGAAAATACATTTTTAACATTTGTATTTCTTGATCTAAAAAATATTTAAAGCTACTATATCATTGAAAATTTAATATTAAATTTTCAACATTTAATTTTAGAGTGAATTACACTGTTGGTCCCTATGGTTTGTTCAAATTTTGGATTTGGTCCCTAAAATAAGCTATCTACAATGATGGTCCTTAACTTTTTATTTTTATAACACTCATGATCCCTTCATTTAACACTGTTAATTTAACTACCGTTAACCGTATCATGTGACTCTCATGTGAGGGGCCTTTTTGTCTATTTACCTCATTCCTTATTAAAAAAAAATAAACTAATACCTAACCCCACCATCCACCACGTCCCCACCCCAACCCTTCCAACCTTGAACCCAGATTTCAGATTACACCCTCCTCTCTCATCCAACCTCAATTAGATCCAGATTTGACCCAAGAAGAACACTCTCTCGTTTATGTTCCCTTTACTAGATCTGGTGGTTGTTGTCATGACAACATTCTTCTGCTTGGCCACACATGGTGAGCATTATTTTTTCTTGTTGGGCCATCCTATTTGACAAGGATTGAAATCGTCAATGGTTTGTAGACGGAGTGCTTGAATCGATGCCTGCAAATGGATGGATTGAAATCGACAATGGTTTGCAAACGGAGTGCTTGAAATCGACGCCTGCAAATAGATGGATTGAAATCGACGCCTGCAATTAGATGGTTAAGTCGGTACTAGGTAGTCTCTCCTTGTATTATTTCTCGCTTTTTCGAGCGCCGAGAGGTGTGATTCGTAAATTAGAGAGCGTGATAGGTAACTTCTTTGGGGGGGGGGGGGGGGGGGGGGGGAAACGACTCAAACAATAAAGGGATTTCTTGGGTGAAATGGAAGAGGGTCATGAGAGATTTCAAGAGGGGTGGTCTTAGTGTCGGTAGTTTGCAATCTTCCAATTGGGGGTTGTTGGGTAAGTGGTGGTGGAGGTTTGGTTTGGAAAGTGAGTCTCTTTGGGTTAAAGTGATCAAGAGTATCTATGGAAGAGGGGGAGGGTTGGGTGAGAGTACTCCCAATGGAGGGGGAGGGAGATCGTTGTGGTGCAACATCATCAAAGTAGGGAAAGAGCTAGAGAAGTTAGGTATAAACCTTGCGGGGTAGTTTGGTAGAGAAGTAGGTAGTGGGGATGAGACTCATTTTTTGGGGGATAGGTGGTTTGGGAGTGAACCATTGAAGTAAAGGTTCAAGCGACTTTGGTGGCTCGAAACGAATAGAGATAGTTTGGTATCTGAAAAAGGGAGGTGGGTGGGGGAAGAATGGGAATGGAGTTGGTGTTGGCGGAGGGAGCCGAGGGGTAGAAAGGTGGGGGAGCTCAAAGATCTAGAGGAGATGCTACAAGGATGGAAACCAAAATTAGGGGTGAGAGATAGAGTGAGGTGGGTGGAAGGGGGTGACGGGGAGTTCACGGTGCAAGAACTCAAGGGTATCATAGACGAAAAAAGTGGGGATCTTTGCTTGGAGGGCTAAGTTAGGAAGGATCCCAGTGAGGTCGGTCCTTGATAGGATAAGGGTGGACTTGGGGTCTACGCTTTGCACAAGATGCGGGAACGAGGTGGAAACGATGCAGCACGCTTTGGTACAATGTCATGATGTTGCCAAAGTGTGGAATAAAGTGTTGAAATGGTGGTCATATAGGGATGAAAATGTAGGCTCTTTGCAAGAGTTAATGAATCTCAATTTCACCGAGTCAAGTAGGAGTGTGCAACCAAAATTGTGGATGGAATTGGTATGGTGCTTCGCGTATTTCATATGGGGTCATCGAAATCATGTGGTATTTAAAGGAGACAAAAGCAAATTGGAAGATCGAGTGATGGAATTTCAAAGACGTTGTTTCGAATGGTTCTCAAGAAGGATGGGTGGTTGGAGATTGGACCGGACTTTATGGCTTACAAACCCACAACAGACGTTGTCCTCATCAAAACAGTCTGTTTGTGAAGCTCGGGAGGGTCGTGCAGGAACCTGAGGGGCTAACTGTGCTTGGGTGCTGCGCAGACTTCTGAATCAGCAGGTCTGTATGGGGGCAACAACTGTTCGTAACCAAGGAGGGCTTAACTGTGCTTGGGTGCTGCGCAGATTTCTGGATCAACAGGTAATGAATATGGGCAGTGGCTGATTCGTCAAGCTATAGGTCACGGATCAGCATGGTTTTCTCAGGTCTGTATGGGGGCAGCTGCTGCTCCAATAAGCCGCAGTCCTTGGAACCTGATCGGAGCTGTTTAGTCACAGGTTAGGGGGCAGCAGCGGCTCATTAAGCTGCTGTCCCGGTTAAGCTCTAGCATTGTGGTGCGTAGTTTCGTTCGGTAGGATTAATTGGTTTATTTCTGGCAAACCGATGTCCTGGTTATTGTGGTCTGATTGGGTGTATTTGGACTCTTGTGTGTTCAATTTGGTTTGGTAATAAAATTGTTTTGCCTTTCAAAAATAAAATAAAAAAAATAGATGGATTGAAATCGACAATGATTTGCAGACGGAGTGCTTGAAGTCAACGAATGGATGATCGACACCAGCAAATAGATCCACACGGCAACGACAGTGGTTTGCAGACGACCACGACGAACTCCGTCAGGTCCCGTGGTTTGCAGACAAGGTTCTAAATGACGTGAGGCGTGACGTGGCAGTGAGATCAAGCCTCAAGCCTTACAAGTTACGGCGAGGCCACGACATTTTTCAAGGCGTGCCTTAAGGCGGCATATATATATATATATATATATATATATATGTATACACATAGATACACACTTGTGTGCTAGTGTATAGAATAATAACGTAGAACAACATAAATTCATGTAAAGTAATAAAAAAAACAATTGATACCAAATCTATAGAGCTTATGGAAAATTGTATCAAGAGTGTAAAATCGGGAGTAATTTCTTGAATCTCTACTCACTACCTTCTTCAATTTTCTAAGAATCCACGTTCGACTCTTCGTGTACGAGAATGGAAGTAAGTATTTACCAAATTTGGGTTTTTAGTTTCAAGTTTCCTTTAAATGTGTATTTAAGTCTTAGGTTGCATAAACAATTATCATTTGTTTATATATTAAAAATAATCTCACACCTTACAAAATGGTGTGTTAACGCGTTGTAACGCGCCATAACGTGCCATAACACATTACAATGCAAGCAAAGCCTTAAGATGGAGCCACATGGGTTAACGTGGCGGCGACCCCAAGCCTTGACGCCATAACGCGCCATAACGAGTTATTTAGAACCATGTTTGCAGACCACGGGATGACTTATCGTTTGTGATCAAACGACGACTATACGTCCCACACGACAGTAGCTTATGGATTTGATTTTGATTTAGGGTTGAGGGCTTCCCATCCATTTCTTTCTCGTTTTTTGTCCCTCTACCAGATATGGGTTTTCTTTTTTTTAGGGCTTGCATGTTGTTTTTTAGATTTAAGTTTTATATTTTTAGGGTTTATTAGATTTAACTTTTTGTAAACTTGTTGTTGATATTAATGCAATGTTTCTTCATGTTTTTCATGGTTTATTTGGATCTAAACTTGATGAAAACTCAATCCGTTATGCATCAGTAGTCTAAATACAAATGACGTTTTTTATTTGGGTTTTTGATATTTATGTAAAATTTGTTAGGGTTCATCGTGTGATGAAGAAGTAAAGGGTGAAGCAGGAAGAAAAGGACATTTTTGCCCTCATGTGCAATCATATTATGTTACTTAACGGTAGTTAAACTAACCGTGTTAAGTTGAGGGACCACAGGTGATATGAAAATAAAAAATTAGGGACCACCAATATAGATAATTTACTTCAATGGCCAAATCCAAAATTTGAGCAAACCACAAGATAATTCACTCTTTAATTTTGTATTAATTAAAATGTATAATTTACTGCTAGTTTGTTTATCCTATTATTTATATTTTGAAATCTAAATAACCAAATTTGTAATTTTTAGTAAGGGTAATATTTTCTTATTAAGGTTGCGTTTGTTTTTTAAGAGGTCTGAAATCTTATTTTACTTCAATTTTTTAAGAGGTGATGCTGAAATCTGAAATCTGAATCATTAAGACTGTTTGTTTTTGTAAGGTTTGAAGTCTGAAATCTGAATTAATAAACCATTAAATATAAAATCTATTTATTTTACATCTTTATCTATTTATTAGAAAATATATGAAACAATTATATATTAAAATATTAATCTACTTTTAGCAAAAGACATCACACTTTGTTATTTGTCAGGTGGAGTGTTCTAATGGTTTACTGAAATCGTTCATGTTCTCAAACTCTCTCACCACACTCTCTCTCTCACTCACACACACACACAAAATTTAAACAACCCACCAGAACCAACCCACCAGAACGGCCGTCCCACGGCGGCGGTACTTCAACCACAGAGAAAGACGATTCCGACAACACCGTCGCCACCGCCACCGCCACCACCACCGCGGTACTTCAACCACAGAGAAAGACGAGTCCGACAAGATAAACAAGACACCACCACCACCACCACCTCCACCGCCGTCACCTCCACCTCCACCACCACCACCACCACCACCACCACCGCCACCACCGCCACCTCCACCTCCACCACCACCACCATCGATCCATGGAAGAGAGAAGTTAGAGCATGCTCAGAGGTTTTAAGAGACATATTTACCTCTTGTGAAATAAGAGGCTATGCGAGGTTTTAAGCTCTTAAAAAAAACAGTCTTAATGACCAAATGTCTGAGCGAAACAGATTTAAGAGGATTTCAGACTTTTTTTTAGAAAAACAAACAAGCCCTAAGTGTTTAGTTTTAATAATAACAAATAAGCAACATTCTTTTAATAATAACTAGAAGTGTATTCGTGCAATGCAGCGTGATACATCTCGATTTTAATGTTTTATTTTTTCCTTGTCGATTTTATAATACGGTTTTGTGTTGTTTTGAGAAAACAATAATTATTTTTATAAACTTGTTTATTTTAATTTAATTTAGGTTTAATAATATAATATTTTTTATAAAAAAATAATAAGTATTATGTTAGAATTCAATGATTATCCTAGTTATCTTTTCGATTTTTTATATTTAAATTTAGATGTTTATCTTGATTATGTTTATCAGTTAGTTACGAATTCAAATATGCAACTTTAAAAATGCATCATTAGTTGTAATCTTGAATTTTAAGTAATATGCATCAATTAACCGTACTTAATGCTAAAAGTCTTTTTAAAAAGTTTCTCTCAAATGATTTATAACATAGTATAAATAATAATAATTATAATTATAATACTTATTTAAATAAAATAAAAAATAAAAATCAGTAAGCCATGATGTATTGATGACCAGTGGATTACATAAGAAAAACAAACAATTATTAAACAATGATTAATCATAGTTTGGTGTTCAAAATCACCCTCTTAATATAAATGTAGGGTTTAATAGTAACGACTTAACCTATATATGATCAAGCTTTTAGTTTAAAGGGTCCATCCGGGTCGATTTGATTGCAAATCCCTAAATACGTCAAGAAAACCAGCCTGTTTTTCGCCCCGGTTCGATGGTACCCAGCATGCTTACAGAAATACTTCAACTGTTCCAAAGTACAACACCCCACCATTTCTCCTAGAAGCAAGAACAACCAGTTGATATATTTCTTCTTCTCCGCCATCTTCGGCTTCAAACTGTTTTCTTGATGACAGTAAACACACTTCCCCAATGTCGGGTTCATCCACTGCTCCGGAGCTCGGTCATTCAAATCGTACTTGTTCTCCGCCAAGTAGCCCCCGACTTTCGAGAATTTTTCTTGCAGATTGTATTCAATCTGGTAGTCTTTCTCACATCGCTTGCACTTCACGTCACCGGATATGGTGTTGATGCCGCTATCTAGAAGATATTTGAGGCTGTGAACTTCCGCACGGTGGTTGGTTGCCCACGGGAACGGTGGTTCGATGGTTGCGGGTTTACCTTCTCGTGGTGCATGTGTAGGGTTTCTACGGTTGCGACGACGTGGGAATTGCGGTAATGGCGGAGGCGATGGTGGTGGTGGTGGTGTTGGGCCAAGGGAGAGATTGAGGTTTGGTGGTGGTGGTGGGGGCGGTGGAAAACGGTAGCCAGTGGTGGTCATGGTGATGAATGGATCGATTAAGGGTTGTTGAATGAATAGAAAAGGTAAAGAATAAATAGGAGAATGGTGGGTTAAGATAAACTTCATTCAATATATTCAAATTTTTTTAAGTTTTAGTGATTTTTTTAGATTTGATGAATATCCAATGTAATCTATTGTTTAGTCTGTTTTTATACATCAATAAATTAACGAAAAATACGTATAAGAAATATATATTACAAAAATGAAATCACCTTAAATCATAACAGTCCCCAAGTATCTATATTATATTATAAAACATTTATGAAAAACTCTTAAAAACAATCCCTAAAGTTTTATGTACCGTTATTTAATGTAATTACTTAAAATCTCTTAAAAACAACTAATTAAGCTTTATTTACCGATTCTAATGCTAATTACTTGATTAATACTTATCTTTAACAACCTTCAAATCCTTAAATCGTGGACTCTTATTAATTAATCATTATCTCTAACCACTTTCAAATTCTCAAATCATGAACTCCTTAAAAAACGTCATTTTTAAACAAAATTATAAAAAAAACATGACCGTTTTCTAAAAATCACACATTAAAATAAATTAAAACATTAAAATCGAGATATATCGCGCTACATTACGCAAGTAGACTTCTAGTATATTTTAATACGTTAAGTAAACTTTATGATTATCCATTAAGAGTTTTATTTTAATTTTTTGACTAGTTTTCTTTATATACAGTACACTCGGGTGTAGGGTTCTTAATTTAAATGGCATTTTGAAAAAAATGTTTACAAAAATAGCCTATTTTTAACTTATTTTCATAAATACCTACATAAATTTATAACAGTTTTGGTTGGGGATAGATGACCCACCAACCTTTACAAAAAAACTGAAAAAACTGACTAATGATAAAATAACCCGACATGACAAGACAAAAAGCTGAAAAAACATCGGCCTAGTATCTCGCCAAGGGGGGAGATGCCCCTTGACCGGCACGAGGTGTCCTACCAAATCCGACATGTTTTCTTTATTGTGCGTCAACTTTTTCATTTTTTTTTCATTGTTTTATGTAAAGGTTTATGGTAGGGGTGTACACGGGTTGGGTTGGGCGGTTTGGGACGTTTTTACAACCCAACCCAATTATGGCGGTTTGGAAAAATCTCAACCCAATCCAATCCATTCAAAAGTATAACCCAACCCAACCCAACCCAAGCGGGTTGTAGCGGGTTGGGCGTGTTGAGCAATTTCGTTGTAGACATAAAGTTGAGAAATGAAATACGACAAATACTACTAAAAATATACAAAACGAAGCGAACGAACAAGAACGGAGCTTTGTTTGTGTTCATTCGTTTAACTTTACCCAACAAACGAATAAACATGAATGGTAAATGAACAATTTTTTTTCTTATTCATGTTCGTTCGTTAAAGAAAACGCGTTTGATCGTGCTCATAACGTTAGTGTTCCTTTATGTTCATAGTTAAGATGTTAAACAAACGAACATAATTTAATTAATCGTTTTACACATTAATGTCAAAATGTATAAATATATCTAATATATACACAAACATAAATGAACGAACGTTCATGAACGTAAATAAACGAACGAGATCGTTGTCCGTTTATTTAACTAAACGAAGAAAATGTTACAAAAGAAAATAGACTAGTATCTTTATATATATATATATAGGGGTGGTATTTTTTGCAAACCAGTGTATTTGTACAAACTCGTACAAACCATACCTAGCTTTATGATTTTGTAAATTTGGCTTCATGAATATGTATATATATATTTTGGCTTCATGAATATATAATTTGGCTTCATGAATATATCATTTGACATTTTTAACTAATTTTTTTACAAAAAAGGGTATTTTAGGGCTCCAACGAAAAAAATTAGTTAAAAATGCCAAATGATATATTCATAAAGCCAAATTATATATTCATGAAGCCAAAATATATATATATATATATTCATGAATCCAAATTTACAAAATCATAAAGCTAAGTATGGTTTGTACGAGTTTGTACAAATACACTGGTTTGCAAAAGATACCCAGCCTATAGATATATAACGGAATTTAATTAAAATACCCAAAGTTTGACTTTGATTTGCCAAAATACTCATTTTCTCGCCTAAATTGCTTAAATACCCAAAAATCGCACGGTGGGTCCCGCGATCGCGGGACGTGGCACCACGTGTCACCACCTGGCCTCGGGTTTGGACAAATGTCCCGCTATGGCCCCTCAAGAAACCCCGCGGCTGCAACTTTTACCCCGCAAGTATGCCTGCGGTTACAAAAATGGCTCATGTCCCGCGATTTAATCCCGCGATCGCGGGATCTACTGGACACGTGTAGGGCTGGGGTTGAAACCCTAATTTTTAATAAATGTTTCCAACCCCCACCCTCCAATGTCGGCTATAAGAGGAGAGGTGGGGGACCATAATCCGGCCACCATACCCATTTTAAAATTCTCTCCCAACTCTCTCAACATTCTCGTGTCGATTACGCGCTCGGTTCGAAGATGTCACGTGTTAGGAATGTGGTAAGTCATTTTTCTTAACTTTTTGTAGTTTCTTGTTGTTATCTTAAATTTTCAAAATATATGATATGTAAACTTTGTTGTTTGAATGTTGTTTGAACTTTGTTGTTATCTTTAATTTTTGAAATATATGATATGTAAACTTTGTTGTTTAAATGTTGTTGTTTGAATGTTGTTGTTTAAACTTTTGTGTTTGAATGTTGTTGTTTAAACTTTGTTGTTATCTTAAATTTTTGAAATATATGATATGTAAACTTTGTTGTTATAAAAAAGTATGTTAGTGTTAAAGTGTTTTTTATAAAAAAAATAAGTTAGTGTTTTGTTGTTATAAAAAGATGAGTGTTTTTTTATAAAATTAGAGTGTTTTTTATAAAAAAAAATTAAGTTAGTGTTTTGTTGTTATAAAAAGACGAGTGTTTTTTATAAAAAAATAAAATAAGTTAGTGTTTTTTTTTTATAAAATTAGAGTGTTTTTTTATAAAAATTTAGGTTAGTGTTTTTTTGTTATAAAAAGATGGGTGTTTTTTTTTAATAAAATTAGAGTGTTTTTTATAAAAATTTAGGTTAGTGTTTTTTTGTTATAAAAAAATGGGTGTTTTTTTATAAAATTAGAGTGTTTTTTATAAAAATTTAGGTTAGTGTTTTTTTGTTATAAAAAGATGGGTGTTTTTTTATAAAATTAGAGTGTTTTTTTATAAAAATTTAGGTTAGTGTTTTTTTGTTATAAAAAGATGAGTGTTTTTTTATAAAATTAGAGTGTTTTTTATAAAAATTTAGGTTAGTGTTTTTTTGTTATAAAAAGATGGGTGTTTTTTTATAAAATTAGAGTGTTTTTTATAAAAATTTAGGTTAGTGTTTTTTTGTTATAAAAAGATGAGTGTTTTTTTATAAAATTAGAGTGTTTTTTATAAAAATTTAGGTTAGTGTTTTTTTGATATAAAAAGATGAGTGTTTTTTTATAAAATTAGAGTGTTTTTTATAAAAATTTAGGTTAGTGTTTTTTTGTTATAAAAAGATGGGTGTTTTTTAATAAAATTAGAGTGTTTTTTATAAAAATTTAGGTTAGTGTTTTTTTTTTATAAAAAGATGAGTGTTTTTTTTATAAAATTAGTGTTTTTTATAAAAAAAATAAGTTAGTGTTTTTTTGTTATAAAAAGATGAGTGTTTTTTATATAATTAGAATGTTTTTTTATAAAAATTTAGGTTAGATCTCTTAAATTTGCTAATTTACAACTTAGGTCCGTAAACTTTAGTGAATGACAACTTAGGTCCGTAAACTTTAGTGAATGACAACTTAGGTCCCTAAACATTGGTGAATGACAACTTAGGTCCCTAAACTTTAGTAAATGACAACTTAGGTCCCTTAACTTTGGTGAATGACAACTTAGGTCCGTAAACTTTAGTGAATGACAACTTAGGTCCCTAAACATTGGTGAATGACAACTTAAGTCCCTAAACTTTAGTGAATGACAACTTAGGTCCCTTAACTTTGGTGAATGACAACTTAGGTCCCTAAACTTTGCTAAATGACAACTTAGGTCCCTAAACTTTAGTGAATGACAACTTAGGTCCTACTCATAAATAAATTTTGGAAGTCACACTTCCGAAGCCCTAATATGTATATGTAACATTTTACCGAAACATCCGTAAATGATATGAATATATAAAGACATTTAAATTGCCTTCACATGCCAAACTCAATATTTAATTGGCCTCTTGCCAAAAGTATCTATATATAACAATGTTATATTTAAATAAAAAGATCCGCAACATATCTATTTGGATTTTGTCAAACGGGTGTAAATAGCCCTAAGGTATTTGGGGACTTAAGCAATCCTTGTGATTCCCTGCTACCTGGAAGTCCAACAGATTGAGTGGGTTATTTTCTAAAACTAAAATACACAAATAATTATCAACCCAATAAACCAAACAAGCACTATAACATCCGTGAATTTTCTATGTAGGGCGATCTTATTCAGATCGACTGTACGTTAAGGTGTCGCGTTGGCTACATCGTAGAGATAAGACATCGCTTCGTGGATTTAGGAGATCGGGGAGCAAGGGTTGATGAGATATTCAGAGGGACACCATTCGGTCCATGGCTGGATCTTACCATGAGCGGTGGCGACCCCATGCTAGTCCACATGTTTCTACAGCTGGAGGTCGAGGTCTCCAATGGTGATATGGAGGAGATGTATTTTGATGTCTTCGGGCATCAAATGTGGTTTGGCCGTCATGAGTTCTGTCTAATTACAGGACTACTTTTTTGGAGACGAACCCCCCCTTCCTTACTTATCAGGCATTACTTTCGTTAGTAGGGTTTGGCCTGGCATGTCACCATCTCGTTTGAGGCTGAGGACAGTCGTGGAGACGATGAAAGACGGTCTTTCTGCCCTAAGCGACAAGGATATTGTTTGTGTATGCTTGGTGGTGATGGTGGAGATGGGCTTCATGGGCCGTGAGTGGAGCCAGTATGCTTCCGAGACGGTCCTTAGGGCCGTCGAGGATTTGCATTTGTTTAGCAGGTATCCGTGGGGTAGCCACATCTGGACATATACCTACAGACAGATGCACCGAGCCATCGCCAGACGCGCCGACATACATGCAAAGATGGCTGTTTGTGGATTTACATACGCCTTCAAGGTTGGATAAGTAGTATATAACATAAATAATAATACATACAGACTGTTTGACTTTCCTTTTTACGTACTTGCTCTTCTTGTGTAATTCCAGATATGGATCTTGGAGATGTTTCCCATCTCCCGTATAAGTTTCACCATGCGCACCGACAGGTTAATTAGGGGAACCCGTTGGGAGAGGGTTGTTTCCCTAGATAGGAAGAATTGTCATTCGTTCTTCCGCCTTTCAAGCACCGTAAGTTCTTTCACTATGTTTACAATGTTGCCTACGTTAGTCCCGGTTATTAATTTTTTTGTGTTTTACCATATATTTAGTCGACGCATGCGCCTCTCGAAAACCTTCTGCCTATGGATACCGAGAGGGACACGCCTTGGTATATAAACAACGTGACCTTTATCGATAGAGAGGAGGCACGACATCGGTCGGAGAGGGCCCGACGTTCCTCTCCTTCCACATCTGGGTCTAGTTCCTCATCTGACGAAGATGAGGAAGACGACACGAGGCCTGAGCCTTTTTCCAGGCCTGACGATCGATATGAGGCGCCCCCTTTCGATCGATATGAGGCGCCCCCTTCCTCCTCTCATCAAGATCCGTCTTTCACCGAGCCATCTCGTGGCAGTTTACACCAGTTGTGGGACTACGTCCACGGGCCTCTAGACACACGTATTCAAGATCTGGAGGCCTTCGTCAGAAACTTTTCGGCTGTTTAGGTTAGTGTTTAACTTAATTTGTCGGCCACGATCTTTTAGTTTGTATATTAATATTACGTTCCATATTTGTTTTAGGTGTCGAGTACGACGCCGATCTTCGCTCCGTTCGGACACGGGGCACCGACGACGTTTGCCACCACATCCTATCCGTCATTCTCGGAGAGTGTAAGTCACACTGAATAACCAATGTAGTTATATATTCGTTCCTAGGTTTGTAACTGTTAAAATGAAATATGTCATGCAGACTGGGATGACAACGGCAGGGGATTATACACACCCAACGTCGACGTTTGGCACGACATCATTCCCGCACAGTGTAAGTCACATACATCGACCCTCGTTATCGTTATATTTTCGTTCTTAAGTTTGTAACTGTTATAATGTCGTGCAGATTGGGATGATGGGGCAACAGGGTTATGGCGGCCCAGTGGCCACCCCATCATTCACGGACCTCCTTGGGATACCGCATACAGACTATTACAGGCCGGACATGCCGGGGCCGTCGTACGTCACACCGCCACCACATACTATGACTGTAAGTTATTTTGGTAGTTTTGGTTTAATTGTGAACATGATGAAATTGTACTTAAAACATCTAATAAGTTAATTTTTAGTCGATGGGGTCGGGAGATGACTTACGATGCTCGGAAATTCTCGAGGACCACTTCTCGGAGCCGGAAGTTGACCCGATGGATGTGGTAGAACCTGATAGGCCGGTTCGGAATAGGCAACGTTCAAAATGGTGGGTTACCCCACTATTTACATGGCAAAAATCTACCACACCGCCCCCTGAAAAGAAAGCCATGCCAAAGGTGACAGCAAAGTGTGCAGGAAAGGGAGCGGGGAAATAAGGCGAGAAAGAAAGCGGGAAGGGGAAAGATGGCTTCACCGAAGCGTCTTCCAGCCTCGGAGATATTGAACATGTGCCAGACTGGTGACCTCCCCCGCCTAATATTCATCCCTTACATCAACCTGGACATCACCCCCTGGTTTTTCAAAGTATTGCTGGCAGTTGACCCTTTGGAGTCTGAATTAGAGGATGTGGTTAGTATTGAAGTTTAACTATAGTCATATAATCAAATATACTTATATTACATGTCTAACCATCTATTTTTTGTGTATAGCATATCGATTGTTGGGTCGCCATGCTCCTACATTTCCGTCAACCAGACACGAGGTGGACCATCATGCACACTACTTTCTTCCCGTTCATGGTCCTTCCACATCAAGGTCCCGACTCCGTGGTTAACTCATGCAATGGTGTGGAAGGGGTTTCTTGGCGGGACGTCGATACTGTATGTAAATCGTTTTACTCTTATTTTATTTAAGTTGTTTGGTTGCTAACTAAGTTGTCTAATATTGTAATATTTCAGGTGTACATCCCTATCTGCATTCATCCCAAACATTGGGTGCTCGGAGTGTTTGAGCTTCGTCGTATGTTCATGACCATATATGACAGCGACCCTGCCAGTATGTACACAGAGGCTTTGCATCAGCGTCTTGACACATTTAAAGATGAGTTGTCGAAGTTCTTTAGACTGCTCGGGGACGTGGACCGTCGCGACAACTCACAGCAGTTCCGTCATAAGTTCGACAGGAATGTACCATGCCAACAAGGGATGAATGCAGATTACGGTGTCTGGGTATGTCATAATGTCAGCATCTTGATTTCAGGCGATGTAGTAGATTTAGCCCCTTCCCGCACCGAACGAGAGGCCATGGACTTTCACATACATATGGCGAAGACCATTTATGCGCATTGTGTTCCACGGCAAGATGATTAGGTTGTTTATGTAACATTAAATGATTGTTATTTTTAGTGTTAACTTATTTTGTTAAAGTATTTAACTTGAAGTTATAATTTTGTTTATTATTTTGTTAAAGTATTGCACATATGAATACTTGAAGCCTAAAAAGTGTGACAAAAACAGTAAAAACATGCAACAAAACTTTAAAAATCTCAACTACATAAAATGATAACCTAAAAACTAGAGGGACCAAAACTATAATTTTTTGATTAATTTTTTGATGATGAAGAGTGTTGATCCAAACCCTCAGTGATTTGATAATGACCCTCTCTTAAACACTTAGTGAAAATTGTAAGTAAACAATATGTATCAGAGTTTCACTATCGCTGATAAGTACTAAGACTTTATAGTACCGCTGATAGGAACTCTCACTCTTTAGATTAGATATTCAGCGAACACTGTTCATCATCATATAGCTCTGAGCCTGTTCAGTCTATGAGATGATCGCTGATAAGTTAGTTGTTTACTTATGATCCCTGAAGACAAGTTTCACGTCAACCAAAGTTCTACGCTGAAGTCGAAGATCAAGCTCAAGAACCAGCGACAAGTCTACTCATGAACTGATGCGGATATCAGCGAAGCAAGACCTGTCCATTCAACGTGAAGTATCAAGTAGAAGACTTCAGCAATCGCTGAACTTTATCATTCGCTGATAAAGATCTGACTCAACGAAAGCTGATCATGAAGTCTCCCTGCATGTTACTATTATCTTACCTCCTTTGCACGTCTCCGTACGAACTGTCAGAACGGACATCCCTTTTGTCTGTAATCGTATAACAACTCTGATTCTACACTGTGCACCATGCGGCTACTAAGGTTGTCTACAAAGGTCAATGACATGCAACCACTCAGCTGCTGCCACGTGTAAAGCCATACTGCCATGCATTAAATGCATGCAGTATATAAGAAGATCCTTACTTCAGTTTTGAAGTGTGCTCGGACCATCTTCTTATTTCTTATTGTTAAGTTATTATTCGTAATTTCTTTAACTCTTTCTAGTGCAAGAAACTTAGTGTTTCTCAAGACTTGTTAAGATTAGGTTTATCCTTAATCTTGTGCCGCAACAAGTTGTAAATTGTCTTGATTTATCAATAAATAATTTAGAAAAGTAAAAACGTGTGTTTGTATTCACCCCCCCCCCCTTCTACAAACTTGTATAGCCCTTCGGGACCAACAAGTGGTATCAGAGCAGATTTCTTTAATCTCATAAACAAGATCTGATCTATACTAAGATTTCTCTTTCTAGCTATTTCTTAAAATGGCTACCAACACAAACACAAACTATATTGACAACGGTTCTCTTGCAAAACCCCCTAGATTCTCCAGAGATAATTTTAATCTATGGAAAAATAGGATGATTCTCTTCTTAGAAGGTGTAGACCCTACTATGCCTTACTATCTTGAAAACGGCCCATATATTCCTGTAAGAATTGATGCTGCAGTTCCAGCCGCTGAGAATAGACCTGCTATTCCATAAAGGCTGATTCCTAAGGAAATTCATATGTGGACTGATGAAGATAAGAAGAAAGTGGCTATCGACACCAAAGCCAGATCCATACTCTCCATGGCTCTTCCTGACGAAGTCTACCATTCCGTCATGAACCTGAAAACCTCAAAAGCTATGTGGGACACAATCTGTGTTCAGTATGAAGGTACTTCTGAAGTCCAGGACTCTCGAAAGATCAACCTGGTAAGACAGTATGAAAGCTTCATTTGTGGTAAGAATGAAACTCTCTCTGAAGTACACCAACGTTTTAACTGCTTAATTATAGATTTAAAAACTGTTGGTAAGGAATATTCTAACTTTGAAGTACTGACAAAGTTCTTAGAATGTTTACCTGAAAGCTGGGACAGTTATTCTATGTGTCTCAAGCTGTCAAAGAATCTAAAATCAATGACCCTTTCTACCTTATATGGCACGATGCTGAATCATGAGCAATCGAGTCATCTTAAGAAGAATCTTGTAAAAGATTCCAAAAGCACCCCTGTTGCTTTAATCTCAGAGTCACCTTCCACTCAGCGATCGACTATCACTGTCACTGAGTTGGAAACTAACTCTGAAAGATCATCAGGCTCTGACGTTTCAGATAATGATGAAACTCTGGCATTCCTGGCTAATAAGTTCAGGAGATTTGCTAGAAAGAGTAATTTCAAGAAGAATAAACCTCTTGCTATTACTGACAAGCCAAGATCATCAACCCCTGTTGATAAGGCTACTGCTACTTGCTATAACTGTGAAAAGATAGGACATTTTGCTAGCGAGTGCAGGTCAAAGAAAGTCTCTAGACCCTCAGCTTTTCCCAAGAAAAACTTTATTCCCAGGAATACAGATGAAAAATATAAAAAGCTGAAAGAAAGGTATGAAAAGCTGAAAACCTTTAAGAAGAAAGGCAAAGGCCTCATGGCTGACTATGATTGGGCTGCCTCTGACGAAGAAGAATCATCTGACTCTGAAGATGATGATGAAGCCAATCTATGTCTCATGGCCAAACTTGAAGATGAGGAAGACAACTCTGACATTCCCTCTACTTCAACCTCTGCTACTAAGGTATCACCTTCCTTCTTTACCAATATTGCAAATATTGATGAAGCTGATAGTCTTCGAAAGATCGATCTCTTGACTAGAAGTTTATATGAAGCCATGAATGGCAAAACTGTAGTTGAAAATCAAAACCTTGATCTCGCTGAACAGCTTAAAACTGTCACCTTCAAATAGAAAATCTTTCTAAAATTGAAGAAGATTTTAAAGATCAAGTTCACCTAAATCAGCTAGTCAAAATCGAGCGCGAAGAAGCTATCGCTGCATTAAAAGCTGAAAAGCTACTGTTGATGGATGGTATAATTCCTCAACAAAGATCACTGAGATAATCAAGTCTCAGACCCCTCTGAGTGACAAACGTGGTCTTGGTTACAAAGCTGATACTCTAGAACCAACCACTGATCGTTCCATGCTCTTATTTGGAACTTTCGTGTCCTCAGTCGCTGATACTTCATCCTCTCAGTGTTCCTCTTCTAAACCGCCTATCCCTGAGGAAATCTCTTCCTTAACTTCTAAAGGTAAAGAAAAAGTTATTTATCCAAAACTTACCTCAGTCTTTAAAAACAAAGGTAAATGAATTGCTTTTAACCAAAATCCTCAGAAGGGTACCTCTGTACCAAAGCTGAACGCTTCTAAAGCTTCAGTGACTTATCCCTCTGATTCAAAGAATAAGATCTCTGGATTTATTCAACGTGGATCTATTCAGCGATCTACTCCTAGAATCAAAGTGGAAATCATTGGTAAGAAATCCGAAGAACTAAATGTTCCTCCCATTTCAAAAACCAATAGCTTACTTGGTGCTGGTCCTTCTAATTCAAAATCAAAAACTCGGCATGCAAATGGTCCTAGAACTACTTTTGGTTATAGGAAATGTTATCATTGTGGACTTACAAATCATATTGCTAGTAAGTGCCCCACAACCACCCAAGCTGAAAAGATAGCTAAGGTGAAGATCATTGCCCCCAAGGCAAAGAAGACCACTGAGGTTAAGAAATTAACCAAAGTGAAGACCGACAAAGCTGAATCTTCAAATGCTGCGAATACTGCTGAACCTTCCACTTCTTCTTCTACCCCCACTGACAAGTGTGTACACATGGTTAAGTGGGTACCCAAGAAAAACTAATCTTCTTTTGTAATGCAGGTTAAGAAGGGTATCTGGTATCTCGATAGCGGATGCTCTAGACACATGACTGGTATGAAGAACCTGCTCACTGAGTACAAAGAAGAGAAGGGTCCCTCTGTAACTTTCGATGGAAATGGAAAAGGACATACCCAAGGGTTTGGTGTACTATCTAATGGTACAACAACCTTCAGAAGAGTCGCATATGTTGAAGGGCTGAAGCATAATCTTCTAAGCATCAGTCAGCTTTGCGACAAGGATAACAAAGTAATCTTTACTAAGGAATCCTGCTTTGTCGCTGACAAAAAGGAGAAGATAGCTCTCAGCGGTTATCGTTTGGAAAATGTTTGTGTAATAAACATGGACTCAACAACCACTGAGAACTCATGTTTCTTCTCAAAAGCCTCATCTGATGTCAACTTGTAACATCCCGAATTTTCGTTGATTTATTTTGTGAATAATATTAATCATAAGGGTTAAGTTTGTAATTTGGTTAAAGTAAAGTTAATTGGAGATATTAACTTAAGGGTTTATTATGTCATTTCTTTAAGTAGGAGGTGTGTTTGGGAAATGAGTTATGACCCATCTGTTTTAAAAAGGATGAGGTGTCAAATTGTTGGCTTAATTAAGTTTTCCTTTGTGAATGTTTACTGAGAAATCAGTAAGAAGTCGAGAAACAGAGAAAAGATAGAGATATCGAGAGAAAAAGAAATAAGAAGGAAGAAACTGATTTTGGGGTTCTGCTGTTTGATTTAGCCTTTGTACGTGAAGCAACAGTGTTCAGACTTCATTAAGCTGTTCGATTTAGCTGCTGTAAAGGAAGAAAAAGTGTTCAGATTCTTATTAAGGTGAGTTTACTCATATCTCTTTAAAATTTAAACCATTAAAGTTGAAATAGATGGTTAAATATGTGTCTGAATGCTTTAGTACGACTTAATTGATAAATAGTAGGCTTATTTAGAAGTATATGTGAACTGGATAAATGAAGAAGACGATGAACAGTGCTTGCGAGTTTTAGAGAAAATCGCAAGAGTGGCTTGCGAATTTTGGAGAAATTCGCAATAGTGGCTTGCAAGAATTAAGAAATTCACAGCTTTGGCTTGCGAAAATTGTAGCTTTTCGCTACAGTGGCGTGCGATTTTTGTGGACTTTCAGTAGCAGTTTGAGGCTTTTATGTGGAATGCAATCTGATATTTATATGCTATTTGTTATATGCTTATAACTTAGAATTTGATATGAAAGCCATGATATGATAAATTGTAAAGACTTATTTATGAGTCCGATCATGTGGTTTACATTTGAGATATTGATCCCCGTGCTAAATAGCAAAGAGGGGATAGTTGAGAAGTCGAGGTGTCGAGATTAATATTTTATAGATGTATATAGAATATGTTACGGGATATAGTATATAATATTGTATATACTTATGATAGAGTGTAATGGATCCATAGGCACTAGTTTATATGAACACATGGAATTGACGTGAGTAATCGTAATTCCAATGTGTGTATGTTGAATGTGGAATTGACGTGAGTAATCGTAATTCCAGTATATATGTTAAATGTGGAATTGATGTGAGTAATCGTAATTCCCATTTATATGAATTAAGGAATTGATGTGAGTAATCATAATTCCTGAGTGTATGTTAAACATGGAATTGACGTGAGTAATCGTAATTCCAATGTGTGTATGTTGAATGTGGAATTGACGTGAGTAATCGTAATTCCAGTATATATGTTAAATGTGGAATTGATGTGAGTAATCGTAATTCCCATTTATATGAATTAAGGAATTGATGTGAGTAATCATAATTCCTGAGTGTATGTTAAATGTGGAATTGATGTGAGTAATCGTAATTCCCATTTATATGAATTAAGGAATTGATGTGAGTAATCATAATTCCTAAGTGTATGTTAAATATGGCATTGATGTGAGTAATCGTAATTCCTATTTTGCATTATTGAGAAATCATGGGATTGATGTGAGTAATCGTAATTCCTGATTTCTAAGGAAGAATAGAGATTGACATGAGTAATTGTAATCACTACTTCCTTTCTAATAAATAAGCATGTGTAATTATGATTTATTATGTTAAAGCATAGATCTAGAATCTGGGATTGATTCGTAGTTGGCTCTGGTTTGTGATAATATGACTTACTGAAGGTTAGTCATAGTTTTGAGTTTTGGGTAGGTTTCCGTTGTTGAGATTAAGCACATGTACGGTAAGATGGGTGAGAACAGGTTTGATTTATCTGTTGAGATTTTGATTGTTAAATTTTAATTTGATTTGAATATTCTCACTAGGCGAAAGCCTAATGTTTCAAGTCGAATCTTCTTACCAGGTACAAGCTCCGGGAAGTAAGCGGGGATGAGAGACGAGAACTTTTGAAGGAATCAAACTTGGAGATGATAGAGGATCTAGTTGTTCTTTTGGATATTTTGGGACAGATGATTAGATAACCTAGTTAATCTGATTATGATGTATGATTAGATTAATAGGTTATTTGAATTAGACGTTTGTTGTATATAGAAACCTTACTGATGATCCTCTTGTTATATAAGTTTGAAGTTTTATGATCATAACTTGTGGAGTTTTAAAGGTTTAAATTAGCCCTGTTTTTAGGGTGTTACAATATGGTATCAGAGCATTAGTTTAAGCGAACTAGGTATGCTAAGTGAGATACCTAGACTTAAGCTGAGATGAAATAAGTTATGATAGGTGAGAAATGGGTAGAAGTACTAAGACGGGATAGTCTTAGAGTTGACGGAAGTACGTGAAATTAGTACCGTAACGATGGTATAGAGGATTTTCGTGTATAGTATGTTCACAATTGCAATTAGCTACTGTTATTTTGAAGATATTGTTATACGATTATACTTGTTCCTAAATTGTTGCAGTGACTAATGAGCGTTAAGGTATGTTTCGTGTATCTGGTTAATTGTAACCATTTAGTATGATTATTTCTTTGTGCTAACTTATCTGTTATATATTTTGGTCTGTATCAAAAGTTAGCTGTATTAGTTGTTAGTGTTGAAGGATGCTATAGTGATTGAATTAATTAAAGAAAATCAATGCTATATGTGGATAAAAGTTTGATGATTATAATGTTACTCAAGAAGACTTGTAAAATTTTCAAGTTGGGGAGAGGGTAATGTTGAAAGGATATGAGTTTTAATAATGTGAAGAATTGAGTTCCTATTCTTTCGGGATCTTTATTTATGATTAAGTGATTGTAGAAAGATATATTAGAAAGTGATGAATTAATAAGATGTGGATATGTCAAAGTGCTTATGTGATTTTAGAACGGAGGAAGTTATGAGGAATAGATATTTCCATTTGTTTGGTTGTTTGATTTCGGGGACGAAATCATTTTCAAGTTGGGGAGTATTGTAACATCCCGAATTTTCGTTGATTTATTTTGTGAATAATATTAATCATAAGGGTTAAGTTTGTAATTTGGCTAAAGTAAAGTTAATTGGAGATATTAACTTAAGGGTTTATTATGTCATTTCTTTAAGTAGGAGGTGTGTTTGGGAAATGAGTTATGACTCATCTGTTTTAAAAAGGATGAGGTGTCAAATTGTTGGCTTAATTAAGTTTTCCTTTGTGAATGTTTACTGAGAAATCAGTAAGAAGTCGAGAAACAGAGAAAAGATAGAGATATCGAGAGAAAAAGAAATAAGAAGGAAGAAACTGATTTTGGGGTTCTGCTGTTTGATTTAGCCTTTGTACGTGAAGCAACAGTGTTCAGACTTCATTAAGCTGTTCGATTTAGCTGCTGTAAAGGAAGAAAAAGTGTTCAGATTCTTATTAAGGTGAGTTTACTCATATCTCTTTAAAATTTAAACCATTAAAGTTGAAAGAGATGGTTAAATATGTGTCTGAATGCTTTAGTACGACTTAATTGATAAATAGTAGGCTTATTTAGAAGTATTTGTGAACTGGATAAATGAAGAAGACGATGAACAGTGCTTGCGAGTTTTAGAGAAAATCGCAAGAGTGGCTTGCGAATTTTGGAGAAATTCGCAAGAGTGGCTTGCGAGAATTAAGAAATTCGCAGCTTTGGCTTGCGAGAATTAAGAAATTCGCAGCTTTGGCTTGCGAGAATTAAGAAATTCGCAACTTTGGCTTGCGAAAATTGTAGCTTTTCGCTACAGTGGCGTGCGATTTTTGTGGACTTTCAGTAGCAGTTTGAGGCTTTTATGTGGAATGCAATCTGATATTTATATGATATTTGTTATATGATTATAACTTAGAATTTGATATGAAAGCCATGATATGATAAATTGTAAAGACTTATTTATGAGTCCGATCATGTGGTTTACATTTGAGATATTGATCCCCGTGCTAAATAGCAAAGAGGGGATAGTTGAGAAGTCGAGGTGTCGAGATTAATATTTTATAGATGTATATAGAATATGTTACGGGATATAGTATATAATATTGTATATACTTATGATAGAGTGTAATGGATCTATATGCACTAGTTTATATGAACACATGGAATTGACGTGAGTAATCGTAATTCCAATGTGTGTATGTTGAATGTGGAATTGACGTGAGTAATCGTAATTCCAGTATATATGTTAAATGTGGAATTGATTTGAGTAATCGTAATTCCCATTTATATGAATTAAGGAATTGATGTGAGTAATCATAATTCCTGAGTGTATGTTAAACATGGAATTGACGTGAGTAATCGTAATTCCAATGTGTGTATGTTGAATGTGGAATTGACGTGAGTAATCGTAATTCCAGTATATATGTTAAATGTGGAATTGATGTGAGTAATCGTAATTCCCATTTATATGAATTAAGGAATTGATGTGAGTAATCATAATTCCTGAGTGTATGTTAAATGTGGAATTGATGTGAGTAATCGTAATTCCCATTTATATGAATTAAGGAATTGATGTGAGTAATCATAATTCCTGAGTGTATGTTAAATATGGAATTGATGTGAGTAATCGTAATTCCTATTTTGCATTATTGAGAAATCATGGGATTGATGTGAGTAATCGTAATTCCTGATTTCTAAGGAAGAATAGAGATTGACATGAGTAATTGTAATCCCTACTTCCTTTCTAATAAATAAGCATGTGTAATTGCAATTTATTATGTTAGGGCATAGATCTAGAATCTGGGATTGATTCGTAGTTGGCTCTGGTTTGTGATAATATGACTTACTGAAGGTTAGTCATAGTTTTGAGTTTTGGGTAGGTTTCCGTTGTTGAGATTAAGCACATGTACGGTAAGATGGGTGAGAACATGTTTGATTTATCTGTTGAGATTTTGATTGTTAAATTTTAATTTGATTTGAATATTCTCACTAGGCGAAAGCCTAATGTTTCAAGTCGAATCTTCTTACCAGGCACAAGCTCCGGGAAGTAAGCGGGGATGAGAGACGAGAACTTTTGAAGGAATCAAACTTGGAGATGACAGAGGATCTAGTTGTTCTTTTGGATATTTTGGGACAGATGATTAGATAACCTAGTTAATCTGATTATGATGTATGATTAGATTAATAGGTTATTTGAATTAGACGTTTGTTGTATATAGAAACCTTACTGATGATCCTCTTGTTATATAAGTTTGAAGTTTTATGATCATAACTTGTGGAGTTTTAAAGGTTTAAATTAGCCCTGTTTTTAGGGTGTTACAATATGGTATCAGAGCATTAGTTTAAGCGAACTAGGTATGCTAAGTGAGATACCTAGACTTAAGCTGAGATGAAATAAGTTATGATAGGTGAGAAATTGGTAGAAGTACTAAGACGAGATAGTCTTAGAGTTGACGGAAGTACGTGAAATTAGTACCGTAACGATGGTATAGAGGATTTTCGTGTATAGTATGTTCACAATTGCAATTAGTTAATGTTATTTTGAAGATATTGTTATACGATTATACTTGTTCCTAAATTGTTGCAGTGACTAATGAGCGTTAAGGTACGTTTCGTGTATCTGGTTAATTGTAACCATTTAGTATGGTTATTTCTTTGTGCTAACTTATCTGTTATATATTTTTGTCTGTATCAAAAGTTAGCTGTATTAGTTGTTAGTGTTGAAGGATGCTATAGTGATTGAATTAATTAAAGAAAATCAATGCTATATGTGGATAAAAGTTTGATGATTATAATGTTACTCAAGAAGACTTGTAAAATTTTCAAGTTGGGGAGCGGGTAATGTTGAAAGGATATGAGTTTTAATAATGTGAAAAATTGAGTTCCTATTCTTTCGGGATCTTTATTTTCAAGCAGACCAAAGCAAGCTTTAAGTCAAAGCAAGTTTCCTCAGTATCATCTCCTCTACAACTTCTCCATATGGATTTGTTTGGCCCTGTTAACAAACAATCCATCGATGGAAAGAAATATACGCTGGTCATAGTTGATGAATTCTCTCGCTATACATGGGTTATGTTTCTCCGTTCTAAGAGTGACACCCCTGAAGAACTCATCACCTTTGTTCGGAAGATGGAAACCCTGAACAACTTGACCGTTCACTCAATAAGGAGTGATCATGGGACTGAATTCAAAAACAGTTCTCTTGATTCCTTCTTTGAGAGTAAGGGTATTTCTCACAACTTTTATTCAGTGAGAACACCGCAACAAAACGGAGTCGCTGAAAGAAGAAATAGAACTATTATTGAAGCTGCACGTTCAATGCTCAGCGATTCTCACCTGCCTACTCAGTTTTGGGCAGAAGCTGTCAACACTGCTTGTTTTACGCAAAACAGGTCGCTGATAGTTAAAAGATTTAATAGAACAGCCTATGAACTTTTTCATGGGAGAAAGCCTTCAATTAGCTTTCTTCACATCTTTGGATGTCAGTGTTTCATACTGAACAACAGAGATGCCCTTGGAAAGTTTGATCCTAAGGCTGATGATGGAATCTTTCTTGGATATTCTTCAATCTCCAAAGCCTTCAGAGTCTTCAATCGAAGAAGACAAACTGTTGAAGAAACTATTCACGTCACTTTTGACGAATCCCGTTCAGCGAATTCTCGACCTTCTGCTGACACTGAAGAACTGAATCAATGAATGTTTTCTCATCTTGGTGATTCAGAAAATATTCCCACTCCTCATACTCATACAGTTGAAGATGATAGTCCTACTATCATCCCAAACTTGCAGAATAGTGAAGCTGAAACATCATGGGTCTCAGCAGTTCCTTTAAACACTATACCAGCTTCTGAACCAAATGTCTCAGACATTCCATCTACTTCTCAGCAATCAGTGAATGAGATGACATCTACACCTACTCCTCTCTTGGCTGATATTCCAGAAGTTGCTGAAGCCTCATCTTCAGCTCCTCCAGTTCAATTTGAGTCAGCGACTTATGCTCCTGCTCAGCGATGGACTGTAAATCACCCAATTGATCAAATTCTTGGTGATCCAAACGCTAGTGTTCAGACTCGACGAAGTGCAGGTAATATTTGTTTATTTGTTAACTTTATTTCTCTGATTGAACCAAAGAAAATAGATGATGCCCTCAAAGATCCAAACTGGGTCAGCGCCATGCAAGAAGAGCTGACTGAATTCGAAAGAAACAAAGTTTGGAAACTTGTTCGAAGACCAACTGACAAAACAGTGATAGGCACTAAATGGGTCTATCAAAACAAGTTGGACGAACATGGAACTGTAACCCGCAACAAGGCTCGTCTTGTTGCTCAGGCATACAGACAAGAGGAAGGCATAGATTACGACGAAACATTTGCTCCAGTAGCAAGACTAGAATCTATTCGTCTATTCTTAGCATACGCTGTACACAAAGACTTCAAAGTATATCAGATGGATGTTAAGTCAGCGTTTCTAAATGCAAAGCTGAATGAAGAAGTCTATGTGGAACAACCTCCAGGATTCTCAGATCCTAAGCGTCCAGGTCATGTTTATTAACTGGATAAGGCACTTTATGGCTTAAAGCAAGCTCCACGTGCATGGTATGACACTCTATCCTCTTATCTCCTAATTGAAAATTTTGAGCGAGGTAAAATCGACAAAACTCTATTTTTCAGAATAGTGAAAGGTCATATCATTCTTGTTCAGATATATGTTGATGACATTATATTTGGTTCTACTAACCCTGATCTTTGTACTCGTTTCGCTGATAGAATGAAAGAAGAGTATAAAATGAGTATGATGGGTGAACTAACATATTTCCTTGGTCTTCAGATAAAGCAAAATGAAAAAGGAACTTTCATTAATCAGGGAAAGTATGTTAAAGATATGCTGAAGAAATTCGATTTAACTCAGAGTTCAGCTATGAAAACCCCTATGGCACCACCGCTGACACTAGACAAGGATTCAAATGGAATACCTGTTAATGTCACGCTGTACCGTGGGATGATCGACTCTCTCTTGTAACTTACAGCTAGCCGACCTGATATTATGTATGCAACCTGTTTGTGTGCACGATATCAAGCTGAACCTAAGGAATCTCATATGATCGCTGTAAAGCGAATCTTTCGTTACCTTAAGGATACTATGAACCTAGGTCTTTGGTATCCCAAAGACTCAGGGTTTGATCTAATTGCCTATTCAGATAGTGATTTTGCAGGTTGCAAAATGGATAGGAAAAGCACCACCGGAGGCTGTCAGCTCCTGGGTGGAAAGCTGGTGAGTTGGACAAGTAAAAAGCAAAACTCAGTGTCCACCTCAACTGCTGAAGCTGAGTATGTAGCCGCTGGAAGCTGTTGTTCTCAGGTCTTGTGGATGACAAATCAACTACTAGACTATGACATTCAGCTCTCGAAAATTCTAATCTATTGCGACAGCACAAGTGCCATCGCTATAGCCAACAATCCAGTGCTACACTCAAAGACAAAACACATCGAAATCAGGTATCATTTTATTAGAGATCATGTGATGAATGGTGATATAGAACTTCATTTTATCCCAACTGACTATCAGTTAGCTGATCTGTTCACCAAACCTCTTGATGAGACAAGATTCAACTTTCTCATCAGCGAGCTTGGAATGCTGAACTTTGAAGAGTAAAATCTTCAGCGGTTCACATTTGATCAGCGATAGGATAAAATCAACTTGTATAACCCACTCTATCATTCTCTCTCTGAACATAATTGATTCGCTGATATCAAGGTATGTTTTCTCTCTTACTCGCTGACGTTCGCCTAGAACTCAAAGATTTCAAAACATCTTGTATCGCTGAATATAATATCTCTTCCTTAACAGCGATACTTTGAAATTTCTTAAACCAACACTGATATTTCTATTCAGTGCTTCATATTTTCAAAAGTGTCCCTGAGCTTTCAAAACCTCAGAGACATCCTAAAATATGAAAGGACAGTTGTGACGTCATCGCAACGGATAAGCCCTGGCACGTTCTTTTTCTAACACACAATTGCACGTTTCGTTTACCTTCCAATCAAACGCAAACACGTGTCCGTGTTATGATGAAAATCTTTTCCCGCTCAAGATTTTCTCTCTCTCTACTCTCTCTATATAAACCATTTTGGGTTTATATTTTTCTCTTTACGCGAAAAACTTCTCCTCCAAGCAAGAAAAAGATTTACTGTTGCATTTTGAGCTCTCAAAATTTCCAGAAACTGTTCATCTTCTTCTTTGACGAACCAGGTTAATACTCTTATTATTTACCTACATTACTTGTTTATGATCTTATTCTTTGCTTTTAACAGATCAAACAAAAGAACTTTCATAAAATGAAATCATTTTCTGTTCATGATTTTATGAATACAACCTTCATGGTTGTTCTTCAAGTTTATATCAAAACTCGTAAACTTGTTCTTCATATGTTTTTCCAGAATTCCTTCTTCAAATGAAAACTGGAAAACACAATCTCTACGTTTTGTAACTCTTTCTCAAAACAAGAAAAACCCTAATCTTTCTCAAAGGGATTTTTGGCTAAATGAAATGGACAAAATTCAAAAACATCTTATTGGAAAATATTTCCACATTAAGACTATTTGTTTTGTTGATCTTTGGTTGAGCTGATTACAGAAATGGTTGCTCCTTCTACTGGTATTCCAACTGCTGAGAACACTACTGCTGCTGAGGAACTTGAAATCACCAAGGCTCCTCAGGTCAAGTTCAAACTTGAGGATATCTCTTTTACAAAATCAAACAACCTCCATGCGCTGTTCGATTTTCCTCCGAAGAAACAAGTCAAACATCTAGACGACGCTATAAATTTTCTGAAAACCTGTTGCCTCTCTACAGCCTTGACCATAACACCCCCTGCTCATCAGTTACTATTATCTCAATTCTGGTATACCGCCAGACACACTCAGCTACCATCATCCACAGACCCTACCAAACTACTTGATGTCATCCTCTGTGACACTGATTTTGGCACCATCAAAATCAACCCTGCTATCATTCGAAAAACACTGAATCTCCCAGTTGCCACCAAAGATAAACCATTTGTTCCTTTTCCTGATCCCAAGAGACATGCTGATAGAGAAACACTCATTGCATTCTTTGATGCAATGAAGTACGTTTGGGATCAAGGAAGAGATGAAAAAGCCGAGAAGAAACTGACTGCAATCAAGAAGTCAAAGATGCCCAGCGAGATGAACTTCATCTTCGCACACCTGATAAGCTGCATGACAGCGAAGAGTGGCTCCTCTGATCAAGCTGCTCAACCTCAGCAAGCCATGGGCTATGCATTGCTGAAGGGTCTCCATGTTGACTGGGCCTCGATAATCTACGACGATCTTGCGCTCAGAGTAGATTTTGTTGATAGACCATCATGGGTTCCATACCCAAGATTCCTCAGCGCCATCTTCCAAATCGGCCTTAAGGATATCTACCCAAAAGTAGGAGACCTGAAACTCTCTCAGGTTGTCCCTAAGGTGCTCGACTTCAAGCCCCTGCCAAACGAGGTACGTCTCTCTACTCTCTTATCTATTCTCAATCCTCCTTCTTCTACTTCTGCGGCTCATTCAGTGGAAATCCCCACCGCTGATACCCCAGCTGCAACCTCCACTCCTTCTAGAAAAAGGAAACAATCTACTACCCAACTTGGTTCCAAAAGAATCAAGAAAACCAAGGAGCAAACCCCCCAGCATTTACATGCTGAAGACTCCTCAGCTCATCTTGAAGAGCTGATGGAAAGTTCGGTGGTACGCTCTACCACAGCTGAACAAGCCACCCCTTCCATCCCAGCTTCAGCGTCTCTAAACGCTGAAGTTATAAACATGGAAATGAACCCACCTCCTTCAGCCTCTCTACAGACTGAAGTGATTCTCAGCAGATCCAACGCTGAACCCCGCACCCAACCATCATTCTCATCCTCCATTCCTCTCACCTCTTCTTTGGTCACTCAATCTATTCCCCTATTCTCCTCAACAACCGTCATCCTCAGCGACACTACTGCTGAACATTTTCAGAGGATGACAGGACACACCACAGGACCTGCAGGTACTTCCAGTCGTCTAGGAAATATTGAAGACGACTACGAAACTTTTTCAGGACATCGAGGTTTCGACAACTTCGCCAACCCGCCTGCAGGTATACACAAAATCCCACACACTTCTCTCTCTCAACCCCAAACTTCTGAGCTTTCCTCTGTTCATAAGTTTATAACTTTTTCAGGTCCTAATTTGGGGGATATCAACACCTCCCTAACGGCCCTGGAAACAAAGATGGAGTCTTTCAACAAAACTCTAACTGCCAACTCTTCAGCGGTTACAAACGCTGGAGAGAACTTGAAGACTTTGACCACTGAGGTCGAAAAGAAAGCCTCCAAAGCTGATCTGGAGAAGGTGGATGGTAGCATTGCTAAATTTGCTACCACCCTCGCTGAAAACTCAACCGCCACAACCACTCTCTCAACAAACTTCACCTCTCTGTCCAATGAAGTCACATCATTGAAGACAGAGGTTGGTTCTCTTAAGAGTGAAGTTTCCACGATCAAGACTGAAGTCTCTGCGGTCAAAGAGATTGTTCAGAAAGTGCTCGATCGCCTGAACACCCCAACTTCTCATTTCACTCAGGCCGATCGAGATGATCTCAAAAAAATCAGTCCTGCTATTACTGGCCTAGAAGACAGAGTAGCAGCGATTGAAAACTGCATAAGAATTACTGGCCAAGAAGACAGTAATCCTATTGCTGCTGCTGTTGAAAAGTCCGTTACCTCCCCCAACCATGATGTGGAAGAGGGGGAGAAGCCTAAAGAAGACCTTCCCCATAATGATGAGGGGAAGAAGAAAAATAAAGAAGACCTTCCCCATGCTGAGTGGGAGGGTATTGAGGCTGATGCTACTTCTTCAAAACCTCAGGGAGTTGAAAACCCTGGGGGAACCGAGAAACCTTCCTCTGTATCTGAGGGGGAGCAACTCGAAGAGCAGAACATTGAAGCTGCTGCTGATGTAACCTCACCCTACGCTGAAGAGGTTGAATTTGATGAAGACGAAGCTGAAGACGATGAAGCTGTCGACATCTCTGATGATGAACCATCTTCTTCTCCAAAGAATGATGATGATGATGATGACTCCTTTATCGTCAAGCCTGTTCAGAAGACTACAACTCTCAAAGGGATTTCGATAAATGAACCTTCAGGGGAGCGGACCAAGACAAAGCCTGCAGCGTCTGAAGCTGACAAAGGCAAAAACAAAGGCCTTGCTGCAGAAGACAATCTGATGATCTTGCTTCAAAAGCCAGTTTATCAGGTACACTACCTCCTATTCCCTTACACTGCATCCCTCCTCTATCCCTTCTCAATCTCAATCCTTCCATCCATAAAACCTCTATACACTTAAACCTCATTCTTTTTCTATCTCTTTCTTCCCCAACTCTGCTTACTTAAACAATCGTTGTGTTTCAGCTAGTCCTCTCCCCTGTTTGAGGATCCCACTGAAGCTCCTTCGACTACACCAGGAATAATCCCAGCCACAAGAGCTGAAAAAATAATCCCAGTCTTGGATTTAACCACTGAGACTGATGAACCTGAAGAACAGCTGCTCTCTCACCAAAACAAACCTTCCTTGACTCCTCAAAAGCTAAGTGAAGAGGATCAAGAAAAGAGAGATGCAATGATCAAGAGATTCGAAGATCAGCGAATCATCCTGAAGCGTGATCAACTTCCTTCTATTCCTCCAAAGTTCAGACTTTCACAAAAGGAATACCAGGATCACCTCAGAGCTGAAAGGTTAATTGCTGAAAGAAGGGAAGCTGAAGAAAAAGACAGAGAACTCGCCATCCGGCTTGTCCAACAATCGGTGAAAGACCCCGCGCTGAAAAGAACTCCCATTGATGTCCAACGTCAGCTATGGGATGATGCCCAAAGGATCGTTGAAGAAAAGACGAAAGTATCTGATACGACTTTGAAATGGTGTAAAGAAATGCTGAATTATCGATCTCGACCATCCAAAATCATCAAAGTAAACATCAGAGGAAGACTGTTCGTAGACGTTCATGTTGTTGAAGTTGATGTATTTAGAGAAGACAAAACCAAGCAAACCTTCTATGCTACTACTTTAGAGAAATTTGGTTTCTCTGAATGGTTGGAAGTGAAATTAGCCATTCAGGGATCGCGCTCAAAGTTCAAGAGCCATGTCGAGAAAATTTTAAATACTCAGATCGACTTGGTTTCTTCTGCTGTGGATATTCCTCCTTCCACTCTTCTTCCTCCTCAACAAAGAAGAGTCTCTGCAAAGGAAAAGAAAGTCTCAGACTCAGGTCCTCCTATACGGAATGAAACAGGTATTGGTTTCTCTCGTGCTGAAGTTCTTGGCCTGATGCTGATCTCTCAGCGCTTGACACCTCCCTACCACCTGGAGAAACTTTCATTCCTGGCAAAGTTGTAAGTGATCCTTATGGTATATTCTTTCTAGACTACCAAGGAAATCATCACTTTCAACGCATCTCTGAGCTTCCAATCACTCCCATCGAACAACTCAGAGATCTCATATACTGGTATGAAGTCAGACGCGACATTAAAGCTAGACACCTGAAGCCCTTGATTTTTTAAGAAGCTCTGAACAAAAAGAATCAAGGAGTAGATGTCCCTGACTGGATGATTCCCACATCAAAGACCCTCGATGAACTTCTCATCAAGGAAGAACCTTTTGACGGATATGATCGCCTTGTAATTCTTTCTATCCTTATCTGTCTACATCTTTTGTACTTGTAATTTTATTTGCTATACTTGTAATTTTTCCACTTCCCTATGTAATCTTTACGAAGTTTAAAGAAAAATTTCAGCGAATGTACTTTACTCCATCAGTACTGAAAAGATCCCAGAAAACAGTAAAATCGACAAATATTTTATGAGTTCTTTTTATCCTTATGTTTTCATTAAATAGCAATTTTCTCTGTTGCTATGTCATAATCAAATAGGGGGAGATTGTTGATCCAAACCCTCAGTGATTTGATAATGACCCTCTCTTAAACACTTAGTGAAAATTGTAAGTAAACAATATGTATCAGAGTTTCACTATCGCTGATAAGTACTAAGACTTTACAGTACCGCTGATAGGAACTCCCACTCTTTAGATTAGATATTCAGCGAACACTGTTCATCATCATATAGCTCTGAGCCTGTTCAGTCTATGAGATGATCGCTGATAAGTTAGTTGTTTACTTATGATCCCTGAAGACAAGTTTCACGTCAACCAAAGTTCTACGCTAAAGTCGAAGATCAAGCTCAAGAACCAGCGACAAGTCTACTCATGAACTGATGCGGATATCAGCGAAGCAAGACCTGTCCATTCAACGTGAAGTATCAAGTAGAAGACTTCAGCAATCGCTGAACTTTATCATTCGCTGATAAAGATCTGACTCAACGAAAGCTGATCATGAAGTCTTCCTGCATGTTACTATTGTCTTACCTCCCTTGCACGTCTCCGTACGAACTGTCAGAACGGACATCCCTTTTGTCTGTAATCGTACAACAACTCTGATTCTACACTGTGCACCATGCGGCTACTAAGGTTGTCTACAAAGGTCAATGACATGCAACCACTCAGCTGCTACCACGTGTAAAGCCATACTGCCATGCATTAAATGCATGCAGTATATAAGAAGATCCTTACTTCAGTTTTGAAGTGTGCTCGGACCATCTTCTTATTACTTATTGTTAAGTTATTATTCGTAATTTCTTTAACTCTTTCTAGTGCAAGAAACTTAGTGTTTCTCAAGACTTGTTAAGATTAGGTTTATCCTTAATCTTGTTCCGCAACAAGTTGTAAATTGTCTTGATTTATCAATAAACAATTTAGAAAAGTAAAAACGTGTGTTTGTATTCAACCCCCCCCCCCCCCCTTCTACAAACTTGTATAGCCTTTCGGGACCAACAAAGAGGAATCATGTGCAAAAGATGCATGGTAGTATGGGGAATCATGTGATGGTGCATGATAACATGTACATGCATCATGATGATCATGCTCCTCCCATGTTTCGCCATGCTCACTATTACTAAATACCATGCTACCATAATTTGATCTTTCTAGTACCTAGTAAGTAGGTTTATGAAACTTGCGGTAATCCTAATACAAAGATTATTGGATGAACAAGCATTTATTTCTTGATTCACATGTGCATTAATCCTTAGACTACTTAAAGACTACTTTTCAGCCTAATGAAAGACCTTTATTCATGAGCAGACTTCCTTTTGCAGACGAATCTTGCAGTTATTTTTTCAGTCGAATCTTACAGGCTCTTTTCAGACGAATCTTGCAGTGAATTATTCAGACGAATCATGCAGGCAACTTTTCAGACGAAATCTTTGACCATATCCACATCCCTAATGAAGAACATACATTTTCACGGCTATAAGTAGATGGCATGATGAAGTAGTAATTCACAACTTGCTATCTATCTTTTATACCCTCTACACCGTTTACAAACATTCTCTCGCTTTTCTTAACACTATGGCTGGAGGTTCAAGATCAAGGGGGAACAGGTCAGCGAATGGGGCTGGAACTTCACGTTCGGCAGCCTACCAACCACTGAACGATGGAGCTCGCCGGAGTACCTGGAAGGTACCAGAAACAGACGAGGAGTGGAGAAACTATGGGCGAATTGCGGCTGAGGAGGAAGAAGATTGGGAGATGGCATGCGAGAATTACCACTTCGATAATGACAGAATTACCCACCAATGTATCATTGTACCCAGCCAACGGGTCTTCCACAAAGTCAACAAATTACTCCCTTAGTGCAAAAATCCATTGATGAGGCGAACGCCGGTATTGAAAAGGTAAAATATATGTGGAACCATAACATGGGGATTCAGCAGGGGAAAATGGAGTATCTAGCGGAGAAGAAACGAGAACTGGCCATGACTAGGGCTCACGTTCGGGAGGTGCAACGACAGATTAAGGAAGTAGAAGAGGAACTAAAAGAAATCGAAGAGGACTACACAGGAATGGAGGACGTGATCAAGGAAAATGTTAACTTCATCACCGGAATCCAGGAAGCATTCTAGTAATAGATTTCTTTGTTTACCTGCACTGTATCCATTTCGGTTGGGAAGATGATTTGCAATAACTGATCTTTTAATTAATTTCCTTATTAAATAACTTAAAATGGGGAAGACATTTTCTTTAATTAATTTCTATATTAAATACATTAAAATGGAAAGGAAACAATACATTAAAAACCTCAACTACATAAATTGATAACCTAAAAACTATAGGGACAATTTATGTTTTTTTAAATTTGCCCCAAACTGGAGGGGCTAAAAATGTAAATATGGTAAAATCGCGGGACTACCGCGGGATGAGATCGCGGGACAGGGGCCAAAAGTGGTCCCGTGGGCATACTTGGGGGGGGGGGGGATGTGGCAGCCGCGAGGTTTTTGAGGGGCCATAGCGGGACAATTGGCCAAAGACGGTGCCAGGTGGTGCCACGTCCCGCGATCGCGGGACCCAACGCGGGATTTTTGGGTATTTTGGCAATTTAGGCGAGAAAATGAATATTTTGGCAAGTCAAAATCAAACTTTGAGTATTTTAATTAAATTCCCTATATATAACTTTATAAAAATTATATATCAGCAGCAGGTTAGGTGGGTTGAGTTAGGTCTAACCCAATTTCAACCCTCTTAATTAGCGGTTTGGCGGTTTACGGTTTGGCGGGTTGTGTTTAATTGGGTTGTTAGCGGGTTGGGTTGGACGATTTTCACGGGTTAACGGTTTTATGTACACCCCTAGTTTGTGGGTCATATCTCCTCAACCAAAACTATTAGATATTTACATGATTATTTTTAAAAATATGCTAAAAAATGCTATTTTTATAAACTTGTTTTTTCAAAAGACAATTTAAATTAAGAACCCCTCGGATGTAACATTTAATTTTATTGTAAACTAATTAACAATAAAAAAAATTAAAGCAAATTCCTATTAAAATAACTAGGGGTGATTAAACATGTCTTACTTTACATCAAGGTGGAGCTAGAATTTTTTTTATACGGTGACATCTTTGACGAATCTAATTTTTTTCCACATCGTCCGATGTTGTTTTAGCCTAATTCCACTGCTTTAAGGGATTTTTAAAGTTTTTTTCTCGATTTCGAGGAATTTTAAGTTTTTTTTTTATCTATTTCGAAAGAACTTTTCGGTTTTTTTGGTTGATTTCAAAAGTTTTTATTTGATTTCAAGATTTTTTTGGGTTTTTGGTTGATTACGAGGTGACACCTTCTAAAACGATACAGTTCAAACTTTCACGAATCCAAGTAAATCACAAAATCACTAAAAACTAATCAAGTAATCAAGTTCCAAGAATCCAAGTAAATCACAAAATCAAGTAATCAACATCAACTAATGTCTAAACTCTACTCAAGTAATCAAGTTCCAATAATCCAAGTAAGCAAGACAATGAGAAAAATCGATTAAATCAAACAAAATCACAATGAAATCGAGTAAACTGAGTAGGGAATTTTTACCTGATCGAAATGACGAAATCAGATAGAATGGGGGAAGACATTGAGACTACTTCACGTCCTCGGTTCTTCACGTCCTCGAATTCTTCCGCCTATGGTGATCGATTTTCATTTTGGAGTTGAAATTGGCGCTATAAGTTAATAGCAGTAAAGGGAGGCGATAATTTTCTGATTTTTGGAAAAGCCGATCGATGGGGGAAGAGAGGTGGGCTGGTGGGGTAAAATTGGGGATTTGGGGTAATTGGAGTAAATCAATTATTGGGCTTGGGCTATTAAAGTACTTAAATGTTAAGAATTCTATTAGTTAAGCCTGGGCTTAGGCTTGGGCTGTTAAATCAATTGGGTGGGCTTTCATTAGTTAACTTATATTTTTTTTTCCCAGTTTTCAGTTAAACCGTTGATGTTTCAAAATTAATACGGTTGCACCAACCCAAGCAATACGGTTACACCCTTTACACTAGTAAAATATTTTACCCTTTGCCGAAAGAATAATACGATGGCACGTGTCATCGTAACCACCCTCCTAGGTCCGCCTATGCTCCAAAAAAAATGTCGACATGAATGTTAAACTAGATATTATAAAAATATTATCTTGAGGTATGATTTGATTATTTAAGATTCTAATATAATATCTCTTTTTGATTTAAAAATAAAAATGTAAGTTATTTATAGAGTAAATTTGTGGTTTGTTAATTTTTATCGATTTACTTATTAATTTATTATGTATTTATTGTCTGTGGTATGCAATTTCTGTTGGTTCTAGTCCCTGTACGTGACGGCCATCCAACATACCTGTTAAAAAGAGGACAAAACGGTCTTTTTCATATTTTTCTTTAGTTTAACATTTTTTTAATTAGTCTTTTTAAATAAGGGCCAAAATGTATATATTATAACTTGAAGTGTTAAACTTAAACATTATTTAATAATATTATATTTTAAATTATACATACACACATATACAGACTTTTCTTTACCCCATTCATCGACCTATGTCGATATCCATGGTTGGGATTGTATTTCGTCCCAAACCCCATTTCACTGGCCAATGCCACCCATCTTCGGCACCGACACACAGACACCCCTACACACAGAGATCACACACCGCAACACACTCACACTGCAAAACACATATCACACACACAATGAAGGTTAATTAAAAATGTTTAAAAAATGAATAACGCAAAAAGAATTTTATGCCCTCGACTTTAACAGACTTGTTGGATGGACGTCTGGTCTAGGGACCAGAACCAACCAAAATTGCATACCACATGCACCAAATCCATAATAAGTGAATCCTAGGAACAAAATCCATAGAAATTAGCAAAACCACAGGGACCAGATCCGTAATTTACTCTTATTTTTATTATAGTAATTCGTTTTATTAGTAAGGGCTCAACATATATTATGTATTTGTGTTAATCAATTAGTTTTATATAGTTTAAATGTAAATCTTTAAAAAATTATATACACAAATAAGTTATAAAATTGAAAATAAAAATATCATGCACTTGTTTATAATTTTTTTTAACCTAAATTCATTATAAGTAATTTTTTATGTTAAGTTGAAATAATATTCACTAGATATCGTTTGGTTTTATCAATAAAAAAATTATATGCATAAAGTAGATAACCATCAACTATAGGTAGTATATATATGTTAATTAATCTGCATGAAGATGATACAAAAAGTTTAAAAAATCCAAAAATATCAACTAATTTGTTGATTGCATTATTTTTGTGTTTGTTAATGTATTACAGTTTTGTCCAAAGTCTTCCATGGCAGGGGCAACACAAGATTTACAAACATGTTCAGTGACAAATCAAGAAAAAACTATAACAATATATGGTTAAAGATAAATTCTTGAACCAAATGCAATTATTTGAACAAAAATCAAATAAGAGAATATAAAAACGGTCAAATCATGTTTAACTTTATACTAAACTCATGTGTAAAACTAATGACATGTGCTTACACACGATTTTGGTCACGACTTAGGTCGCAAGCCAAGTCACCCACATACCCTTACGTTTAGGGGTGAGCAATACCGGGGACCCGCCTATTTTTCATGGAACCGGAACCGGCGGTTCCTAGAAAGAAAGAACCGGAACCGGAACCGGAACCGTTCCCGTCGGTTCCCTTTTTTTTGGAACCGGTCCCGGAACCGCTGGGAACCGGTTCCGGTTCCGGGTGCCCGCTGACAGCAACTAAAAAACAACAACTAAGCAAATATGTGATTTTTTCAAGAAACAATTAATTAGCTGATCTTTTGTTGCTGTTTTTTTAACAACTAAGCAAATATGTGATTTCAAGAAACGATTTAAACAGCAAAAACAGCAAATCAGCTGATCTTTTGTTGTTGAACGATTCTCGTCATTATTTTTTCAAGAAACAATTAATCAACAAATTAATCATCGTCTATACCTATCTATATATGTCATTGATAAAAGTACCCAGCGGGACCGGGTACCCGGTCCCGACGGGTACCCAGCGGGTAGCGGTTCTAAAAAAATGAGAACCGGAATCGAACCCAGTTTTAATCGGTTCCGGTTCCAGAACCGGCAGTTCCGGAGCGGTTCCGGTTCCAAAGGCGGGTACCCGGTTCCAAAGGCGGGTACCCAGTTCCGCTGCTCACCCCTACTTACGTTGACCGTATTTCATAGTTTCAATAGAAAATCATGTTTTATTTGATCATTTTTGTAGTATCATATTTTGACAATGTTTTCATTTGATCATCTCTTATATCAACAAACTATAATATATATATATATATATATATATATATATATATATATATATATATAGAGAGAGAGAGAGAGAGAGAGGCGGGTTCAAACGAAGAACGTGCCTAAATAAGAAAATAAAGGGATGCATCTCAATCCTTGATATATTAATGGAGTGGCTGTGATTAAAAGATGGGAAAAAAAGAAAAAATGGCAATTTAATGGAACAGACACAGACTCCATTAAATTAGGGGCAAAATGGTAAAAAAGCATTCAAATATCAAAAAGCAAATCAATGGAACAGATCAAATTAGCCTTCAAAATAGTCGATTGATTTACAGAACTTCCTCCACACTCGTCCTCGCCAAAAACCCATCAAAAACCCTAACATTGCGATTCATAACTCATCATCGTCGCCAAATCGGAGCTACACTCGAAATCGATAAGGTTAAACCCCTAACTTTGCGATTCAACACTGATCATCATCGCCAAATCGGAAACCTTCGAAAAGCTTCAAACGTGAAATCTTGCTATCGATTCGTTACGAAATTGAAGATTAATAGCGAAACGAAGTTCAAACAAGTTCGAGGATCTGAAATAGAGGAACAAAACTTCACAAAATCAATGGATTCGACCCTCTTCCATCGGTGGAAGTACCTTTGGCAGACCCCTCTTCCATCAGTGGAAGTACCTTTGAGAAGAGGGAAGAAAAGAAAAAGAAAGAGATAGTAAAGTATGGAACTCGACCCTCTGATGCTCAAACTCTAAAACTAAAACCACCTTCTCAAGGAACCGATCCCAATCTTGGTATCTCTCCTCAAGAGATTGAGGAGGCAAGACTAGCTCAAAAGGTCTTGGATGAAATAAAAGCTCTATCTTTGAAAGTGACGAAAGAAGAAGCCGCAAAAGCCAAAACCACCGATCCCATCCTTGCCCAGAAATCTGAATTGGGTACGATAAAAGAAGAAAAGGGAGAAGAAATAAACTGGTACAAAAAGGCCATGCATCACCGAACCAACCGGTCTCCCATCTCTTGTGTCAAAATCGCCACTTCAAAGCTCCACCCCACCGACATAAGACTTGTAATTGATAGAGAAGATGGAACATCAAGAAGTGTTAGAGATTTCCATCTCAAGTTATTTGGCCTCTCAGAATGGTTTGAAATCTCTAAACTCTTGGTAAGAAGTGCCAATCCTAAGAAAGAAGTCTTCATTAAATGCATTGATGAACTGATGAATAAGATGAATGAACTGAAGAAGAAGCACAATATTGTTCACTCTACCGATGAACGTGCCCGATTTCAATCTTTAAGAGAAGACGTTCGTCTACCCAAAACCAAAAACCAATCGGTGAAAGATACAATTTTCAAAGATATGGCTGCTAAAGGGAAAGTTCCTTACGTGGGAAATCTTGACTTGTCCATCCCTACCTCCACTCAGTATCCCCCAACTACATTGTGCCTTTCACCTATTCCTGGTCTCTTCTTCAACGACGCACTTGGGCACCGACGATTCTTCCGATTCTCACAGATTCATTTCGCCGACATCATCCTTCAAGGCATCTACAACCTCATGCATTACATCCCTGAAGCTCAACCTTATTAACAAAATGTGGTAGCAGAAATGAAGCATCACAACCAAGCACCAAGAAAATGATCTAGGTGTTTTCCTTTTCCCATTTAAGTACTTGTAAAATTTTCTTCATTTCCGGATGTATGAAGATTTAAATAAATGCAAGTACTTCTTTTCTATTTGAATTTCCTTGTTGCACATAGTTATGTTTCCTTACTTGTAAATATTGTTTATAGTGTACAAACTCATACAAAAGAAACATAAATAAAAAAGAATGGTCTATGTGAAAAGAACCCAAAAAGAGTAAAAATGGTCAAATTGCACTTTATTTTCAGATACTCTTAAATATTCTAAGTATAGAGCTCAAATTCAAATAGGGGGAGATTGTTGGGTCACCAAAGATTTGAAATTGACTCACCGATGCTTTTCCTTATATCTTACTTAGAATATTTCAGCATCGTTCTTTATGATGACTTGTACAAGATAGCAAATGTTTGGTGAAGTCAAAGATCAACCAAAGTCCAGATTAAATATTCTCTCAGTGTGGAAGTGAGAAATCCTACATCAACAAATTGCAAGTCATTGACCACCGATGGTGTTCCCACACATCGGTGGACACTTTCCCCACCGACCTTCATCCTGTCGGCCAACATCATCCCACCGATAAGGATGCTCAAATCGGTGGGATCACTATTCTTTTCTCATGAATGTTCTTCTTCAAAGAAAGTCACAAGTTTCAAGGCACTCATATCGGTGGAACACTATTGGTGAAACTGTCTTGGAAAACACATCAAGAAGATCATTTATTATGGGACAATATCTATTGCCAGGTAAAAGTGACTATTTGTCGTTTTATCTATTATCAGATAAAGTCTCAATCAACATGGATATTCTTCCTAGTACCAAGGAAAAGGTGATAGAGACACATCAACTTTTCAGGAGTCAACATCTACAAGCAAATCTCCTGATGACAAGTGTCCCAAGCATTTAATGCTCATCACACTATAAAAGAAGGAAGAAGCTCCCATGCAAACTACGCTTTCTGGAAAATTTCCCCAGTGCAAGAATTCTCCATTTTGCTCAAGAACTTTAAAGCTTTGTTCTAAGTGTTCAAGTTGTTTTAGTTTTCAGTATACTTTGTGAAAGATTGTTAGAATACAGTCTTTAGATTCTATGTGTAATTCTTGTGGAAAGTTTTTCAATAATAGAATTAAAATTGTGAAAAATCTGAGTATTGTATTCAACCCCCCCTTCTACAACACTTGTTAAGCCATCTGGGACTAACAAGTGGTATCAGAGCAGAAAGTTTAATTCATAAACTTGATCTGCGATGGCTGCCTCTTCCTCTTCAACAAATGAAAACTCTTTTCAAAACAACGTTTCTGAAAATGGCTCCATAGCCAAACCTCATAAGTTTAACCCTAACAACTTTTCTCTTTGGAAAAGTCGTATGATGATGTTCATGGAAGGAGTGGATACTAGATATCCAACCATTCTCAAAGAGGGACCTATTATCTCTAGAGTCTGGGCTCGCTATGAAACGCAGATGCCTGGTAAAGAAACCATTGATAAGGAGGACTCTAGTGACTCCGATGATTCTGATGAGTCTTCTGACAAAGAGAAATCCAAAGCTACTGGTCGTTATATCCTCAAAAACCCAAAGAAATATACCGATAAGGAAAAACGTTTGGTTTCTCTTGATTCTAAGCTCAGGGCAATTATTGCTCTTTCTCTTCCTGATGAGGTCTATCACTCTCTGGTTAACTTTGAAACTGCTAAAGAGATGTAGACCACACTGTGTGTACTGTACGAAGGTACAGAGGAAGTAAAGAAGAGCAAAAAGATTGGTCTCATTAGAAAGTATGAACTCTTTGCTTATGAAAAAGGTGAATCCCTTCCTAGCTACTATAATCGTTTCAACTCTCTTCTAAATGATCTGAAGTTATTGGACATAGTCTATGATAATGAGGAAGTCTTATGCAAGTTCATGGATTGTCTCCCTGAATTTTGGGAGAATATATGCACTTGTATCAAGACTACCAAGGACCTTGAGTACATGCCCTTAACTTTCTTGTATGGAACTCTCTTCAACTTTGAACAAACCAAGTTACAAAGGAAATCTTTCATCAAAGAGATAAAGGGCTCTTCTATAGCCCTTGTCAGTGAAAATTCCAAGAAAACTCAAAGTGTTCCTCGAATCACCTATCCTTCATCAGACTCTGACAATGACAGCCAAAACAACTCCACCCACCAAACGGAGGCATATCTAAGTGATGCTGATGATGAAGGTGAGGAAATCTCGGTTGAGCAGTTGTCTGATGAAATGGCTAAGATGGCTGGTTTCAAGAACAAGTCCCGTCCTTTTAACAAATCTAGAAATTTCAGAAAACCCTCTTCTTCCACAAAAACTCCCTCTTCTGATAAGTGCAATGAAGAGTGTTTTAACTGTGGTAAGAAAAGACATTTTGCTTCTGAGTGCAGAAGTAAGCGTGTTGCAAAATCTAGGACCACATCCTCTGACAAGTTTTCTTCTAAGTATGAGAAACCCAAAAACAACTCCTTCAAATCAACATCCTTTAAGAAAGATACTCAATCATCTTCCTAAGATCATCAAGAACGTGTTGAGAAGTACAAGGCCAAGTACAAGAAAGAGAAAGAAAGAAGTGAGGGTCTCCTAAAAAAAGGAAAAAGGGCTTATGGCAGAAATTCATGATTGGGATGAAGAAGAAACTTCTGACATTGATTCTCCCAACATGTGTTTCATGGCCATATCTAAAGACATGGAAGATTCTGAAAAGGTTGTCTCTCCAATGGCTCTGGTGTCAACTGGGTGCTCGACATCATATGCTCATGTACATCCTTTTAATTCTATGACTGACAGTGAAAAGATTGTTGCATATGAATCCTTAACTAAAGACTTTTGTACTGTCAAGGATGCCAAGAAAAGAAAATATGTTCAAGTTAAAAATCTCACCTCTCAACTTGAAATGTGTATGTCTAAACTTGAAAAGTTTGAGGAAATCAAAGCTGAGCTTGAGGATCTGAAAACTATAAATCACATTATTTCAAAAGAGAAAAACAAGCTTTTTAAGAAATTAAAAAGAGAACAAGAAACCGTTAGAAAATGGACAAGTTCTTCGAAAAACCTTGAGAAAATCTTTCAAGACCAAATCTCTGGTGAAAATAAATTTGGTTTAGGTCATGAAAAAATCAAAGTTGAAACCTCTTCTCTTGCTCTTGCCTCTACCTCTAGTGTGTGGGATGATGCCTTAGAGTCAAGTTCATGTGACTCTATTTCTTTAAACTCAGATGATTTAAATGAAGCTTTAAAATTCGGAATGTTTATAAAAGCTAAAGATTCATCTTCTGTCCAAACTTTGAGAAACAAGACTCCAATGATGTTTCTAAACCCATTCATGATCTTTTAAAAGATTTAGCCATTGATGAAGTCTCTTCTCCTGATTCTTCAAAATCAAAGATTTTCAAAAGAGAAAATTCAACCAATCTTTCTTTAAAAAGAAAATCTTCAGACCTTGGAAAGGACCATTTCAAAAATCCTTCTAGAAATCCACCCACCAACTGTGGTCCCACAACTTCTGGTAATGGGATTTTAAGTTTTCCTCCCCTCATCTCTTCTTTTGGTCCTAAAGCTATTCAAGTGGACGTCAAAGGGAAAGGAAAAGAAAAAATGCAAAAGCCTAAAAAGACATTTATCTATAGAAGTGTTACAACTGTGGTGATACTTTTCATCTTGCAAAGGATTGTCCAAGGGAAAGAATTGACAGAACCAAACCTAAGGACTCTTCTTCTTCTAACCCCAAAGGACCCACCACCAAATGGGTACCTAGGAACTAATCTGTGTGTGCATGCAGGTTTTTGAGCACCATCAAATCTGGTATTTGGATAGTGGTTGCTCACGTCACATGACAGGAAACAAATCTGTTCTCATTAACTATGTGTCTGAAAAGGGTCCATCTGTAACTTTTGGAGACAATTCTAGAGGCTACACCAAAGGATATGGAACTCTCACTAACGGATCTGTCACCTTCAATAAAGTGGCATTTGTTGAAGGCCTCATGCATAATCTTCTTAGTATCAGCCAACTGTGTGACCTAGGATACAAAGTTATCTTTGAACTTTGTATCTGTACTGTTGTTGACAAAAATATGAAAGTGGTTCTCTCTGGAAAAAGGATGGAAAATGTCTATATCAATGATATGGGACAAAATAATAATTCATCCAGTGTATGCTTTGTGTCAGATGACACAACCAAAAGGAACTGGCTGTGGCATAAACGTCTATCTCATCTCAACTTCAAAACTCTCCACAAAATCTCAAACAAAGAGCTAGTGACTGGGATGCCAAAGCTAAATTTTGTCAAAGAAAAGTTGTGTGATGCATGTGAAAAGGGAAAGCTCACTAAAACTTCCTTCAAGACCAAGCAATGCTCTTCCATTACTCTTCCTCTCCAAATGCTGCACATGGATCTATGTGGACCAGTAAGCACTCCCAGTCTAGGTGGCAAAAGGTACATTCTTGTAATTGTTGATGAATTTACTAGATATACTTGGGTGTCGTTTCTCAGGTATAAAATTGATGCAACTGAAGAAGTCATCAACTTTGTCAAGAAAAATGAAGTTCTTAATGGACAACTTGTATGATCGGTGAGAAGTGATAATGGCACTGAATTCAGAAACAGTGCTCTTGAAGACTTCTTCAATGAGAAAGGAATTTCTCAAAATTTCTCAGCTGTCAGGACTCCTCAGCAGAATGGAGCCGTGGAAAGGAAAAAACAGAACTCTATGTGAGGCTGCAAGATCAATGCTAAGTGAATCAAATCTTCCCACCTACTTTTGGGCTGAAGCTGTTAATACTGCCTGCTTTACCCAAAATAGGTCGGTGATATCCAAAAGACATGATAAAACCCCTTATGAAGTTTTCCATGGCAGAAAACCAAATATAGGTTTTCTTCATGTTTTTGGCTGTGTGTGCTTCATTCTGAATGATCAGGACAACCTTGGGAAATTTGATCCCAAGGCAGATGAGGGAATCTTTGTTGGATACTCCTTATCCTCCAAAGCATATTGTGTATATAATCTCAGAAGAAAATGCATTGATGAATCCATTCATGTAAAATTTGATGACCTAAGATCATCATCCCTCTCAAATGATGATGATGAACTACATAGGTGGATTTCATCATGCATAGGTGATGCCCCTTCAGCTAATCCCACCGATGCGTCCTCTATTCCCTTCACTCCTCCAAATTCTTCTTTTTCAAATAACCAAGTTGGGTCAACCTCCATAGTGCCCGACACTACCCCCACCGAAATTGACCATTCTTCCACCGAAATCCAGCCTTCCACCGACATCTCTGATCCCACTCCTGTACATCAAAATCTTCCATCAACCTCCACACAAAATATTCCACCACCTTTACCTCCTGCCACAAAATGGACCAAAGATCACCCCATAGATCAAATCATTGGTGATCAACAAGCTGGAGTCCAAACACGAAGAGGAGTTGGAAATATTTGTCTCTATGTGAACTTTCTCTCACTCATTGAGCCTAAGAAGATTGAGGAAGTTCTAGCATATCCCTGTTGGATCACTCCCATGCAAGAGGAACTTTCTCAGTTTGAAAGAAATAAAGTTTGGAGATTTGTTCCCAGACCTCCAAAGAAGACAATCATTGGAAACAAGTGGGTCTTCAGAAATAAGATGGATGAAGAAGGTACAGTTGTCAGAAATAAAGCCAGACTGGTAGCTCAAGGATACAGACAGGAAGAAGGCATTGACTATGATGAAACATTTGCTCCTGTTGCAAGACCTGAAGCCATAATAATCTTTCTGGCTCATGCTGCCTACCGAAACTTCAGTCTTTCAGATGGATGTCAAAATTGCTTTCCTCAATGGGGAACTTGCAGAGGAAGTCTATGTGAAACAACCACCTGGTTTTGAAGACCCAACTCATCCAGACTATGTGTACAGATTAGACAAGGCTCTCTATGGTCTCAAGCAAGCTCCACGTGCTTGATATGATACTCTTGCTGATTTTCTTCTGAAAAATGGATACTCTAGGGGTAAAATTGACAACACTCTCTTTATCAAGAAGACCTCAGGTAATCTCATTCTTGTTCAAATCTATGTATATGACATCATTTTTGGTGCCACTGATGAATCACTATGTGATGAGTTTGCTTCTCTTATGATGAGTCAATATGAGATGAGCATGATGGGAGAGCTCACATTCTTTTTAGGCCTTCAGGTCAAACAAACTTCAGAAGGATTTTTCATAAATCAAAGTAAATATATTCGTGACCTTCAGAAGAAGTTTAACTTTTTAGATAGCTCTCCTATGAAAACTGTAATGGCACCACCCTTGAAAATTCATGCTGATCCGGATGATAAATCTGTTGATATAATGAATTATCGATGCTTTATTGGTTCTCTTCTCAATTTAACTGCTAGCAGACCGGATATTATGTTTACTACTTGTCTATGTGCCCATTATCAGGCCAATCCAAAAGAATCTCATTTGGCTTCTGTAAAACGGATTTTCCGGTATCTAAAATGTACCATGCACCTGGGTCTTTGGTATCCCAAAGACTCGGGCTTTGAACTAATTGGGTATTCAGATTCAGACTATGCATGTTCCAAAATTGACAGGAAAAGTACCACAGGTAGCTGCCAACTTCTTCGTGGAAAATTAGTCAGCTGGTCCAGCAAGAAACAAAACTCAATTTCAACCTCAACTGCTGAAGCTGAATATGTGGCTGCTGGAAGTTGTTGTCCTTAGATCCTGTGGATGAAAATTCAATTAAGGGACTACAATCAAGTCTACTCCAAGATCCCAATTCTATGTGACAATTCCAGTGCAATAGCTATTGCAAACAATCCTGTTCTACACTCAAGATCAAAGCACATAGATATCAGATATCACTTCATCAGGGATCACATCTCCAAAGGTGACATTGAGCTGCATTTCATTCCAACTGATCTTCAGCTTGCCGATCTGTTCACCAAACCCTTGGATGAAGCCAGGTTCAATTTTCTAATAAGTGAACTTGGAATGATGTACTTAGATAGTTAAAAAATACAAAAAATACGTATCTTATTTTATCGGTGGAGCGTTCACCGACACCTAAGCACAATCGGTGGCCCTCTCCCCGATCTTCTCTAATCTTGATCCCACCTTGCTACCAATGACATCATATTAGTGATGTCATCTCCATGACCTCATCTTCTCTTATTGTTGATCCAAACCCTCAGTGATTTGATAATGACCCTCTCTAAACCCTTAGTGAAAATTGTAAGTAAACAATATGTATAAGAGTTTCACTATCGCTGATAAGTACTAAGACTGTTTCAGTATCGTTGATAGGAACTCTCGCTCTTTAGATTAGACATTCAACGAACACCGTTCATCCAGTAGCACTGAGCCTGTTCAGTCTCTGAGATGATCGCTGATAAATTATTCAGCGTAACTGTTCACCATAAAGCTCTGAGCCTGTTCAGTACTTTTGGTGATCGCTGATAGTCTTAGTTGTTTACTTATGATCTCTGAAGACAAATTTCACGTCAACATAGGTTCTACGCTGAAGTCGAAGATTAAGCTCAAGAACCAGCGACAAGTCTACTAATGAACTGATGCGGATATCAGCGAAGTCACAGAATTGTCCACTCAACGTGAAGTATCAAGTAGAAGACTTTAGCAATCGCTGAACTTTATCATTCGCTGATAAAGTACTGATTCAACGAAAGCTGATCATGAAGTCTACTCTACAAGTTACTATTGTCTTAACCTCCCTTGCACGCCTCCGTTCGAATTGTCAGAACGGACATCCCTATTGTCTGAAATCGTACTACCAACTCTGATTCTACACTGTGCACCATGCTACTACTAAAGTTGTCTACAAAGGTCAAAACATGCAGCCACTCAGCTGCTGCCACGTGTAAAGTAAAACTGCCATGCATTAAATGCATGCAGTATATAAGAAGAACCCTACTTCAGTTTTGAAGTGCACTCACTTACTTTAAATGATCAGGCCATCTTCTTCTTTCTATCTGTGTGTTAGGTTATTATTCGTAATTTCCTTATCTCCTTTCTATCTTATTTCTAGTGCAAGAAACTTAGTGTTCTTAACTTGTTTAGATTAGGCTTAGTCCTTATCTTGTTCCGCAACAAGTTGTAAATTGTTTTATGATTTATCAATAAACAATTTAGAAAGTAAAAATCGTGTGTTTGTATTCAACCCCCTCCCCCCCCCCCCCCTTCTACAAACTTGTATAACCCTCTCGGGACCAACAAGTGGTATCAGAGCAGATTTGTTTAATCTCATAAACAAGATCTTATCTATACAAATCTTCTCTCTTCTTTGCTATTTCTTAAAATGGCTACCAATACAAACACAAACTATATTGAAAATGGTTCTCTTGCAAAACCCCCTAGATTTTCCAGAGATAACTTCAATCTATGGGAAAATAGGATGATACACTTCTTAGAAGGTGTAGATCCAACTATACCTTACTACATCGAAAATGGTCCATACATCCCTGTTAGAATTGATTCTGAAGTTCCAGCCGCTGAGAATAGAGCTGCTATTCCAGAAAGATTGGTTCCTAAGGAAATCCATATGTGGACTGATGAAGATAAGAAGAAAGTGGGTCTCGACACCAAAGCCAGATCCATTCTTTCCATGGCTCTTCCTGACAAAGTCTATCATTCCGTCATGAACCTGAAAACAGCCAAAGCCATGTGGGGCATAATCTGTGTTCAGTATGAAGGTACATCTGAAGTACATGACTCACGAAAGATCAACCTGGTAAGACAGTACGAAAGCTTCATTTGTGGTAAGAATGAAACTCTCTCTGAAATACATCAACGTTTTAACTGTTTAATAATAGATCTGAAAACCGTTGGTAAGGAATATTCTAACTTTGAAATCCTGACAAAGTTCCTAGAATGTTTACCTGAAAGCTGGGACAATTATTCTATGTGTCTCAAGCTCTCAAAGGATCTTAAATCTATGACTCTTTCTACCTTATATGGAACGATGCTGAATCATGAGCAATCGAGTCATTTTAAGAAGAATCTTGTAAAAGATTCCAAAAGCACCCATGTTGCTTTAGTCTCAGAGACACCTTCCACTCAGCGAACTTCTATCACTATCACTGAGTTGGAAAGTAACTCTGAAAGCTCATCAGATCTTGACTCTTCAGATCTTGATGAATCTTTGGCTCTCCTTTCTAATAAATTCAGGAGATTCGCCAAAAAGCAAAATTTCAGAAAGAACAAACCTCTTGCTATTACTGACAAACCAAGATCATCAACTCCTGTTGATAAGGCTACTGCTATTTGCTATAACTGTGAAAAAATAGGACATTTTGCTAGCGAATGAAGGTCAAAGAAAGTTTCTAAAACCTCAGCTTTTCCCAAGAAATCCTCTAACCTCAGGTCTAGAGATGACAAGTACCAAAAGTTGAAAGAGAAGTACGCAAAGCTGAAAAGCTTTAAGAAGAAAGGCAAAGGCCTAATGGCTGACTATGATTGGGCTGCCTCTGACGAAGAAGAATCATCATCTGACTCTGAAGATGATGATCAGGCCAATCTCTGTCTCATGGCCAAAATTGAAGAAGAGGAAGAAAAGTCTGACATTCCCTCTACTTCATCTTCTACCTCTAAGGTATCACCTTCTTCCTTTACCAATATTTCAAATATTGATGAAGTTGATAGTCTTCGAAAGATCGATCTTCTGACTATGAGTTTATATGATGCTATGAATGGCAAAACTGTTGTTGAAAATCAGAATATTGATCTCGCTGAACAACTTAAAAACTGTCACCTTCAAATAGAAAAGCTTTCTAAAATTGAAGAAGATTTAAGAGATCAAGTTCATATAAATCAGCTAGTCAAGATTGAACGCGAAGAATCTATCACTGCATTAAAAGCTGAAAAAGCTACTGTTGATGGATGGTATAAATCCTCAACAACGATCACTAAGATAATTAAGTCTCAGATTCCTATGAGTGACAAACGTGGTCTTGGTTATAAAGCTAACGCTGAAAAACCAACCACTGACCATTCCATGCTTAAATTCGGAATGTTTGTCTCTTCTATCCCTGACACTTCATCTTCTCAGTGTTCTTTTTCAAAAAATCCATCTCCTGAGGAAAAACCTACCTTAGTCTCTAAAGACAAAGGTAAAGAAATTGTTTTTTAACAAAAACCTCATAAGGGTACCTTTGTACCTAAGTTGAATGCTTCTACAGCTTCAGTGACTCATCCCTCTGGTTCAAAGAACAAGATCCCTGGATTTATTCAGCGATCTACTCCTAGAATCAAAGTGGATGTAACTGGTAAGAAATCCGAAGAACTGATAGTTCCTCTTATTTCCAATACCAAATGTATATTTGGTGCTGGCCCTGCTCATTTTAAACAAATGGCTCAGCATACAAATGGTCCTAAAACTATTTTTAGTTATAGGAAATGTTATCATTGTGGACTTACAAATCATATTGCTAGTAAGTGCCCCACAGCCACCAAAGCTGAAAATATAGCTAAGGTGAAGATCAATGTCTCCAAGACAAAGAAGACCACTGAGGTTAAGAAATTAACCAAAGTGAAGACTGACAAAGCTGAATCTTCAAATGCTGCGAAGATTGCTGAACCTTCCACTTCCTCTACCACCACTGACAAACCTAAGCCCAAAATGATATGGGTACCTAAGTCAAACTAATCTTCCTTTGTTTGCAGGTTAAGAAGGGTATCTGGTATCTCGATAGCGAATGCTCTAGATACATGACTGGTAAGAAAAACCTGCTCGCTGCATACAAAGAAGAAAAGGGTCCCTCAATGACCTTTGGTGGAAATGGAAAAGGCTATACCCGAGGGTTTGGTGTACTCTCAAATGGTACAACAACCTTCAGAAGAGTCGCATATGTTGAAGGGCTGAAGCATAATCGGCTAAGCATTAGTCAGCTTTGCGACATGGATAACAAAGTAATCTTTACTAAGAAATCCTGCTTTGTCACTGAAAAAAAGGAGAAGATAGCTCTCAGCGGTTATCGTATGGAAAATGTTTATGTAATAGACATGGACTCGACAACCACTGAGAACTCCTGTTTCTTCTCAAAAGCCTCATCTGATGTCAACTGGCTATGGCATAAGAGGCTCTCTCATCTCAACTTCAAGACACTGAATACTCTTTCTTCAAAAGAGTTAGTCTCTGGTCTACCTCAACACTCATACGCTAAGGAATCGTTATGTTCAGCGTGTGAGAAAGGGAAGCAAACCAAGGCAAGCTTCAAATCTAAGCAAGTCTCCTCAGTGTCATCTCCTCTACAACTTCTCCATATGGATTTTTTTGGCCCTGTTAACAAACAATCCATCGCTGGAAAGAAATATACCTTGGTCATAGTTGATGAATTCTCTCGCTATACATGGGTGATGTTTCTCCGTTCCAAGAGTGACACCCCTGAAAAACTCATCACATTTGTCAGGAAGATGGAAACCCTGAACAACATGACCGTTCGCTCAATAAGGAGTGATCACAGGACTGAATTCAAAAACAGTTCTCTTGATTCCTTCTTTGAGAGTAAGGGTATTTCTCACAACTTTTCTTCAGTGAGAACACCACAGCAAAACGGAGTCGCTGAAAGAAGAAATCGAACTATCATCGAAGCTGCACGTTCAATGCTCAGCGATTCTTACCTGCCTACTCAGTTTTGGGCAGAAGCTGGCAACACTGCTTGTTTTACACAAAACAGGTCCCTGATAGTCAAAAGATTCAAGAAGACAGCCTATGAACTCTTCCATGGGAGAAAGCCTTCAATTAGCTTTCTTCACATCTTTGGTTGTCAGTGCTTCATTCTAAACAACAGAGATGCCCTTGGAGAGTTTGACCCTAAGGCTGATGATGGAATCTTTCTTGGATACTCCTCAGTTTCCAAAGCCTTCAGAGTCTTCAATCGTAGAAGACAGACTGTAGAAGAAACTATTCACGTCACTTTTGACGAATCCCATTCAGCGAACTCAAGACCTTCTGCTGATACTGAAGAACTGAATCAATGGATGTTTTCTCATCTTGGTGATTCAGAAGATGTTCCCACTTCTCCATCTCATACTCATACCGCTGAAGATGATGATCCTACCATCATCCCAAGCATGCAGACTAGTGAAGCTGAAACGTCATGGGTCTCAGTTGTTCCTCTTAACACAGTGCCTGCTTCTGAACCGTCTACCTCAGACATCCCATCCACTTCTCAGCAATCAGTGAATGAAATGCCATCTGCACCTTTTCCTGTCTTAGCTGATATACCAGAAGTTTCTGAAGCCTCATCTTCAGCCCCTCCAGTTTAGGATGAGTCAGCGACTTATGCTCCAGCTCAGCGATGGACTGTTAATCACCCTATTGATCAGATTCTTGGTGATCCAAACGCTGGTGTTCAGACTCGACGAAGTTCAGGAAACATTTGTTTATTTGTTAACTTTATTTCTCTGATTGAACCAAAGAAAATAGATGATGCCCTCAAAGATCCAAACTGGGTCAGCGCAATGCAAGAAGAGCTGACAGAATTTGAAAGAAACAAAGTTTGGAATCTTGTTCCAAGACCATCTGACAAGTCAGTGATAGGCACTAAATGGGTCTATCGAAACAAGTTGGATGAACATGGAACTGTGACCCGCAACAAGGCTTGACTTGTTGCTCAGGGATACAGACAAGAGGAAGGCATAGATTACGACGAAACCTTTGCTCCAGTGGCTCGTCTAGAAGCCATTCGTCCTTTCTTAGCTTACGTTGTACACAAAGACTTCAAGGTTTACGACGAAACCTTTGCTCCAGTGGCTCGTCTAGAAGCCACTCGTCCTTTCTTAGCTTACGTTGTACACAAAGACTTCAAGGTTTATCTAATGGATGTCAAGTCAGCGTTCCTTAATGGAAAGCTGAATGAAGAAGTCTACATGGAACAACCCCCAGGATTCTCAGATCCTAAGCATCCAGGTTATGTTTATAAACTGGATAAGGCACTTTATGGCTTAAAGCAAGCTCCTCGTGCATGGTATGACACTCTATCCTCTTATCTCCTTATCGAAAAATTTGAGCGAGGTAAAATTGATAAAACGCTATTTTTCAGGAAAGTAAAAGGTCATATCATTCTTGTTCAAATATATGTCGATGATATTATATTTGGTTCCACTAACCCTGACCTTTGTACTCGTTTCTCTGAAAGGATGAAAGCTGAGTATAAAATGAGTATGATGGGTGAGCTAACATATTTCCTTGGTCTTCAAATCAAACAAAATGAAAAAGGAACTTTCATTAATCAGGGAAAGTATGTTAAAGATGTGCTGAAGAAATTTGATTTAACTCAGAGTTCAGCTATGAAAACCCCTATGGCACCGCCGCTGACACTTAACAAGGATCCCTCAGGAAAACCTGTTAATGTCACTGCATACCGTGGGATGATCGGCTCTCTTCTTTATCTTATAGCTAACCGACCAAATATCATGTATGCAACTTGTTTGTGTGCAAGGTATCAAGCTGAACCTAAGGAATCTCATATGATCGTTGTAAAGCGAATTTTTCGTTACCTTAAGGGTACTCCTAACCTAGGTCTTTGGTATCCCAAAGATTCAGGGTTTGATCTAATCGCCTATTCAGATAGCGATTTTGCAGGTTGCAAAATGGATAGGAAAAGCACCACAGGAGGTTGTCAGCTCCTGGGTGGTAAGCTGGTGAATTGAACAAGTAAAAACCAAAACTCAGTGTCCACCTCAACCGCTGAAGCTGAGTATGTAGCCGCTGGAAGCTGCTGTTCTCAGGTCTTGTGGATGAGAAATCAACTACTGTACTACGACCTACATCTCTCTAAAATTCCAATCTACCGCGACAGCACAAGTGCCATCACAATAGCCAACAATCCAGTGCTACACTCAACGACCAAACATATCGAAATTAGGTATCATTTTATCAGAGATCACGTGATGAATGGTGATATAGAACTTCATTTTATCCCAACTGACTTTCAGTTAGCTGATCTGTTCACCAAACCTCTTGATGAGACAAGATTCAACTTTCTCATCAGCGAGCTTGGAATGTTGAACTTAGAAGAGTAAAATCTTCAGTGGTTCACATTTGATCAGTGACAACAATGAACTTGTATAACCCATAAATCATCAACTCTCTGAACAAACTGATTCATTGATAACAAGGTATGTTTTTCTCTCTTTACTCACTGACTCGCATGTCAATGCAAGATTTCAAAACAAATTACATCGCTGAAAATCATTTCCTTATCAGTGATACTTTTGAAATTTCTTAAATCTAACACTGATATTTCTATTCAGTGCTTCATGTTTTCAAAAAGGGTCCCTGAGTCTCTAAAATCCTCAGAGACGTCCTAAAATGTGAAAGGACGTTTATGACGTCATCGTAAACGGATAACCCCTGGCACGTTCCTCTGACACACGTTTGCACGTTTCGTTGTCTCTTCCAATCAAATGTGAACACGTGTCCGTGTCATGATGAAAAACTTTTCCCGCTCATAGTTTTTCTCTCTCTAATCTCACTATATATACTCCTTCGAGTAAGTATTTTTCCTCACGCGAAAAACTTCTTCTTCAAGAAAAGATACTATTGCATTTCTGAACTCAAGTTTTTCAAGAAACTGTCCATCTCCTTCTTCGAACAAACAGGTAAATCATCAGAACATCTACTTGTTTTAACTTGTTTTGATCTTATCTTTGTTTTTAAAAGATCAAACAAAAGAAAACCTTCTTAAAATGAAATCATTCTTTCTCATGATTTTATGAATACAACCTTCATGGTTGTTCTTCAATTTTATATCTAAAATCTTAAACTTGTTCTTCATATATTTTTCCAGAATCTTTTCTTAAACTGGAAAACACATACTCTTCATGTTTTGTATTTCTTTTTCAAAACAAGAAAAACCCAAATCTTCATTAAGTCATCTTTTGGCTGAATGAAATGGACAAAATTTCAAACAAATCTTTTTGGAAATTCTTTCCATATTAAGGCATTTTGTTGTTTATCTTCTTCGTGATTCTGTGTGTTTATAACAGAAATGGCATCCACTGACACTCCTACGACTGCTAAAGTTTCTAAAATCACAAGGGCTCCTCAAGTCAAATTCAGTCTGGAGAAAGTGATCTTTCAGAGCAATAATCCCTATGCTCTATTTGAATTCCCTGAAAAGAAACAGGTCACTCATTTGGATGACGCTGTAAACTTTCTGAAGACATGCCCTCTCTCTACAACTATATCCATCTCTCCTCCAGCTAATAAACATCTCCTAGCCCAGTTCTGGTACTCTGCCAGAAGTGCTCAGATCACATCCTCAAAGAACCCCAAAAAGACCATCAATGTCATTCTTTTTCACACTGACCATGGCACTTCCAAGATTACACCTGGTAACCTCAGGTGTGCCCTCAACCTCCCCTCAGCCTCAAAAGACAAACCTTTTGTCCCATTCCCTGACTCCAAGAAAAGCTCATTTGACAGGGCAGCCCTGATTGCATTCTTCGATGCAATGAACTATGCATGGGACACATGGAGGGACGTCCTCACTGAGAAGAAGCTGACTCTCATGAAGAAATCCAAGATGCCCAGCGAAATGAACTTCATCTTCGCTCATCTTATCAGCTGCTTGACCGCCAAATTTGGTTCTTCTGATCAAGCCTCTCAACCTCAACAAGCCATGGGGTACTCTCTGCTGAAGGGTCTCCATGTTAATTGGGCTCAGATCATCTTTGATGATATGATATTCAGAGTGAATACTGCTGCTCGACCAGCATGGGTTCCTTATCCCAGGTTTATCAGTGCTCTTTTACTACAAGGCCTGAAGGACAAATATCCAAAGGTAGGAGACCTGAGACTCTCTAAATTCGGCCCCAAAGTTCTAGACTTCAAGCCACTGCCAAACGAGGTACGTTTTTCTACTCTCTTATCTATTCTTAATCCTCCTTCTACTTCTGCGGCTACTTCAGTGGTAATCCAGACCGCTGATACCCAGGCTGCAAAATCCAATCCTTCTCGTAAAAGGAAACACTCTTCTAGCCAACTTGACTCCGCAAGGATCAAGAAAACCAAGGAGCAACCCTCCCAGCAATCTCATGCTGAAGACTCCACGACTCACTTCTTACAAGAGTCGCTGGATAGTTTCGTGGTACGCTCTGCCACAGCTGAACAAGCCATCCCTTCCATCCCGACCTCAGCGTCTCTATACACTAAGGTTACTAACTTGGAACAGAACCCACCTCCCTCAGTCTCTCTACAGACTGAAGTGATTCCCAGCGGATCCAACGCTGAACTCCGCACCCAGCAACTGTTCTCAACCTTCGCTCCTTCTCTATCTTTGGACTCTACTCCAATAATTCCTCCATTCTCTGGAACGCCCGTCATTCTACATGATACAACTGCTGATGCTCTACAAACAATGATGGATGCACATTCAGGACCTGAAGGATCTTCCATGCGTCAAGGCACTCTCGCTGACGATATGGAACACTATTCAGGTCATCGAAGTTTTGATGATTTCACCAACCCACCTGCAGGTATACACACAACCATACACATTCCTCTCTCTCAACCCCAGACTTCTGAGCTTTCCTCTGTTCATAAGTTATTAACTGTTACTGGTCCTAATTTAGGAGATATCAATACATCCCTGAAGAACCTGGATACAAAGATGACAGCTCTCACCACAACTCTCTCAGCGAACTCTTCAGCTGTAACAAACGCTGGAGAGAATCTTAGCAAGCTAACTGCTGAAGTGGAAAAGAAAGCCTCCAGTGCTGAACTAGAGAAGGTGGAAAGCAGTCTTGGAAATCTTGCTACTGCTGTTGCTGAAAACTCCACCTCCGTCAACACTCTCTTCAACAATCTCAACTTCTCAACCCTGTCCAGCGAGGTCACAACGCTGAAGACAGCGGTTGGTACTCTACAAGAAGAGGTGTCCTCCTTAAAGACTGATGTCAGCACTGCCACCGGATTACTTCATCAGATACTCGATCGCCTGAACGCACCTACATGCGCTCCTTCTCACTTCACTCAGGTAGATCGTGAAGAACTTCAAAGCCTCAATCCTGTTATATCTGGCCTAGAAGACAGATTAAGAAAGATTGAACTATGTGTCGGTATCTCTGGCCTAGAAGACAGGGAACCAACACACTATGATGATGTCGCTACTGCTGAATTTGAACATTCCTCCCCCACTCATCTTGTGGAAGAGGGGGAGAAGAGTACTGAAAGTCTTCCCCATGATGATCATGCTGAGCGGGAGACAAATGATACATATACTGCTGAATCAACTGATCAACCTCAGGGAGTTGAAAACCCTGAGGGAACCGAGAAACCTCCCTCTGTATCTGAGGGGGAGTAACTCGAAGAGCAACTCAAAGAAGCTGTTGCTGAAGAGGACGAATCGGATGAAGCTGAAGACGATGAAGTTGTCGACATCTCTGATGACGAACCATCCTCATCTAACAATGATGATGATGACTTTGATGATGATGATGATGATGACTTCTTTTTCATCGATCCCAAAAAGGTTCCTGCTCAAAAAGGAATTTCAATCAATGAACCTTCAGGGGAGCGGACAAAGCCTGCAGCATCTGAAGCTGACAAAGGCAAAGGCAAAGGTCTCGCTGAAGAAGACAATCTGATGATCTTGCTTCAAAAGCCAGTTCGTCAGGTACACTACCTCCTATTCCCTTACACTGCATCCCTCCTCTATCCCTTCTCAATCTCAGTTCTTCTCTCCATAAAACCTCTATACACTTAACCCCATTCTTTTCTCTATCTCTTTCTTCCCAAATCTTACTCAAAAGATCGCTGTGTTTCAGCTAGTCCTCTCCCCTGCTTGAGGATCCAGCTGAAGTTCATCCAGCTGCAGCTATCACTGAAGAAATAATCCCAGTCTTGGATTTAATCACCGAGACTGATGAACCTGAAGAACAACTGCTCTCTCACACAAACAGACCTTTCTTGGTTCCTCAAACACCAAGTGAAGAAGATCAAAGAAAAAGAGAAGCAATGATCAAACAGTTCGAGGATCAGCGAATCATCCTCCCTCACTTCAAAGTCACTCCTTTTCCTACAAAGTTCAGGTTATCAAAGAAAGAATTCGCTGATCACCTCAGAGCTGAAAGATTACTCGCCGAAAGAAAGGAAGTTGAAGAAAAAGATAAGGCCCTCGCCATCCAGCTTGTTCAAGAATCGGTGAATGACCCCGCACTGAAAAGAACTCCCATTGAAGTTCAACGTCAGCTATGGGAAGATGCCCAGAAGATTATTGAAAAGAAGACTGAAGTATCTTAATCCACCCTGAAATGGTGTAAAGAGAAACTACATTTTCGATATCGAGCTACAAGAATCAACAAGGTACACATCACTGGAAGATCAACCATCAGAGTACCAATTGTTGAAGTCCAGATATTCAGAGAAAACGGCCAAACTGAAATCTTCTATGCTGATGCCATCACGAAGTATGGTCTCTCTGAATGGTTGGAGATCAGAATAGCCATTCAGCATTCACGCTCAAAGTACAAAGATCATGTCGAAAAACATCTAAATCGACATATCGACTTGGTTTCATCTGCTGTGGATATTCCTCCTCCTGCCGCTCCAACGGTGAAAAGAAAAAGGGCCTCTGCAAAGAAAAAGCTACAACCATCAGATTCAGGTCCTCCCATCCGAAATGAAACAGGTATTGGTTTCTCTCGTGCTGAAGTACTTGGTCCTGAACCTGATCTCTCTGCCCTTGATACATCTCTGCCACTTGGGGAACGTTTCGTCCCTGGTAAAGTCATAAGCAATCCTTATGGGATATTCTTTATTGACTATGATGGACGAAAACGTTTCCAACGGATCTCTGATCTACCCATCACTCCTATCGAACAACTTAAAGATCTCATCTATTGGTGTGGATTCAGAGATGACCTTCTCGGACATTTCATGAAACCCTTGATCTTCAAGGAAGCCCAAGAAAAAAGAAATCAAGGAAAAGAAGTCCCTGACTGGATGATCCCTACGACAAAGACCCTTGATGAACTTCTCATTAAGGAAGAACCTCTATAGCTGATAGGATCTCCCTGTAATTCTTCTATCTTTATCAGCTAATATCTTTTGTACTTGTAATTTAAATTTGTTGTACTTGTAATCTTTCCACTTCCCTTTGTAATCTGATACGAAATTTAAAGAAAGATTTCAGCGAATGTACTTTACTCCATAAGTACTGAAAAGATCCCAGAAAACAGTAAAATGGACAAATATTTTATAAGTTCTTTTTATCCTTATGTTTTCATACTTAGCAATTTTCTCTGTTGCTATGTCATAATCAAATAGGGGGAGATTGTTGATCCAAACCCTCAGTGATTTGATAATGACCCTCTCTAAACACTTAGTGAAAATTGTAAGTAAACAATATGTATAAGAGTTTCACTATCGCTGATAAGTACTAAGACTGTTTCAGTACCGCTGATAGGAACTCTCGCTCTTTAGATTAGACATTCAGCGAACGTTGTTCATTCAGTAGCACTGAGCCTGTTCAGTCTCTGAGATGATCGCTGATAAATTATTCAGCGTAACTGTTCACCATAAAGCTCTGAGCCTGTTCAGTACTTTTGGTGATCGCTGATAGTCTTAGTTGTTTACTTATGATCTCTGAAGACAAGTTTCACGTCAACATAGGTTTTACGCTGAAGTCGAAGATTAAGCTCAAGAACCAGCGACAAGTCTACTAATGAACTGATGCGGATATCAGCGAAGTCACAGAATTGTCCACTCAACGTGAAGTATCAAGTAGAAGATTTTAGCAATCGCTGAACTTTATCATTCGCTGATAAAGTACTGATTCAACGAAAGCTGATCATGAAGTCTACTCTACAAGTTACTATTGTCTTAACCTCCCTTGCACGCCTCCGTTCGAATTGTCAGAACGGACATCCCTATTGTCTGAAATTGTACTACCAACTCTGATTCTACACTGTGCACCATGCTGCTACTAAAGTTGTCTACAAAGGTCAAAACATGCAACCACTCAGCTGCTGCCACGTGTAAAGTAAATCTGCCATGCATTAAATGCATGCAGTATATAAGAAGAACCCTACTTCAGTTTTGAAGTGCACTCACTTACTTTAAGTGATCAGGCTATCTTCTTCTTTCTATCTGTGTGTTAGGTTATTATTCGTAATTTTCTTATCTCCTTTCTATCTTATTTCTAGTGCAAGAAACTTAGTGTTCTTAACTTGTTTAGATTAGGCTTAGTCCTTATCTTGTTCCGCAACAAGTTGTAAATTGTTTTATGATTTATCAATAAAAATTTAGAAAGTAAAAATCGTGTGTTGGTATTCAACCCCCCCCCCCCCCCCCCTTCTACAAACTTGTATAACCCTCTCGGGACCAACACTTATACAATCCACCGATCCTTTTTTAATATCGGTGTATTTCTCTCACCTATTCTTCGTCACCGACTCACCACTCCCATATATCCCACCGACATCTCGCTCCACCGACCAACTTGCTTACCGACATCCCGCCTTACTCACCAAACCAATTTTGACGACACCCTCTCACTCTCATCGATAAAAATCTCTCTCACCGACACCTCCTTCTTCTATTGGCAAGATCTATCACCGACATTGAATCTTCCACAGACGCCATCAACATTACACCGATGTGACCCTCATAAGTCACCGATCCCCATCTCACTGATCCATCTTGTAAAGCCCGTGTCCCGATATACGTTTTAATTATTTATTTATTTATTTTATTAAGCAAAATTATTTAACGGGTTTAGGAGGCGAAAACCAAAACGTTGAGTTGTAGTGATTGTTGACGCGTTCGTTAGGTTTTATCTGTTACGAGGTAGATAGTGAATTAATTCTAAAACCTAGGGACTGATTTGGCCTTTTTCCTTTTTTTTGGGTTAGCATTTGGGTCTCGGGATCGGCCCATGCAGGGACCGTCCCCTCCCCTCTTCACTTCTACTTTGCGGCAACTCCCAACCAAGAAAAAGAAAACCCTAACACCTTCATTCTCATGCCGTCAACCATCTTCCCCTCCCCCGTTTTTGGTGTGTCGGCGACGAGCAAGAGAGAGGCAGAAGTAGAGAGAGCGAAGTGGAGGGAGTGGAGAGAGAGGTGTCACCGGAGACCTTTTTGCCGGCCGTCGCTGCACAGCATCATCGACGCCGCCGTCGGTTCTGTTAGGAGAGGACGAGAGAGAGATAGAAATCGAGAAGAGAAAGAGAGAACGAGGGAGATCGAAGGAAGAGTCGAGAGGAGGAGTCGAGAGGAGGAGGTTCGCCGGAGCCGCCTGGTGTTCGCCGGAAGCCCGCTGTTCGTCGGGAAGTCGAGGAGGGCGGGGTGCGCCATCGAGCGTGTCTCGTAAGGTATGTGATTTGCTTTCCTTTTTCGTTGTCTCATTCTTCTTCCTTTTGTCGCCGGCGAGAAACGCCACCGCCGGCCTCCGCGCGCCGCCACTGTGGTGGCTGGGCGTCGGGTAGAGGTGGTGGTGTGCGCTAGGTATGGGTGCATACGGTCACCGATCGAGAGAATGGTGATTTCGCGGGGTTGCGGTTCGTTTCTTTGTTTCGTCGAAAACCGCCACCGACGACCACCACTGCCGGAGGGCAGTGGGTGGTGCGTGGCCTTGTCTTCTTATTAATCATTGTTGAACCCATTAAGCCGTGACTTAATCGCTTAAGCCAATCGATCGAACCGTTGTTTTTAGAGTCGTCTTTTCCTTATGAATAATTGTTCAGCCACTGTTTTTGCGACGGCCATAACTTTTCTGTCGTAACTCCGATTGAGCTGAAACCGGCGCCCACGGTTCTAGTTCGGGGTCGGGCACGTTTTCCGTGTTTTAGCGGAAAACTGGTTCGGTCTCTAACTGGGCGAAAAAGTGGTCACAAGTTCGGTGTTTCGTCATTTCTTGTGAAAATTTATGGAATCTGCCTTGATCTTGCGAAAATCACAACTTTCTGCTTGTAACTCGGTTTGGGGTGAAACTGGTGTCGAAAGTTCCCTTTTTAAGTCTATAAACTTTTCTGTGTTTTGTGCAAAACCCAGTTCGGGGCGTAGCGTGGGTCGATTTGTCGTTTTATACTGAAAGATGCTGAATTTCGCTGTCCGGAAACTGTTTTTGTAAAATCCGTAGTAAATTGTAGAAAAATCGTTAGGAGTCGTATAATATGTCCTTGGAACCCTAACTCAGAGTACTTTCTGGTCATGAAATAATATTGGGAATTTTCTGGGTTTAAAGGGGTCGAAACAGGTCCCGAACAGGCCTGTTTTGGGTGATCGGAATTTAGTTTTAGTGACGGTTTAAGCGTGTGTCGTGTCATAGGGTCCGGGTCTCGTATTGACACGTTTTAACATGCTTTTAGGTGCTGGGGAGTGACCGTAATTGTGAAGCTTGAATTGTGTTATTAAGCTGGGCGCGCATTCGAGGTGAGTTCTCTCACTGTGTAGTTAGGGGTTGTATGCATGTCATAATAGTTTGTATGTACTACTGTCTTTGTGGTGTGAACTAGTTGTTTGTGGTGTGTAATATTTGATTGGTTTGAATGCTTGGTATAAATTGGTTACATTACAATTCGGTGGGACAGAGGCCTCGATGGTACTGAGGTGTTGGATACATTACAATTCGATGGGACCGAGGCCTCGATGGTACTGAGGTGTTGGATACATTACAATTCGGTGGGACCGAGGCCTCGATGGTACTGAGGTGTTGGATACATTACAATTCGGTGGGACCGAGGCCTCGATGGTACTGAGGTGTTGGATACATTACAATTCGGTGGGACCGAGGCCTCGATGGTACTGAGGTGTTGGATACATAATTACTTGTAGGCGTTTACTCGTTTTATGTAACTGTGATGTTGTTGCTTATGTGCGGATAGGGGTGATGTGTATATAATTCCTATCTGCGCATGTGTTGGAATTCACTAAGCTTCGTGCTTACCCTTTCCCAATAAACTGTGGTTTCAGGTCCGAGCGGCTTCAAGGTGTGACGAGTACACACTAGCGCGCGAGGAGAGCTGGTTGCTTTATGATTTTGATAATTAAACGTTTATTCCGCTGGTTTTATTTTATAAAGATATTAATTATGTGTTTGCAAACGAAACATTGGGATCATTTAATGAGTTGTTATCAATGAATTGTTAATTTAAAATTTTAAATTTGCTTGTAATTTTCGGGACGTTACAACTTGGTATCAGAGCACAGCTTGAGTGAATCACACACACCTCGGTGTGTTTGATCTCAAGTTTGCGGCTATAAGATTCCTTTAAAAGCGTTTTTAGAAAATAAAAGGAAGGAAAATTCCGTTGAGAACGGTGTTTGGAGGCGCAGTGTGTACAGTCAGCCGGAGCCAAAGGGGAAAGGTACAGTACTTAGTGTTTCATTGCTTTCTAGATCATAGAGTATGCATGCTAGATTGCATGTTGTTGACACTATGCGGTATGTTGAACTGCTTGCTATTAGGAATTTATGCGAATTATGATAGGTTACTAAGTGGATGCCCTCTAGGTTGTATGCAATAAGAGATTTATAGCCTTAGAATATTCGATTTAGTTCTATTGCGCAGCTCTTGTTTGAGTCCAACCGTTCTAGGATAGAGTCTTGTATTCGACTGTCTATTTATTTCGCACTGCATATAATCGGGTATTCGCAAGGTCACTCGTCATAATTAGTAGGGATTCGGTAGTAGCAAGGGTAGTGGGATAAGAGGAAATTCCTAGGGAGCTGGGAAGGGTGGATGTATATATATGCTGGTGCAGGCATATGGTTATTTATATATTTAATTGTTGTTGTATGATCGGGGTGACCGATGGTTTATTATGTATACAATTGTGGTTGTCTGATCGGGGAGACCGATGGTTTTATATATACAGTAGTTGTATGAGTTTGCCTGTTTAGGATATGTTCTCGAACTGGCATGTGTGGATTAATTGTATCATGTGTATAGTTTCGGCGAGAAACTACTTGGATCCTTGGGATGGGACTCGAAACGAGTGATGATAGGTGTGGAAGGTAGTAGTAGAGCTCCTACTACCGGAAGCACAGGTTCAATGCTCGAGTCGGGGAAGTCACGAGGAATCCAAGGAGTTGGGCGCGAGTGTTGTTAGTGTGCGTTGTTATGTGCTAATAACGCGTTGTATTATCTACCCTGAATAGCCGTCACGAGGATAGACAAATATAGTAGATCCACTGGTACATGTGTGTACTTGACTTGCTTTGATGGGATGATCGTTGGGGTAGTGTCGAAGGCTCTAAACTGGCAGTCGTTGGAATAGAAAGACGATTATAGTATTAGTCACTTGGAGTGACGATAAGGATGATATTTGTTGTAAGCAGATCATTTCGAACCAAGATGGAAGATTGGGCTAGAGTCATAGGCTTATAGAGCCGACTTTGATTTGAGGAAAAATCGTAGAGATTATTTGACGTAATTTTCCATCTTGCCCTAAGAGGCTTAAAGGTCCGGAGGACGATAGTGGATTGGAAAGGTAGAGAGGAGCATGAGTCGAGACGTTGAATGTCGACTGAGTCGTGCACAGAGTTTATTTTGAAAATAGGATTGCATTAACTAATCCTTGTGTTTCCAATCCTGATATGGATTGTGTTTTGAAACTTTGGAAAATGTTTAGCACACACACAAGATTTCGAATTATAGTTTTGAAAATGCTTGAAACCGTTTTATCACGGGAATTGAAAACTTTGTAAAAGATTGTTTCATTTGATTATTTTCCAACGGCTCTTTCGGGTACGATAATATCCGGGTTTTGTGGTGGTTAAGATGTTGGGTAAGTGACTACGGCTTGAGACTCTAACATTGGAACTCCTCCACATGTGTTAGAGTCGAGACGGAAAGTTACATTCCACGATGTCTATTTAAAGGCTATTTTAGTGATTTGTCTAAAATGAGTTTGGAATTCTAGTGTCGCTTAACTTTTCTTTCGAGAGTTTGTGTTACTAAGTATTTTATTGCAAATAGTTCAGTGAGTGGATTGATTCATGCGTGACATAAGTGGTGCATGGAGGAATTTTGGTAACATTTCATAAGGAGTTGTTTAGTGCGCTTTTCAGTCAGCTAAAGGTTTTATTGACATTTCGATGAAAATGCGATTTATCGACTTAGGGGTATGCATATTGGGGTAACCTTTGTACTCGACATTTTGATAAACGAGTCGTGCTTGAAAATGTTTTAGTTCCTTTCTGTCGAAATGAAAGACCATTTGATCCAAGGAGTGTTTTAATGTTGTGAACATCATGCATACGATTACAATGTGTTATATTTTGGAAATATAAATGCGTAGATTTTTGACATTCGGTTAATTTAGAATTACCGATCATTTTTTTTGGGAAATTAAAAACTTTTGCTTTGGAGGAAACGAGTATTTTGAGCATTTTCGATAAATACATTTTTTTTAAACTATAATGTTTTGACATTATATGCCCCAAGTACGAAACTTGAGAAAGTGTTACAAGCTTGCATGCCTGCCCCCAGTTTGAGATTTTACGAGGTTTTTAGTCGATATTTCCAATTATTAGAAGCGGACCGGTTTCTGTCTTCAAGTTTGCAACTTACACGAGACAATTGTGTTTTAACAAAAATATATTTGTAAACCGTGTCATCGTTTTGTGTGACTAGCTGACGCGCGAAAAAATTTGTGGCGAACCCTGTGCCACGTCATTTATGATTAAAAAGAGGAATTTTTGAATCAAACGTCGTGAAACTTATTTTGAATTATGTGCACACCTTTGTCGGACCCTGTTTAAGGTCAGCGGTTACCTTAAGTGCATGTCATGAGTCAATCCATACTGGAATCGAGGCGGTTCATTTTAAAGAAATTATTTATTACGCTTTGCTTTTGTGTGAGTAAACCGAACTGCAATGGGACGATTTTCAACATGATTTTCCTATATGGGACGAGCGTGTCCAGTTTTGCGTAACTATCGATCTGGTAATAGTAGTTTTATTACATACGATCTTTTTGAGATGAAAATCCTGATGTTGAAAATATTTTGTAAATGATTTTGTAAACCGTTTGGGGAAATGTGCTTTTAAGTGTCATGTGTCATTTCGAGAATTTTAAGGGTGTGAGTCCTTTCGGAAAACTCTTTTGTTTAACCCGTGTTGAGTCTGAGACTAAGGTTGATTTCAGAGTATTGCTGGCTTAAACTTTGTTTAAACGCATTTTCCGACCTACGGGTCTAGCAAGCGTGGAGCATTTTTATCGGTTTTGACTTGGAGTTAGTCATCGGCCAATTGCCCGATTTCAATGGCTCAATGTGGAGTCTAGTTGATGAGTTGTTTTGTCGCACCGTTTGGCATTCTTTGCACGTTGAGTGTTTACATGTTTGGGTGAGTGAGTCAATCCGGAATAGGCATGTTGTTGGTAGGCTGGTTGCTTTGGATCCTTAGACACGTTAGTCAGTCGTTGGTAATGGTCGGTTGGGTATCTCGGGGTGGGACCCCGGTATTCATGTGTTTTAACCTAGACTTTCCAGTAGGTACTAGGAGGATATAGTTGTGGGCATTTACCTGGGAGGTAGTTCCGGTGTGCTGGGTCTTGAGGCGTTACCTGGGAGGTAGACGTCAAGGTGTATCCTCGATACGGTGTGACTTGACTTCGTAGAGCAAGTGTGGATGATACGTCGACGGTGGAAGGTAGGTATTCCACGCGCGTTAGTACTGTAGGCCAAATAGTATCGGTTAAGGGATTGATGCCCTTTGTTATTAAGAGAATAAATGCGCATCAACCATTTTGAGGTAGGTGGTATATTTAGGTGTCGACTTTTGGGCTTGAAGCCAAACATCTTTAGTATAATCGGAGAGTTGTAGCCGATTTTAAGATAATCTTGGTGACGGTAGTAGTAACCCTGAAATGATCACTTGTGATGAATGGTTATGGTAGAATGACCTACGTGTGTGTTAGTTGCTTTGGTTGTGGGGGATATCTACTTGTGTTAGTGTCTAGGATAATACCACGCTTATGTTTGTTATTGTGATCGGTTGGACCGATGTTCGGCGGGTGGCCGATGTTTGTTATTGTAATCGGTTAGACCGATGTTCGGCGGGTGGCCGATGTTTGTTATTGTAAGCGGTTGGACCGATATTCGGCTGGGCCGATGGTTGTATTTATTCGGTTGGACCGATATTCGGCGGGGGGCCGATGTTTGTTAATGTGATTCATCGTGAATTTAGGGAGTCTAGTAGAACTCGTAGAAGTGAATCGGCAGTTAATGGTAGAAAAGATCGGATTCGAGTATCCTGTAGGGTATATTGGTGAGCATCTTTAGAATTGTTAGAGCTTGAAAAATTTAATCGGGAGGTGTGAATCATCTAAGATTGGGAGACAACCGAAGTCATTTAACTAAGAATGATTCCGATTGTTGGAGTGTTCTTCCAATCGCGTTTTCAGTGTTCTTGAAGGAGTGTTGTTAGTAAGGAAGTATGCGAGAGAATTATTAGGAGCTGTTTGCGGACGTAGACTTCGGGGACGAAGTCTAATTCAAGTGGGGGAGAGTTGTAAAGCCCGTGTCCCGATATACGTTTTAATTATTTATTTATTTATTTTATTAAGCAAAATTATTTAACGGGTTTAGGAGGCGAAAACCAAAACGTTGAGTTGTAGTGATTGTTGACGCGTTCGTTAGGTTTTATCTGTTACGAGGTAGATAGTGAATTAATCCTAAAACCTAGGGACTGATTTGGCCTTTTTCCTTTTTTTTGGGTTAGCATTTGGGTCTCGAGATCGGCCCATGCAGGGACCGTCCCCTCCCCTCTTCACTTCTACTTTGCGGCAACTCCCAACCAAGAAAAAGAAAACCCTAACACCTTCATTCTCATGCCGTCAACCATCTTCCCCTCTCCCGTTTTTGGTGTGTCGGCGACGAGCAAGAGAGAGGCTGAAGTAGAGAGAGCGAGAAGTGGAGAGAGTGGAGAGAGAGGTGTCGCCGGAGACCTTTTTGCCGGCCGTCGCTGCACAGCATCACCGACGCCGCCGTCGGTTCTGTTAGGAGAGGACGAGAGAGAGATAGAAATCGAGAAGAGAAAGAGAGAACGAGGGAGATCGAAGGAAGAGTCGAGAGGAGGAGTCGAGAGGAGGAGGTTCGCCGGAGCCGCCTGGTGTTCGCCGGAAGCCCGCTGTTCGTCGGGAAGTCGAGGAGGGCGGGGTGCGCCGTCGAGCGTGTCTCGTAAGGTATGTGATTTGCTTTCCTTTTTCGTTGTCTCATTCTTCTTCCTTTTGTCGCCGGCGAGAAACGCCACCGCCGGCCGCCGCACGCCGCCACTGTGGTGGCTGGGCGTCGGGTAGAGGTGGTGGTGTGCGCTAGGTATGGGTGCATACGGTCACCGATCGAGAGAATGGTGATTTCGCGGGGTTGCGGTTCGTTTCTTTGTTTCGTCGAAAACCGCCACCGGCGACCACCACTGCCGGAGGGCAGTGGGTGGTGCGTGGCCTTGTCTTCTTATTAATCATTGTTGAACCCATTAAGCCGTGACTTAATCGCTTAAGCCAATCGATCGAATCGTTGTTTTTAGAGTCGTCTTTTCCTTATGAATAATTGTTCAGCCACTGTTTTTGCGACGGCCATAACTTTTCTGTCGTAACTCCGATTGAGCTGAAACTGGCGCCCACGGTTCTAGTTCGGGGTCGGGCACGTTTTCCGTGTTTTAGCGGAAAACTGGTTCGGTCTCTAACTGGGCGAAAAAGTGGTCGCAAGTTCGGTGTTTCGTCATTTCATGTGAAAATTTATGGAATCTGCCTTGATCTTGCGAAAATCATAACTTTCTGCTCGTAACTCGGTTTGTGGTGAAACTGGTGTCAAAAGTTCCCTTTTTGAGTCTATAAACTTTTCTGTGTTTTGTGCAAAACCCAGTTCGGGGCGTAGCGTGGGTCGATTTGTCGTTTTATACTGAAAGGTGCTGAATTTCGCTGTCCGGAAACTGTTTTTGTAAAATCCGTAGTAAATTGTAGAAAAATCGTTAGGAGGCGTATAATATGTCCTTGGAACCCTAACTCAGAGTACTTTCTGGTCATGATATAATATTGGGAATTTTCTGGGTTTAAAGGGGTCGAAACAGGTCCCGAACAGGCCTGTTTTGGGTGATCGGAATTTAGTTTTAGTGACGGTTTAAGCGTGTGTCGTGTCATAGGGTCCGGGTCTCGTATTGACACGTTTTAACATGCTTTTAGGTGCTGGGGAGTGACCGTAATTGTGAAGCTTGAATTGTGTTATTAAGCTGGGCGCGCATTCGAGGTGAGTTCTCTCACTGTGTAGTTAGGGGTTGTATGCATGTCATAATAGTTTGTATGTACTACTGTCTTTGTGGTGTGAACTAGTTGTTTGTGGTGTGTAATATTTGATTGGTTTGAATGCTTGGTATAAATTGGTTACATTACAATTCGATGGGACCGAGGCCTCGATGGTACTGAGGTGTTGGATACATTACAATTCGGTGGGACCGAGGCCTCGATGGTACTGAGGTGTTGGATACAATACAATTCGGTGGGACCGAGGCCTCGATGGTACTGAGGTGTTGGATACATTACAATTCGGTGGGACCGAGGCCTCGATGGTACTGAGGTGTTGGATACATTACAATTCGGTGGGACCGAGGCCTCGATGGTACTGAGGTGTTGGATACATAATTACTTGTAGGCGTTTACTCGTTTTATGTAACTGTGATGTTGTTGCTTATGTGCGGATAGGGGTGATGTGTATATAATTCCTATCTGCGCATGTGTTGGAATTCACTAAGCTTCGTGCTTACCCTTTCCCAATAAACTGTGGTTTCAGGTCCGAGCGGCTTCAAGGCGTGACGAGTACACACTGGCGCGCGAGGAGAGCTGGTTGCTTTATGATTTTGATAATTAAACGTTTATTCCGCTGGTTTTATTTTATAAAGATATTAATTATGTGTTTGCAAACGAAACGTTGGGATCATTTAATGAGTTGTTATCAATGAATTGTTAATTTAAAATTTTAAATTTGCTTGTAATTTTCGGGACGTTACACATCTTTCTTATCTAAATCACCAAAACCCCACCTTGGTACTCTCACATCGGTGGGGTAAATTCACCGATATCACATTGGTGGGAAGCATCTCACCGATCCCTTTTTCTATCCTTATCCTACACGATATTCAATGCTTACATCATCCTAAAACCCTAGGTGTCAGTCAACCTTGCCCTTTCCCATTCCTTGCAAACCCCTTTTTAGCCACATCTTCCCAAACCCTAATCATTACCTTCTTTAAATATTATTTGTTTTTGCTTTCATTCGACCAATCCTCTCATTTTCTTCCATAACCGTTGCCGCTTCTTTTTAAAACCCACGACGCTCTCTTTCTTCCCTACATATACAACCCATTTTCCTTCTTTTCTCTTCTCACAAACCTGCAACCCACGAACTCTCTCTCTCACATATTTCAAACCTGCAACTCATCCCATCCATGGCTTCCTCAACTTCCTCCAAGGTTCCAAAATCCACCAAGATTGTCAAGGACATTCCTACATGTTTTGCAGACTTGAAGTTCAATCCTTGCAATCACGTTGCAAGGTTTGAATCCGATACGGCTCATCCCGAATTCAATACGGTAACAAAGTTCTTGACCCGCTCTCCTCTCCTTCATGCTTTCTTGTGCAACCCTAAAATGAGCAAGGTGCTCATTGGCAAATTTTGGCTCACTAGTGTGTATGACCCATCGAACGAGGCCATTCACGCCTCTATTTTTTCTGATGAGGAAGGTGATCACGATCTCACCTTCGGTGTTGATGATGTTCTTCGTGCCCTTAAGATCGATGCCTTTTCAGAATATGAAGACATGCACGTCGACAACCTTCATCAACAAGTAGTCAGTGCCATTGGCTATTGTTAATGCCAAAAATCATCCAGAAGGATAACTTAAGGTTGATTGTGGAGCTTAACAACTAAAGATAGGAATCTTTTGACAAAGCGTACGACAAAGACAGAAAAAGTAAATGAGACAAAGATTTTGGTGATGCGGGAAAACCTCAACGAGGAAAAAACCCGCGGACGACTTTGGGGGTCGTCGCTGCACTATGATCGCCAAACAGGGGCGATGTCCTTGTGTTTCAGGTGTCGATCGTACAGAGATTACAATACAAATGAAAGAAAGACTTTAATTGTAAAGTAACAAGTGTATCGTGCGAGGAAAACAAATGAATCGTCGTGCGTATAAGTCGTGCGTCGTGAGCGATCTTTAGAGAGAGAATTCTTTGCTTCGAGTGTTCTTGAGAGTTCAGTTGGTTCTAGATGTCAGATGATACGCGGAATGATGATTGCCTTTGTATTTATAGTCTTCGGGCGTCTTAAATGATTCCATAAAATCCTTCGATAACTGTCGTAACGGCTGCTGGAATTAATGCTCATAATTGTATCTCTCGGTTATGTTCGTTGGTCATTAATGTCATTGATCCTGCATTAAACACTGAAAATGTAACAGTAATATCACATGTTAGTCGATCGAGGTCGAGAGGTTCCATACGACGGTCGTGTGTCGTGAGTAACTATCGATTTCAACTTTGGTCAAAAGATAAAGTGTTTACGATTTAACCTTATTATGGAGAAGTGTAATAAATGTTTTGGTTTATTTGGTCGTGGTCGAGACTGGTGAAATTTTACCCAAACAGTTTGCCCCCAAAATTTAAAATAAAGAAGCAATTTTTTGAGTTTTGAATTTTGTCAGTCGGACGTCTAGGGTCGTGACACGTGTCGAAAGTCGCTTCAGTTGTCTTGAAACTGGATCGGTTTGATTCCAACTAAAAGGGAAGTCGAAAAAGGGGATAAGATCGTGACGTCACGCTGATGTGCGATCATGCTAAACAGCTGTAAGTGCCAGGTGTCGACGATCTATCGCGCTTTCGAAGAGGCAAGGGCACGTGTCGATCATCGAGGGACTCGACCTGACATGATCGTTTGCATAAATAGAGACCCGTGATGGATCTTTTCCTTTTTACGCTTACAGAGAGTTTAGAAAGAGATTTCTTTTCGATATTCTTGCCATTCTTCATAGAATCGCTTTCAAACCTGCAAAATCTTTGAACCGATTAGGCAATTCGAGTTTTTAGAGCGCCTATATAATGTACGACATCTTCTTCTTCTTTGCATGAGTCGTAAGTCAATTGCGAGGAAACCTAGGAAAAACTGGGATATCTGGGGTTTTTCAGATCGACAAACTTAGTTAACAGGGTTGGCGATGTCGACAGAGCCCAAAAGTACCATTCGAACTTAGGATGATCTCGACGACCTGAGAAGTTTAGCCAAAATCCTTACAGGGATTACAGTGAGCAAGGCCGGTCAGATTCGACCGGAGATGTGTCCTGAGGGATACGTCGTGATATACGAGTACCCATTTAAGATAGGATTCCAATGTCCATATTCGCCTTTATCTAAGGCGTTTATGTGCGAGTTTGACTTGTCACCGGGGCAACTGATGCCCCAATTCTGGCGTATTATCCAGGTCATCGAGCGACTTACCTCACATTGGGAGTCGCCGATGAACGTGACGGCCCGACTGACGGCTTACCAGGTCAAGAAGGATACATACCGTCGCTACAGCCTGTTTTCGAAACACAAGGGTGATCGTACATTGGTTCTGAAAACTGCGGTCAATGATCGTAAATGGAAGACCAGGTATGTACTCGTGCGGGTAGCGACGCTGGACCCTGGAAGTGACTGGATCAGGTCCGGCTGGAACATGGCAGGTGAGTTTCTAGCTTTAGTCGAGTGTTTTTATTGTATTTGTTTATTTATTTTTTTACTAATCGTCTCCCTTATGTGCCTTCAAATATCGACTTCGATAAGGAGAAGCCCAACGACGACTCCAAGGCCAAGATCGAGAAGTTCCTGGAGATCAACACTGACGATCGATCGTTCGTCACACGTCATCTGATAGACGAAGACGACGATTTAGTCTTCCTGAGCGAGAGACGTCAGCAGCGTCGAGAGGAGGAGGAAGAAGAGAAGACAGAGGAGGAAGAGGAGAAAGAAGAGGAAGTGGAGAAAGAGGAGGAGGTAGAGATGACTGGTAAGTGTACCCTACTCTGCTCGACTTACTCTTTCCAATATTTCAGTTGCTTAATTGTTCTTCCTTTCTTGTTTTACAGGAGAATCCCAGCCGAAAGCGTCATCTGCGATGGCTAAGAGGGCGGCCCAAGCCGAACTGGCTTGCAAGGTGAGGGAAAAGAGGAAAGATGCCCCGACAACTGGGTCGGGGGTCCTGAAGAGAAAAGAGGCCCCGACAACTGGGTCGGGGGTCCTGAAGAGAACAAGGATGTCCGTCCCGAGGGAACTGTCTTTGAAGACGGGCGGCTCGTCGAGAGTCGTCAAGCCTGTGAAGGCGAAGGCGTCGGTCGCATCCGTCGATAAGACAAGGACGTCTTCTGATGCGATCGACGCAACACCCGTCGATCCTGCGTATCCGGCGAAATCGTCGATGTCCCCTACTGCCACGTCGGCCCCTTCGTCGGCCGACAAGGGCAAGGGCGTGAAGACAGGAGAGGGTGAGAAAGAAGTCACGACGGTCAATTTTACGTTGCTGTCAGACTTCTTGGCTGACAATGTCCTAGAAGGGACACAATTGTTTCCTCATCTGGGAAAATTTCAGCTCCCGTCTTTCAGGGAGCGCTTCAGGGGGGGTCTCGATCGAAGATACGGGGTCCCATGTTGCCGGACTGGCGTTTCTGGTAAGTTTTTCTTTCAAAACTTGTGCTATCTTATCGTGGTTTAACTTCGTCGAATGTTTACTAACGTGTGTCTTATGTTTTTTCAGACATTTCAGTCTTATTTGGCCCTGCACGCAGAGACGGCGAAGATTGAAGGTCTTGTGTCCTCTGCTCTTAAGAGAGAGGACGCGGCGTTGGTGAGGGAGAGGTCTGCTCTGGAACGTGTCGAGGGTATGTCGGTACGACTCGACGACGCTCTGAACGAGTTGCAAGTCGTCGGTCACGTGATGGATGAGGTGAACTCTCGTCTAAAGCAGTCCCTGTCTTTGATCTACGACCAAAGGGAGGAGCTAGACAGGATGAAGGAATCCTTGACTATGAAGGGAAAAGAAGCCGAGGAGTCCAAGTCTAAGGTGGCGAAATTAGAGAAAGAGGTCGAGGAGCTGAAGGACGAAGCTAAGTTCGTCTTCGCTTTTGCTCGTTTTACTGTGCGAGCAGTGATTATGAGGCGACACTTGTCGAGGAAAAATCCCCTCGCCTCAGCGTCGGAGGAGCTTGCCTTCTACCTGAGTGAAGTCGGATCTGCAAGAGACCTCGACTCGGATGACGAGAAGGAGGCCGAGGATGAAGACATGAACGAGGGTCTCCAGGGCGAAGCCTCGGGCAAGGATGCGACTGACGATCCTCCCCAGACTTAGAAGATTTTAATTTCTGTTCTTATCGCTCGACCGTTAGTGGTCGAGTCGTCTGATGTAACCGACAATTTGATAAATGAATCTATATTTCTTTTGAACTTGCACATCATTACATTTCATATCAATTGTAAAATTCAATAAAAATGAACAAGAAGACGTGCGACTTAGGCATCCATTGTAATACAATGATTAGAACATAAGTCGTAAGACTTTTACACTTTCAGATCGTGTTGTCAAACATAAGCATATACGACCAAAGCATTCATTCAGAATATGAAATTCTTCTAAGTTAAGAAACTTATATCATGGGGTCGTTAGACCTTATGATCGTACAATTAGATCGTACGACGAACTTGAATTATGTGTACCTATGATAGAATAATCATGTCATAGACCTGATCACTTATGTCGTGCAACCTCGCGAGATTAAAGTCATGTGGTAGACTTAGCAATCTTATGCCGTGCGATCTGCGATAAAACAATGTCAGAGGTTGGTCGTTGGCTAGCCAACGACCCTCCGATGCTTAAGTCAGTAATCGTCATGGTAAAAAATCGTATGAAAGATAGAAAAGGACTTAGAAGACATACCTTTCCAGATGTATTGCATTATAGCTACGTGAGATACCTCGATTGTCGAGGGTTCGGAGTCGATAGACATCTTTACCCACGACTTTTGAGATACGACAAGGAACTTCTCACTTGGTGGAAAGCTTACCTTCTAGAATTTTCTCTGACTTGAGGAGATTGTATTCGGGCGACTAGGCAAAACAATCGACATTTTTCTGCAAGAAAGATATTAGCTTTTTTTAAGGCGTGGATCGAGAGACGAACTTGTCAAGACCTTCTGGTCAGATGTACTCTGATCCAGGACGACTTCCTCGTCCCGTAACTGCCAGACGGCCTACTTCTGCGGCTTCAGGGTGGTCTTATAACAGTCATGAGCGACTTTCGGCTCACTTTTGATCTCCTAGACTCCCCACGACGTAGGGAATTTCATGGTCTGATGGTACGTCGAGGGAACGACTTTCATTTCATGGATCCATAGTCGGCCTAAGACCTAAGATGATGTTATAGGCCGACGGACAATCAATGACGTTGAACTTGGTCTGCTTGTTGATTCCTCCGGCATAGTCAGGCAAGGTAATCTCTCCATAGGTGCTCGTCGCGTCTCCATTGAAACCGACCAAGGTTGTCGAGCGTCGGATGATTTCCGATCGATCGATTCCCATGGCCTTGATGGTATCAAGGAAGATGACATTCGCTGAACTGCCTCAATCGACCAAGACTCGACGGGTTGAACAATTACCAATTGTGAGTTGAATGATCAACCCGTCATGATGCTTCTGATACGAGTCACCGAGGTCATCTTGGTCGAATACGATTTTCATGGTTTCTAGCTCCAGATCTCCTTTGGGTCTTGATGAACGCGAGATAGGCTGATCGTCGGGTGCCTGGCTGGCATGACGCTTGGCTGCAGAATACGTCTGACCGCACACGTCGGAACCACCAGTGATGCAATTGACGACCTTTGCATGCTCGGGGGTTGGCGGACGAGCGTCGTTAGTTGGAGTAACGAAGTTGTCGATGATATCTTTGAGATTGCCCTTCAGGATGTGATATGCTAGCTCCTTTTTGAGAGCTATGCAATCATCCGTCGCATGACCATGGTCGACATGGAAGTCGCACCACTTCGATTTATCTTTCTTATCGTCATCCTGGTTAGACTTCTTCGGCCATCGAATGGCCGCCTGGACGATCTTCAGAGCCTTGACCAAGTCCTTAGTGGTCCCTTTGAATCCATAGAAGGATATATTGGGGTACTGATGGAATTTGGTCGCAGTCTTGAACTCCGCCTTTGTCTTGAATCGGACGTTCGAGATTTGTCGTGCAGGCTCTGGCTTGGATACTGCCTTTAGCTTGAACTCTGGCTTCCTTACACTTAACGACCTTTTGTCGTCGGTATGCTTACGACGAAAGGCAGCGTCGTCTTCCACCCTCATATAAGCAAGGGTTCTGGCTCGGACATCTTCGAAATTCTCTGGAGGATACTTGGTCAGATCGGTGTATAAACCCGAACTGTCGTCTAGACCACGCTTGTAGGATTCGATCGCGGTCTTAACGTCACAATTAAGGACACAGATTATTTCTGCATCGAATCTATTGAAATAGCTCTGGATCGATTCTCCAGCCTTTTGTACGACATAGTACAAATCGTTGGTCTGCTTTTCCATCTTGCGACTATTGACGAATTGCTGGGAGAACTGGTTGACTAACTTAGCGAACGACCCGATGGATTTGGGTTTGAGGTTAATCAACCATTAGAGAGCGGAACCTGTGAGGGTCGCCCCAAAACTCTTACACATACAAACCTCTTGATACATATGTGGGATCGAGACCGTCCACATTAATTGTTTATACTGCGCTATGTGCTCTGTTGGATCGGTTATCCCCGAATACTTGGGAGTGAAAGAGGGGATATTATACTTCTTCGGGACGTCGACTGTCGCGATCGTGTCGATGAAGGGTGACGCCTGGTATCCCGAGCGAGGCTCAACGTCGACAGGCACGGCTGCCCCCGGCAGCTTAGCGAGCAAGGACAGGACACGCTCATTTTGGTCTTCCAACATCTACAATCGTTGGGCGACAGGGTCGTTAGGATCAGGGTTCACTCCTACTTGAGGGTTAATTCCAGAACTGGTGCCATTTCCATACGATGAACCATTGGTGTCCCCATTGAAAGGGACAAAGTACGGCTGGGACCCATTGTTCATGGGTGGTGGTCTCAGATGCTGAGGAGGAACTGGCCCGAACTGGGGATTTGGGATGAACGATCCCGGTTGCTGGTTTTGACCGAACGGAACTTGCTGTTGATTCTGACCGAATGGTCCTGGACCCGGATTTTGAACGGACGGACCCGAACCTGGATTCTGGATGAAAGGAGCGGATCCCGGATTCTGACCGAACGATCCTGGACCTGGATTCTGAACGAATGGTCTAGGACCGTTCTGTGGTCCGAATGGATTTCTTAGCCGCATGATCTCTTCGGTTGGCCTTCGACTTTGATAAGCAAGGACATCGATCTGACGACGCGCATTTTCAAGCTCCCAATGCATCTGGGCGATGACTTGCTCCGGGTTTCCATTACCTGCCATTTTCCTGAAACAGAAAAAGAAGGAACTCCAAGAAACCGTTAGTAAAACGCACGTTTGTCGAAGATTTTCTCTAGATGCGGCCCCACGGTGGGCGCCAAACTGTTAATGCCAAAAATCGTCCAGAAGGATAACTTAAGGTTGATTGTGGAGTTTAACAACTAAAGATAGGAATCTTTCGACAAAGCGTACGACAAAGACAGAAAAAGTAAATGAGACAAAGATTTTGGTGACGCGGGAAAAACCTCAACGATGAAAAAACCCGCGGACGACTTTGGGGGTCGTCGCTGCACTATGATCGCCAAACAGGGGCGATGTCCTTGTGTTTCAGGTGTCCATCGTACAGAGATTACAATACAAATGAAAGAAAGACTTTAATTGTAAAGTAACAAGTGTATCGTGCGTGGAAAACAAATGAATCGAGTGTAAAAACTAAGTGTCGTGCGTATTAGTCGTGCGTCGTGAGCGATCTTTAGAGAGAGAATTCTTTGCTTCGAGTGTTCTTGAGAGTTCAGTTGGTTCCAGATGTCAGATGATACGCGGAATGATGATTGCCTTTGTATTTATAGTCTTCGGGCGTCTTAAATGATTCCATAAAATCTTTCGATAACTGTCGTAACGGCTGCTGGAATTAATGCTCATAATTGTCGCTGTCGGTTATGTTCGTTGGTCATTAATGTCATTGATCCTGCATTAAACACTGAAAATGTAATATTAATATCACATGTTAGTCGGTCGAGGTCGAGAGGTTCCATACGACGGTTGTGTGTCGTGAGTAACTTTCGATTTCAAATTTGGTCAAAAGATAAAGTGTTTACGATTTAACCTTATTATGGAGAAGTGTAATAAATGTTTTGCTTTGTTTGGTCGTGGTCGAGACTGGTGAAATTTTACCAAAACAGCTATATCCACCAATCTGATAACAAAGCTTCCAAATCTTCCAAAGGCCCAGGTACACTCACAAGAAACAAAATAGGTGGTGTATGGAACTTTCCTTTCGCTCATGTGGTCTATTGTCTTTCTAGAAAGACAAGTGGTTAAGACCAATCCCCTTCTTAAATTACTAAATTAGCCCATGCACTCATTTTCCAAAGGAAAATAGACTTCGCTCGGTATTTCTTTACTGAACTGACTGAGGTGGTCAAGCACCCGAAACACTGCCATGTGGCCTATCCCCGCTTCATCTCTATGACCGTACAACACAAACTTGGTTTGGCTTTGGATGCGCATCGTAAGTCCCCGTCTCCTCGATTTGTTTACGACTGGTCGCCTCCCATAGTCGGCCAAAAGACACTCGACGTTGGCCGCCTCGCTACCGATCTTCCTCTCAGACCAGGTATGATTACTTTTGCTCACTCTCCCGATCTTCACTGGGGTGATGCGGAAATTCCCGGGTTTTGTGTTTGTATTGGTAGTCATTTCTTGAAGAAAAGAGAAGATTAGTATAGATAAGATCTTATTTATGAGATTAAACAAATCTGCTCTGATACCATTTGATGGTCCCGAGAGGGTTATACAAGTTTGTAGAAAGGGGGGGTTGAATACAAATACACAGATTTTACTTTCTAAATTGTTTATTGATAAATCATTAACAATTTACAGCTTGTTGCGGAACAAGATAAGGAATAAATCCTAATCTAAACAAGTTGGAACACTAAGTTTTCTTGCACTAAGAAAGAGAAGGAAATTACTAATAATAACCTATCTCAAGATAAGAAGATGACTTGACCAGAGTTAGCAAGTGCTTCAAAAATGAAGCTGGAGGTCTTCTTATATACTGCATGCATTTAATGCATGGCAGTTTATACTTTACACGTGGCAGCAACTCATTAGTTGTTGGATCTGACTTTTGTAGACAACCTTAGTAGCCTCATGTTTGAACAGTGTAGTATCAGAGTGGTTGTACGATTTCAGACAATAAGGATGTTCTTTTCTGACATTTCGTACGGAGTCGTGCAATGGTGGTTAAGACAAAAGTATTTTGTACGGAGGACTTCATGATCAGCTTTCGTTGATTCAGGGCTTTATCATTCTATATCAGCGAATGACAAAGTTAAGCGATAGCTGAAGTCTTGTACTTGATACTTCACGTTGAGTGGATAAATCTGAGTCTTCGCTGATCTGCATCAGTTTATTAGGAGACTTGTCGCTGGTTCTTGAGCTTGATCTTCGACTTCAGCATAGAACCTATTTTAACGTGAAACTTGTCTTCAGGGATCATAAGTAAACAACTATGATTGTCAGCGATCACCAAATAGGTCTGAACAGGCTCAGAGCTAATATTCCTAAGAACATATGGATGGTGAACAGTTACGCTGAACAATGTATGAACATCAGCGATCATCAACAAGACTGAACAGGCTCAGAGCTTGCTGAATGAACAGGGTTCGCTGAATGTCAATTCTAAAGAGCGAGAGTTCCTATCAGCGGTACTGAATACAGTCTTGGTACTTGTTAGTGATAGTGAAACTCTTATACATTGTTTACTTACAGCTTTCACTAAGTAGAATGGAGAGGGTCATTATCAAATCACTAAGGGTTTGGATCAACAATCTCCCCCTATTTGATATTGACATAGCAACAGAGAAAATTGCTATGTTTGAAAAACATGAGGATAAAAAGAACTCATAACATATTTGTCCCTTTTACTGTTTTTCTGGGATCTTTTCTGTACTGATGGAGTAAAGTACTTTCGCTGAAATCTTTCTTTAAACTTCGTATCAGATTACAAAGGGAAGTTGAAAAATTATAAGTACAAGCGAAATAAATTACAAGTTCAAAAGAATAACTGATAAAATAGAAGAAAAAGGCGATCCTATCAGCTTATAGAGGTTCTTCCTTAATGAGAAGTTCATCAAGGGTCTGGGTTGTAGGAATCATCCAGTCAGGGACTTTTTCTCCCTGATTTCTTCTTTCTTGGGCTTCCTTGAAGATCAGCGGCTTCATGAAGTGTCCAAGGAGGTTATCTCTGAATTCACACCAGTATATGAGATCTCTGAGCTGTTCGATTGGAGTGATTGGTAGCTCAGCGATGCGTTGAAAACATTCTCGCCCCAAGCAGTCATGAAAGAATATACCGTAAGGATTACTTATGACCTTAGCAGGGATGAAACGTTCACCGTGTGGCAGAGATATGTCTAGGGCAGAAAGATCAGGGTCAGGACCAAGTACTTCAGAGCGAGAGAAACCGATTCCAGTTTCATTTTGTATAGGAGGACCTGAATCTAATTCTTGTAGCTTCTTCTTTGCAGAGGCCCTTTTTCTTTTCAGTGCAGGAGCAGGAGAAATGGGAATATCCACAGCAGAAGAGACCAAATCGACCTGTCGATTTATCAGTGTTTCGAAATGATCCTTGTATTTTGAACGTGAGTGCTGGATGGCTATTCTCATTTCCAACCATTCAGCGAGACCATACCTTGTGACAGCTTCTGCGCCGAAGGTTTCAGTTTGGCCATTCTCTCTGAATAATTGGATATCAACAATTGGTACTCCGATGGTTGTTCTTCCAGTGATATGTACCTTGTTGATCCTCACAGGTCGATATCTGAAGTGTACCTTCTCTTGACACCATTTCAGGGTGGTCTGAGATACACTTGTCTTCTTCTCGACAATCTTCCATGCGTCTTCCCAAAGCTGACGTTGGACTTGAATGGGAATTCGTTTCAGCTTGGGGTCTTCCACTGATTCTTGGACGAGCTGGATGGCAAGAGCCTTGTCTTTTTCTTCAGCTTCCTTTTTATCAGCGAGTAAACGTTCAGATCTGAGGTGATCAGCGTATTCTTTCCTTGATATCCTGAACTTTGCAGCAGGAACTTTGGCACGAGGCAGAATTATTCGCTGAGCCTCAAGCTTCTTTATCATCTCTTCTCTTCTTCTCTGATCCTCTTCACTTGGTTTTTGAAGAACCAAGGAAGGCCTGTTTATGTGAGAGAGCGTCTGTTCTTCAGGTTCATCAGTCTCGGTGATTAAATCCAAGACTGTGATTATTTCTTCAGCTTTATCAGCAGCTGGTTGTACTTCAGAATCCTCAAGCAGGGGAGAGGACTAGCTGAAACACAGCGATCTTACGAATAAGAACTTGGGTAGAACAGAGAGAAAAGAAATGGGTTTAAGTGTATAGGCTTTTTGTGGAGAGTAGAGTTGATAATGTGTATATATAGAGGAGGGATTCAGAGTAAGGAAATAAGATGTAATGTACCTGACGAACTGGCTTTTGAAGCAAGATCATCAGATTGTCTTCTTCAGCGACACCTTTTCCTTTGCCTTTAGTTTCAGACGCTGAAGGCTTTGTCCGCTCCCCTGTTGGTTCTTTTATTGTGACTCCTTTAAGCGCTGTAGCTTTCTTTGGAGAGACAAAGAAGGAATCATCATCATCATCAAAGTCATCATCATCATTGTTATTTGATGATGGTTCATCATCAGAGATGTCGACGGCTTCTTCGTCTTCAGCTTCATCGGATTCTTCAGCAGCTTCTTCGAGTTGCTCCCCCTCAGATACAGAGGTAAGCTTCTCGGTTCCCTCAGGGTTTTCAACTCCCTGAGGTCCAGCAGTTGCCTTCTCACCCTCTTCAGTAAGGGTAAGGTCTTCAGTCTTCTCTTCAGTCTTCTCCCCCTCGATAGATTCGTCATGGGGAAGGTCTTTTGAGCTCTTCTCCCCCTCAACAGTCTCATCATGGGGAAGGTCATCAGCCTTCTCCCCCTCTTCCACTTGATGAGTGGGGGAGGAATGTGAAGATTCAGCAGATAGGATAGATTGTGTTGGTTCCTTGTCTTCTTGGCCAGGGACACCAACATAATCTTCAATCTCCCCTAATCTGGCTTCCAGGCCAGTTATAGTAGGAGTGATCTTGAAAAGTTCAGCACGATCCACCGGAGTAAAATGTGAAGGTGCAGGGGCAGGGGCGGTCATGTGATTCAGGATCTGCTGCACCATTGTCTTCACTGAACTTACGTCAGTCTTTACAGAACTCACGTCAGTCTTTACAGCAGACATCTCTCCCTGAATATTTCCAACCGATGTCTTCAGCGTTATGACCTCGCTGGACATGGTTTGAACTATTGCTTTGAGAGAGGTGTAGTCGGTGTAGATGTCAGCAAGAACTTTGGCAAAATCACCAAGAGTACCATCAACCTTCTCCAAATCAGCTTTGGAGGCTTTCTGTTCAACCACTTTTGTCAGCTTGGTAACATTCTCTCCAGCGTTTGTTACAGCTGAAGAGTTTCTCGATAGAGTAGTGGTGAGACCTGTCAGCTTTGTATCCAGGTTCTTCAGAGAGGTGTTGATGTCTTCCAAATTAGGACCTGTAACAGATAAGAACTTATGAACAGAGGAAAGCTCAGAAGTTTGGGGTTTAGTTATAGTGTATATGTTTTGGTGTATACCTGCAGGAGGGAAGGAAAGGTCGTCAAAACTTCTGTGTCCTGAGAAGTGTTCCATGTCGTCAGCGAAAGTACCTTGACGCATGGACATTCCTGCAGGTCCTGCATCCATCATTCCTTGTGTAGTATCAGCTTTAGCTTCTGGAAGAATGGCGGGTGCTCCAGTGATCGAAGTGAAAACTGGATTAGAGTCCCATGGAGTAGAGAGAGAAGCGAAGGTTGAGAAGGTTTGTTGTGGAGCTGATTCAGTGTTGGATCCACTGAGAATCACTTCTTCAGTCCTTTGAGGGGCTGAAGGAGGTTGGGTTGATTCCAAGTCTATAACATCAGCGTGTAGAGACGCTGAGGTTTGGATAGAAGGGGTGGCTTGTTCAGCTGTGGCAGAGCGTACCACGAAAGTTTCCAGCGACCCTTGTGAAACCTGAGTCGTGGAGTCTTCAGCATGAGATTGCTGGGAGGGTTGATCCTTGGTTTTCTTGATCCTTTTGGAATCAAGTGGGGTAGAGGAGTGTTTCCTTTTACGAGGAATGGATTTTGTGGCTTGGGTATCAGCGAGGGGTATTGTCGCTGAAGTAGCCACAGAAATAGAAGAAGGAGGATTAAGAAGAGATACGAGAGTAGAGAGACGTACCTCGTTTTGTAGTGGCTTGAAGTCAAGAACTTTTAGGCCGACTTGGGATAGTTTCAGGTCTCCTACCTTTGGATACTTATCCTTCAGTCCTTGTGCTAACAGAGCACTGAGAAATCTTGGATATGGAACCCATGATGGACGTGGATCAACAGTTACTCGTATCAACATGTCATCGAAAATGATCTGAGCCCAGTCTATATGGAGACTGCGAGGCTTGATTAGATGATCCGGATTTAGCGGTGAGGCAGCTGATAAGATGAGCGAATATGAAATTCATTTCGCTGGGCAACTTCGATTTCTTCATAATAGTCAGCTTCTTGTCAGGGCGACCATCTCTTCCTAAGTCCCAAGCATAGTTCATAGCATCAAAAAATGCTATCAGGGCTTCCCTGTCTGAGGAGTTCTTTTTGGGGTCAGGGAATGGGACGAAGGGTTTTTCTTTGGAGGCAGCGGGAAGGTTTAGGGCATACCTAAGATTACCAGATGTAATCTTTGAAGTTCCATGGTCAGTGTCAAAGAGAATGACACTGATGGTCTTTTTAGGGTTTCGAGTGGAGGGGATCTGAGCGCTTATGGCAGAATACCAGAACTGACTCAGTAGGTGTTTATCAGCTAGAGGAGAAATGGTTAGGGCTGTGGAGATAGGGAAATTCTGAAGGAATTTAACGGCGTCATCCAGATGATTGACCCGTTTCTTTTCAGGGAATTCTAGTAGGGCGTAAGGGTTGTTGCTCTGAAAAGTAACATTCTTCAGGCTAAATTTGACCTGAGGAGCCTTTGGGAGTTCAGCAGCAAGCTGAGTATCAGTGGATGCCATTTCTGCTATAAACACACACACGAAGAATATGAACAACAAAATATGAATTTGAAGATTTTGTCCATTTCATTGAGTATTTTATCCATTTCATTCAGCCAAAAAATGACTTAATGAAGCATATATGATTTCCAGAGAGGATTCTGGAAAAACATATGAATAACAAGTTTAAGATTTGAAATATAAACTTGAAGAACAACCATGAAGGTTGTATTCATAAAACCACGAAAGATTATGATTTCATTTTAAGAATGGGTTCTTTTGTTTGATCTTTTAAAAACAATGATAAGATCCAAAACAAGTTAAAACAGGTAAATAATATAAGAATATTAACCTTGTGCTCTTTGTAGAAGATGAACAGTTTTCTGGGAAAACTCGAATGTTCAAGATGCAACAGTGTTCTTGAGAAAACTTGAGAAGGAAGTTTTTCGCGAGAGAGAAAAAAAATATACACTTAAGAAGTATATATAGTGAGAGAGAGAGAGAGAGAGAGAGAAACTGTGAGCGGGAAAGTTTTTCATCATGACACGGACACGTGTTGGCATTTGATTGGACGAACGAACGAAACGTGCCTAACGTGTGTCAGAAGAACGTGCCACGGGTTAATCCTGTAAGGATGACGTCAAAAACGTCCTTTCACATTTTAAAATGTCTCTGAGGTTTGAAAAACTCAGGGATGTTTTGAAAACATGAAGCACTGAATAGAAATATCAGTAAGGTTTAAGAAATTTCAAAAGTATCGCTGATAGAGAAAAGAGTTTCAGCGACATAATTTGTTTTGAAATCTTGCATGAAAATGCGTGTATCAGAGAGAAAAACATACCTGGTTATCAGCGAATCAGATTGTTCAGAGAGTTGATGATGGAATAGGTTATACAAGTTTCAGTTTACTTTCAGTTCATTTTTATCACTGAACTACTTGTCGTTATACAAATTTAACACTGAGGGTTATCAACAAGTAATTAACTGATCAAATGTGAACCGCTGAAGATTTTACTCTTCTAAGTTCAGCATTCCAAGCTCGCTGATGAGAAAGTTGAATCTTGTCTCATCAAGAGGTTTGGTGAATAGATCAGCTAACTGAAAGTCAGTGGGGATAAAATGAAGTTCTATATCACCATTCATCACGTGGTCTCTGATAAAATGATACCTGATTTCGATATGTTTGGTCTTTGAGTGTAGCACTGGATTGTTGGCTATAGCGATGGCACTTGTGCTGTCGCAATAGATTGGAATGTTGGAGAGTTGAAGGTCATAGTCCAGTAGTTGATTTCTCATCCACAAGACCTGAGAACAACAGCTTCCAGCGGCTACATACTCAGCTTCAGCAGTTGAGGTGGACACTGAATTTTGCTTCTTACTTGTCCAACTCACCAGCTTTCCACCCAGGAGCTGACAACCTCATGTGGTGCTTTTCCTATCCATTTTGCAACCTGCAAAATCACTATCTGAATAGGCGGTTAAATCAAACCCTGAGTCTTTGGGATACCAAAGACCGAGGTTCGCAGTACCCTTAAGGTAACGAAAGATTCGCTTTACAGCGATCATATGAGATTCCTTGGGTTCAGCTTGATATCTTGCACACAAACAAGTTGCATATATGATATCGGGTCGGCTCGCTGTAAGATACAGAAGAGATCCGATCATCCCACGGTACGCAGTGACATTAACAGATTTTCCAGAAGGATCTTTGTTAAGTGTCAGCGGCGGTGCCATAGGGGTTTTCATAGCTGAACTCTGAGTTAAATCATATTTTTTCAGCATATCTTTAACATACATTCCCTGATTAATGAAAGTTCCTTGTTCATTTTGTTTAATCTGAAGACCAAGGAAATATGTTAGCTCACCCATCATGCTCATTTTGTACTCAGCTTGCATCCTTTCAGAGAAACGAGTACAAAGATCAGGGTTAGTGGAACCAAATATAATATCATCGACATATATTTGAACCAAAATGATATGACCTTTTACTTTCCTGAAAAACAGCGTTTTATCAATTTTACCTCGCTCAAATTTTTCATTTAGGAGATAAGAGGACAGAGTGTCATACCATGCACGAGGAGCTTGCTTTAGCCCATAAAGTGCCTTATCCAGCTTATAAACATAACCTGGATGCTTAGGATCTGAGAATCCCGGGGGTTGTTCCACGTAGACTTCTTCATTCAGCTTTCCATTGAGAAACGCTGACTTGACATCCATTTGATATACCTTGAAGTCTTTGTGTACATCATATGCTAAGAAAAGACGAATGGCTTCTAGTCTTGCCACTAGAGCAAAGGTTTCGTCGTAATCTATGCCTTCCTCTTGTCTGTATCCCTGAGCAACAAGTCTAGCTTTGTTGTGGGTTACAGTTCCGTGTTCATCTAACTTGTTGCGATAGACCCATTTAGTGCCTATCACTGACTTGTCAGATGGTCTTGGAACGAGATTCCAAACCTTGTTTCTTTCAAATTCTGTCAGCTCTTCTTGCATAGCGCTGAACCAGTTTGGATCTCTGAGGGCATCATCTACTTTCTTTGGTTCAATCAGAGAAATAAAGTTAACAAATAAACAGATGTTACCTGAACCTCGTCGAGTCTGAACACCAGCGTTTGGATCACCAAGAATCTGATCGATAGGGTGATTGACAGTCCATCTCTGAGCCGGAGCATAAGTCGCTGACTCAGTCTGAACTGGAGCGGCCGAAGATGAGACTTCAGCAACTTCTGGTATATCAGCTAAGACAGGAAAAGGTACAGATGGTATTTCATTCATTGATTGCTGAGAAGTAGATGGGATGTTTGAGGTACATGGTTCAACAGGTATTGTGTTAAGAGGAATAGCTGAGACCCATGACGTTTCAGCTTCACTTGTCCGCATGCTGGGGATGATGGTAGGATCATCATCTTCAGCGATATGGGTATGAGATGGATGAGTGGGAACATCTTCTGAATCACCAAGATGAGAAAACATCCATTGATTCAGTTCTTCCGTATCAGCAGATGGTCTTGAGTTCGCTGAACGGGATTCGTCAAACATGACGTGAATGGTTTCTTCTACAGACTGTCTTCTACGATTAAAGACTCTGAAGGCTTTGGAAACTGAGGAGTATCCAAGAAAGATTCCATCATCAGCCTTAGGATCAAACTTTCCAAGGGCATCTCTGTTGTTTAATATGAAGCACTGACAACCAAAGATGTGAAAAAAGCTAATTGAAGGCTTTCTCCCATGGAATAGTTCATAGGCTGTCTTCTTGAATCTTTTGACTATCAGCGACCTGTTTTGTGTAAAACAAGCAGTGTTGACAGCTTCTGCCCAAAATTGAGTAGGCAGGTGAGAATCGCTGAGCATTTAACGTGCAGCTTCGATGATCGTTCGGTTTCTTCTTTCAGCGACTCCGGTTTGTTGTGGTGTTCTCACTGGTGAAAAGTTGTGAGAAATACCCTTACTCTCAAAGAAGGAATCAAGAGAACTGTTTTTGAATTCAGTCCCATGATCACTCCTTATTGAGCGAACGGTCAAGTTGTTCAGGGTTTCCATCTTCCTGACAAATGTGATGAGTTCTTCAGCGGTGTCACTCTTAGAACGGAGAAACATCACCCATGTAAAACGAGAGAACTTATCAACTATGACCAAAGTATATTTCTTTCCAGCGATGGATTGTTTGTTAACAGGGCCAAACAAATCCATATGGAGTAGTTGCAGAGGCGATGACACTGAAGATACTTGTTTAGACTTGCAGCTTGCCTTGGTCTGCATCCCTTTCTCACACGCTGAACATAAGGACTATTTGGCGTATGAGTGCTGAGGTAGACCGGAGACTAACTCTTTTGAAGAAAGAGTATTCAGTGTCTTAAAGTTTAAATGCGAGAGCCTCTTATGCCATAGCCAATTTACATCAGCTGAGGCCTTTGAGAAGAAACAGGAGTTCTCAGTGGTTGTAGAGTCCATGTCTATTACATAAACATTTTCCATACGATAACCGCTGAGAGCTATCTTCTCCTTTTTGTCAGAGACAAAGCAGGATTCTTAGTAAAAATTACTTTGTTATCCATGTCGCAAAACTGACTGATGCTTAGAAGATTATGCTTCAGCCCTTCAACATATGCGACTCTTCTGAAGGTAGTTGTACCATTGAGAGTACACCAAACCCTCGGGTATAGCCTTTTCCATTTCCACCAAAGGTCACTGAAGGACCCTTCTCTTCTTTGTATTCAGTGAGCAGGTTCTTCTTACCAGTCATGTGTCTAGAGCATCCGCTATCAAGATACCAGATACCCTTAACCTACAAAACAAAAGAAGATCAGTTTGACTTAGGTACCCACATCATCTTGGGTTTAGATTTGTCAGCGGTGGTAGAGGAAGTGGAAGGTTCAGCAATCTTCGCAGCATTTGAAGATTCAGCTTTGTCAGTCTTCACCTTGGTTAATTTCTTAACCTCAGTGGTAGGATTCACCTTGACCTGATTTGCGCCAGGATTGGTCTTCTTTGCCTTGGGGGCAGTGATCTTCCCCTTAGCTAATTTTTCAGCTTTGGTGGTTGTTGGACACTTACTAGCAATATGATCGGTAAGTCCACAGTGATAACATTTCCTATAACTGAAAGTAGTTTTAGGATCTTTTTCATGCTGAGCCATTTGTTTAAAATTGGAAGGACCAACATCAAGTACACCTTTGGTATTGGAAATAGGAGGAACTATCAGTTCTTCAGATTTCTTACCAGTAACATCCACTTTGATTCTGGGAGTAGATCGCTGAATATATCCACGCTGAACATATCCAGTGTTCTTGTTCCCTGAACCAGATGGATGAATCGCTGAAGATGTAGAAGCATTCAGCTTAGGTATAAAGATACCCTTCTGAGGATTTTGATCATAAGCAATTCCCTTACCTTTGTCTTTAGAGACTAAGGTAGGTTTTTCAAAAGCAATTCCTTTACCTTTGTCTTTAGAGACTAAGGTAGGTTTTTCCTCAGGAGATGGTGTTTTAGAAAAGGAGCACTGAGAAGATGAAGTGTCAGAGATAGAGGAGACAAACATTCCGAATTTCAGCATGGAATGTTCAGTGGTAGGTTTTTCAGTATCAGCTTTATAACCAATACCACGTTTGTCACTCAGAGGTATCTGAGACTTAATTATCTTAGTGATCGTTGCTGAGGATTTACACCATCCATCAACAGTAGCTTTTTCAGCTTTCAATGCAGCGATAGCTTCTTCGCGTTCGATTTTGACTAGCTGATTTAAATGAACTTGATCTCTTAAATCTTCTTCAATTTTAGAAAGCTTTTCTATTTGAAGGTGACACTGTTTTAGTTGTTCGGCGAGATCAATGTTCTGATTTTCAATAATGGTTTTTCCATTCATAACATCATATAAGCTTCTAGTCAGCAGATCGATCTTTCGAAGGCTATCCGCTTCATCAATATTTAAAATATTGGTAAAGAAAGAAGGTGATACCTTAGAGGTAGAGGCTGAAGTAGAGGGAATGTCAGACTTGTCTTCCTCTTCTTCAATCTTGGCCATGAGACATAGATTGGCTTGGTCATCATCTTCAGAGTCAGATGATGATTCTTCTTCATCAGAATCAGCCCAATCATAGTTAGCCATTTCTTTCTTCTTAAAGCTTTTCAGCTTTGCATCTTCTTCTTTCAACTCTTGATACTTGTCATCTCTACACTTGGGGTTAGAGGATTCTTTAGGAAAAGTTGAGTTTGTCATCCTATCGTTCCATAGATTTAAATTATCTCTGGAGAATTTAGGGGATTGTGCAAGAAAACAGTTGTCTATATATTTTGTGTTTGTATTGGTAGTCATTTCTACAAGAAAAGAGAAGATTAGTATAGATAAGATCTTGTTAATGAGATTAAACTAATCTGCTCTGATACCACGTGTTGGTCCCGAGAGGGTTATACAAGTTTGTTGAAGGGGGGGGGGGGGTTGAATACAAATACACAGATTTTACTTTCTAAATTGTTTATTGATAAATCATTAACAATTTACAGCTTGTTGCGGAACAAGATAAGGAATAAATCCTAATCTAAACAAGTTGGAACACTAAGTTTTTTTGCACTAAGAAAGAGAAGGAAATTACTAATAATAACCTATATGAAGATAAGAAGATGACTTGACCAGAGTTAGCAAGTGCTTCAAAAATGAAGCTGGAGGTCTTCTTATATACTGCATGCATTTAATGCATTGCAGTTTATACTTTTCACGTGGCAGCAGCTCATTGGTTGTTGGATCTGACTTTTGTAGACAACCTTAGTAGGCGCATGTTTGAACAGTGTAGTATCAGAGTGGTTGTACGATTTCAGACAATAAGGATGTTCTTTTCTGACATTTCGTACGGAGTCGTGCAAGGGTGGTTAAGACAAAAGTACTTTGTACGGAGGACTACATGATCAACTTTCGTTGATTCAGGGCTTTATCATTCTATATCAGCGAATGACAAAGTTCAGCGATAGCTGAAGTCTTGTACTTGATACTTCACGTTGAGTGGACAAATCTGAGTCTTCGCTGATCCACATCAGTTCATTAGGAGACTTGATCTTCGACTTCAGCGTAGAACCTATTTTAACGTGAAACTTGTCTTCAGGGATCATAAGTAAACAACTATGATTGTCAGCGATCACCAAATAGGTCTGAACAGGCTCAGAGCTAATATTCCTAAGAACATATGGATGGTGAACAGTTACGTTGAACAATGTATGAACATCAGCAATCATCAACAAGACTGAACAGGCTCAGAGCTTGCTGAATGAACAGGGTTCGCTGAATGTCAATTCTAAAGAGCGAGAGTTCCTATCAGCGGTACTGAATACAGTCTTAGTACTTATCAGCGATAGTGAAACTCTTATACATTGTTTACTTACAATTTTCACTAAGTAGAATGGAGAGGGTCATTATCAAATCACTGAGGGTTTTGATCAACAGTTTCAACACCCGGAAATTCCCGAGGAAGTTCCAGTTGTAGTGGCCCCTTCTCCCCGTCCCCGAGTGAATTCAGGTGGCGCTAAAAAGAAACAACCAAAGGCCCCCGACACCTCCGCACTCGTTTCTAGGACTACGCCACCGAGAGATCCCGCGGAGGCTACCCAAGTTCAAATCCCGTCTCAAAATCGGAGGCACTCGAAATCCCCTCCGAGATCTCCTCTAAAGAGGTCTCAGAAATCTTCGGCCAAGCCATCTAAGCCGACTGTCGATTTTCAAAAATCGACAGTTGTTGAAATTCTCCCATCTGGGCCACGGGAATCCGTTTTACCCCCTACCGACTCTTCCGTTGCCTCTCAACATGCTTTGGTTGCAATATTAGAGAACCCACAGTTTACCTCCACACTCACTTCCTTGGATGTAATACCCCGGGTAAGTTCGTTAGTTAAATTCGAGTTTCGTTAAATTTATTTAACTCTATAATTGATGTTTAGGGTAAGTTTGGGTTAATTTATAAGTTAAAGGTGTTTTGGGTCATTATTGAGAAGTTCAAGGACTAAGTTGGTAAAATAGGTTAGATATTATCACCTTGTACTCCAGATGTTATCACATTCAGCAGATATTTCAGTGTGTGTGTGTGTGTGTGTTTTGAGACCAAAAGAAAAGAAGAAGAAAACTAAGGTTAAGGCCTCATTTGAAGTGCTTGGAAGTGAAATTAAGGTATGTCCCTTTGTAATTTATGTCTGTAATTGGTATTAGAAGGTTTCTATCGGAGTAGAATCATCAATTTCACATCTAGTATTGATTCAGTCGATTTCTGGGTAGAAAATGGATGAACAGTCAGAGGTTTCCGGATAAGATAAATGTGTCTGGTAGTTTCTTGGGTGGTGTCCGGATAATGTGTTGATAGTGTCCGGTAGTTTTCTTGCAGGTATCCGGATGAATCGATTAACCGGGTAAGTCCTATTTTCTCTAGTTTCCGGATGAAATGATTTACCGGATAGTGTCCGGATTGTTGTGTTTTCAAGATAGTTATGTTATCCGGGTTGTTTATGTTATCCGGAAAGTTCATGTTGTCCGGAAAGTTTGTGTTGTCCGGGAACATTTGCTGTTTGGTCAATTTTGAGAGTTTAGATGCTTTTGTGTATCCAGTAACCTGTGTTTTGTTAATTCTTGGATAGGGAATGAATGTGGACTGAATATACCATGGACTTAACTTAAGTACGGGTTTAGGGGAAATAATGGAGAATAAGATTTAGATAGATTTATCTAAAGTTCTTGGTCCTAATGAGTCTTATGTGATCTTTTTGGTAAAGAGGTATCTGTATCTATTTATTTCAGATACTGTGAATCGAAGGTGAAAGCTGAGTTCTTTGTGGAAGATTGGGGAGAGTTGTGATAAGCAAACAAGTGAGTGTTTATTTAAAATGTTTTCAAACTGGAATACATATATGTGGAATGAGTGTAATAATGTGCATATTATGATTATATGAGTATTACACTGCATGAGTACTAGTTGGCCGGGCTTAGGACCGGTGGTGTTGGCTGTACAGAGGGACAGTGGTGTTGGCTGTATTCAGTATAGTGGTGTAAATTGATTAATTGGCTCGCAGCCAATTAATATGGCCAAGAGAATGAGATGGAAAGATACATGATGCATGAGTCATAGTTGGTATTCTTATGTGTGTTATGTGTATGATGTTTGTTCAAATGGTTTTTAACTAACGGGGATTTTCTCACTAGACCTCAAGGTCTAACCCTCATTTTGTTTTAAAAATATGTATTCCAGGTCGTGGATCGAGTAAGAGCAAATAAGAAGGTTAATCCGCGAATAGCTTTTGGGAGAACTTATGTAGTTGAAGACTATGATGTGTTTTGTAGTTACAGTTATGATATTAATAATGATAATTTACTAAGAAAACGTTTGTAATGATGTACTGAATGTTTGTAAAGACTAGGGGACCATATTTGTTATATGATGTATCTCTTGTTTTTAACGACGTTATGCAATGTATGCTATTTGAAGTATGTTTGGGAATCCGGGTCGTTACATTAGGTGGTGGAGATGACTTTGAGGTCTCTCCCCTCGAAGGTTCCGAATTCACACTGCACAACCTAACACCCGATTTTACGATCGATGATGCACAACCCACCGAGGGTTCCCCCAATGCTCCACCACCTGTTGATTTCTTTGAATTTTTGTTGGAGGACACTGGCTCTCCTAGAAATATCTCAACTGAATCCATTGCTGCCATGATCACCGACAAACCAAGCTCCCCGACTCTCTCCCCACCACCGACATTGCACTCACCGAAAATACCATCACCGACCCCTACCCTTCGCCGATCCCCCACCCCTCACCGATCTCCTATCCCCCGACAATCCCCATCCCCCACCGATCAATCCCCCACTGATCAATCCCCCCGATCTTCTTCCTCTAACGATAGTTCTCCCCTATCACCTCCACCCCCAAGAAGGCCTCTTTATCCGGATCCTTTGTGCGCTCACCCCTCCTCCTTCAATTTTCCTGAGGAAATATTACTTCCACATACCCCATTATCACCTACTACTCCCCGATTCCAACTCCCCGAGGTTCGTACTTCATCTTCTACAGGTGTTCGGCTACGAGGTGATTTAATTGCTGATGTTCAGGAGTGTGCCCGCCAATGTCGTATGGTGGGTACTCAATTCGAGTCGTTCAAAAAGGCCACAATCTCTATGATTGCTCAGACTAATGATCGTGTTACAGTTCTGGAAAACCGCCAACCTCAGCTTTTAGAAACAACTCTTCGGGATCTTCTTCGGCCTATCTCCGACGGCATGGAAAACTTCTCACGAAAGTTGGAAGACTTAACCACTTCCAACTCAGATATGGCTATCTCTATTGCAGCTATCAAAGCCTCCACCGAATTTAAAGATTCTGAGCTTGGGCGACTTATTACCAGGGAGAGTCGTCATCAATCCCTTCGGACCTCTCTATCTGAATCCCTCCACCGTCTTCATCAAAAGATGGACATTCTCAATGCTAGTTTGGATTGGGATCTTGATCTCGGTGATTTTTCTCTGACCAACATTGATCCGGTTCATATTCAGTTGCTGCACTCTAAAGTTGATCAGATCGCTGCACATTTTGGTTTAGGGACTACGACTGCTGCTGAGGGGGAGAGAACTCTCAAGTCACCAAAAATGCCTTCGGTAAAGCGAACAAACAGCAATTAACCTCCATCCACCACCGACAAACCACTTATCCACATCTCCAAACCCAATATCTCCACCGACCCACCGACAGGTACATCCTCTGCTCCGACAGAAACTCATCCAACATCGGTGGAGGTTATGGTGTCTCCCACACCGACCCCTCTTCCATCGGTGGAAGTACCTTTGGCAGACCCCTCTTCCATCGGTGGAAGTACCTTTGAGAAGAGGGAAGAAAAGAAAAAGAAAAAGAAAGATATAGTAAAGTATGGAACTCGACCCTCTGATGCTCAAACTCTAAAACTAAAACCACTTTCTCAAGGAACCGATCCCAATCTTGGTCTCTCTCCTCAAGAGATTGAGGAGGCAAGACTAGCTTAAAAGGTCTTGGATGAAACAAAAGCTCTATCTTTGAAAGTGGCGAAAGAAGAAGCCGCAAAAGCCAAAACCACCGATCCCATCCTTGCCCAGAAATCTGAATTGGGTACGATAAAAGAAGAAAAGGAAGAAGAAATAAACTCGTACAAAAAGGCCATGCATCACCGAACCAACCGGTCTCCCATCTCTTGTGTCAAAATCGCCACTTCAAAGCTCCACCCCACCGACATAAGACTTGTAATTGATAGAGAAGATGGAACATCAAGAAGTGTTAGAGATTTCCATCTCAAGTTATTTGGCCTCTCAGAATGGTTTGAAATCTCTAAACTCATGGTAAGAAGTGCCAATCCTAAGAAAGAAGTTGTTAATCCCAAATCAATCAAACAACCATGAAATCCATACAAGATCTAGAGAGAGAGTAGAGAGAAAATGTAATCTGATTAAGTCGGCCCTCTAAGTTTACAAGATATGAGTTATGCCCTAATTGTTCTCTCAATTGTTACATGATTAGACTAAACAAAAGCTATTTATACCTAAGGACTAAATAAGGAAAATAAGCAACTTTGACTTTCTCACAAGACTTAATACATTGACTTTGACTTTGACAATAATATTAAATCTTGAAGACATATTTAGACCTAACAATCTCCCCCTTGGATTCAAGATTTAAACATTTGAGAACAACAGTCTTCGGCTTCTTGAATCTTCAAAACTTCGGTCTTTATCAAGGCTTGTCAAAGTCAAATCGTCACAAAATCTTCAGACGGAGATTTTCTTTCTTTGATATGGAGCATTTGTTTCTTCACACAAGGCATTTTGATACAATGTAGCGCAAATCTAAGACTAAGAGATCTTCTTGAGAAACCAAGATGATCAATCGATTTTTCCTAAACTCTTGAAGAATTCTCCCCCTTTTCTTTCTTCGATTTGAGAAATTCTTGCTTCAGTAATGGTATTCACAATGTAGCACAAGTTTAAGAAAAAGAGATCACAAGATGATCAATCGATTTTTCTTAAACCCTTGAAGAAGAACTCTCCCCCTTTTACTATCTTGAGACGGAATCTTCTTGAAAGCTCGTTGACATGAAATTGAAATAAACATTTCTCCCCCTTTTTCGATGAAAGTGAGCATCATGATCATCGAAAACCTTCTTCAATTTCAGTCGCGTCTCTGATTATCACTAACAATCTCCTCCTTAAAGAATAACCTTGCTCCCCCTCAAAATAAGAATTCTGGAGCATGTTGTATTCTCCCCCTGAAAATATGCATATATTTCATTAATGAACAGTATTTGAAATTTTAGCACAGATTTAAAAGAATTGATACAAGGAAGATAAAATTCATTGAACTACACTTTATAACTACTAATATTTGATCATTTGAAAACTTTACAAAAGAAATTCAACTTAATGAAATTTAACAGATTTTTCAATCAAATGAAATCAAATGCATGTGTTTGGATTCAAATAGAAGACATCATTGCATATCAAGTTAAAAATGTTCAGTTTCAACCCCTTTATTAAATCTATTTGGTGCGCTAGCATGCGAAATATGATTAGCACCAAGCATATGCAATTCTAAAACATATAAGAATACTTCGCTCTATTTACACTATTTGTCCAAAATCAGGATTTTCACAAATTTACAGGTTTATTGCGACTTTGTATTTTCCCCAAGTATCAAGAGATGTGTGCTCATTGGCATCTTTTCTGTTAGGTCTTAATATGTGTGGAATTAGAAGTTCAGGGACTTGTCTTGTCATTTCTTGTAAATACCCTTTGGGTATAAGTAGTTTGTGTTTAACCTAGTTTTAGGTTAATGATCATTATTATTGTTAGCAAAACCTTTGTACGGCTACACAGTCTGCCACTGAATCTTGTTCATTCAATTCATCAATACAAGTGAGATTTATGGCTGATTATTGCTGATTGTGTTGATTGCTTATGTATCTGGGATCCACAATTGGTATCAGAGCAGAAGGACGTTGATTCAAAGGTATTTTTCTGTATTTTTCTTGATCATTCATCGCTCGCACTGTGTTCATATAAAGGATTTGATTGCTTCGATTTTGGTGTTAAAACCTAAAATTGAGGCTTGATCAATTCTTCTCATAAGTTTTCTAAGATATATATGTGTTTTCAAATCATCTGGTTGAGTAAAAATTCCTGATTTTTAAAATTCTTGATCTTTTTGGTGTTTGCTCCATGTTCGTGAAAATTACTAATTTTTCTTGACAAAAGTGCTAGTTGATTCGTTTTAGTAATGTTTTTGTGAGTTTTTGGGTTAGTTTCTTTGTCAGTACTAAGTTCTTGCAGATTACATCTCATCAACTCTGCAGAAATTCATCGAACCGGGTAAGTTTTTCTTGTTTCTGATTTGGTTTCGAAGTCCCGGTATTAATAACTCCCGGTAGTAATAACTCCCGGTGCTAATATCTCCCGGTGCTAATATCTCCCGGTAGTGACTATTCCGATATCTCCCGGTAGTGATAACTCCCGGTATAGGTATCTCCCGGTATAGGTATCTCCCGGTAGTGATAACTCCCGGTAGTAATAACTCCCGGTAGTAATAACTCCCGGTATTGTCATCTCTCGGTACTTCAATTCCCGGTACTTCAACTCCCGGTACTTCAATTCCCGGTACTTCAACTCCCGGTACTTCAACTCCCGGTACTGTGTCATCCAGTAGAACTGTCTTAGGCTTTATTCTGTTAGACTTTGCATTAGTAAGTGTGTTTCGTGTCTTAAAATCCTTTGAATCATCTCACGTCCTACGATCACCACTGCAATCTCAATGGCTTCACAAGACGCACTCGCCATCGGATCTGAGTTCAAGCCTCCTGTACTATATCGTGGGGAATACAGTGTCTGGAAAGACAGATTTTTGTGTTTCATTCAAACCAAACCTCTTTATGAGGAGATACTTCGTTCGCTCAAGGAGGGCCCCACTGTTCAACCGTTAATGGATGTTCCTGCTATTGAAGGTGGACCTCCTGCCCACAAAGTGCCAAAACCATATGACAAACTGACAGTTGACGAGAAACGTAGAGCTGATGGTGACACGTTAGCAAAAACCTATCTGGTTTGCAGTCTTCCAAACAACATCTATTGTAGCATAGACGGCTACAAGGAGACTGCAAAAGGAATGTGGGATCAGCTGGCTAAGATAATGCAAGGCAGTCGAGAGGGAAATCAGATGAAGATCACAAACTGTTTCACTAGGTATGAATCTTTCAAAGCTAAGCGAGGCGAATCTCTAACTGATACATATGAACGCTTCTGTACTCTTCTAAATGATTTGCACAAGAACAATATCTTCAAGTCAAACTTAGAGTGCAACATCAAGTTTCTCAAGAATCTTCAACCTGAATGGAAGGGTTTTGTACTTCATGTCCGCCACAACCGTTCTCTCGAAAATGTTCCGCTGCACGAGATATACGAGATGTTGCTTCAAGATGAAGAAGAAGTTATTGAGCTGATGGGAGATAGCAAATCTAAGGAGAAGGTACATGAAGATCCTCTTGCGTTAATTTCTCACAAGAAGGATAAACAGTCGTCACGAAGTTCTCATCGTGAAGAAGCTCCGAATGAATCCGAACATGAAGATGATGCACCAGAAAGTGATTCCGATCCTGAGCTAGATAGCATTAAGAAAGCTGTCGCCTTATTAACTCGGAAGTATGCTCGGAAAAAGTTTTTCAAGAAGCCGACGAATAACAACCAAAGATACTCCACTAATTCTAAGTGTCGGGATTACAAGGACAAGCACGATGAGAAACGCAAGAAGGATGATGGTAGAAAGAGCAATGATGGGAAGCGAAGTGAAGGAAAGTCTGAAAATCGAGATGATGATGAACCAGTAAAATGCTACAACTGCGGGAAGAGAGGTCATTTCGCCAAAGATTGCCGAAAGCCTGTAGTACGTAATGCTGAGTACTACAAGAACAAAATGCTTCTCGCAAGGCAGAAAGAGGCTGGTCAAGCATTAATGGCGGAAGACGATCACTGGCTGCTCAATACGGATGATGAAAATGAGGAAGAAGAAGCTCATATGTGCTACACTGGTCTGAATCCGGAAGATACAGATTCCGAAAATGACTCCTCCGACGAGCAGAAAGACAAACATGAGTGCCGGGTATGTGGTTCTTCCAATGCTAGCTTGTTAAATCAAATGCATGAAATGGTGCGCACTTTAGATTCTTTTAAAAACAAGGTTAAGACCAAAGACGCCCACATCTCTAAACTAGAAGTCGAGGTTAAGTTAAAATATGATACCATAGGCAAACTAGCTATTGAAAAGGCTGAGGACAAATGTGTGATAGATAATTATCAAACTGAGTGCTCGGCCTATTCAGAAAGAGCTAAACTCCTCGAGACCCAACTATCTGAATACACTCAAAAGTTAGAGAAATCTCAAGAGGGATTTTCAAAAACTATCTTGGTTCAAGACAATGTCTTAAAGGAAAATGAAAAATTGACCACAAAGCTTAAGGATCTTGAATCCAAACTTTATAAACTTGGTCAATCAGAACAAACCATCCACTTGAACAAGCCGAAGGAGTTCAAATATTACAACTCACTTTGGGGCCTCGGATACGATAATCCGTGCTACCTAAAGAAGGTCTTGTCTAAGGTTCCCACACTCTATGAATTTGATTTCATGGGCTTAGATAAGATATATCCAGAGTACAAAATCAAGTGGACTAAAGCATCTAAGGAAGATGAGGAGTTTGAGGATTTTAAAAGACAAACAGCCATACCTCTACCACCAATAGAGGCAAAACCTAAAACGGATAATCCCTCTTCGGAAAATAACACGAAATCGAATGATGCGCCGCCTAGAAAGAACATAAATGTACAAACCCCTTTTGTGTATGAAACGCTTAATGCATCGTATTTAAAAAGCAAAATTCCTTATCTCCCCAATGACTACTTTGACATCTGCTCTCTTGCTAAAACGGTTGAGACTCCGCCTCCTGTTCCAGCAACCTCAGATGAAGACTCTAATGACCAAACAGAGTTGAAACGGTATGTTCCACCTCTGATTTTGGAAAACATTATTTTTAAACTTGAAGAGTCAATTGTGAGAGATAAGGTGAAATATGAAACCGAAAGGATTGTTCTTTTGGATTCTATTGAAACGCTCAAACAGAATAGACCCGACACGCTACCCGAATTTGAAAGAGAGTCTTATCGAACTGAGATTGCTAAGTTGACGTCTCAACTGGCTGTTTTGGCATCTGAAGCCCTAACACTGAGAATGGCTAAGGGGAACTCTATGGATACCCCAATGACGCCGGTCACTACTGAAACAATCTCGTTTGATGATGCTCAGATCTTTTCGGATAGTTCATCGTGCAAGGCTTTTATCGGAGTGTCTGACGACACTATCCCTAAGCAGTTGAGCGTTAAAGATAAAGGTAAGGCCATCCAGTCCGATTTTGTTCAAAAGGATCTTTTACAAATTTTTGACAATCCGTTTGCGAATAACTCCTTATTTGACTCTGATGGAGACACTTCACCTGATTCTGCAAGAAGATTTTCTGAGTTTATGAACTCCACTCCTTGTCATGACGATGATTTTTCTAAATTTGACTTCGATCCGAAGCTTCCTAGTCACTCTAAATTTTTAGAAAAATTGCCAGAACCGGTTAATTTTGAGACGGGCGAATGTTCGAATTCGAAAACCGTTTCCAAGACCACTTCAAAAACCAAATCTAAACGTCGGTCTAAGAAACGTGGTACAACCGGTAAAGGCTCCTCTAAACAACCCATTTTCTCAAACTTCTCTAACGCTCAAACTAATGTAATTTCAGATAGTACGGGTCGGGGGAATGCGACTCGAAGAGAGTGGGTAGAGAAGAATGCTAAGATGCGCCCTGAGAAGAACAAGTCATTTACTTATGTTTTGAATAATAGGAATAATAACGACAAACATGAATTTGGTTGGAACAATTCTGTTGAACATGGTTTTAAATTTCCTGTTAAACTTGACAATGTTCATCAATTGATTGGTTTTTCGCGTAAATATGTTTGTTGTTCTGTTTGTGGTGTGAATGACTTGATTGACTCTAGATATGCAAATGATTGGGTTGGCTCATATCATATTTTTAATTCTCATGGTTCACGCAAATCCAAACCAAAAAGACCCAGCTCTAAACGGGTCTCAAACAATGGTGCTGCACCTAACACCCAAGGACCCACTACCAGATGGGTACCTAAACGCGCTTAATCTCTGTTTTGCAGCCCGGTCATGTGTGGTTTCTCGGTTATGGTTGCTCCAAGCACATGACTGGTAGAAGGGAGCTACTCACCAACTTCAAGGGGAAGTACTGCGGTGATGTTCGGTTTGGGAATGATAATGTGGCCCCGATCATGGGCTACGGCGATCTAGTTCAGGACAAACTCACGATCAAGCGGGTGTCCTATGTAGAAGGCCTTGGTCACAATCTTTTCAGCATCGGCCAGTTTTGTGACAAGGATCTTGAGGTGCGATTCAAGGCGAAGAGATGCAGTATTCTAGCTGACGATGGGACGAAAATTCTCGCCGGTACTCGACGGACGAACTTGTACACCATCAACCTCGCCACAATCAAGACTGATAAAGCGGTGTGCCTGATGTCCAAAGCTACTACTCAACAGAACTGGCTATGGCATCGACGGCTATCGCATCTCAACTTCAAGAACATCAATAGGCTGGTGCTGGGAGGACTCGTCAAGGGTATGCCAGAGCTGAAATTCGCGAAAGAACATCTTTGCTCTGCATGCAAAATGGGCAAGATGAAGAAGGTGTCTCACAAACCGAAACCGGTGCCAAGCACGTCTCGACCATTAGAGCTGATCCATATGGATCTATGCGGCCCTATGCGCGTTCAAAGCATGAGTCACAAGAAGTACGTATTAGTGATGGTGGATGACTTCTCAAGTTACACCTGGGTCAAGTTTCTTCATTCAAAGGACGAGACGCCCAATGTTATCATCAATCACTTAAAGGGAGTTCAAAACAACCTTCAGCTGACCGTAATCACGATTCGCACGGACAACGGAACGGAATTCAAGAATCGTACCATCAGTGACTTCCTCACTTCTCAGGGAATCTCACACACATTCTCGGCAGCCAGGACCCCACAACAAAATGGCGTGGTGGAACGTCGTAACCGCACTTTAGTGGAAGCGGCGCGCACCATGTTGTCACAGTAAGAACTTCCTATGTTTCTATGGGCCGAGCCTATCGCGACGGCGTGCTACACTCAGAATAGATCCATCATCCACAAGCGCTTCAACAAGACGCCTTATGAGGTCATCAATAAGCGCACTCCCAACATCGGATACTTTCATGCGTTTGGGTGCAAATGCTTTGTTTTGAACGATAAGGATTATCTCGGCAAGCTCAAGCCGAAGGCGGACGAGGGGATCTTCATTGGCTACTCCACATCTTCCAAAGCATACTGCGTCTATAATAAAAGGACCAAGAGTGTGATCGAGAGTATTAACGTGACCTTCGACGAATTGGTCGACCTGGCTTCTGGACATAACAGTTCGGAACCCGTACTTACTGGAGTGCTGGCTTCTGATCTCTCTCGATCGGAACCCAAGCACACAACAGTTGATCCTTCGTCGTCCAATCCGTCGAAGTCACAACCTTCTGAGTTAGATCTTCTGTTTCAAGTTTTTTATAATGATTTATTTTTTCCCCCAGTTTCTACTGATGCTTCTTTGAATGCAGATGGAACTACAGTGGTGTCGACCGACATGTCCGGTCCTCCTCCAACCCCCAATGATACTTCCACGGAGGACTCACCTACTTCACCAGTAATTGCGACGACGACACCTCCCTCATCAGTGGTTCCTACCACTCCTTCCTCTGGAGCGAGCAACGGCTCGGACGCCACTGCCACATCTTCGTCCACCGCTGTTGTATCTCTACTTGTGGCCGTTCCAAGACTACATCCAGTTCCATCCCTTGAAGCTGTTCAGAATCTACCCCTTGGGTCCTATGTCAATGCGGATAATTCAAAACATCTTTCGGAGCCTCTTCCCCATACGAGGAAATGGACTCGAGCACATCCTCCGGAACAAATCATCGGTGATCCGAATGCCCCCGTTCAAACTCGGACTACCACGGAAGCTGGAGACGACGTCGCACCTGCATTGCTGAGTAATACTAAAAAACGTACGGCAACCGGAAATGAATGTCTATTCTCTGTTTTTCTGAGCAACGTCGAACCTGCCTCCGTGAAAGATGCCCTACACGACCCGGACTGGATAATAGCCATGCAAGATGAGCTCAACGAGTTCGAGAGTCTCAAAGTATGGCATCTGGTCCCTCGCCCGAAGAATCGAACCATCATTGGAACGAAGTGGATCTTCAAGAACAAAAAGGACGAGAATGGTGTCGTGGTTCGAAACAAGGCACGTTTGGTCGCTAAGGGGTATCGACAACAAGAGGGGATCGACTACGAAGAGATGTTTGCACCAGTGGCCCGAATCGAAGCCATTCGGATGTTTCTCGAGTATGCCGCCCACAAAAACTTCACGGTCTATCAAATGGATGTGAAGACGGCGTTTCTGAATGGAGATCTAAAAGAAGAGGTATACGTCTCTCAGCCAGAGGGTTTCATAGATCCGGATCACCCGAACCATGTGTATCGACTCGACAAAGCATTATACGGACTAAAACAAGCAACGAGAGCCTGGTACGATAAACTGTCAACTTTTCTTCTAATTTCCGGCTTCTCGAAAGGTAAGATCGACACAACTCTTTTTATAAAGAGGGAAGGTGAGCACATTCTTTTAGTTCAAGTCTATATCGATGACATCATCTACGGTTCCTCTTGCCCACAATACTGTCGCAACTTTTCGTTCCTCATGAAAAAGCATTTTAAAATGAGTATGATGGGTCAGATGAATTTCTTTCTCGGTCTTCAAGTTCAACAACTGTCGACCGGAATATTCATCAATCAATCTAAGTACATCGCGGATATTCTTCGGAAATTCCAGATGGAACAGTGCTCACCCATGCGTACTCCTATGTCCCCCGGTACGAAGTTACACGCTGATCCTAACGGAAAGGCTGTTAACCCTACTACCTATCGAGGAATGATTGGTTCGCTGATGAATTTGACGGCAAGTCGACCGGACATAATGTTTTCTACTTTTCTGTGTGCTAGATTTCAGTCTAATCCTAAAGAGTCTCACATGATAGCAGTTAAGCGTATAATTCGTTACTTGAAAGGTACTGCTAATCTTGGCCTTTGGTACCCGAAGGACACAGGATTCGAGCTTACAGCGTATTCTGATGCTGATCATGCGGGAAGCATGCTTGACCGGAAAAGCACGACGGGACACGTTCAGTTCCTAGGCGACAAGCTGGTTAGCTGGGCCTCAAAGAAGCAGACTTGCGTCTCCACCTCCACGGCGGAAGCGGAGTACGTAGCCGCGGCCAGCTGCTGTTCCCAAGTGATTTGGATGCGGACTCAACTGAAGGATTACGGGTACAACTACTCGAACATCCCCATCTATTGTGACTCCAAAAGTGCTATCGCCATCACGAGCAATCCGGTGCAACATACAAAGACGAAACATATAGACGTGCGCTATCACTTCATCAAATATCATGTGGAGAAAGGTACCGTGGAACTCTACTTTGTGTGTACGGAAAATCAACTGGCAGATTTGTTTACCAAGGCGTTGGACGAAACACGTTTTTTCGCTCTAGTGTCCAAGCTTGGTATGCTAAATCTGAAAGTTTGAGTCTCAGTTGTACTTGTCTCACCTTTTCCACACAACGGGATAACTATATCTCTTATAGATATACTTATCATGCCACATGGCTTGGGTGTTTCAAGCACATCATCCCTCGTTTTCTGTACATTCAAGGGTAGGGTTTCCTTTCGTTTTTCCAGTTTTATATCTGTCTTTATGTTATTCGTATTGTCTTTGTTATTCCCGTGCTTCTAAATGTGTGTTTTCAAGATGATTCCTCGAATGCCTAGTTCCGAAGGTACGTATTCTATCTCTGCGAGGAAAAGCTATAATTTTTGAGAAATCAAGGGGGAGAAATATCAGTCTGATATGTCTAGGGGGGAGTTTTGTCATTTTGTCAAAGTTATTTGTTAAGTTAGTCTTTTCTTTCACTTGTGTGTTTTGTTTTTTTATTGAAAAAAAAAACAAAACAAAACGGCTGCTATTTTTGAAAAGTTGAGGGGGAGCGATGTCAGGTTGAAAATCTGAGGGGGAGAAGAGAATTTTTTCTTTTTGGTGTGTCAATTTTTTTAAGAATTAGCAGTTGGAATGTATGGAACCGGGAGAGTTGCGGGACCCGGTGCCAACCTCACCCGGTATCGGGACCGGGGTATATAAACAAGGTTTTCCTTAAACCTTTTCATATTTTTCATAACTCCCGCACCTCAAACTCCCGGTCCCAAAATCCCTCTGGCTTGCGATTTCTTCCACAATCGGACTCCAATCCTCACCAATCTTCAGGTATGCATCCTAATCTCTATTATTATTGCGTTTAATCACTTAGATCGAGCCTTAGAACACAACACACGATCGATTTCATCGATTTTAAATCGCGCGACTGTTAGGGTTTTAGACTCCCGGTAACTCCCGGTAGTCTCGACTCCCGGTAGTCTCGACTCCGGTAGTCTCGACTCCCGGTAGTCTAGATTCCCGGTAGTCCCAAGTACCGGTAGTTCCAAGTACCGGTAGTTCCATGTCCCGTAGTTCCATGTATCAGTAGTTCCAAGTCCCGGTAGTTCTATGTACCGGTAGTCCTATGTACCGATAGTCCTAAGTCCCGTAGTTCCATGTATCGATAGTTCCAAGTCCCGGTACCTTAAGTTTTTGAAACTCCCGGTGCTTTTGGTCCTGGTATTTCCAATTTTCGAGTACTGCTCTTTGCTCCGTAAGATTCGAGTTTTGCCTATATGCACCTTAACTGTTCCTTCTTGCTTTCATTAAACTCGGATCCTCCAAGACTCGAGTTGTGAACGGTCTTGCACCGCACCGACTCTCGATGTTCCAAATCCGAGAATACGGGCCTCGAGACTGGGGTATATGTCACTCAATGGGCTCGTAACTAACAATCCGGATGCTCTTACAGGTACATGGCGCAGCCAAATCCGAATCCACCTCAAGCCGACGCTCAATTACTCCCTGCGGGTCCAAACCTTCCTCTAGTTGCAAACAATTATCACCTTGTCCCGACGAATTTCAACTGCCAATGCCCAGTTATAGTGGAGATTCTGAAGCGCCATGCGCTTAACCAGGCGTTAACAGCTCATCCTTCGGTTCCAGCTGTTTACGTACATCAACTTTGGCGGTCTCTCGAACATATAGCTCACGGCCAACACTATGAACTCCGCGCTCGTATTGGCGACTCAACGTTCACTATCACGGTCCAGACCTTCCGCACCATCCTTGGTCTTCAGGCCGCAAATGCAGCTCCAGCTCCAGAAGCATTCGACGGGCATGTCACTGATGTAGACCTGTGCCGAGACATTCAGGCTCTCGGATATCGAGGTGGCCTTCATCAACCTTCGAGCTTCACTCGAACTAACCTCCAGCCTGTATGGTACACTCTGTTCACCATCCTGAACAGGTGTCTCTCTGCAGTGACGAAAGGCATTGACCGTACGTCAGTCAACATGCTTCGCTTATTTCATGCTGTTATCTACAGTCGCAATGTTGACTTCGCGGCGATGCTTTGGGCGGAACTCGTGGCACAAGTGCAAAAGAAGATCGAAGGCAATAGACGACTCTCATTTCTTCCGTATCCACGCTTTCTTCAAATGCTTGTCGCACATTTCATGGAATCCGATCTCACCATTCCTCGACGCGCTGATCACGAGGTACTTGTTGCTACTCGTATGACTCGTATTCAAAATATTCGAGTCTTAGAAGGTATAGTTCCTATGGTTATTCCTGCTGCCTTACTAGCTATCGCGGACCAATCGGCACTAAGTGTGTTAGCATATAGGACAGAGAACAACATAGTCGCTCCTATGGTCCAGCCAAATCCGGCTGGACCTGCCCAAGGAGCGCGAGCCGAGCGACGTGAGGGTCCACGTATGCGAGGACGAGGGGTTCGACCAGCAGGGGCTGTCGGACGGGGCGCGCAGAGAGAAAATGTAGTGAGGGGTTCAGGCGTGGGTAGTGTCGGGCGGTCATCACGCGATGCTAGTACGTCTCGACCTAGACCTCATTCACCGCCTGCTGAAGGCTCCGCCCTACACGATGTGGAGGTGGAAGGAGTTTCTCGAGTACACACAGCCGAAGAGGCAGCCTCCTCTTCCAGCTCCGAATCCGGTTCTTCCTCCGGAACAACTGTCGGCACCGCCTCTGGCTCCGAATCGGTATCCGGATCCGAGTCTCAATCAGGCTCGACCTCTGGTGACGAAGAAGGGTCTGAGGAATCCGACAGTGAGGAAACCGAATCTGACGATGATGACGATGATGCAACTAACCCCCAAGCCATTACTGGAGACATAAGGAGAGCGGAGGGAGTTTTAGTTGAAAAAGAAATTGAAAGTGAGCCTATGCGTGAAAGGAGAAGTAAGTTAAAAAATGACCGAGAGCGAGTGATGGGGAAATCTTCACAGATTACCCCCAACCAGCCTTCATCTGACCGGGCAGCCACATCTACTATTCCTTTGCATTTGTTGCATCGGGATATTGAAGAAGACGTCGTGGGCCTAGCGACGCACTTGCACAACCCCCCTAGCCACTCCGTTTCCTCTCAAAAGGATCCGGTTTCAACTTCTCACGGGGATCAAGCACAATTTCCACCGGTCTCTCACTTGGAGAGTTCTGGTGTTGAAACTAGAGACCAGCCTCCCCCGGTCTCGCCTTCTTTGGATGCACAATTGAGTCTAGATCCCTTTGATTCTGACATTTCTTTGGCTAGGACACGGGTCATTGATTCTGCTAACGTCGAGAGTCTTCATGCCTCGATCGGAACGCCCGGAGCGACTCTACCTTTTGGTAGTTCGCAAGGACAGGGCGGAAGTCCTACCACGGCTATCGTCACGCCAACCGTGAACGTAGGCGGTACTGCGGTGCAATCCACTGCAGCTACTACAACGGAAGGGCTAAGTGCCGCCGGAGTTAGTTTCCCGGAGTTCGTCTCCAAGGAATATGTGGACGGTGCCTTAAAGGTTGTCCAATCGGATATTATGAAGAAGGTTTCCGAGGACTTGGCGTTCATTCGTCGATCTATCACTGGTAAAGCCACGGCATCTTCGGTTCCTCATCCGACTCCCCAACTCCACCTATCCCGACCGTCAACCGCTCCGGCTGTCCAGCACATGTCCGTTGATGATCTCAAAGCCGCCTTACTGGACAAGTTGTTGACCGACTCCAACATTTCCGCTTCAGCTGATGCAGATTTAGTGAGCATTCTCCGCTCGCAAACCCAACCACCGTCCCCCTATCGCACCGACCGACTCAATTACGGCCCAACTATCCGATGTCAGGCAGGCCCTCGACAGGCTAACCGAGAGGGTCGCCAGCCTTGAAGACACCTGTAAGGGTCAGGTCCAAAGTACCAAACGAAGACATGATGATCCGGATGACCGTGATCAACATGAGGGGGAGAAAAGAATAAGACTGACCGAGCTGTCATCCGCGGCGGCAGAAACTTCAACGGTAACTCCAACTGAACCACAACAACAGCAACCGTCAGAGTCCGAAATGGTTCAGGACATGGAGATTTCTTCACCGGTCAGAGATATCTTAGAAGAGTCAGCAGACCCGACGGTTGAAAAGCCTGAAGGTCCATCGGAAGACACGTCAATGCCAACAGTTTCGGAGCGGTCCGTCCTAGAACTTATTGATGAGGACTCGGCCGGCGATCCGGAACTTGAAACCGATTGGAGGCAAAGAGCGATTGTTGCTATTCAGACAGAAACTGATGCCTTGTGGGAAATACAGGGCGATGACGATTTGATGACAGAGTTTGATTATGACCAACTTCTTCTTCTGGGTGAACAGGTATCTACCGCTTCGGCTGATCTTACTGATCCTGCAGGTTCATCTGAAATCATTGTGTCAATTCCAGAAGCGGTTCCACCCCAACATCCTCAACCAGCTCGTTGGGAAAGGTTTCGAATCTTAGTACCATATCTGGAAGAATCTCATAAGAAAATCTTCGCTCACTGGATAAGGCCTCTTGACCCTGTACAATGTCATGGGGCCACGTTCCTTGATGAGCCGATCAGATCGCAGTATGTGGAAGTTATGAAAAGAGGCAGAATGAGACATCAGGTTTACTCTAAGCACAGAATCACCGAAATCGTGAGTATTGAATCAGACAGAATCGTAAAAGTCGTCTTCCCGACCTTTTCAGTAAAAAGGGATGACGGAAATATTTGGACCTTCTCAGAATCCGATTTCAAACATCTTTGCCTAAGAGATTTTCCAGTTCTACTCAGATTTGTGAAGACTCTTACTATTCGGCCTCTACCTTATACCAAAGCCCTCAAAGCTATCAAAAGATTCATGAAGTGCACGATCACATTATCCTATATTGAAGACTTTCAGTTGAGACTCGAAAGTAATCAGAAAAAGATCAACATCTTAAAGCCCAATCTGAACCTCCCTGAAGACGCACAGGTACACTCTTTACTTTCTAAACCAGAAACAGGGTTCGTGTATCTGAACGGAAAAGGGGAGAAACGGTTCATCAGAAAAAGTGAAGTGCATAAATTTAGCGAGGGAACATTGGTGAAAATCCAGTCTGATCTGAAGAAGATTTTAGAAGAAGAAGTCAAGATTGCTCCTCCAGAGCAGTATGTCAATCTTCGCGAGTACCTTGCCGAAGATCTTCTCAAAGCCATTGAAGACCGGCTTGAATTCAGAAGCAGCATCAGATATTTTGAAGTGCTCTTTGCCATCCGAAAGCGCTATGTTCCAGACTGGCGTGAACGCGAACTTCTATTCCAAGGGGGAGATTGTTAGGTCTTAATATGTGTGGAATTAGAAGTTCAGGGACTTGTCTTGTCATTTCTTGTAAATACCCTTTGGGTATAAGTAGTTGTGTTTAACCTAGTTTTAGGTTAATGATCATTATTATTGTTAGCAAATCCTTTGTACGGCTACACAGTCTGCCACTGAATCTTGTTCATTCAATTCATCAATACAAGTGAGATTTATGGCTGATTATTGCTGATTGTGTTGATTGCTTATGTATCTGGGATCCACATTTTCTTTTGTGCTCATTGACATCTTTTGATTTTGTGCTCATTGGCATCTTTTAATCAAAAAGTTTAGTAGGAATAAGATACACCGTTAAACATGGCTTTCTATCTAGTTCTATAGCAGGATTTGGGTCAGCGGATCCCAGACCAGTTGGCCTTAGGTGCTAGGTGTCGAGCACCCATTAGAACTTACTTTCCCAAACCAGAAAGGCCACATCGATATATCGTAAACCCATTTGTACAGTAGAACATGGCTTTCTATCTGGTTCTATAGAAGGATTTGGGTCAGCCGATCCCAGACCAGTTGGCCTTACGGACTAGGTGTCGAGCACCCCTTAGGACTTAATCTCCCAAACCAGAAAGGCCACAGGCACAAACTTTCAAACTAAATGATTAGATTTAAAACTTAGAGCATCTTAATCACTTGGTTCTAAAACATAGTGTTTCCCCCATGTTTTCGTTTCCATCCATCATTCTGACATCTAGGCTTTTTGAGCATTATATTCTATATAAGTCCATAAATCCATAATTTTGAGCATTCAGCATAATTTCATTCATGGTTTGCTGACCTTTCGATTTATTTCAGAAGTGAAAGATGAAACAGATGCAACTCAGATAATACAAAAATACTTGTAAAATCATCTTTTAGCACACATTTAATTCATTGAATGAAAATTGAAAATTTCATCTCATTGAATTAAATTTGTAAAGATTCAAATTTTCAAAGCAGTAGAAACAAAGTATAATACAATGTTACCTTTTACCTCTTGTTCCTTGAAATAGAAAGATGTGACAGTTAAGGATATCACCTGAGAAGTATGATCATGCGGTAAAAGATTTAACCTGATAAGTACGAGTTCTAAACTGATTTGTTTAGAAGTCTTAGCCATTGAAGTACGGGTCCTGAACTGATTTGTCCAGAAGCCATTGTCGTTGAAGCACGGGTCCTGAACTGATGTATTCATAAACCAATTACGTTAAATGCACAAATACATCTTCTTCCGAGAGTTCAACGCTTTGCTTCTAAATCTGCAAAAACAGATTAAGTTGATTTTGGTACCCAACGCGTCTTGGGTCCTGACTTGTTAAGCGGAGCTCTATAGGAAGGAAAATGATAAGTGCCATACCAAAATTGCGCATCATTATTTTTAACAAAATCATTAGTTCCACAATAAGAACAGCAAATATTCTTTTGTGCAAACCTGATTAAATTATTTGTGGAATATAATGAACCAGGTTTAGCAAAATATTTACCTTTCAGGTTAGTGTTCTTGTTGGGAACAGATGATTTTGGTACATCTTTTTGAGGAATCGTACCTTTCACTCTCCATTGCATGTTGACTTTCTTATATGAAGGAAGATCGGCAGATTGATACTTAGAAGAATTATCCACTAAATGATCATAGAAGAGATTAGAAGGTCGAATCGGACTTTCTGAATAGCTTTTGGATTTGTTAAATGACTTCACTTTGTAAGCTAAGTCATTCCGTTCTTTGGTCACAAAATCAAGCTTCTTCAGAATATCACACTTAACCCTCTTTTCTATCATGATATCAGTTGATAACACAGCCAAATTCCTTGTCAGCTTACGTATTTCTTGCTGAAATATCTTCCGTTCAACAGAAAATTCATCTTTAACGCTCCTAGCTTGAAATTCAGCTTTCTTCCTCTTTTCTAGCTCTTGTCTTTCTTCATCTAATTTCTTTTGAAGCTCAGAAATTTGCTTTGACAATTTCTCATTGTTCGCTTCAAAGACTTTCCTTTTATTTTCAAATTCAAGCCTTTCCTTCTCCAATTTCTCCTTTTCAAGAAATAAAACCTTCTCAAAGTCTGAATTTTGCTTCGAAAGTTTTATGCACCGGAGTTCAAGAGCTTTCTTTTCTTCATTTTCTTTCTTCTCAGAAATTGAAGTCTTTTCAAGTTCAGAAATTTTCTGAGAAAGAGAAAGAATTTGCTTTGCATAGCAATTTTGTCATTTAAACGATTAGCTCTTTCTTTTCTGAAATCCTCTCTTTCTACTTTGAGCAACTTTTCCATGTCAGATAACTTCTTTGTAAGCTCAATGACCTTTTCCTTAAGATCTTTATTTTCAGCTTCTGACATGTTCTGTTCCTTGTCCTCTTTCTCGACTTTCTTTTCTTCTTCCTTTCTCTTTGTAAATGCAACTTCAGATCCATGCATTTGCTTAGATAACGCATTCCACATCTGCATTGGGTTGTGTTTGAAACATTCAACGCGTTTGTAAATGTGTTGCGGAAGTTGATTCAGAGCAAAGATTAAGCTGGATGAAGCTTCCTTGTCAGCTTTCTTTCTTTTAATCTCTTCTTCTGTAAAATCATTCTCCATTTTATATCTGATCATTGGACCTTCGGAGAAAGATTTTATCATATTCTCTCCATTTTCTCTACTCGCAATAAAGTCGATGAACGAAACACTCCATCGTTCAAAATCAGATTCTTTGATCAGCACTGGAAGTCGGTTCATGTTCGCTTGACGGTTAAAAGATCTTTATAATGAAAAATCTACTGAAAAATAGAAAAATTAACCTCCAAAATACAAGAAAAATTTATCAGTTATGAGTAAAAGCAGGTAAAAAAAATATAGGAACTAAAAGTGAAAAATACTAAGACTCAACAAAAACAAGGACTAAAAATGACACAAACAAAAAAAATACTCAAGGGACTAAAAATGTAAAATTCTAAAACTTACAAGTCAAGGGACTTAAAATGTAAAAACCTAAAACTTAAAACTAAAAGGACTAAAAGGACTAAAAATGATAAAATTCTAAACTATAAACTACAAGTACTAAAATTGTAACAAAACTAACGATTCTAACAGAAAAGGGACCAAAAATGTCACAAAACTAACGAAACTAACGAAACCCCGTTAGTTTACTATTCATCATCATCTTCGTTGAAACCCAATCTGCAAAAGTCGATATGGAATCAAACTTTTCGACCAAAACTGTTCGTTTTTGATCCCTTAAGCTCCCTTAACTGATTAGAATCCAAAACACGCTTTCAAACTCTCAAACGAAGCAACCGAAAGTTTTCGATAAAAACCGAACGAAAACTTTAAACGTTGATATCTTCTTCGTTTCTCGACGAAAATTGCTGATTTTTGTTGCGTTGAGATCGTAATTCGAATACCAATCAAATGCAATGAACAAATCTCGATCACACTACGATTTTCGAAGACCCACTTTTTCCGGCGAAAACTCCGGTGAGCTTTTCTTGAATTGTTAATGGCGCAAACTGAACTTTTATTGATCAAAAGAAGATCAAATTAGAAAAATCCTTCAGCTGGTGTATGTGGCGCAAATCAGAAAATATCCTTTAAGAAGCTTAACAAAAACCAAGCTACACTGAACTCTAGGCTACGTCAATTCCTTTCTTCAATCGTAAACACACCATCATCAAATATCAAATGATAACACAGCTAGTGTAGGTGGCGCAAAGTGCAACTCTGAAAGTGGAACAAAGAAGATCTTAGGTTTGCGCTAGATGCAGGTGGCGCAAAGTAGGTTTGCGCTAGAGGAGGGTAGCGCAAAGTAGGGGTTTGCGCTAGAGGAGGGTGGCGCAAAGCTTCAGGAATCCTTCAAGTGAAGGTGAGAAGTCACTAATCAAAATAGAGATTTCCTTGTACTCACGCCTCACACACGAAACACACATATAAACACACACACATGCACCTTATACACACACACAGCACAAAATTAAAATACACATGTTTGCCTGCAGGTTCTTTGAGTTAGTTTAACCACACACATAAGCATCTCAAACACACAAACATGTAGCACAAAGTTAGAAATTTCCATGTGGGAGGTACAAAGTGAAGGTTTGCGCTAGATGACCATGGCGCAAAGTGAAGTTTGCGCTAGAAGACCATGGTGCAAAGTTGATTTTACTTAGATGAGATTGGCTCAAAATTAGGATAAGCAGGTGGCGCAAACTTTGGATCTCAAGAACACAAGATGAACAAAATCAAAATTCTTTCAAATCTTGATCAATACTCCGAATTAGGCAACCAAATTTTGTAGGGATGTTAGAAAAACAGTTTCTAACACGATTATGTAAACCAATTTCGCTGAAAAACACTTAATCGAAGTCTGAATGATTAATCAGATAGAAACGATCGAACCGAACAAAAACTCCAAGATCTTCAAATTGACCTCCAAAAACTTGAAATTAACCCTCGATTCTTGAACAAGAATTGTTTCAAATGTGATTTCTAACACCAAGAACTCAATATCCAGTCGAATCAAACTCAAAAATTGCAAGAAATTGAGAAAAAGAGATTTTCTTGAAAAAATCAAGAAAATCAATCGATTTTCCTCAAAAATCCAACAATTTTGATCTTAAATCGTGCAAATTCTTCAGCAGATCTTCATTAACTTGCTCTGATACCAATTGTTAATCCCAAATTAATCAAACAACCATGAAATCCATACAAGATCTAGAGAGAGAGTAGAGAGATAAAATGTAATCTGATTAAGTCGGCCCTCTAAGTTTACAAGATATGAGTTATGCCCTAATTGTTCTCTCAATTGTTACATGATTAGACTAAACACAAGCTATTTATACCTAAGGACTAAATAAGGCAAATAAGCAACTTTGACTTTCTCACAAGACTTAATACATTGACTTTGACTTTGACAATAATATTAAATCTTGAAGACATATTTAGACCTAACAGAAGTCTTCATTAAATGCATTGATGAAATGATGAATAAGATGAAGGAACTGAAGAAGAAGCACAATATTGTTCTCTCTACCGATGAACGTGCCCGATTTCAATCTTTAAGAGAAGACGTTCGTCTACCCAAAACCAAAAACCAATCGGTGAAAGATACAATTTTTAAAGATATGGCTGCTAAAGGGAAAGTTCCTTACGTGGGCAATCTTGACTTGTCCATCCCTACCTCCACTCAGTATCCCCCAACTACATTGTGCCTTTCACCTATTCTTTGTCTCTTCTTCAACGATGCACTTGGGCACCGACGATTCTTTCGATTCTCACAGATTCATCTCGCCGACATCATCCTTCTTCAAGGCATCTACAACCTCATGCCTTACATCCCTGAAGCTCAACCTTATTATCAAAATGTGGTAGCAGAAATGAAGCGTCGCAACCAAGCACCAAGAAAATGATCTAGGTGTTTTTCCTTTTCCCGTTTAAGTACTTGTAAAATTTTCTTCATTTCCGGATGTATGAAGATTTAAATAAATGCAAGTACTTCTTTTCTATTTGAATTTCCTTGTTGCACATAGTTATGTTTCCTTACTTGTAAATATTGTTTATAGTGTACAAACTCATACAAAAGAAACATAGATCAAAAAGAACAAAAAGAATGGTCTATGTGAAAAGAACCTAAAAAGAGTAAAAATGGTCAAATTGCACTTTATTTTCAGATACTCTTAAATATTCTAAGTATAGAGCTCAAATTCAAATAGGGGGAGATTGTTGGGTCACCAAAGATTTGAAATTGACTCACCGATGCTTTTCCTTATATCTTACTTAGAATATTTTTGCATGGTTCTTTTTGATGACTTGTACAAGATATCAAATGTTTGGTGAAGTCAAAGATCAACCAAAGTCCAGATTAAAGATTCTCTCAGTGTGGAAGTGAGAAATCCTACATCAACAAATTGCAAGTCATTGACCACCGATGGTGTTCCCACACATCGGTGGACACTTTCCCCACCGACCTTCATCCTGTCGGCCAACATCATCCCACCGATAAGGATGCTCAAATCGGTGGGATCACTATTCTTTTCTCATGAATGTTCTTCTTCAAAGAAAGTCACAAGTTTCAAGGCACTCATATCGGTGGAACACTATTGATGAAACTGTCTTGGAAAACACATCAAGAAGATCATTTATTATGTGACAATATCTATTGCCAGATAAAAGTGACTATTTGTCGTTTTATCTATTATCAGATAAAGTCTCAATCAACATGGATATTCTTCCTAGTACTAAGGAAAAGGTGATAGAGACACATCAACTTTTCAGGAGTCAACATCTACAAGCAAATCTCCTGATGACAAGTGTCCTAAGCATTTAATGCTCATCACACTATAAAAGAAGGAATAAGCTCCCATGCAAACTACGCTTTCTGGAAAATTTCCTCAGTGCAAGAATTCTCCATTTTGCTCAAGAACTTTTAAGCTTTGTTCTAAGTGTTCAAGTTGTTTTAGTTTTCAGTATACTTTGTGAAAGATTGTTAGAATACAGTTTTTAGATTCTATGTGTAATTCTTGTTGAAAGTTTTTCAATAATAGAATTAAAATTGTGAAAAATCTGAGTATTGTATTCAACCCCCCCTTCTACAATACTTGTTAAGCCATCTGGGACTAACAGATCTTGTTTTACAATCTGATATCACTTAGTTATTAATCATATGTGATTTTGTTTTTAGTAAATCATATGTGTTACAATGAAAAATCATATGTGATGTGAGGCTTGTCTGATACACATTGGGTTATGTATATGTAATCATATATGATTTGATACATGGTAGACAGGTTTGAATGAATCAATGGCAGAATCAGATACTCTTGACCTAGAATCTTGATTTGAAGAATCAATGGCAGAATCAGAATTATTTTCAGATACCAATGGAAATTCGACCATATTAGACAGGTTTGATGGATCGATTTCAAGTTGTTGACTAAAATTTTGAAGCCTATCGGTTGATTTTGATGGATCTGTGATTGAAGAAGATGAATTGATTTCAATGCCTACAAATTTGTTGTTCTGAATCTGAGAAGAGTCCATCAGAATTACTCCCATTGATTCCAGATTTGTCAGTCGATCGTGCGAGCTTCAAAGAGGAATGGCGTAGTTGATAGATGAAAGAAAACGAGGGATGGGAATGCGCAGGGAAGGTTTTGATTTGGACTTTAATTAGAAAACGTAAAATGACTCATATACCCTTACCATTTAATTCCCTTAATAAATCAAATGGTTGGTTGAGAATGTTCCTCGTGTTTTCTTAAATTGTTACGATTCTCGTTTGAACCTTCCTCTCTCTATATATATATGTATCCGTCAAATAGAAAAAGAATGTTTAATTTGACCCATGGTTTAATGAAGTGTTTAATTGAAAACCAAATATTGACATGCCTCTAGGCTCTAACAATAAAAATTAAAAGCCGGCGGTAAAGTTTTTTATTAACGGTTTTAAAGGGGAAAATACCATCGGAAAAAGCACGGTCAAAAATTATACCGACAACTTATACTGATGAAGTTAAAAATTAGCTACATACATAGCAGTAAGTCTCAAAGTTATACTTATAGAAACAAAATGTGAAAAAATGTATTTATGGATTAGTATAATATATATAGGCTACGTTTGGCAAACTAGCTGATAAGCTAGCTGTTGACGGATAAGCTAGCTGTTGACGGATAAGTTAGCTGTTGACTGATAAGCTAGCTGATGAAGAAATCACGTTTGTCAAAACTAGCTTATAAACATGTAAAATGACCAAAAAGGGCATCTTCAATTAATTATCAATTACAATATTTAATTATATAATTAAAACAAATTTGTAGCAATATAATATGTTAATTAATACAACTAATATAATAAAGAAAATTTAAATAATATAACATGTTAATTAAAAGAATTTAAAATTTATTATTACATATATACTATAATTTTTGGATTTGTTAAAACAAGTTTTAGAAAAAATATATATTAACGAATGATTTTAATAACCGTTACATACAATATGAAAAAATAATCAAATAATAATTAAAAATATAATAGTAATTGATATTAAAATATATTGATTAATATTAGAAATAAATAAAAATAATTTATATGATTAAGAATAAGAATACTCTAAATAATTAAAAATTAATATCAATGTATTAATAAAATTTAGTTTAATAATTTTCAGTTAATATTTATTAATTAAATTTAAAAAATTAATATTTATTTATAATAATAGTTAATAAATAATAATTAATATTAATAAGGGCAATATTGGAATATTCACAAAACGCTACTGAAAAGCTACTTCAAGTAGCGTTTCAAAAAGCTAACTTATGGTCATCTAAGCATGTACCCGGAAAAAAAGCTAGCTTTTTTTTACCAAACAATGCCATAATATTAAGTATTGGTTATTTGGTCGTTTTAATCTTCAAACCAAAACCAGACCGCCAATTTGGTCTTCTTTTGACCAGAACAAATTGCCTAACTGTTTAAACTGTCAAGACTCAAGAACAAATTGTCGTAATCAGTAGAGACAAGAGAAGCATGAGGAGACGCGCCAAGCAGAAAAGGTACGCCAGAAACAACATGAGGAGATGATGGTCTTGGTGAGGCAGTTTACCCAAAGTTAGCAGTTCCCCCCCCCCCCCCCCCCCCCCCGCCCCCCCCCCCCTCACCGCCAGAGTTTTGATCTTTTGGTTGTATGTTTATGAACAAACTTGTAAGAACAATTTGTATTTATTTCACCCGAACAATCATTGATGGACTTTAATTAATGTATGATATTTGATTTCCAATTTTTAGCAGTTTTTTTTAAGTTTTTTCCCGAGCCAGTTAATTTCCAGCAGAATATTTGAGGGTGATTTTAATGACAATATAATTTAGAAAACCTGAAAAATATTAAAAGATTAAATAAATTACCGGCGGATTATCACCGACAGATATCCGTTGAATAATCCATCACTAATTATTATTCTCTAAACAAGAAACAATTTTCAATTAAATAAAAAATAAAATTAATTACACAATTAAATTACCGATAGATATTCTGCCAGAAACCCGTTGGTAATTTAATTGGCATGATTAAAATTAACTATTAAACTGAAACTATTTAGAAAATGAAAAAAGTTAGTGGTGGCTTACCGGCGAATGTATCCACCGGAAAAATGGAATCCCCCCGCTAATTCTGCTGGTAAGTACCATTTGTGGCGAAAGGTTTTCCAACCGGTGGATCTGTCGATAAATCTCATTAGTCTTGTAGTGTAAACTCTTATCGAATAAGTGCTTAATCAATATCATTTACCCGGATCAGTTTTCAAGGACCGAGAATTATGTCCTGTAAAAGACATATAGCAAGGACAAATAGTCTTACCTAGTAAGTGAGATAGATTTTTCAAAATAACCACTTACTATATAATATAAGATATCTAGATAGATCAGAAATTAAACCATGTAACGCTTTAATTTCCAAAATCACCTTAAGTACATGAATAATGATCCAAGATCTCTAAGATAAGATTATAGTTGAAAATACATCAAGTCTAACCATAACATTCTTACAAATATTCACAATATAAAAGCTTCATACAGAACAAATAACTAATACGTACTAACTAACCACATGGCTTCTATGCAACCTTCTATCATGAGGCAACATCTTGCCCTTGCCCTTGCTAGTGGTCCTGACACAATATTGCCTGAAAAAATCTAGTTTTGAAAACGTAGGTTAAACCAAAATATTCTAGTGAATTTCTTGCAAACAACAATTTCATCACACGTCAACGTACAAAAAAACTCATGATGAATGCAGATTCTGTCTGGACTACGATCAATCTCGACACTGGCGTGTCACACACTTAAAATGGATGCAGACTTTGTTTGGACTACATCTCATCTTAAACATAGACAACACCTGTCACTTAAACCACTTGGATTGTGGCGCACTGTTAAGGCTCCGGGGATGTAGAGGAAATCTCATCTTCCACGAGTTCGAATCTAGGTGTTGCCAAAGCCCTTGTGACCATGGAGGTTCTTCTATTATGACTCCAAGCCATTCGTGGTCGCCCGAGAGATTAGTTGATCCGCATAAACTAGCCCGAAAACCCATGGTTTCCAACAAAAAAAATCTCTCGACACTTAAAATGAATGCAATCTCTACTTTGACTACATTCCATCTTAAACACACACCAAACCCGATAATCCGTTACTCTTAACGAATGTGATTTGTAATTGAAATACATTTCATTGTAAGCATAGAGATCCACCTCTCCTAAAATATTCCTTTCATTTTATAATTGTGAGCATTTATTTATTCAAAACAAGTGTCCAATGACTTAGGGGGTGTTTGGGATTGCGTTTCAAAATCACGTCTCCGTTTCTCCTTATCGCTTATCTCCGGCCCCGAAAAGTTGCTCTGTATTGACTTCTCAAAAAATCGCGTTTCTCCGGACGTGAACCGTGATAAAGAGTTTTCAATCACAATCCAAACACTCACCTCCTTCCTGGAAACGCAATAAGGAGAAATGGAGGTTTGAAACGCAATCCCAAACACCCCCTTAATCGTCCAAAATATAATAATCCATTAAGTTTTCTCAGTTTTAATTTAAAAAAAATATTTGTCGGTATTATTAAATGTAACGATTATTTATTCAAAAACATATCTAATAACTTAGTCCTTCAAATATGAAAATCCGTTTTGAGTTTCTTGAGATTCCTTCGTAAATCTGACATAGAGGCCATTTATTCCAGGCAAGCACTCACCGGCAAAATTCAACATTATCACTTACTTACCGGTAAGATTTTAGCCCACCAAAGTCCAAAACGGTAACATATACAACAATTTTCTCAATAAGCGCTAATCGTCGTAAGAGCCTTCACCGTCGTTTATCGCGTAAGACTCTTAGTCATTAATTGCTTTAGCTCTTACTTGAGATAAGATTCATGTTTCGTGTCATATACATCCGATAAGATAATATAACTTAATAAAAGCTTACTCAAATAAACATTTGGTAAACGACCCAAGACAGTGGAAACAAGGTAAACTTTAAATTGTGAGTGAAGTAATTGGATCATTGCAAAATCAAACAATCGGGTAGTCCTAGGGGTGCTCAAAAACCCGACCAACCCGATCAACCCAACCCAACCCGACGTGGAAAAACCCAACCCGAAGCAACCCGATGTCCAATCGAGTTGTAAAATCTTCAAACCGTATGTATTGGGTTGATATCGGGTTACGATAATTTGAACCCAACCCAACCCGATGAACCCGATATATATATATATATATATATATATATATATTCAATCTCGTATACATCTCTATATAACTATATATATATATATTCAATCTCTTATCCATCTCTATATAACTCCTTCTCTCTCACACACACACACACACACACACACATATATATATATATATATAGTAGATGTTAACATATATATGTAAATTGAGAAAAACATTTGATGACGATATGTTTAAGATTTAAGAAAATATGCAAATTGAAAACGTCAAGTTATTTGATCATATTTGGTTTAAACATTTTTATATATAGTATCTAAGTATTGTTTGAATTATCGGTTGTATTTTAAAGACATGTTTCCTTTATTTTTATGTTTTTAATTTTGATTTCACCTTGTTTAAACACAACCCGACCAACCCGACTAACCCGATCAACCCGAACGGGTTGGGTTGGGTTTTGTCTTTGTTTGGGTTGGGTTGGGTTGAAATTTTTTCAAACCGCCAACATTGGGTTGATGTGTCGAAATGCCTTCAACCCGATCAACCCAACTCGTAAGCACCCCTAGGTAGTCCAGTCAAGCTTGGCTTCCTGTGATAGTTCAACAATTTTGACTTCTATTTGTAGCATTTATTGTGGGTACCCTATATATACAATCATTTAACATCATCTTTAAAACAGAAAATAATTACATTATTATTTCTAGTTAAAAAATAAAAATCTACGTTTTTTACATGTATCAAAACCTTATGAATACAAATACACATCTTATTTATCTGATGTAACTTTTGAGTTTATCCACCGTAACTCTGCAAGTCCAAAACAATATTAAACGAACCGAATAATATGCAAATTGATTTAAAATCACGATAAAAGTTATTTAGTAATCTACAACATGTTTTTAATAAAAGCATCTTCAACAGCTTCTCCATTTTGGAGAAATGGAGAATATGGAGATTTTGGGTTGTTTTTTTACTCCATCAGTTTCCCCAAATCTATCTCCAAAATGGAAAAAGTAGGAGAGAGAATAAGTTTTTCTCCAAATATGGAGTTAACCCTAAAAATGATTACTTAGAGAGAGCATCAATAGAAATCATTGAAAAATAATATTTAGAGAGAGAAATAATATTTTAATAGATAAATACAATATTTTAATATTACAATCATTGTTTTTTCTTCAAAACAGCGATCTGTTGGAGATGAATGTAATTTTTTTATAGATTTTGACTTTTGGTTCTCCATTATAAATAAATTATGAAGAAGGTGTTGGAGATGCTGTAAGTTTGTAAATCTCAATTTCTATTGATAGCCTACTCACCTTGAATCAATACCCTAGAAGGTGCACACTACATCTCGAAGGGCCATGGCCCTAATACATTTGTAAGGTCCTAATATAAAACCACATACTAGTCCGGTAATTTTTTAATCTAATTCAAAGTATAGTGAAAACTATTAGTAACCTAAATAATATAATATATATATAGGAAGGTTTAAACGAGAACGTTAACTATTTAAGAAAACAACAAATTATGTGCAAAATCACATGTGATTTTACATTAACTGGACACGCGCGACTTTGGCCGCGACTTAAGGTGGCAGGAAAAGTCGCGTAATCATATATGATTTTGTACATAGCGTCTGTTTTTTTGTTTTCTTAAATAGTTAGCGTTCTCGTATGAACCTACTTCAATATACACTACAGGAAATGTAGTCTATTGCGACGACAAAAGTCGTCAGCGACGAAAAAAAGTTGTTGCTAAAGATCAATATTGATCTTTAACGACGAAAAAAGTCGTCGCAATAGACTACATTTGTTGTAGTGATATATAAAAGGTTTACAGATGTCACTTTTTATCTGGATGGATTGATTGTCAGTTTGTCACCTCTACCGCAGGACATAGAAAAGTTAAAGTTAGAGAGTGACTTAGGTGTTGTTCGGTTCGTTTTCTGTTAAGACCTGAATCCATATGACTGTCTGAGTGGATATGGTTGTCTGCCTGTTAACAGGTAAGTTGGTGTTCGGTTGTTGTGCTGAATAAACAGTCTGAATGTCAGAAATGATCATTTTACCCCCGGTGTTTATTTTTGTCTGAATAAAACAATTGTTTGTTAAAATTAATAAGTACTTAAAATAAACAGATTCTACATATATATATATATATATATATATATATATATATATATATAAACCACATTGAGATAGCAGAAAATAAACAGATGTGATATATAATAGCCCCTTAGCAAGAAATAAATAAACAATGATATATAAACAGCCCCTTGCAGCAAGAAATATATAAACAAAGTGATATATAACAACCCCTTAGCAACAAGAAATCGATGGAGAAGGGTGCAAATGGCAGCAAAAGTCGAAAAAAAAAACACTGAAATGTGAGCAGCAAGAAATCGATGAAGAATGAGGCGATTGGAAGCAAGACATCGGAAAAAAAAAGTGACAAATCGACAGCTTTTGTTCATGTACAACAGCAAGAAATTGAAAAATGAAATCTGAGAGGAGCAACAACATTCGTTCATGTCAGCAGCAAGAAATCAAAAAAAAAAAAGAGAAGATACCTTAATCGATGGAGAAGGAGGATGTGTAGAAGGGCGATGATGGAGAGGAGCAGGTCTATGTTTTTGTTTTAATGGGGTAGGTGGGGAGAGGGGTAGTTGTGGAAAAATTAAGGCTGAATACAAAGGACACACATTTCCTAGCTGAGCGAATCAGCCCTAACCGAACACATGGATATGGCTGACCGAATAAGTCATATCCATTTATCAGCCCAATAAGCCACAAACGAACAGCCACTTAGTGTAAAAGCTTGGACTTTAAACAAGGTATAAAGCCTACTAGCCTAAGATCCAAGGAAGAACTAGAGATGGCATATTATGCAACACATTGCAATCTATCGTCAAACATAAACTTTAATACGGCACTGTTAACTATTCACTTGTATATTATATATGGTTTGTATACAAGATGGTCAGTAATAAATAATAATTACAACACTGACTGATTTTAAGGACTTTTAATCTATCTTAAAGGTGTTCCTGTTAGACAAAAATCTTGGATCTGACACTGATTGCATTGCATGAAACTTCTATATATAAAAATTAAAATGCAAATAACTTGAATATATTTTAAAGAAAAAATATCCAATTATAAAACTTTAAGTGTTCCATCACTAGGAATAAAATTTGTGGAACAAGAGCATCTCCAACAGTTTTTCTATAACTTTTGAAAATAGAGATCTAAAAGTCAAAATTTCTAAAAAGAATTACATTTAACTCCAACAGATTCTTTATTTTAGGGTGCGTTTGGTACGCAGACATGATAGAACAGGACAAGACGGGACATGACAGAACAAAACAGGATAAAACAATTGTTCAGCGTTTGGTAGACAGAACTGGAGTACATAACATAACAGATAACAGTAGATAAAATACATTAAAAAATTTAAAGAATGATGAAAATATAAAATAGAACGTGTATTTGATGTTTTAGAAAATAATTATATTTTATTTTAAGTTTATATTGGTAAAACAAAAGTCTCCTCCACCTTGTTCCATGGGGTGGGGATGGAACAAGCATGTTCAAGCTTGTTCCACTTTGTTCGTGTCTGTTCTTCATAAAAGTCCTGTCAAACATGAGACAATGATCTCTTTTATGTTCTGTCATGTCCAGTGTACCAAACGCACCCTTAGAGATTTCAACATCCATTATATTATTAAAATATTAGATACATTTATCACCACAATACATTTTTTTTTAAAAATTATATAAAATAATAATAACTCAATCCTATTGGTGGAAATAAACAAAAAAGTAATTTCTCTCTTCATATATCAAGTTTAAAAAGTTCTCTAAATTTAGAGATTTCTTAGTTTATTTGTTTTAGAGAACAATTTAAAAAAGCTGTTGAAGCAATTTAGAGAACAAAAATCTATTTTTTCTCTATTTTAGAGAAGATTAAGAGATCCTCTATAATTCTTAGAGCATCCACACCCATCTTGCACAAGGCCTTGCAAGATGACATGGCATGCCATGTAGCTTGCAAGGTCTTGTAAGTTTAGCAAGTACTTTCTAAATTAGAAAGATCTTTCACAAATAAAAATACATAAAACAAATACATTTTTATTTTATTTAATTTATTAATTTGTTTGTTTAAACATTAATTATTAATATATTTATTAAATTAAATTCATTTATTAAATTAAATTCATTTATTAGTTTATTTGAACATTATTTTTTATTATTCTTATTAAAACTTCTTACCCACAATTTATGTTAAATAAGTGATATTTTTTATGCAATGTTTTTTATTCTAGTGAAATAAAAGTACATTAATATAAAAAAATTACGAAAATACAAATACTAATAGATAAACGTACACAAACATCAAAAAATTACATAAGTAAATACAACATAAATATATCATCAATTTGTATTTTAATAAACGTTGCATGCTTTCAATATATCCATTTATTTTATTTGTTAATTAAATTATATTTATACAAAATATAGTAAAAGAAAACGAAAATAAAATTTTAGGTATTTATATCTTATACTAAATTTATTATTTATATTATAATTATCTATATTATCATTTATTACTTTAGAAAGGAATTTGGTCTTGTATGGATGGCGAACTAACAGCAATCAACCTCCATCCACCACCGACAAACCACTTATCCACATCTCCAAACCCAATATCTCCACCGACCCACCGACAGGTACATCCTCTGCTCCGACAGAAACTCATCCAACATCGGTGGAGGTTATGGTGTCTCCCACACCGACCCCTCTTCCATCGGTGGAAGTACCTTTGAGCAGAGGGAAGAAAAGAAAAAGAAAAATATAGTAAAGTATGGAACTCGACCCTCTGATGCTCAAACTCTAAAACTAAAACCACTTTCTCAAGGAACCGATCTCAATCTCGGTCTCTCTCCTCAAGAGATTGAGGAGGCAAGACTAGCTCAAAAGGTCTTGGATGAAACAAAAACTCTATCTTTGAAAGTGGCGAAAGAAGAAGCCGCAAAAGCCAAAACCACCGATCCCATCCTTGCCCAGAAATCTGAATTGGGTACGATAAAAGAAGAAAAGGAAGAAGAAATAAACTCGTACAAAAAGGCCATGCATCACCGAACCAACCGGTCTCCCGTCTCTTGTGTCAAAATCGCCACTTCAAAGCTCCACCCCACCGACATAAGACTTGTAATTGATAGAGAAGATGGAACATCAAGAAGTGTTAGAGATTTCCATCTCAAGTTATTTGGCCTCTCAGAATGGTTTGAAATCTCTAAACTCTTGGTAAGAAGTGCCAATCCTAAGAAAGAAGTCTTCATTAAATGCATTGATGAAACGATGAATAAGATGAAGGAACTGAAGAAGAAGCACAATATTGTTCTCTCTACCGATGAACGTGCCCGATTTCAATCTTTAAGAGAAGACGTTCGTCTACCCAAAACCAAAAACCAATCGGTGAAAGATACAATTTTCAAAGATATGGCTGCTAAAGGGAAAGTTCCTTACGTGGGCAATCTTGACTTGTCCATCCCTACCTCCACTCAGTATCCCCCAACTACATTGTGCCTTTCACCTATTCCTGGTCTCTTCTTGAACGACGCACTTGGGCACCGACGATTCTTCCGATTCTCACATATTCATCTCGCCGACATCATCCTTCTTCAAGGCATCTACAACCTCATGCCTTACATCCCTGAATATTTCACCGAAGATTTGAAATTGACTCACCGATGCTTTTCCTTATATCTTACTTAGAATATTTCAGCATGGTTCTTTATGATGACTTGTACAAGATATCAAATGTTTGGTGAAGTCAAAGATCAACCAAAGTCCAGATTAAAGATTCTCTCAGTGTGGAAGTGAGAAATCCTACATCAACAAATTGCAAGTCATTGACCACCGATGGTGTTCCCACATATCGGTGGATACTTTCCCCACCGACCTTCATCCTGTCGGCCAACATCATCCCACCGATAAGGATGCTCAAATCGGTGGGATCACTATTCTTTTCTCATGAATGTTCTTCTTCAAAGAAATTCACAAGTTTCAAGGCACTCATATCGGTGGAACACTATTGATGAAACTGTCTTGGAAAACACATCAAGAAGATCATTTATTATGGGACAATATCTATTGCCAGGTAAAAGTGACTATTTGTCGTTTTATCTATTATCAGATAAAGTCTCAATCAGCATGGATATTCTTTCTAGTACCAAGGAAAAGGTGATAGAGACACATCAACTTTTCAGGAGTCAACATCTACAAGCAAATCTCCTGATGACAAGTGTCCCAAGCATTTAATGCTCATCACACTATAAAAGAAGGAAAAACTCCCATGCAAACTACGCTTTCTAGAAAATTTCCTCAGTGCAAGAATTCTCCATTTTGCTCAACAACTTTAAAGCTTTGTTCTAAGTGTTCAAATTGTTTTAGTTTTCAGTATACTTTGTGAAAGATTGTTAGAATACAGTCTTTAGATTCTATGTGTAATTCTTGTTGAAAGTTTTTCAATAATAGAATTAAAATTGTGAAAAATCTGAGTATTGTATTCAACCCCCCTTCTACAATACTTGTTAAGCCATCTGGGACTAACAGATCTTGTTTTACAATCTGATATCACTTAGTTATTAATCATATGTGATTTTGTTTTTAGTAAATCATATGTGTTACAATGAAAAATCATATGTGATGTGAGGCTTGTCTGATACACATTGGGTTATGTATATATAATCATATATGATTTGATACATGTTAGACAGGTTTGAATGAATCAATGGCAGAATCAGATACTCTTGACCTAGAATCTTGATTTGAAGAATCAATGGCAGAATCAAAATTATTTTCAGATACCAATGGAAATTCGACCATATTAGACAGGTTTGATGGATCGATTTCAAGTTGTTGACTAAAATTTTGAAGCCTATCGGTTGATTTTGATGGATCTGTGATTGAAGAAGATGAATTGATTTCAATGCCTACAAATTTGTTGTTCTGAATCTGAGAAGAGTCCATCAGAATTACTCCCATTGATTCCAGATTTGTCAGTCGATCGTGAGAGCTTCAAAGAGGAATGGCGTAGTTGATAGATGAAAGAAAACGAGGGATGGGAATGAGCAGGGAAGGTTTTGATCTGGACTTTAATTAGAAAACGTAAAATGACTCATATACCCTTACCATTTAATTCCCTTAATAAATCAAATGGTTGGTTGAGAATGCTCCTCGTGTTTTCTTAAATTGTTACGATTTTCGTTTGAACCTTCCTCTCTCTATATATATATGTATCCGTCAAATAGAAAAAGAATGTTTTATTTGACCCATGGTTTAATGAAGTGTTTAATTGAAAACCAAATATTGACATGCCTCTAGGCTCTAACAATAAAAATTAAAAGCATTATCACTACAAGTAATCCAGCGGTAAAGTTTTTTATTAACGGTTTTAAAGGGGAAAATACCATCGAAAAAAGCACGGTCAAAAAGTTATACCGAGTTACCGACAACTTATATTGATGAAGTTAAAAATTAGCTACATACATAGCAGTAAGTCTCAAAGTTATACTTATAGAAACAAAATGTGAAAAAATGTATTTATGGATTAGTATAATATATAGGCTATGTTTGGCAAACTAGCTGATAAGCTAGCTGTTGACTGATAAGCTAGCTGATGAAGAAATCACGTTTGTCAAAACTAGCTTATAAACATGTAAAAAGACCAAAAAGGACATTTTCAATTAATTATCAATTACAATATTTAATTATATAATCAAAACAAATTTGTAGCAATATAATATATTAATTAATACAACTAATATAATAAAGAAAAATTAAATAATGTAACATGTTAATTAAAATAATTTAAAATTTATTATTACATATATACTATAATTTTTGGATTTGTTAAAACAAGTTTTAGAAGAAAAAAAATATATTAACGAATGATTTTAATAACTGTTACATACAATATGAAAAAATAATCAAATAATAATTAAAAATATAATAGTAATTGATATTAAAATATATTGATTAATATTAGAAATAAATAAAAATAATTTATATGATTATGAATAACTCTAAATAATTAAAAATTAATATCAATGTATAATTAAAATTTAGTTTAATAATTTTCAGTTAATATTTATTAATTAAATTTAAAAAATTAATATTTATTTATAATAATAGTTAATAAATAATAATTAATATTAATAAGGGCAATATTGGAATATTCACAAAACGCTACTGAAAAGCTACTTCAAGTAGCGTTTCAAAAAGCTAGCTTATGGTCATCTAAGCATGTACCCGGGAAAAAGCTAGCTTATAAGCTAGCTTTTTTTTTGCCAAACAATGCCATAATATTAAGTATTGGTTATTTGGTCGTTTTAATCTTCAAACCAAAACCAGACCGCCAATTTGGTCTTCTTTTGACCAGAACAAATTGCCTAACCGTTTAAACTGTCAAGACTCAAGAACAAATTGTCGTAATCAGTAGAGACAAGAGAAGCATGAGGAGACGCGCTAAGCAGAAAAGGTACGCCAGAAACAACATGAGGAGATGATGGTCTTGGTGAGGTAGTTTACCCAAAGTTAGCAGTTTTCGCCCCCCCCCTCACCGCCAGAGTTTGATCTTTTGGTTGTATGTTTATGAACAAACTTGTACGAACAATTTGTATTTATTTCACCTGAACAATCATTGATGGACTTTAATTAATGTATGATATTTGATTTCCAATTTTTAGCAGTTTTTTTTTAAGTTTTTTCCCGAGCCGGTTAATTTCCAGCGGAATATTTGAGGGTGATTTTAATGACAATATAATTTAGAAAACCTGAAAAATATTAAAAGATTAAATAAATTACCGGCGGATTATCACCGACAGATATCCGCTGAATAATCCATCACTAATTATTATTCTCTAAACAAGAAACAATTTTCAATTAAATAAAAAATAAAATTAATTACACAATTAAATTACCGATAGATATTCTGCAGAAACCCGTTGGTAATTTAATTGGCATGATTAAAATTAACTATTAAACTGAAATTATTTAGAAAATGAAAAAAGTTAGTGGTGGCTTACCGGCGGATGTATCCTCCGGAAAAATGGAATCCCCCCGCTAATTGTGGCGAAAGGTTTTCCAACCGGTGGATCTGTCGATAAAACTCATTAGTCTTGTAGTGTAAACTCTTATCGAATAAGTGCTTACTCAATATCATTTACCCGGATCAGTTTTCAAGGACCGAGAATTCTGTCCTGTAAAAGACATATAACAAGGACAGATAGTCTTACCTAGTAAGTGAGATAGATTTTTCAAAATAACCACTTACTATATAATATAAGATATCTAGATAGATCAGAAATTAAACCATGTAACGCTTTAATTTCCAAAATCACCTTAAGTACATGAATAACGATCCAACGGAAAAGGACTAAGTTATTTGGAATATTTAAGCGTCATCCATATACAGAACAGGGGCCGACCACACCAATCCCTGCCAAAAAGACGAAGGCACGGACTAAGGCAATTGGAAAAGGTAAGATGAAGTCCACCGTGCCTGGGTCTTACGTGCCTTCTTCCAATATCGAAAGGCGCATTCCGGCTAGCGAAATCGTCATCCAATGTATAAATAAGCAAATCCCCGTAATGGTATTACCATTCTATCAGATACTCCCCATCGAAAATGCCTTTTTTGCAACTCTGTTGGGGTTAGAGAGCGGTGGAAATTTTGAGGATACGGTTAGTATTTAACTTGTTTAACCTATCCATAAAGTAATATAATAAAATATTTTTTAGTTATAGGTCTAACCATCTAATTTTTGTGTATAGCACATCGACGCTTGGGTTAGAATGATCCAAGAAAGTCGCTCTACATCAGCGAGGTGGGGGGTGATGACATCAAATTTCTTCGAACTGATGGTGAAGGAGAAACAAGATGCGAGAGCCGTGTACAAGATGTGCAATTCTAAGTTAAATCCCCTTGACCCGCATTGGAGGAACCTCGACCGAGTATGGAAATGAATTTACATCTATTTTATTTAACTTGTTTATTGCTAACTATTTGCTTGTTATTGTAATATTTCAGGTGTACATCCCTATCTGCATTCCACAGTATCATTGGGTGCTCGGGGTTTTTGAGCTTAATGAAATGGTCATGGACTCATGGTTATATACGACAACCTTAAAATCAACCTATACGAGTTGCTTCTGAAACAAACCTTGTCAATCTTTACAAAGCGGTTGAGAAAGTTATTTCAGCTCATCCACGACACACGGCGAAATGACATGAGCGACAACTTCAAATGGGTGCATGCAGATAATGCACCACAACAGTCTAGACTCCTTGGGGATTTCGGTGTGTGGGTATGTAGTAACCTATCCGCGTTGATTGACGAGCGACTCCCAGCATGTGCTCCAGATGCCGTCACAGATGAGGCCATGAAGTGGCGACACCATATGGCGGAAACCTTTTATTTTTTCGGACAACCCCCTGAAGACGATGAGTAGTTTATTTTTTGTTTATTTCTTGTATAACATGTATGGGTTGTATTTTTAATATGAACCACTTTTCAGACTATTTTTAATGTTGTGTGGTGTTGTGAATTATAAGTTAGAACCACTATTTTTCAGACTATTTTTAATGTTGTATGGTCTTGTATAACATGTATGGGTTATATTTTTAATATGAACCACTTTTCGGACTCACATTTGGTCAACAAAAACGTGCTTGCTTTTCAGACGAATCCTGTCATCAACTTTTCAGACTGTCAGCAGCTTTCAGGCTTATCAATGCAGAGATGCTTTTCAGACGAATCTTGTCAGCAGCTTTTCAGACGAATCTTGTCAGCAGCTTTTTGCTTTTCAGACGAATCTTGTCATCAACTTTTCAGACTGTCAGCAGCTTTATTACACTTATCAGTGCAGGGCAACAACTCTTGCGACTATAAATAAGTGGTATGTTGAAGAAGTAATTCACAACTTGCTACAACTTACACCGTTTACAAACATTTCATAGCTTTCGTTCAACACAATGGCTGGAGGTTCCAGGTCTAACAAGAAGAAGTCAGCGAATGGGGCCGGAACTTCACGTTGTTCAAGCTTGTTCCACTTTGTTCCTGTCTGTTCTTCATAAAAGTCCTGTCAAACATTAGACAATGATCTCTTTTATGTTCTGTCATGTCCAGTGTACCAAACGCACCCTTAGAGATTTCAACATCCATTATATTATTAAAATATTAGATGCATTTATCACCACAATACATTTTTAAAAATAAATTATATAAAATAATAATAACTCAATCCTATTGGTGGAAATAAATAAAAAAGTAATTTCTCTCTCCATATATCAAGTTTAAAAAGTTCTCTAAATTTAGAGATTTCTTAGTTTATTTGTTTTAGAGAACAATTTAAAAAAGTTGTTGAACCAATTTAGAGAACAAAAATCTATTTTTTCTCTATTTTAGAGAAGATTAAGAGATCCTCTATAGTTCTTAGAGCATCCACACCCATCTTGCACAAAGCCTTGCAAGATGACATGACATACCATGTGGCTTGCAAGGTCTTGTAAGTTTAGCAAGTCCTTTCTAAATTAGAGACCTTTCACAAATAAAAATACATAAAACAAATACATTTTTATTTAATTTAATTTATTAATTTGTTTGTTTAAACATTAATTATTAATATATTTATTAAATTAAATTCATTTATTAGTTTATTTGAACATTATTTTTTATTATTCTTATTAAAACTTCTTACCCACAATTTATGTTAAATAAGTGATATTTTTTATGCAATGTTTTTTATTCTAATGAAATAAAAGTACATTAATATAAAAAAATTACGAAAATACAAATACTAATAGATAAACGTACACAAACATCAAAAAGTTACATAAGCAAATACAACATAAATATATCATCAATTTGTATTTTAATAAACGTTGCATGCTTTCAATATATCCATTTATTTTATTTGTTAATTAAATTATATTTATACAAAATATAGTAAAAGAAAACGAAAATAAAATTTTAGTTATTTATATCTTATACTGAATTTATTATTTATATTATAATTATCTATATTATCATTTATTATTTTAGAAAGAAATTTGATCTTACATGGATGTAGAAAGTGTTATTGTAAAGCTGATTTAACACTTTACAAAGAAGTTTGTTACTGTAGGGGTGGTGCGGATGGTTCTTATATGAGTAATTTGTAGAATAAATTTGAAAATATATCATCATCATCATCATCATCATCATCACATATCATCATTACTACCATCAAACATCATTTCTTTTCATTTATCATGTTCTCCCCATTTTTATTTATTCAAAAGGATGCAATAATCATAACATCCTCGTCTTTTAGCCAAGAAAAAAGCAAAAGAAAAAAAAAGACTTATTAAAAACAATTTTACAGGTAAAATATATTATTATCTTCTTTTCTAAATTAAAAATCAATTTTGTATTAGGTATATATTTGATGTCTATTTATAACAGGAAAAATATTCAAAGCGAATAGAAAGTAAAACTTGTGTTTATATGCTTAATGTACATCAATATATCAAGAATAATCTTTATGTTTAACTCATAGAAAATAGGGAATTTAATTAAAATACCCAAAGTTTGACTTTAACTTACCAAAATACCCAAAATCTCGATGAGTTTACCAAAATACCCAAATTTTTCGCGGTGGGCCCCGCGATCGCGGGCCCACACCCACGTGTCTCGATTCTTTGGCCAAAAGTCCCGCGGAGCCCCCCAACTATGCCCGCGGTACGCTTTTGGTCCCTGCCCACGGAGCCCCCCAACTATGCTCGCGGTACGCTTTTGGTCCCTGCCCACGTGTCACGACTCTTTGGCCAAAAGTCCCGCAGAGCCCCTCAACTATGCCCGCGGTACGATTTTGGTCCCTGCCCGCGAGGTACCCCGCGGTGGTCCTGCGGTAAGTTGAAATTACGTTTTTGGCCCCTCAAGTTTGGGGCAAAAAAAATACATTTTTGGTCCCTGTAGTTTTTAGGTTATCATTTTATGTAGTTGAGGTTTTTAATGTATTATTTCCTTTCCATTTTAATGTATTTAATATAGAAGTTAATTAAAGAAAATGTTTTCTCCATTTTAAGTTATTTAATAAGCAAATTAATTAAAAGATCAGTTATTGCAAATCATCTTCCCAACCGAAACGGATACAGTGCAGGTAAACAAAGAAATCTATGACTGGAATGCGTCCTGGATTCCGGTGATGAAGTCAACCTTTTCCTTGATGATGTCCTCCATTCCCGTGTAGTCGTCTTCGATTTCTTGTAGTTCCTCTTCTACTTCCTTAATTTGTCGTTGCACCTCCCGAACGTGAGCCCTAGCCATGGTCAGTTCTCGTTTTTTCTCCGCTAGATACTCCATTTTCCCCTGCTGAATCCCCCTGTTATGGTTCCACATACCTTTTACCTTATCAATGGATTTTTGCATTAAGGGAGTAATTCGTTGACTTTGTGGAAGACCCGTCGGCTGGGTACAATGATACATTGGTGGGCTTTTCCTGTCATTAGCGAAGTGGTAATTCTCCCATGCCATCTCCCAATCTTCTGCCTCCTCAGCCGTGAATGGATAATCGGCCACAGTTCGCCCATGGTTTCTCCACTCCTCGTCTGTTTCCGGTACCTTCCAGGTACTCCGACGAGCTCCATCGTTCAGTGGTTGGTAGGCTGCCGAACGTGAAGTTCCAGCCCCATTCGCCGACATGTCCCCCCTTGATCTTGAACCTCCAGCCATAGTGTTAAGCAAAGCGAGAGAATGTTTGTAAACAGTGTAAAAGAATGTATAAAAGATAGATAGCAAGTTGTGAATTACTACTTCAACATGCCATCTACTTATAGCCGTGAAAATGTATGTTCTTCATCAGGGATGTGGATATGGTCAAAGATTTCGTCTAAAAAGTTGTCTGCATGATTCGTCTGAATAGTTCACTGCAAGATTCGTCTGAAAAGAGCATGTAAGATTCGACTGAAAAAGTAACTGCAAGATTCGTCTGCAAAAGGAAGTCTGCTCTTGAATAAAGGTCTTTCATTAGGCTGAAAATTAGTCTTTAAGTAGTCTAAGGATTAATGCACATAACTAATTAATGAGAATTTAGATCAGATTTATATGGCACTGTCAAATGCAAGTTTCTATAATATAGATATTGTTCTACATTACATAATACCAATTTTTGCATCATATGAATCATTCCAGACAACAAGAACCAATACAGTATTAGTTACAAATCTCTGTTATACCTAAAAATATAAAGTTCTTTAGATCACACAAGGAAGACACCAATTTTCAGATGAAACTTTTAAGCATTCTAACCAAAGAAAACTCGGCTTCGACAATAAGACTTCCATTTAACAAAAACCCCTTCGCCGGTTCATTGAGTTCACTCAGTAGCATGAAACATGGATCATCCAGTTCCTTTGGGGTCAATTCCTAATCTCCTTGACCACCTTTGGATGCTGTCACATTATTGAACTTTCTCACTGTTTGTTGTATATGACTGTAACAGGAATTCTGCTCTTGAATAAAGGTCTTTCATTAGGCTGAAAATTAGTCTTTAAGTAGTCTAAGGATTAATGAACATGTGAATCAAGAAATAAATGTTTGTTCATCCAATAATCTATGTATTAGGATTACCGCAAGTTTCATAAACCTACTTACTAGGTGTTGGAAAATTTTAGTAAAAATATGGGTTTTACTAAACTTTGTACACATTTAAATATATATATATATATATATATATATATATATATATATATATATATTTGTTATATATAACTAACTCTTAGTAGGTTTATGTTCTCCTATATGAGAGCTTCGAAACGATATATAATGCGTCCAAAACGGAGTATGTGTGAATGAGATATCGATACTCAAAGTTGAGTAATTGGATGAAATTAGCAAAAACCAAATGGGTGTGGGAATGTGTCCCACATAGGAAGAGAGAGTAAAGTGTTGTTGCATGTTTTTACTGTTTTTGTCACACTTTTTAGGCTCCAAGTTAAATACTTTAACAAAATAATAAACAAAATTATAACTTCAATCACAATACGTTAACAAAATAAGTTAACACTAAAAATAACAATTATTTAATGTTACATAAACAACCTAATGTTGTTGTGTTTGACAATGCGCATAAATGGTCTCCGCCATATGTACGCGAAAGTCCCTGGCCTCATCTTCGGTGCGGGAAGGGTGTAACTCTACCACATCGTCTGAAATCAAGATGCTGGCATTACGGAATACCCAGACACCGCAATCCGCATTCATCCCTTGCTGCTGTGGTGCATTCTTGAATAACCTGTGACGGAAGTGCACTGACTTTTCGCGACGGTCCACATCCCTGATCCGGCTAAAGAAGTCCGACAGCACATTTTTAAATATGGCAAGACGCTCATTCAAACCGTCTGTGTAGAGATTTGCAGCGTCGCTGTCATATATGGTCATCACCATACGCGGAAGATCAAACACTTCGAGCAACCAATGTTTAGGATGCATGTAGATAGGGATGTACACCTGAAATATTACAATATTAGACAACTTAGTTAGCAACCAAACAACTTAAATAAAATAAGAGTAAAACGATTTACATACAGTATCGAGAAATCGCCAATTCACCCCTTCCATGCCATTGCATGAGTTAGCCACGGAGGCGGGACCTTGATGTTGAAGGACCATGAACTCAAAGAAAGTACTGTGCATCACAGTCCACCTCGTGTCTGGTAGACGGGAACGTTGGAGAATGCCGACCCAACAATCGATGTGCTATACACAAAAAATAGATGGTTAGACATGTAATATTACAATATTTGATTATATGACTATAGTTAAACTTCAATACTAACCACATCCTCTAATTCAGACTCCAAAGGGTCATCTGCCAGCAATACTTTGAAAAACGAGGGGGTGATGTCCAGGTTGAGGAAAGGGATGAATACCAGACTGGGGAGGTCACCAGTCTGGCACATGTTTAATATATCTGAGGCCGGAAGATGCTCCGGTGAAGCCATCTTTCCCTTTCCCGCTTTCTTACCCGCTTTCTTTCCCGCTCCCTTTTTTGCTCCCTTTGCTTTCTTTTGAGGGGGCGGTGTGGTAGATTTTTGCCGTGTCCATGGGGTACCCCACCAGCATGAACGTTTAGTCTCCCGAATCGGCCTAGACGGGTCTGCCACCTCCGCCTGTGGATCTACCACATCCATCGGGTCATCTTCCGGCTCCGAGAAGTGGTCCTCGACAATTTCTGGCTGACGGAAGTGTTGTCCCGACCCCATCGACTGAAAATTAAGTTATTAGATGTTTTAAGTACAATTTCATCATGTTCACAATTAAACCAAAACTACCAAAATAACTTACAGTCTGCGTGTAAGCTGGCGGTGTGACGTACGACGACCCCGGCATTTTCGGCCTGTAATAGTCTGTGTCCGATAGGCCAAGGAGGTCCGTGAATGATGTGGTGCTGAACGTCGAAATTGGGGTTGTGTACCCCCTGCACCCGACATCCCGACCTGCGTGACATTGATCATTATAAGAGTTACAAATTTAGGAACTAACATATAACTATAATGGTTACTTAATGTGGCTTACACTCTCCGAGATTGACGAATAGGATGTGCCAAACGACGGCATTTGGGATGTGTATCCCCCTGCCCCCGACATCCCGACCTGTGTGACATTGATCATTATTAGTCCCACAAATTTAGGAACTAACATATAACTATAATGGTTACTCAGTGTGACTTACACTCTCCCGGATTGACGAATAGGATGTGGTGCCAAACGGCGGCATTTGGGATGTGTATGCCCCCGACATCCCGGCCTGCGTGACATTGATCATTATAAGAGTTACAAATTTAGGAACTAACATATAACTATAATGGTTACTCAGTGTGACTTACACTCTCCGGGATTGACGAATAGGATGTGGTTCCAAATGGCGGCATTTGGGATGTGTATGCCCCCGACATCCCGGTCTGCGTGACATTGATCATTATAAGAGTCACACATTTAGGAACTAACATATAACTATAATGGTTACTCAGTGTGACTTACATTCTCAGGGAATGACGGATAGGATGTGGTGCCAAACGTCGCCTGTGCCCCCCTGTCCGAACGGAGCGGGGATCGGCGTCGTACTCGATAGCTAAAACAAATTTAGAACGTAATATTAATATACAAACTAAAAGATCGTGGCCGACAAATTAAGTTAAACACTAACATGAACAACGCCAAACTGTCTAGCGAATGCCTCCAGATAGTCTAAATGTGTGTCTACAGGCCCGTGGACGTAGTCCCACAGCTCATCATGACTGCCACGAAATGGCCCGTAGACGTGTGTCGGATCTTGATGGGAGGAGGAAGGGGCCGCCTCATATGGATCGAAAGGGGGCGGCTGATATCGATCGGAAGTGGGCGACTGGTATCGATCGGAAGGGGGCCTCGCGTCGTCTTCCTCATCTTCGTCAGATGAGGAACCAGACCCAGATGGGGAAGGAGAGGGACGTCGAACCCTTGTCGCCTCTCTGTCAATAAAGGCCACGCTGTTTCTGTACCAAGGTGTGTCCCTCTCGTAGGCAGTAGGAATAAGGACCTCGAAAGGCGTAAGCGGCGGCTAAATATATGGTAAAACACAAAAAAATTAATAAGCGGGACTAACGTATGCAACATTGTAAACATAGTAAAAGAACTTACAGGTCTAGATTGGCTGAAAAACTCAAGCCAAGTCTGCCTATTTAGGGAAAGACCCCGGTCCCAACGGGTTCCCCTATGTAATCTGGCGGTGCGCTTGTTGAAATGTTGAACGGCTGTGGGAAACATCTCCAAGATCCATATCTGGAATTACACAAGAAGAGCAAGTACGTAAAAAGGAAAGACAAACAGTTTGTATGTATTATTATTTATGTTATACTACGTATCTAACCTTGAAGGCGTATGTAAATCCACAAAGATTCATCTTGGCAAGTCGATCGGGGCGTCTGGCAATGGCTCGGTGCAAAATAGTGTAGCTATGTGTCCAGATGTGGCTACCCCACGGGTACCTGTTAAACACATCCAAGTCCTCGACGGCCCTAAGGACCGTCTCAGAAGCAGTCTGGCTCAACTCACGGCCCATGAAGCCCATATCCACGATCGCCACCAAGCATACACGAACAACATCCTGGTCGCTTAGGGCCCAAAGGCCCTGTTTCATCGTCTCCACGACTGTCTTCAGCTTCAAACGAGATGCTGACACGCCCCAAACCCTACGAACGAAGGAGCAGTCTGCTAAGAGAGGACGGGGGAGCCTCTCCAAAAAGTAGTCCTGTAATTAGACAGAACTCACGACGCCCAAACCGCAATTGATGGCCGAAGAAATCAAAATACATCTCCTCCGGCTCACCATTGGAGACCTCGACCTCCAACTGTAGAAACATGTGGACTAGCGTGGGGTCGCCACCAGAGTAAGTCAGATCCATCCATGGACGGAAAGGTGTCCCTCTAAAGATGTCCTCAAGGGTAGCTGCGCGACAACCTACTTCCCCGAAGCGGTCTCTTAACTCCACCATGTAGCCAACTTTGCACTTTAACGTCAAGTCGATGTGAAAGAAATCCCTCTACATAGTCATTCACGGATGTTATAGTTAGTGTTATATATAGATGTTTTTGCTTGTTTGGTTTATTGTGTTGATAATTATTCGTTTATTTTAGTTTTAGAAAAGAAACCACTCAATCTATTGGACTTCCAGGTAGCAGGGGAATCACAAGGATTGCTTAAATCCCCACATACCTTAGGGCTATTTACACCCGTTTGACAAAATACAAATAGATATGTTACGGTTTATTTTATTTCAATATATAATATTGTTATATATAGATGCTTTTGGCAAGAGGCCAAAATGAATTTGAGTGTGGCATGTGAATCCAATTTAAATGTATTTATATATTCATACCATTTATTTACAGAAATTTATTTATGACTAGGAAACTCAAAAGAAAAGATAAACAATTAAATAATTTAGCAAAGCTAGGGGACCTAAGTTGTCATTAACCAAAGTTTAGGGGCCTAAGTTGTCATTCACCAAAGTATAGGGGCCACCAAAGTTTAGGGACCTAAGTTGTCATCCACCAAAGTTAGGGGACCTAAGTTGTCATTCACCAAAGTTAGGGGACCTAAGTTGTCTTTCACCAAAGTTATAAGACCTAAGTTGTCTTTCACCAAAGTTATAAAAAAACACTAACATCTTTTTTTATAAAAAAACACTCTAACATTTATTTTTATAAAAAAACACTCTTAACATTTATTTTTATAAAAAACACTCATCTTTTTATAAAAAAAACACTAACATCTTTTTTTTATAAAAAACACTTTTAACATCTTTTTTTTATAAAAAACACTCTTAAGATTTATTTTTATAAAAAACACTCATTTTTTATAAAAAAAACTCATCTTTTTATAAAAAAACACTAACATCTTTTTTTTATAAAAAACACTCTTAACATCTTTTTTTATAAAAAACACTCTTAACATTTATTTTTATAAAAAAACTCATCTTTTTATAAAAAAAACACTATCATTTTTTTTTATAAAAGACACTCTTAACATTTATTTTTATAAAAAACACTCATCTTTTTATAAAAAAACACTAACATATGTTTTTATAAAAAACACTCATCTTTTTATAAAAAAAAACACTCCACGGGACTTTTGGCCAAAGAGTCGTGACACGTGGGCAGGGACCAAAAGCGTACCGCGGGCATAGTTGGGGGGCTCCGCGGGCAGGGACCAAAAGCGTACCGCGGGCATAGTTGGGGGGCTCCGCGGGACTTTTGGCCAAAGAATCGGGACACGTGGGTGTGGGCCCGCGATCGCGGGACCCATTGCGAAAATTTTTGGTATTTTGGTAAACTCATCGAGATTTTGGGTATTTTGGTAAGTAAAAGTCAAACTTTGAGTATTTTAATTAAATTCTGCTCAATCTCTTTTCTTAAAATCTTTTCAAAACCCGCGATGGGACTATTTTGTGACTTTTCAATTGCAAGGGACCATTTTTGAAAAATTCCAGGGACCATTTATGAAAATTTTGGTATTTTTGACACTGTTCACCCCGCTTTCGTCCATTTTTACGAATTTAAAATGAAATGTTACACTTTCAACCCCTATACTTATTTACTAAATTTACTTTATACCTTTTACTTTCATTATTTTAATTTTACATTTAACACATATAATCGTTTATTAACTAAAATACGTTTTAATTTTAACAAATTACACCATTATAATCGTCTCTTCGATACGTTCGAAATGAGCCCAATCTTGAATTTTTTTGGATTTATATATTTTAATATATATCATATACAGTTATACACTACATAAAAAAATATTTTTTATATTTAAAATTCATACCCTTATAGTTAATTATTTAATTTGTGGTTTTTAATGTATTGTTTCCTTTCCATTTTAATGTTTTTAATATAGAAATTCACTTAAGTTATTTAACAAGGAAATTAATTAACAACATCATATAAAAATTATTGCAAATCATCTTCCCAACCGAAACGGATACAGTGCATGTAAACAAATAAATCTATTACTGGAAGGCGTCCTGGAGTCCTGTGATGAAGTTAACCTTTTCCTTGATCACGTCCTCCATTCCTATGTAGTCCGATTCGAGTTCTTCTAGTTCCTCTTCAGCTTCCTTAATCTCTCGTTGCAGGTGCCGAACGTGAGCCCTAGTCATGGCCAATTCTCGTTTCTTCTCCGATAGATACTCCATTTTCCCCTGCTGAATCCCCCTGTTATGGTTCCACATACCCTTTACCTTTTCGATACCGGCGTTCGCCTCATCAATGGCTTTTTGCACTGCGAGAGTAATTCGTTGACTTTGTCGAAGACCCGTCAGCATAAAATCATACATTGGTGGGGTTCTCATGCCATTTATGAAGTAGTAATTGTCGGATGCCATCTCCCAGTCTGCTTCCTCCTCAGGCGTGAATGGAAAATCGGCTGCAGTTCGCCCACAGTTTGTCCACTCCTTGTCTGTTTCCGGTACCTTCCAGGTACTCCGGCGAGCTCCGTCGTTCAGTGGTTGGTAGGCTCCCGAACGTGAAGTTCCAGCCACATTCGCCGACCTGTTCCCCCTTGATCTTGAACCTCCATCCATTGTGTTAAAAAAGCGAGAGTGTGTTTGTATAAAAGATAGATAGGAAGTTGTGAAATGTATGTTCTTCATCAGATATGGTCAAAGATTTCGTCTGAAAAAGTTGCCTGCATGATTCGTCTGAATAGTTCACTGCAAGATTCGTTTGAAAAGAGCCTGTAGGATTCCACTGAAAAAGTAACTGCAATATTCGTCTGCTCTTGAATAAAGGTCTTTCATTAGGCAGAAAATTAGTCTTTAAGTAGTCAAACATAGCTAATTAATGAGAATTTAGATCAGATTTATATGGTATTATCAAATGCAAGTTTCTATAATATAGATATTGTTCTACATTACATGATACCAATTTTTGCATCATATGAATCATTTCCAGACAACAAGAACCAATACCCCAATAATCAAGAAATAAATGCTTGTTCATCCAATAATCTCTGTATTAGGATTATCGCAAGTTTCATAAACCTACTTACTAGGTGTTGGAAATATGGGTTTTACTAAACTTTGGACGCATTTAAATTTATATATATGTGTTATATATAACTAACTTTTAGTAGGTTTATGTTCTTCTATATGAGATCTTCGAAATGATATATAATGCGTCCAAAATAGATCTTTGAAATGATATATAATGCGTCCAAAATAGAGTATGTGTGAAAGAGATATCGATACCCAAAGTTGAGTAAATGGATGAAATTAGCAAAAACCAAATGAAGTAAACAGTAAGTCAATCACAATACTTTAACAAAATAAGTTAATACTAAAAATAACAATTATTTAATGTTACATAAACAACCTAACGTGACCCTATTTGACAATGTTCATAAATGGACTCCGCCATATGTATGCGGAAATCTTTGGCAACAACCTCGGCCTCGTCAGGGTGTACCCATACCTCATTTTTATTTATCAACATTTGGACATTACGGCATACCCAGACACCGCAATCTGCAGTTATCCCGGCCTGCTGGGGTGCATTCTTGGCGAACTTATAGCGAAAGGCACCTGTCATTTCGCGACGTCTAACATCTTTGACCCGGCAAAAGAAGTCATATAGCACAGCTTTAAACTTTGTCATTTGCTCTTCCAATTGTTGTCTGAAGAGATTGGCACTGTCGCTATCATATATGGTCAAGGTCATAGCGTCAAGTTCAAACACTCCAAGCAGCCAATGTTGGGGATTAATGCATAATGGGATGTACACCTGAAATATTACAATATTAGACAACTTAGTTAGCAACAAAACAAGTTAAATAAAATAAGAGTAAAACGATTTACATACCACATCGAGGAGAGCCCAAGAGGTCCCTTCCACGCCATTGCATGAATTAACCACGGAGGCGGGACCTAGATGCTCAATCAACAAGTAATGAAAGAACATACTGAACATCATGGTCCACCTCGTGTCTGTTCCACGATGTCTTTGCAACAGCGAGACCCAACAATCGATGTGCTATACATAAAAAATAGATGGTTAGACATGTAAAATAAATATATTTGATTATATGACTATAATTAAACTTCATACTAACCACATCCAGTAAGTCAGACTCCAAAGGGTCAACGGCCAGCAATACATTGAAAAACGAGGGGGTGATTTCAAGTTCAAGTGAGGGATGAAGATCAAGGGGGGAGGCGACCAGTCCGGCACATCCTCAATATTTCTGATGCCGGTTGAGGCTCCGGTGAAGACACCTTTCCCTTTTTCTTTCCTCCCTTCTTTCCCTCCGCTTTCTTTGCTTGTTTTTTAGCGGCCGGTGGTGTCGTAGATCCTTGTTGGCCAAACGGGTGACGAAACCATTGTGAAATTTTATGCGACCGCTTTTGAGGGAGCGGGGTCACCTGTGGTGGTGGATCTACAACATCCATCGAGTCATCGTCAGGCTCCGAGAAGTGCTCCGAGAAGTGATCTTGGATAATAGGAGACCCCGTCTGAAAATTACGTTACTCAATGTTTTAAGTACAATTTAGGAAATGTTCACAATTAAACCAAAACTACCAAAATAACTTACAGTATGCATTTCCGGCCTGTAATAGTCATCGGCTGAACCGCCAAAGATGTTTGTGATTGCTGTGGTGGCGAACGACGGCATGTGCTGTGCCCCCGACATCCCGGCCTGCGTGACATTGATCATTAAAATAGTTACAAAATTAGGATTATCGATATATAACTATAATGGTTACTCAGTGTCACTAACACTCTCCGTGATAGTAGAATATGATGTGGTGGCGAACGGCGGCGGCATCTGCGAGGTGTATGCCCCCGACATCCCGGCCTGCGTGACATTGATCATTAAAATAGTTACAAAATTAGGAACAAACATATAACTATAATGGTTACTCAGTGTCACTTACACTCTCCGGGATAGTAGAATAGGATGTGGTGGCGAACGGCGTTTGGGACATCCCGGCCCCCGACATCCCGGCATGCGTGACATTGATCATTATAAGAGTTACAAACTTAGGAACAAACATATAACTATAATGGTTACTCAATGTCACTTACATTTTCAGGGAATGACGGATAGGATGTGGTGGCAAACGTCGCCTGTGCCCCCTGTCCGAACGGAGCGGGGATCGGTGTCGTACTCGACAGCTAAAACAAATTTAGAACGTAATATTAATATACAAACTAAATAAACGTGGCCAACAAATTAAGTTAAACACTAACATTGACAGCGCTAAACTGTCTGTAGAATCCCTCCAGAAGCTGTACACGTGACTCTAGCGGCCCGTGGACGTAGTCCCACAGGTGCTCATGAGAGCCACGCTGTGGCTCGTAGGAAGGGCCCGCCTCATATGGATTGTAGGAGGAGGAATGGGGCGGCTGGTAGGAGGAGGAACGGGCCGGCTGGTAGGAGGAGGAAGGGGGCGGCTGGTAGGAGGAGGAACGGGTCGGCTGGTAGGAGGAGGAAGGGGGCGGCTGGTATCCACCGGATGGGGGCCTGTCGTCGTCTTCCTCATCTTTGTCAGATGTGGAAGTAGGGGGACGTCGAGCCCTTTCCGCCTCTGCGTCAATAAAGGCCACGCTGTCTCTGTACCAATCTGTGCCCATCTCGTCGACAGTAGGCACAAGGCGATCGAAAGGCAAGAGTGGCTGCTAAATATATGATAAAACATAAAAGAAATTAATAAGCGGGACTAACGTATGCAAATTGTAAACATAGTAAAAGAACTTACATTTCTAGACGCATTGAAGAACTGAAACCAAAGCGACCTACTTAGGGTAACACGCTTGTCCCAACGGGTTCCCCTAAGTACTCGATCGTCGCGCTTGACGAAATATCGGATTGATGCGGGAAACATCTCCAAGATCCATATATGGAATTAGACAAGAAGAGAAAGTACGTAAAAAGAAAAGCCAAACAGTTTGTATGTATTATTAACAATTGTTATACTACGTATCTAACCTTGAAGGCGTATGTAAAACCACAAAGATTCATCTTTGCATGTCGATCAACGCGTCTGGCTATGGCTCGGTGCAGAATAGAGTAGCAATGTGTCCAGATATGGCTACCCCACGGGTAGCTGTTAAACAGCTCAAGGTCCTCGACGGCCCTAAGGACCGTCTCGGAAGCATACTGGCTATACTCACGGCCCAGGAAGCCCATATCCACGATCACCACCAAGCATACACGGACAGCATCGTCGTCGGTTAGGGCACTAAGGTCCTCTTTCATCATGTCCCGGGCTGCCTTCAGCTTCAAACGAGATGCTGAAATGCCCCAAACCCTAGGAACGAAGGAGCAGTCTTCTAAGGGAGGAAGGGGGGGAGCCTCTCCAAAACGTAGTCCTGTAATTAGACAGAACTGACGACGCCCAAAATGCAATTGAGAGCTGAAGAAATCAAAATGCATCTCCTCCGGCTCAGCGTTGGCGTCCTCGACCTCCAACTGTAGAAACATGTGTACTAGCGTAGGGTCGCCACCAGAGTAAGACACATCCATCCATGGCCCGAACGGTGTCCCTCTATAGATGGTCTCAAGGGTATCCGCGCGATCCCCTAATCCCCTAAAGAGCGCTCCTAATTCCTCGATGTAGGAAACTTTGCACCTTAGCATCAAGTCGATGTTAAAGAAATCCTTCTACATAGTCATTCACAGATGTTATAGTTAGTGTTATATATAGATGATGCGGTTTATTTTATTTTATATAGATGTTGCGGTTTATTTTATTTCAACGTATCATATTGTTATATATAGATAAAGTGCGGTGGTATTTTATTTCAACGTATAATAGTGTTATATATAGATAAAGTGCGGTTTATTTTATTTCAACGTATCATATTGTTATATATAGATAAAGTGCGGTGGTATTTTATTTCAACTTATAATAGTGTTATATATAGATAAAGTGCGGTTTATTTTATTTCAACGTATCATATTGTTATATATAGATAAAGTGCGGTGGTATTTTATTTCAACGTATAATAGTGTTATATATAGATAAAGTGCGGTTTATTTTATTTCAACGTATCATATTGTTATATATAGATAAAGTGCGGTGGTATTTTATTTCAACTTATAATAGTGTTATATATAGATAAAGTGCGTCTTATTTTATTTCAACGTATCATATTGTTATATATAGATAAAGTGCGGTGGTATTTTATTTCAACGTATAATAGTGTTATATATAGATAAAGTGCGGTTTATTTTATTTCAACGTATCATATTGTTATATATAGATAAAGTGCGGTTTAGGGACCCTAGTTGCCATTCTTAAATGTTTAGGACCTAATTGGCATTCTTAAAAGTTTAGGGACCTAAGTTGTCATTCTTAAAACCGTAGGGACCTAAGTTGTCATTCTTAAAAAACACATTCTTAACAATTTTTTTATAAAAACAGTTTTTTATAAAAAATTGTTAAGAGTGTGTTTTTATAAAAAAATTGTTATAGTTTTATGGTTTTATGTTTGAATGTGATATTTGTATATTATAATGTGTATGTTGTTATAGTGTGTTTTTTCATATAAAAATTGTTAAGAGTGTTTTTTTATAAAAAAATTGTTAAAAGTGTGTTTTTATAAAAACACACTCTTAACAATTTTTTATAAAAAAACTGTTTTTATAAAAAATTGTTAAGGGTGTGTTTTTATAAAAAAAATGTTAAGAGTGTGTTTTTATAAAAAAAAACAAATTTTTAACAATTTTTTTATAATAACATACTCTTAACAATTTTTTTATAAAAAAACACTCTTAACAAATTTTTTATGAAAAAACACACTATAACAACATACACATTATAACATACAAATATCACATTCAAACATAAAACCATAAAACTATAACATTTTTTTATAAAAACACACTCTTAACAATTTTTTATAAAAAAATGTTTTTATAAAAAATTGTTAAGGGTGTGTTTTTATAAAAAAAATTGTTAAAATTGTGTTTTTATAAAAAAAAACATTTTTAACAATTTTTTTATAATAACACACTCTTAACAATTTTTTTATAAAAAAATACTCTTAACAATTTTTTTATGAAAAAACACACTATAACAACATACACATTATAACATACAAATATCACATTCAAACATAAAACCATAAAACTATAACAATTTTTTATAAAAACACACTGTTAACAATATTTTATAAAAAAACTGTTTTTATAAAAAATTGTTAAGGGTGTGTTTTTATAAAAAAATTGTTAAGAGTGTGTTTTTAAAAAAAAAAACACATTTTTAACAATTTTTTTATAATAACACACTCTTAACAATTTTTTTATAAAAAAAACACTCTTAACAATTTTTTTATAAAAAACACACTATAACAACATACACATTATAACATACAAATATCACATTCAAACATAAAACCATACATATCATGTTAAGCATAGAACATATTCAAACATAAGTTATAAACACTATAACAACCTACAAATCATATATCTTAACTTAAAATAACATACAAAAAATAACAAAAAACATAAGGAAAACATACCACAGAGGTAATACGAGACATCTTCACAAAACTCGAACGCGTATTCCACACGACAAAATTGAGAGAGTGGGAGAAAATTGAGAGAGTTTGATTAAAAATTGAGAGAGTTATTAAAAAAATGAGTGGCCGGTTTTTGCCCCCCCCCCCCCCCCCCCCCCTTATATAGTACGGCCGAAGAAAACATTTTTTAGGGTTTGGTTCGTCAAAGGGATTTTAGGGTTAACCCTGTGCCGACACGTGGCACCAAAACTGCACACGCGGGCATTCTTGAGTGGGGAAAGCTGGACCGCGGGCATTCTTGAGGGACCAACGCGGGCAAAGTGGGCAAACTTGGTGACCCGTGTAGCCCGCGATCGCGGGGGTCAACGAGAGTCAAACGCGGGCAGGGACCAAAACTGCACACGCGGGCATTCTTGAGGGGGGAAAGCTGGACCACGGGCATTCTTGAGGAACCAACGCGGGCAAAGTGGGCAAACTTTGGTGACACGTGGCCTGGGGCCCGCGATCGCGAGCTCCATCGCGGATTTTTGGCCATCGCGGATTTTTAGGGTATTTTTGTAACATGGGAGAGATTTGTGGTATTTCAGTAAAACATGGTTTGACTTAGGGTATTTTAATTAATTTCCCTTTTAATTAAATTCCCTGAAAAGAAGTTAAAAACATAGTTTTCAAATATTTCGAACATTATATCATATTATTTAAATAACGAATTTACAACAAGGACAAAAACTCAAAATTCACATTAGAAATCCATATATACGAATGGAGCACTAGAAAAGTAAGCCGGCTTTTGCTGACTTCAATTCCCTCCATCTCTCTCACTCTGCAACTACATCATATCCAGTTCACATGGAGGTACAACTCATGATGCCGTCGCCGGCCGTCGATTTCAACTTCGAAAGCACCAACACCACCCCGTACGCCACCGCACCTTCCACCCCTCAACGCTTCCCCACTACTTTCTTCTACAGCGCACCCACCTCTCCTTCTCCCACCGACCCTCTCAAAACCCCCCTTTTTGAAGAAGAAGAAGAAGAAGAAGACGATGATGATGATGATTTTGCATTCGATTTCAGTGGACAGCTGGAACCGCCGTCTATCTCAGCCGCCGACGAACTCTTTCACGGCGGTAAGATCAAGCCATTAAAGCCTCTCTCCAATCATTCACGCTTCACAGAAAAAACGTTTTCTCCTCGGTGTAAGAAGAAAGATCTGGATCCGTTCACATCGGCATTTTATCAAACACCTCGTGAGCAAAATATCACCACCACCAGAGACAAAGTATCATCATCGTTTAGAATTTCCGATATTTTATCCGACAAAGAGATCCATGATCGGAAAAACTCAATAACTCATTCATCGGCGTTAACGTGGTACAACAAGTGGAATCTTAAGAATCTGCTGTTGTTCCGAAGTGCGTCGGAGGGGAGTGCGAGGAGGATTAAGGAGCCGGTGAATAAATACGCGAGGATAAGGAGAAGCGATGATCAGGATGATCAGGTGAAGAAGAAGTCGAGTAGGAGGGTGATGAGGAAGGTTTCAGCTCATGAGATACATTATACGGCGAACAGGGCGGTGGCGGAGGAGATGAGGAAGAAGACATTCCTGCCGTACAAGTCAGGGTTATTAGGATGCTTGGGGTTCCATAACAATGGCGCCAGTGTTCATGAGATATCAAGAGGGATTACAACTGTTATGAAACAAGGAGGAGCTTGAATTGATGATGATGATGGATCATGAGATATCTTCATATTTCTCTTCTGCAATTCTTCTTCTCTCCTATATATTTTTTTTCTTGTAATGTAAAAAAACCTAACACTCTCCTTGGTTCTAAAATAACATTTTTATTTCCCAAAATCATTATTATTAATCTATTATCTACTATTTTATTATTAATTGTGTCATTCTAATAATTTTTCACATCTTGAATTTTCACTCTACAAGCCCATCTGCCTATACTATATATCACAAAAATAGCATATTTATCTTTTAATGTGTAGATGTTTATTATTACAAATATAGGGAAATTAATTAAAATGCCAAAAGTTTGAAGAACACTTACCAAAATGCCACAAAAATTTCGCGGTTTACCTAAATGCCCTAATGGCCCGCGATGGAGCCCGCGATCGCGTGATAGGGCTGACGTGGCGCGACCTTTGGCCAAAAGTGTCCCGCGGAGCCCCTCAACATTGGCCGCGGTGCACATTTGGCCCCTGCCCGCGATGGACCAAAATTTTACAGTTTTGGTCCCTGAAAATTTACACTTTTGGTCCCTGAATCTTGCATGTTTTTACTGTTTTTTTCCACAATTATTGTACTTTGAAGACCGATTTGTGGTTGAAATTCATTTGCATGTTTTCATCAATGTTAAATCAGTGTTTTTGGAATACCAGTTTGTGGATGAAATGAGAGATTGGTTGTCATCAATGTTGGTTGTTTCATTGATAAATAGATGTAAAATGCAATCCATAATCCACACACCGATTTCATACTTCTTTCTTGATTTCTTTCTGCAATATTTTGTGTTTGAGATACTACTGAAAAAATGAGTTCATCTGTTGCAAAAGCTACGCTATATTTCTGTTTTGATGGTGAATGGGAGCAAGATAATAATGAGTGGAATTTTGCTTATAAATCTAAGCATGGTGTAAAAGTGCCAATAAACTATACTTATCAGAAATTTCTTGCATACGCCATGCAAAAATGTGGAATCAACCCTTCTGCTGTTTGCAAGTTAGTGTTTAAAAATGGCGATAGGTCATTTGTGGATTTATCCAACGATGGGGATATCTCTACTTTTCTACACTTTGCAGTCGATTCAGAAAGACCCCCATTACTTTTTGTGTATCCCGACGAAAACGACGACGACGGTGACGACGAAGACCTCCAAATAGAGCAGTCTGATTCTCAATTTCATGCGTCCGACGCCCCAACGGTTCATTTAGATCATTCATATGGTCTTAACGACTGTATTCCGGAGACGCAACAACAACAACCACCACAACCACACGAAGGGCGTACTGCTGGAGTTGCTGATGACGAAACCCACGTTTTCAGAACGGGTAATTCTGAAATAGACAGATCAGACACCGATAGTGATGATCACGAAGAATATACCCCTAGTAGAAAATCATGTAGTCAGATAAATGACTTTTTTGATATGCCCCCTATTCTTCCAGACTCCCATACCCAGACACAAACCTATGAACCTACACCTTATATTCGCAGTGAAATGTTACATGTAGGTCAGATATTTGAGTCGAAGGATCTCCTGGCAAGTCAGGTCGGACTTAAGTTCTTGGAAGAGGGTTTCGAAAGGCGCACGTCGAAATCTGACAAAACTAGATACATAGTTGAATGTGCCAGAAAAAACTGTGACTAGAGGATGTACGCGATTGACACGGGTGGCAAAGAAGGGGCGTTCATGATTAGAAAGTTGCACGACGTACACACTTGTACGAGGACGCAACTGAATCCCCACCACAAACAAGCCGGCAAAAAGACTTTGGGTGCGATACTGAAAAACAAATTTCTTGATGTTAGTAGGTCATTGCGTCCAAAGGACATCGTCCACGATGTTCACCAGCAGTTCGGCGTCACGATTGATTACCACCAAGCTTGGCGTGCGCGCTACCATGCACTGTTTATGGTGAGAGGCACGTTCGAGGAGTCGTATGAACGACTCCCGACATATTTATATAATTTGCAGCTGCAGAACCCGGGTACTGTCATGCAGCTACGGAGCGATTCACGTCGACGGTTTGAGAAGTGCTTCGTGGCCCTTGGACCCGCGGTACGTATTTTAACACGTCATATGTTTACACATTATAAACTATAACATTTACAAAGGAAAACCACCTATGTTTTTGCAGATCCGCACATTTGTGGCAAATCTACGTCGTGTCCTGATAATAGACGCAGCCCATTTAAAGGGCCGTTACTTGGGTATGATGTTCCTGGCGGTTGCCATGGACAGGGATAACTCCATCGTTCCAGTAGCTTTCGGCGTAGGCAAGTCCGAAACCGGGGACGAGTGGACTTGGTTTATGTCCATGTTGAGACAAGCTATCGGAGACCCGCAAGGGTTGGTGTTTATGTCTGACAGGGCTCCTTCCATAAGCGCCGCAATCTCTGCCATCTACCCAAACGCCCCCCACGCCATATGCTGTCGACATTTGGAGATGAACGCCAAATCCAAGGACAAACGTATTACGACCAACAAGGATGTCTATTGGGCGGCATGCAGAGCATATACGGATCGGGAGTTTAACAAGTGCATGAATATGCTACGATATAGTGCCAACGAAGCAGCCAAAGTCTTTGACGAAGCTGGACCGGAGAGGTGGTCCGCAGCCCATTTTCCTGGACAACGGTATGACATTCTGACCTCAAATAGTGCAGAGTCTATGAATGCACTCTCCCGTTTTGCGCGTAGATGTCCGATTGTTAATCTTATGGACTACTTTCGGGCCTTTCAACAAGAGTGGTACCAAATTCGACGCCTAAAAGGAGCTGAGATGCAAAATGCACTCACACCAACGGCGGAGAAGATCGTTCAGTACAGGGCGCGTCGTGCGGCGACATGGCCGGTAAGAGCAATCGGGTATGGGAAGTACGAGATGCATGATGACTATCTTGACGCGATTGTGAATATGGAAGACCACATTTGTTCGTGTCGCGAATGGGATAAATCTGGGTTACCGTGCGGCCATGCCATCGCTGCAGCAAGATATATGGGTCGTACAGATTGCAGCGACTTGGTTGTACCTTTCTTCACGTCCGAATATTACCGGAAAACATACGTGGAGGTAATAAACCCATCTGGACCCCCTGCAGCATGGGTGTATCCACCCAACCCGCTCCCGCCATGCTATCCACCTTTAATGGATAAGAACAGAGCCGGGAGACCGAGAAAGAACGACCGACGTCCATCACGTGGTGAAAGTTCGATACAACGAAGATGTACTTGGTGCCAATGCGTAGGACACACTCGTGGAGAGTGTCCAAATCCCGCCCCTTCAACCGTGCCAAGGAGACATTCAGTCAGTCACACCCCGGGCCCGTCACAGCTTGAACCATATGGAACAAACACATATGATACTGTTGATCTAAACGCTGATTTGTAAAAGATATATATATATATATATATATATATATATATATATATATATATATATATATATATATATTCATATTATATATACACACATACATATGCTTCTAAATGAACATTGATAACACAACTAGTTTATAAATGATATATATACATATTCATATTATATATACACACATACATATGCTTTTAAATGAACATTGATAACACAGCTAGTTTGTAAATGATATATATTCATATTATATATACACACATACATATGCTTCTAAAAGAACATTGATAATACAACTAGTTTGTAAATGATATATATATATATATATATATATTCATATTATATATACACACATACATATGCTTTTAAATGAACATTGATAACACAGCTAGTTTGTAAATGATATATATTCATATTATATATATACACACATACATATGCTTCTAAATGAACATTGATAACACAACTAGTTTGTAAATGATATATATATATATATATATATATATATATATATATTCATATTATATATACACACATACATATGTTTTTAAATGAACATTGATAACACAACTAGTTTGTAAATGATATATATTCATATTATATATATACACACATACATATGCTTCTAAATGAACATTGATAACACAGCTAGTTTGTAAATGATATATATATTCATATTATATATACACACATACATATGCTTTTAAATGAACATTGATAACACATCTAGTTTGTATTCCATCCAACATGCTCTTCATCTTCACTCTTTCTGACCCTTCTTCAACGGCTTCTGCTTTTGCAACCATGTATGGCCATTGTGTACCACAACACGGACACACTTTAGCAAATGAGTTGAGGTAACCTCTGACTTGACCTTACATGATGTAAAAAAACAACAAAAAAATACAAACAACAACACAGTAAAAAAAATACAAAACAACACAGTAAAAAAATACAAAACAACTAAAACAACCACCACCTACTTAAAAATTGATTTAGTTTCATCAATCCAAGCTTGCTTCTCGTTTACCTTCGCTTGAATAATTGCGAAGTCTTGCAGAATATGGTGAATTGCTTCTTGTTCTCGACGAACACGAGCCTCCTGAGCTTTTATATCCCCTTTCATCCTTTTGATCTCCCTGTCTTCCTCTTCGATCTTTCTCAAATGGACTGCCTTCCTGTCCATCATTTTTTTCCACTCTTCTGTTAGTTCATCTATCTCCTTTTCCTTTTTTGCTATGGCAACCTCGATTTGAGGTGGCATTTTTTCAGGAGTAGACTTAGGGTTTGATGACGATGCCATTTGTGGATGAAATGAGAGAAGAGAAATCAAGAGAGAAAACAATTCAAAGAAAGAAAGCAAGAGAGAAATCAAGAAAGAAAGCAAGAACAAGTGTGAATTGTGAATTGCATATTACTGATATTTATGGATGAAATCTCAAACATGCAGTGAATTTGAACCACAAATCGGTCTTCAAAGTACAATAATTGTGGAAAAAAACAGTAAAAGCATGCAAAATTCAGGGACCAAAAGTGTAAATTTTCAGGGGCCAAAACTGTAAAATTTTGGTCCATCGCGGGCTGCGATCGCGGGCAGGGGCCAAATGTGCACCGCGACCAAAGTTGAGGGGCTCCACGGGACACTTTTGGCCAAAGGTCGTGCCACGTCAGCCCTATCCCGCGATCGCGGGCCATTAGGGTATTTTGGTAAACCGCAAAATTTTTGTGGCATTTTGGTAAGTTGATGTTTGACTTTAGGCATTTTAATTAATTTCCCACAAATATATATTATTTAAATAAAAAGTTGTATTATTTCTTTTTCTTTTTCTTTTTAGTTTACACTAAGATGGGGAGGCTAAATGCACCTTTAAATTTACTAGATGCACCCTAATCATTGTATTCATGATTACTTTTTTTTTGTTTTTTTTGTTTTTTGTATTTTTGTTGTCTTTTTTTTTTCTATTTTATTTATTTATTTATATTATATATTTTTATTTATTTGTATTATATAGTTTAAAAATGTTTTTTTTCTTTTACTTTTTGGTTTTATTTAAAAATAAATAAATATTTATAAATATAAATAAATATTTTTTGAATAATTATATAATTAGAAAAATAAAAAATAAACATTGAGATTTTACATATAAATAAAGCATAACATACTGTTTATTACATTTTTACTTATTCTAAAATAACATTATCTGTAGTACAATTAACACGTAAAAGACGATTGTACTTCTGTATTCGATCTGTATACGGGGTAGCCCATGCAGCAGCACACGGATAACTGTAACGGAAGAAATGTGATGTAATGGTAGGAAACGGGTATCCTTCTGCTAAAACTAGTTTCACATAATGGTTACCATTGACATACCCAATTGTATAAACAACATGTTGATACCACGCCGGCGGAGTAGATCTAAGCGGTAAGTACGTCGAACAGCCTGTCATTGACATAACGTGTAATATCACATTATATTTGCAAGCAATCAAGACACCTATTTCAGGCATTGTCATCCAGTGGTCATATGGTGCACCTTGATCTGATCGAAAGAAGTTTAAAGTGTTATAAGTTGTATTCCAATGTTCACTTCCAAACATGTCGAGGTATTCTGCCTTGTATGCGTCTAACTCTTCCATCAATTGAAACCGAATTGTGGACCATGCATCTTCATGAAGACCGAGCCAGACAGCTATTGCTCGGAATCCACAATTTCCATCCCCTATCACATCATGTACATGTGTGATGTAACGGTGAAACATTTCTGGAAATTGATTAACGTATGGATGTACATTATAATTGTAACACCCTAAAATCTGGGCTAAATTGAATCTCAAATTTCCACAAGTTATGATAAAATAAACTTCAACTTTCATATATATATATATATATATATATATATATATATATATATAGCAAGTGAATTAACCACTAGGAGTATATTTACAAGAACAGAATTCTCCAAATAACCTATTAATCTAATTATGCCACTATAATCAGATTAACTAAGTTATCTAAGCAATCCTTCAAAAATTCCTCCTGTTAATTGACATCTCTGCTATTCCAAAACGCTCGTCCCACAACCCTTTACTTCCCTGAACTGGTACCTGGTAAGAAAACATCATATGAAACGATTAGGCCAACGCCTAGTGAGAACATTCGTTTCAATAATAATATTTGCAAAAATAAAGGTAAACAAGTTACAACAAACCTGATTACTCCTTTTCTTACCGTACGTGTAACTCAATTCCATTACACTATTTCATCCAATACTATGAATAAGACTGATAATAATTCTATCATCATATCATGCCTCAGAGCCACACTACGAATCTTCAATGATTCTAGATTAATGCTCTTATCCAATAAATCGCAATTACACATGCCCATTTATCAGAAAGGAAGTAGAGATTACAAGCACTTATGTCAATCCCATTTTCTTCCTTAGAAATTGGGAATAACGATTATTACCACACGCCTATTCCACAATTTCCCCCACACACACTGGAATAACGATTATTACCACACGCCTATTCCATGTGATTACCAAACACACACACACTGGAATAACGATTGTTACCACACGCCTATTCCATGTGATTACCAAACACTAGTGCCTGTGGATCCATTACACTTTACTACCGTATATGCATAACAACATATTACAGCTCATCTCATATTCTCAAATCTAAGAATACTAGATAACCTATCGTATCTTCATCCTCAAATGCCCCCCCCCCCCTTCGGCGACTTAGCACGGGATGGGGTCAAGGGGCAACGCCCTTGCGGGGTCTGGGGGCAGCGCCCCGAGAATTTTTTTAGAAACTTAACTAGACAAAATATTCAGAAACTGCATCCAGCCATCAGAACCTAACATTCTCAATTTCTTCAAAGTGTCCGGACAACAGGGGTTTTCCGGGTAACTTGGATTTTTCGGACAACTAAACCTTTCGGATACTTTCCTAATCCGGACGACATCCGGATACTAAAACCATCCGGATACCATCCGGTAACTATATTCATCCGGATTCTTACAATAAAATACTTTACCCAGTTTCTATTGCGTCCGGAAACATTCATCATCAGAGGTATCCGGATACGACGATTTATCCGGAAAACTCGGTTCTGCAGCCTAAAATTCGATCCATTTTCATGTCTGTTCGATTCAGCTCATTCCAAACCATCCCATACAGTTCATAACCAATTTATACAGCTATTTCAAGGTTTAATTTAACATGAAAACACTGATTTAAGCAAGGAACAAATGAACTCACCTTATGTTTGCAAAACCCACTTCCTGCACAATCTGCTACTCCAAATCTGTTGTTACTGATTCTGTAATTCAATCCAAAACACAGATTCGTTCATAATCTATCAACAACAACAATCTTACCAGAAATTATGACCAATTTCCTTACCAATTTGATGATTATAGCTTTATTTCTTCCTTTCCCTCTTTTCTCTCTATTCTCCTTCTCTCTGCTCTTTTGCCGACTTAACCAAACCAGAATGAGATATTTCTCATCTCATCTGATTTATCCATACACACAATTTCATAGTTACTCATTATACCCTCAAGTTTCATAAATTCCAAAAGTACATCCAACTTCCAACTCTTTTATTTTAACCCTAATTAATTATAAAAAATCCCATATAATTCAAGGTTTAAACCAAAATATAAAGACATCCCAATTCTCATTAAAATACTATTATTGAAAATTTAGGATGTTACAATAATTCTTTCCCACAAAAGAAATATGTTTTGCTGGATCCTGGTAGCTCATTTTATCCAAGTCAACAAATGTTGATGCGTTCGAATAACTACGTCTAAGGGGTCCTTGAGTCGTAAAAGACGGTTCACCATGAGCTGTAAAAGACGGTTCAACATGAGCTGTAAAAGACGGGTCAACATGAGGTTTTCTGGAAAGTTTATCCTTTAACGAGGGACGTCCACGAGTAGTCTTGTTAACAGCAGGTTCTCGAACCCATGTTTTTGATGCATTCGTTATCTCTTTTATCTTCCTCAAAAAACTAAACTTACCAGATCTCGATTGTTTTTTAAATTCATCGGTAAAGTTTTTGACTTCATCTTCACAACCAATATCATCATCTTGTAAGGATTGGCATGATGATAAATCAAGCTTCCTCCAAAATACATCAATCGAATCAATTGGGATAGAATGACGTTTGTTCAAATATGACATTTGTTCATGCGCACACGGTAACCCATAACTTCTACGTAGCAGACAATTACAATATCCAGAGAATAAGCCAACAGATTGAGCATGTTGATATTCTTTGAATATTATGTCTAGTGCATGAAGTGAAACGAAACCACACAACTGTTGGAAGTGTGGTATACGATGAAGATGTTTTGTGACACTTCTGCTCTCCTGAATACTAGCTTTAGTTTCTGTATCTTGGGACTGAACGAGATTATGTATCTTACTCGTAAATGTCGGTAGACTTGATTGTGTAGAATCCAAGTAAGTTTTCAACTTGGTATGTTGACTCTCCACTCTGTTACTTGTTTGATTTCCAAAGTGGAGAAATTTGTCAGTCCAAGCAGACACAAACATTTCCTTGTATGATGTCAACCATGTGTCATTCAGATAACCAAGAACAGCTGAAAAAAACTTCAAAAAAATTACTTCAATCCTATGAATAGTAATTGTTAAACCTATCAACATTTTTAATTATAATGTATTTGAGTGTACCTGGATAGCTGAGCAATGTTGCTTCTAATTGTGCGAAATTAGATACGTAAGTTTCATCTGATTCCGAAGCAACTAATGTAACCCATGCATTGTAAAAAGAACCCCAATCACGGTTTGATGTTATTGCTGGTCTACAATTTCTCATGATACTTTGGTAGATGTGCCATCTACAAAGTAATCTTTTAGCACCAGGAAAAACAATATTGCATGCTTTCATCAGTGCCAACTCTCTATCTATGACGATGACACGTGGATAAAGATATCCCTCCATTAATGACAGTAGACAATTTAATGCCCAAGTATAATTAGATATCTTTTCCTTATGCATTAAGACAAATGCTATGCAAAATGTCTTATTAGTTGAAGTTACACCAACAATCTCAAGGAGAGGCATATCAAACATGGTCGTTTTATAAGTGGCATCCATCAACAACACGTGTGAAAATGCACGCCATATCTCCAATGATCTAGGATGAGCAAAGAATAAATCTTCCAACTCATTAGTTGAGTCATTTGCACGATCATAAAATACGTAGCCTTCTTCTTGTAAAAATAACACCAGAACTTGTATTGGGGTTCTACCTGCATTTTTCTTAAGTCGAACTTTCTGACATTGATTGTATACAGTTTTTGATGTAGACACATTATCTGGATACTGTTGTTTTATTGTTGATAAAATATCTCTAGGCTTCACATTGTTGGCTGACAAATCTTCCACCAATTGGGCTTGAGTTTCAGACAGTCGTCTTGCATATGCATGCCCCTCAAAATGTAATGCAAAGTCATGATTATGTGCTTCACATTTCACAATTAAATTCCAACAGTCATTACCCAAATTCATTCCTACCAAGCCAAATGGACAATTTGTTTTTTTTGTGCCGGTATGTTTACTGGAGGTTTTGTTACTTCTGTACATACCACCACAATCACATTGAAATACAACTTCAGATGGGTCCCCATCTGAGTCACGCCTACTTCTTTTAATAACAATAACGAAACCAAGTGAATATGCCATGTTGCGTACCCAATTAATTAGCTCTTGACGAGAATTAAACACCTGAAATTGATTGTTTTTCTTTTAGTTACAACTGCTTGTTTTATCATATAATTTCACAAGAACAAATGAAACTTAAAAATACCATATCGGTAGAAAATGCTCCTGGATGAGGGTTTCTATAAGCTCCAGATGAATCGTTTGGATGTACATTGTTATCCTACACAAAACATAAACCCTAAGAAATAATATCATATATATACACACACATACACAAAGAGAAAAAAAAAATATATATATATATATATATATATTCGACGAAATACCTCATTGTTCGAATTGTGATACGCTGAAAAATCTTCTCCCCAATTAGCCATTTTATAAATCTTATACCAGTAAATTCGAATGTCGGTCTGAATAATAAAACATGAATAGTGACATGAATAGTTTGATCGATAGTTTATCATAACATTATAATCGTTTTTAGAATCGTTTATTAACTAAAATACGTTAAAAATACGTTTTTATCATATTAACACATATAATCGTTTATTAACTAAAATACGTTAAAAAAATACGTTTTAATTTTAACAAGTTACATCATTATAATCGTCTCTTCGATACGTTCGAAATGAGCCAAATATTGAATTTTTTTGATTTATATATTTTAATATATATCATATACACTACATAAAAAATATTTTTTATATTTAAAATTCATATTCTTATAGTTAATTATTTAATTTATGGTACTCTTATAGTTAATGCGATAGAAGTGTAAAACAAAATTGAGAATACGTTAAAACTTCAATATATATTAAAATATATAAATCAAAAAAATTAACTATACTTGCACCACATAGTACCAATACAAACCAAGTGTAGAATACATACCTTAGATCCTTGAAGAAATGGAAGATGAGCTCTTGAAAAATGGCGATGGAGAGAGAGTTTCGAAAAGAGAGAGATAGAGAGAATTTCGTAAAGGGGAAAGAGTAGCAGAAGAAATGAGGAATAAAGAAGAAGAATTGAAAGAAGAATAAATAAAACAAAAACTGACAAGACATAAAGCAAAAAGCACTGCACACTAAACCCTAAATTGAAGTTTTAACCTTGAACCCTTAATTATCATGTTGAACGTTGAAGGTTTTAAAACTTTTAAACTTGTACACGATGTATTAAGATTTGTACTTCTTAAATATTCAAGAATAAACGTAAATAAAATTATTTTTAAAAGAGTATATTAGATAAATATAGATAATAACGTAAAATGTACAAAAAAAAAGAATAACTATATATATTTTTAATATATATATATATACATATATATATATATATATATAACAAAAAAATAATATATATATATATATATTTAAACAAAAAGAATAACAATATATATATATACATATAAAACAAATAAATAATATATATATATATATATATATATATATATATCAAATAATATATATATATCAAATAATATATATATATATATCAAATAATATATATATATATATAGGACGATAATCAAATGAGAACTTAAAATAGGTTGAGAACCGTGAAAACCAATCTAAGCCGTTAATTGATTTTAATCTATGGACATTATTATAGGCAAAAATAGGTTGAGAACCGTGAGAACCTATGAATGAATTTTTATGTTTTTAAAACCATAGGATCAAAACCAAATGACGGCTTAGATCGGTTTCCACGGTTCTCAACCTATTTTTAGTTTTTACATGATTTAACCCCTATATATATATATATATATATATATATATATATTTAAATCAAAAATGATTGATGCAGAACTATATGCATTCAACACCCACCTTTTTTGGTGCAATTAGCAATGCCCTTTCTAATATATCATACGAGTACACAACTAAGATATACATAATTTTGTGTTCGGTGGAAATGACCTTTTTGGGTAAAACTTTCATGAACCTTCATCCACATGCATTCATACACATTAATTTAAGGTAGAAACCTTATTTGTATCATCATTGCTAACACTTTAACAAACTTATGCATATAAAGGCGACTTAAGATATGCGAAAGTGCATGAAGCTGGCAAAGTTGATGAATTGAAGGCCCACGTTTTTTGAGAAATATTCTGATCAAAGGCTATAAGGACATTCAGCCACATCACAGTGACCCCCGAAGCGATCTTTTGTTTTCTAAGGATCTCAACTTTATAAACACACATATATATATATATATATATATATATATATATATATAGAGGGAGGGAGGTTTAAGAGAAAACATCAAATAAATGGAAAACTAAAAAACATTTTATTAACCGTTGGATTAGATGATCTGATGGATGTGATTAGACGGGCGGTTACAACAATATTAATTAAATTAAAAAACCTCACCCCCTTGTTTTTTATTCGAAAAAATACGAAAAATGAACAAAATTCGAAGCAAATAAATTGCACCAAATAAACGATCATATTTTTCTCGTTAATTTGACATCCATATTGATATACTTTTTTCTCAGTATTTTTATGGTTTTCTAGTTTTCCAGATATTTAAGATTTTCCCCTGAACCTGACCCTATATATATATTATGTGTAAACATATAAAGGCATACATACACACAAATGTGATGATATATGTATAGGTGATATGCATTCAATTACATTTTACTAGCAATTTTTCAGGAATATGCACCTATCATATCACTACAGGTACAAAATCTATATATCAAGCAAAGTATTGTGGTGGTAGAGGATGACAACAACACATGTATTATACAATTCAATTTTTCATGTCATAGTTTTCTCTCAATTGTTTTGAAATTTTCCTTATTTATGAATGATTTCTTAAGTGTCATAATTACTTAAAAACTATATTTAACGTGTATAACTTAAAAAGGCAATACACGGAGTAACTCTAGGCGTATAGCAATACATAAAAGCAAGACGTATGTAACAACCCAACCAAAATATATAAACATGTTCAACAAAAATATCGAATGAAGCTCGCCAATAATGGCCCCAAAATCCAACAATAGCGATTAACAAGGTTTGCGGAAACCACCTATTACACAACTGAGATAATTAAAACTAAGTAAAGTCTGAACTAAGTATAAAGTTCTCTATCGCCTCGGTTCCAAAGTTTACATCTTCGCTTGGCCGTACTCGAGCCCTCTACATCTAGCTTCCTGAAAATGGTTTAGTTTTGGAAAAGCGAGAGTTAGACCATGAGGTCTAGTGAGCTCCCTCTAGTAGCAACAGTTTCATTATCAAAATATATAAGACACTTCACAACATTTATAAACAATAACTTTAAACAAGCTTTCATTTAACAACCACACATGTAAATGGCACACTGAAGTCACTCGGAAGTGACAACGTGTCAGTCTCACACTGCCTTACTGGGTCACTCCTCCCATGGCATAAACGGGACCCCCCAGTATGAGCACTGGCGGCCACCCCCCCGACTTAGCCAATTCACATCTATCAACAAGGTATGCATACACTTTAATCTACTTTCCAAACATATCATCAAACAACATAAATAAACCATTTCACATTTCTTACTGTTAGCTCCAATATTCTGAAATATTAGAAGTATCAAAATGGCTAAGTACAGAAGAACTTCCACAGAAGCTCTGCTGAGTACAACAGAAGCTCTGCTGAGTACAACAGAAGCTCTGCCGGGCATCTCAGAAGAATCAAAGAGTTTGATCAAGTGATCAAAGACCGAAGAAACTACAGAAGGACGCTTTCAGAAGACCAAGACCGCAGAACCTCTGTTACCATTAACAGAGCCTCTGCGAACAACATCAGAAGACAAGGAACCCAGTGAAGACTACTCTATAAAGGACCGAGCCGCAGTGTAACGCCCCAAAATCCGGGCCAATTTAAACCTCAAGTTACAACAGGTAATGATAACAAAAACTTCAACTTATATAATAGCAAGGGGATTAACCATCAAGAGTATATTTACAAACAGGATACTTCAAATAACCTATCAATCTAATTATGTAACTATAATCAGATTAATCAACTTATCTAAGCTATCCATCCAAAAATCTCCTCTTTATTAGTTGCCACCACTGCTAATCCAAAAACGCTCGTCCCACAACCCTTTATTTTCCCGAGCCTGTACCTGGTAAGAAAATATCATATGAAACAAGTTACAACAAACCTGGTTACTTCTTTTCTTACCGATTGCGTAACTCTATTTCGTTAAAATGATTTATTCAATTCCTAGAATATGACTGGCAATATTTCAGTCATCATATCCCGCCTCAGAGCCACACTACGAATCATTACTGATTCTAGATTAATGCTCTTAACCAATAAATAGCAATTACACATGCACATTTATTGGTAAGGAAGCAGAGATCACAAGTACTTATGTCAACCTCATTCTCTTCCTTCGAAATCAGAAATAACGATTATTACCACACGACTATTCCATGATTTCCCACACACACTGGGATAACGATTATTACCACACGCCTATCCCATGTGATTACCAAACACTAGTGCCTATGGATCCATTACACTCAATATAATCCTGCCTAGCATCACACTAGCGCAGTTTATAAACCTAACATACTATACAAGAATGTACGTATGTCCGAACTACATAAGTTATATGACAATGCCTAATCGTATCTTTTCACGATTTACCGAACTGTAGTCTCCAAAACAATCAGAAGAGTACAAATAATCCAAGACCTCAAAATGTCTTAACTATCAGAATTACTACTGTTACAGTATACTGCCAACTCCCGGTATTCCCAACTCCCGGTAGTCAACAATGTACCGGGACTTCACCGGGACCCATAAGTACCGGGAGTCACCTGCACCGGAACTCACTTGTACCGGGACTCACCTGTACCGGGACTTATCTGTACCGGGACTTACCTGTACCGGGACTTACCTGTACCGGGACATTCAAGTACCGGGACTACGTACTGTTCGTTTCAATAAGTCCACAAATCGATTTCAAACATAAAATCAATTCAGCCTATTCATTCTAATCAGTCCTCAATCAATTCATACAGCTATATTAAGGTTAGTATAACTTAAAAACGCTGATTTATACAACGAATCGAATGAACTCACCTCTTGCAGCAAAACTTGTTTCTCTGCCAAAATCGTAAATCTCCAAATCTGTTGTAAACGATTTTCAACCCTATTCACAATACAGATACGTTTATAAACACATAACTACTAGAAATCATTTCAAATCTCTTACCAAAATGAAGAACCAAGCTTCTTTCTTCTTTCTCTCTTTTCTTCCTGCTTCTCTCTTTTGCCGACTCAACACAAACAAGAATGAGATATTTCTCATTCTCAGTATCTTATCCACGCAAACATTTCCAAAGTAACATAACTTACCCCATAGTTACATTAATTCCAATAAGTACACTAAACTTTCATTCTTTGAATTTCAACTTTAAATTGGATCATAAAACTTCCATACAATCCCAAGGTTACAACAATTACAAATACAATCCAATTCTTAATAAAATACTAATAACGAAAATTTAGGATGTTACACGCAGAACCTCTGTCACCCCTGACAGAGCCTCTACGGTTCAGACTGAAGACTTGGAAGATATTTATAATATCTTGCCACTGTTGAAGAAATATATTGCTACTGTTCCAGGGTCCGTTCATCAACTTGTACAAGGCATGGTCCAACTTCAACACGTGTCAAACTCTGAGTGGACTCAATAGGGCTTAGTACAACATAGACGTCTGCGGCATTTAATGCAATACAATACGTACAACTATTCATGTCGTCCGATCAACAGTAGCTTATACTTTATGGTCCCCTTAGAGTAGTATAAAAGGAAGACTAATGTTTAGTTCTTCCTAACAGAAAACAGAAAAGTCAACAAGAACACACAGCTTATGCACATTTAGAGTCATATCTGTTTAAAGCTTTGCATACTCACTGTTCTTAAATCTGTTCTTGCTATATATTGAAACTCAGTAAACTTTGAGATATCATATTCTGATCACTGTTTCTTTATATTGTGTGTTCAAATCTATCAAACATATCTGTTAGTTCTTCAAATACGCTTCCGCATCAAACATAAACTCGAACTAATAGATCTGTTAATCTTGTCTAAGCAAAATGGGAACCAACAATTGGTATCAGAGCGAAGCTTGATTTTTTAATATCAAGTGATCCTCGTTTTTACAAGATTTGTGAAAGAAACTGTCTGTTTTTAACCTGTTCTTCATTCCTTCAAACATATTCTGTTTTACTGCCATTTTAGATTTATTCGATCTAGTAACATCATAGAAACAGTTTCTTTCGTTAAAAACCTCATTTAAAATGTCTAGAATGAAATTTTGTGGTGATGTTGATTCAATTTTTATTCAAAACTCAGCACAAATTTTCGCAAAATAATTTCTTCTCTTGAAAAAGAACTAGATGAAAATAACAAAAGCATTTTTATTATTTTTGATAAAATTGCTAAACTTGAAGAATCTGTTAAAATCTTAAACTGTGAAAATCTTGAACTAAAAAATAACTTATCTATGTCAGATGAAGAAAAGAAAAGACTTGAACTAAAATGTTTAAATTTCTCTAAACTGATTTCCAGTTTTGAAAAGATTGTGGTCAATGAAAAGGGAAATTATGAAGAGAAGAAAACTGTTCTTGAAACAAAGTCTATGGAGCTTACTTGTAAAATCTCAGAATTACAAAAAATCCTTGAAAAAGAAAGGAAAGAATCTGATTTTGAAAGAAAAGAATCTGAACAGTTGAAGGTTCAAAGATTTCAAGATTTAAGTCAAAAAGATGACTATGAAAGAGAGAGAAGGATTTTTAAAACAGAAATATCCAGACTAACAAAAAGACTCTCTAATATATCAACTGAGATCATGTTGGAGAAGAGATGCAAATTTAATCTCCAAAAGATGTTTGAGGTAAATTTAAGAAAAAAAATATTTTTGCTAAAAGGATCAAGGAAGTTGATTTTGCAAACTCAAATCATTCACTTAAAACAACTTCAAATTCAAGGACTAATTTGTTAAAATGATCCTTTAAGCCAAATATGTTTTCAAAAATTCAGACCTCAACATCGAAATTTTTTCATGATCATAGGTTGGACAAATTAGTTAATCAAGCTTTTAAAAAGACGAAAAAGGTTTGGATAGTGAAAGGCTCTATACCTGTTCAAAATGTTCAAAATGACAAAAAGCCTTTCATTTATGGTATGTATGACAAGTGCATAAAGGCGTTTCATACAATAGGACCCATACGAATATGGGTACCCAAAACCTCTGTAAGTATAACCTAGATATTCTGTAACTTTGTAAACTTTGTAAATATTTTTATTTATTTCTATTATTTTTTATTTGTAAATTCTTAAATCTTCAATAGTTCTTGAAATCACAGAGCTTCTGTAAGGTCTGCTCAGAACCTCTGACGGCCTTCACAGAACCTCTGATGGACTTGACCTATGGTTTATGCTCAACTTATCTTATTCTGAACCAAGCATAGGTCAAGAGGGAGCAGAAGAAGATACTTGATCTACAGAGGTTGTTAGATCAAGGGGGAGCGAAAAAGGAGACCTTGCTAAATCTACAGAGATTCATAAGTCAAGGGGAGCTAAGAATGCGACAGAAGAGATCACATTCGCCAAATCAAGAAGAAAAATAGGTTGGTATCTCGTACTCACACAATGCTACAGAATTCATAAGCCGCAGAGTTCTTTCAACCAAAGAACCTCTGTAGATCACTCAAATCATTCAAATGACTTCTGCTGCACAAAATCTTTGAGATTTACAATTTCTAGGACACCAACTTGCATATAGGTCCTAAATACATTGTTAAATCTGATCAAAAACTTGGATGATTAAAAATGTTTATAAATTATTAGTTATTTGAAATTTCCTGTCACAGAGCCTCTGTTGGCTCTGACAGAGGTCCAAAAACCTCTGTAGGATAATTTCTCTCTACTAAAGATTTATTGATCCTCTCCGTGTTTTTCAAACGATTTTCATTAAAGATACAATCTACAGAGATAAAAATTTTCCAAAATCACAGAGCTTCTGTACCTACAGAACCTCTGTAAAGATTTCCACTTGGGAATTTCTGTATCTGTAACGGTAACTTTTCTGTGGTGAAAATTTAAAACCCACGCGCTTTTCATTTAATGTGGCCGCCCACGACGTCTCGTCGTCACTGACACTGATGACGTGTCGAGTTTTCATTGACGTACATATCACGTCGTCCTGGAAACTTGTACCACGCCGAATGAACTCGAGTGCGGACCTCAAATTTTATTTAACTTTCTCACATTTTCACCGTTCCAAATTCTATCCGTTACCACAGTATAAAACCTAAGTTAAAATCACTTTCAAAACTTTACTATTCTCTCATCTTCTCCGGCGAACTTGCTTATTTCTTTCTGAAAACCTAGAAATTTCAAACCTACAAATGGCTTCCAGTTCCAAAGCTACTCACGTTTCACCGACGAACTCTCCGCCACCCTCTCCAGTGCATTCTGAGCACTCCCACAACCCACACATCGCCGCCGATACCGACAGACATGACTCCGGTGACGAGGTATCCTTTGTACCCACTACCCACCTGCAACAATTTTTCTCAAATGACCATTTCGAGCAAACCCTTCCCATTAAATCGAACAACTGTTATCTTGTTCCTTCTCCTACGGCTTTTGGCAAAGAACATGCAATCCTGCTAAACATCCTTGAGAACCACTTTCTTTACCCTCTTCTTAGCAAAACCTTTGAACAAATACCCGTACGTTATCTACATCAGTTTTGGCAATCTTGCCGTTATGACGCTGACACCGATTTGATAAGAGGCTATATTTCTAAGCCTGACCAAAGTAAGAGCCTTGAACTGATGTTCAACCGCACCATGTTCTCATTAGAATTTGGCCTTCCAACAAGAGGTCTCATGGGAATCAAAAAGTATGCCCCCAACCAACAAACGAAGAACTTATCGACTTTCTACACATGTTAGGGTACAACCAATAGTTGAAAAAGAGGAACGATTTTCGCAGGGCTAGACTACCCCCTCTGTGGAATACCTTATTCTCCATCCTAAATCATTGCCTCACGGGCAAAATCGGGAGCATCGATCAAAGCTCACCTCAAATTCTCTCAATCATGTATGGTGTGTACTATGATCTACCCCTAGATTATGCCACCATAATGATGCAAGAGATCATCAACACCATCGATCGCAAACTCGCCTCCCAGAAAGCCAAAATATCTGATCCCAACTGGTTGCCCCCTCTACAGTTCCAGCGAATCTTCAGTGTACGTTTCGAGCCCCTCCTCCTTATCCAAAAATGGCCAATGGACAGTCCCAAACCTAAGCAATTTCCTATGTCCAAGAACACCCCTATAGAACATGAGGACGGCTACCCTCACAGCAGGCCACTCTCAAAGGTAATGTTAGGTTATGCTAGTGATATAGAACTAGTCAGTGAGTACACACGCGTTTACAAGACTCCTGAACCCAGTCCTGTAACACCCCCGCGTATAGGAGTGCCCTTAGGAGGTAGTGTTTTAGAGAGGCTTACCGAGGAAGAATGGAAGATAAAGTTGGCTAAACACAAGGCCAACCAGAAGAACTTCAGGAATATAGACCTCTATCCTTCAAAGAGGAAGTCTTCTGAGGGATCTGAAGAGAAGAAGAAGAAAAGGGGAAAGAAAACCAAGACCCCTACAGAGGAACCACTTGCCTCTGCTTCTGCTATCCAACAACCCCCTGCAGAACCATCTTCTCCACCCACTGCACATCCCTCTGCCCCTCCCTCTCCCAAAAGGAAGAGGAAGTCAAAATCTACAGAGGAGGAGGCACCAAAACCCAAGAAGAGGAAATCAAAGAAGAAGAAACCATCTTCTCCTCTGCAATCAATTACAGAGGAAATAAAAAAAGATCAACCTCCACCTCTGCAAACCCCAATCTTCATAGAGGTTCATGAAACACTTCTGTCAAGACAAGGGACTGCAGAAGAAGAGGTCCAAATAGGTGAGAATATAGAAACAAGATTAGAGGATAGGGTAGAAACTTCTGGAGAAAAAGAAAAAGAAAAAGAAAAAGATGCCGAAGTTGTAGAAGGCACACATCCCTCACCCCCTCCCAGTGCAACCCACACATCTAACTCCGCAGGTCTAGCTGCAGAAGGAGTTATTGAAAAAGAGTCGCACAACTCGATCCCTACCCAAACCAAACAGCCAGAGGTCACTCTTTCGACTTCTGCGCCCACAGAAACCAGGGAATCCATTCCTAGGGAGTCTCCTCAAAGAGACTCACCTATAGTTCGTGATCCATCGCCCCAGATCACACTAGAACACTTTATAGAGGAATTCGTTTCCTCTGCCACGCACAATATAGGGCCAAAACTTCTTTCAGAGAGAAGTAGTGAGCACAAAGACGAAGAGACTCTAGACAAGTCTCCGAGTCAACAGAAGAACATTCCGATACCCACCTCTGGAGTGGATTTGGACACTGTTCTTCGCAGAACTTCTGTAGAGATTGAAACTCTTGTTTCTTCTCAAAGATCAGATGGAAATCCTTCCATTCTCAATGTTCAAACAGGAATGAAAGAAGGTGTCCTAGGAACAGGGACTCACTCTAGAGAAGGGGTTGTTCCTCCAGAGGTTACCCAAAAGGAACATGTTACGAATGATGAGTTCCAAGTCTTTATAACCTCTGTAACTCAAACATTGAATAAGTTGCAAAGCTCATTCAAGACTTTTACAGATTTGACTTCAGGCGAGCTTACAGGATTAAATACCAAAGTGGATACCTTATCCACAAAGGTTAAAGCAGCCCTTGCAGAAATGAAGTCAACTACAGAAACTTCTGCTGCTGCTGCCATCACCTCTGCCACTAACATTGCCAAAACAACCGCTGCAGAATTCGAGAAAAGTGCGACCAAAGCCTTCAAGACTTCGATCGCAATCTACTTTGAAACAATGAAGAAACAAGCAGCAAGGCAAGAAGCACAAGACACCTGCAGAACAGAAGTTGTTGCTAAAAGAAGGCAGGATGATCCTGATGATGGTGCATCTGGTCATCATGAGGGGGAGAGAACAAAGGAAACAATAGAGGCTGCTGCTGCAAAAACAACAGAGAAAACCGCAGAAACTCCGAAGAAATCCCCACAACAAGGAACTCATAAGTGGCAAAATATCGTTGGAGAGGATGCACCAACCACAGAACCTCAGGTAATCACTTTTGCATCCTCATCCTCAAAACAAACCCCACTCTCACCCAAAGAACCAACACCAACCTCACAAATCCCGCGCAAAACTAGAGTAAAATCCATAGCTAGAAAACCCCAAAGACCAAAACGCACTGCAGAGTACATTCTTCGCAGAATGGAATTTGTATCTGCTTTTCAATCAGCAAAGCGTTTTGACATCCCACCTCCAAGAGCCGAAGAGTCCTCACCAACAGAGTCCTCACAACCCGAAGTATCAAAACCTTCAGAGGCAACAACCAAAACATCAGAGCATCCAACCCCAAAACCCAAAGAACCTCTCACTGGTAAATCTACAGAGGTTCCACCCACACAAATCCAAAACCCAACATCTGAAACCTCAAAACCAAAAGATAAAGGCAAGGGAAAAATGACAGAAGAAGAGCCAAAGAAGAAGATGCCAGTTGCTACAGAGAAGTTGATGAAAGGTGCCTTTAATGCCTTCGTCACTCCTAAACCCGAAGAGGAAGACTGGGCATTCAACTTGAATCCTCTGTCAGAAAACCCAACCCTGGATCCCACAGCTAAAGTAACAGAAAGTAAAGTAGCAGACATCACTCGACAGATGGATGAGCTAAGGAGACCAATTCCAAGAACTACTCCAACCATTGAACAAATGAAAGAGCAAGTTTACAGTTATCTCTACAGACAGCACTTCCAGAGCGATCTGCCAGCTCATGTCCGAGATCAGAAGCTCAGAAAGGAATTCGATGCCATCTTCACCTCTACAAAGTCAAAACCGGTCAACCAAGTTTACTCCATTCACAAAATAAAGAAGGTAATCTATTGTAAATACTCTAAAATGAGAACCTATCCTCATACGATGTATACAATCTGGAAAGTCAAAAGGTCCGACAGATCAGAGAATCAATTCTCTGATGCTGATATCCGAAACCTCAATCCCTATGACTTACCTGACCTTCTGCAATGGACGAAAGACAACTTCAATGACGACTGCCACCAAAGGTCTTATCGAGTTCTCAGAAAGGCGATGCGTGAAAAGCTCCTAATCTACAGCATGCTCGACTTTCAACTAGCCATCGATCTAGGCGTGACTACCTTAAGTATCAGACCTCCAGAGGATTTCTGCCACCCAATGCCATACCCAATTCGATTATCAAAACTCCAAAGTACGGGTTAGTTTACAAGAATCCTGCAGATCAACTTAAACTTTTTGTGATAATGGACTGTCAGAAGTACACAACCTGTACTCTGAACATGTTCAGAAAATACTAGAAGAGAACAAAGCAACAGAACTTATGGACGAAGAATCTGCTTCAATGATGATCAAAGAGATTGATGCTGCACTAGGCATAACAAATCTTTGCTTCAAATTCTATGAAGAACTCAAGGAAGTAGGCAAAGACAACAGAAAGTTCGACGACTTCCCAAATGAAAAAATCTGAGTCTCTTCAAAGAACCTCTGTAAACGTTTATTTATGTTCATTTAATGTACTCAAATGTAAATGCCTCTGGCATAAATTCCAAATGAAAGAAATAATCTTCTGAGGTATTGTTTAACATCTTTTTTTTAATACATAGGTTAAAATGCATAAATTCAACCTTTTATTTTTCAATACATAGGGGGAGATTGTTAGCTCCAATATTCTGAAATATTAGAAGTATTGAAAAATGGCTAAGTACAGAAGAACTTCCACAGAAGCTCTGCTGAGTACAACAGAAGCTCTGCTGAGTACAACAGAAGCTCTGCCGGGCATCTCAGAAGAATCAAAGAGTTTGATCAAGTGATCAAAGACCGAAGAAACTACAGAAGGACGCTTTCAGAAGACCAAGACCGCAGAACCTCTGTTACCATTAACAGAGCCTCTGCGAACAACATCAGAAGACAAGGAACCCAGTGAAGACTACTCTACAAAGGACCGAGCCGTAGAACCTCTGTCACCCCTGATAGAGCCTCTACGGTTCAGACTGAAGACTTGGAAGATATTTATAATATCTTGCCACTGTTGAAGAAATATCTTGCTACTGTTCCAGGGTCCGTTCATCAACTTGTACAAGGCATGGTCCAACTTCAACACATGTCAAACTCTGAGTGGACTCAATAGGGCTTAGTACAACATAGACGTCTGCGGCATTTAATGCAATACAATACGTACAACTATTCATGCCGTCCGATCAACAGTAGCTTATACTTTATGGTCCACTTAGAGTAGTATAAAAGGAATACTAATGTTTAGTTCTTCCTAACAGAAAACAGAAAAGTCAACAAGAACACACTGTTCTTAAATCTGTTTAGAGTCATATCTGTTTAAAGCTTTGCATACTCACTGTTCTTAAATCTGTTCTTGCTATATATTGAAACTCAGTAAACTTTGAGATATCATATTCTAATGTTTCTTTATATTGTGTGTTCAAATCTATCAAACATATCTGTTAGTTCTTCAAATACGCTTCCGCATCAAACATAAACTCGAACTAATAGATCTGTTAATCTTGTCTAAGCAAAACGGGAACCAACACTTACTCACTTCAAAAATCACGTTTAAACACGTATTTAGTTAGAAGAACTCACCTGACTTTCTTTCTTCGAAACTTTTCACTTGGGCTTCAACTCCTAGGTGGAACACCTATGATTTCAAAGAGGATTAGAGTAATAAGTCTTAAGTTGGCTCTCACAACGTTCTGAACAGACCCCTTAAGTAAAATGGGTCACAAATGAGCTCCTGAGTCCGACACTAGAGTCCGGACTCCGCCCCTTTTCCGGATCCAGTTCCGGGTTCCACTTATTCCGGATCTCTTCCGGATTCCGGATCCGATTCCGGAAATCCGCACTATACCGGATCCTATCCGGATTCTGCAATAAACCGGAACCCATCCGGATTCCGTCACATACCGGAACCCTTCCGGATCCCGCCACCTACCGGAACCCTTCCGAATCCCGTCTCATACCAGAACCCTTCAGGATCCCGTCTCATACCGGACTCGGATTCACCTAGTTCCGAACTTCTGCTGATTTCGCTATGAGTGATCAAAACCCAACCCATACAGAAGTATTCAATCCGCAACCGATAGGGTCTATTACAAGAAATGATAGGTCACAATGTTTCACCGAATCGATACTCAAACAACAGTATCTTCGATTATGTCCTCGATATACCAGGAACTTCTATTAACAAGAAACAAAACCACAACATGATAAGAACCTGAGATTAAAAGTTTACCTTCAAGAATTCGATGATAGAGCTGACCCAGATACAACACCCTCCTTGCCTTCTTCTAAAATCGTCAGTGATATCTTGATTTCTTCTTCTTGCTTCCACAATACCCAGGCGCTCTCAATTTGCAATTTGACTAGGGTTTTGTGCCAATAATGAGGGTTTTATACCCTTTACCACAATTTACACTTCAGTCCCTCAAGTAATAAAATTCCACTTTACTCCCACACTTCTTATATTCCTCTAAATTGAGAATTGGTTATTACATCGTATAGATGAATCTAGGGGTGAGCATCGGAACTGAGTACCCGTCTTTGGAACCGGAACCGCTCCGGAACTGTCGGTTCCAAAACCGGAACCGATGTGATTGGTTTCGGTTCTGGTTCCTAAAATACGGAACCGATTAGGACTGGTTCCGGTTCTGGTTCTCAATTTTTTGGAACCGTTACCCGCTGGGACCGGTTCCGGGATCGGGTACCCAGACCCGCTGGGTACCCAGAACCAGAACCGACGGGTACCCGCTATTTTTTAATAAAATTTTTTATATATTTTATATATTTAAATATTTAATGACGTGTTATTGATTTTGTTGGGTGTTTTATTCGTTTTGATCCAAATGTTTTATTTGTTAGGTCTTGACGTACAGACGTTATGTATTATGTAAGTCGTTTTGTTGATGTCAAAACTCAATACGCCGGAGTTTTTAATTTATTTATGTAATAATTAGTTTTTAGAGTAAACTGCAATTTTGGTCCCTGTGGTATGTTGTTTTTCTCACTTTTGGTCCCTAGAAAATGTTTATTGCAAAAAAAACCCTGTGGTATGCATTTTTGCTCGGTTTTGGTCCCTGAGACTAACGTCCATTAGTTTACAGCTGTTAAATGCCCCCATGTGCCTTGCACATGAGGGTAAAATGGTCTTTTTAACATGTTCTTTTTAACCCTAGAAGACTTCCTCTAGTCCTCTCCTCCTATCAACCTGACAACCATCGACCACCCCTTTTCTTTACCACCGACCACCCCTTTTCCTTACCACCGACCACCCCTAATCGTCTTCGGCGTCCCCCCGTCTACGGCGTTCCTCTCGACTACGGAGTCCCCTCGTCTACAGCGTACCAATCGTCTCTGGCGTCAATCGAGAGAAAATCGATCTGTTTTGCGGCCTCGAAGGGTTGTGAGTGAGAGAGAAAATTGAGAGTTCTGTAGGACATTACCGACCCCTTTTTCTGGTGCCTCCTCTCCGATGAACCCCTCTCCCTCAACCATCTCCGGTTAACCCCTTCTACCGCCACCCCATCTGTCGACCTCCCTTTATGAAATTATGTGCAAAAGAGGAAATGCTTCCATTTTTTGGATTTATAGAAATTAACAGTTTTTTAGGACGTGGATATGGTTTTATCGATTGTTTTGCACATATGAGAAGATGGTCGAAGCAAGTTCTGGATACGGTTTAAGGGTAGGGGTCGGAGAAGGCATGGGGATGGGTCTGTGCTTTGCTCTCGTGGTTTTTGTGTGTGTATGTATTCGAACAAACCACGGGATAGGAGTCGTACGGACAGTCCAGAGTGGTGAAAGCCGGAAGGAATGAATCTAGAGCTCCGTCGCTGACGTGGAGGGAAGGGTGAGGTGGAGGAGTGGCGGACATGGTTGCAGCGAGTTACGGTGGTGGAATTAGGGTTAATTTATAAAGGGAGGTCGTGAGAGGGATGGGGATGAGAAGGAAAGAGTGGCGACGGGGTTTGATCGAAGGTTTGGCCGGAGTCTCAGACTCCTTGTGTATATATGTAATTCAGATTAAATTGCAAGTTGGTCCCTGTAATATATGCTTTTTAGTAAAAAATGGAAAAAAATAAAAAAATGACCAAAATACCCTCATGTGCAAGTCACATGAGGGGCTTTAACGGATGCAACCTAACGGTGTTAGTCCCGAGGGACCAAAACCGAGCACTTTTGCTTACCACAGGGTTTTTCTTGCAATAAAAATTTTCTGGGGACCAAAAGTGAGAAAAACAACATACCACAGGGACCAAAATTGCAGTTTACTCTAGTTTTTATATGATTATTTTTCACCATTTGTTGTGTTTATTTCTTTAAGTTGGTACTTTGTAGTTTGCAATAGACTTAAAATTACATTTTTATTGTATGAAATGTTAAAAATAAATTGAAAAAAATTGATAGCGGGTACCCGGAACCGGAACCGCTGGTTCCGGGACTGGTTCCAAAATATAGAGAACCGATGTAAGCGGTTCCGGTTCCGGTTCCTTCATTCTAGAAACCGCCGGTTCCGGTTCCATAAAATTTAGCCGGATACCCGGTTATGCTCACCCCTAGATGAATCGACTCATCAAACAAACTTTAAGATAACTTCAGTATAATCGATTATCAAAATATTAATTTTTTAACAACATTAATTTGTATATCCACCTTTTACTATATGTGTATTGAAGTGTTATATATATATATATATATATGGTTGGGTTCGGTAAGAAGTGTCAAATTTGGTGAGAAACGTGAGAAGTGGTTATCAACCGTTAGATGAGAAATTGACGAACATTAGGATGAGATGCACCGGATCAATTCTCTTTTAAACTGCAATTCATAGGAGGATATTTGATTAAAAGTGATCAACGGTTTAAAAGTACTTCTTACACTTCTCACCAAAAATGACATTTCTCACATGATCTCATGCCTATATATATATATATATATATATATATATGAGAGATAATACATAGAACCTCATTATATTACTCTCAAAAAGTCAAGAGTCTGGAAAAATAGTCTGGAACCTCCTAGATGTCTCTCCAACTCTCCAAGGGATGCAAGAATTGTCCAGAAATGGTAAGTGTCTCTAGACTCTAGAGTAATAGACATTGACTATGGTATCATTCAAGTTATGCGATAAATACGTTTTCTAGATAAAATTCTTCATCTTTATTATTGTTCTGGATAAGATTTTTGGCTCATGTCATTTTATCCGGTTAATCTTAACCTTAACCTTACTACTCCTGTTAGTAACTCAATATTACAAAGAGTGGGTTTTTAACCCACCCCAATTATTACATAGAAAGTAGTGAGGGCTGAAAACCCGGACCAGATATATAGCAGCTATTTATGTCATTTTATTTATTCATCAATCATGTTTTTGGAGAAAAGAAAAGGCTATGAAAGTAGCCCAGGACCACTAATATACCATACATGATACAACACATACCACGTCCAATATATTCATTAAATTCCTTTACTTTTACTCTGTCCCTTTTTTCCCACAAATTAAAATAAGAAAAGAGAACTTTTTTTTCCTTCTCCTAAATCACATATATATATATATATATATATATATATATATATATATGGCCAAGTTCAAACGAGAAGACGGTTCATTTGCAAGAAGGCGAGAAAGAACGTGGGCCACATACTTCATTATTTAAAAAATAACATAAAAAATAAAAAATATTTTAGAAATTAGGATAATTATCTTTTTAAATTGGATAAAATCCTTAAATATCTCATATATCTTTTAAATTTATTTATTTTTTAATTTTAATAAATTCATATTTTTATCAACTTTTATATATTTTTTCTAGATACAGTTTTGATTAAAAAAATCATAATTTCCATCAAATATCACATGTGAGTTACACCATCAATTTATTATCTTTTCATCATTTTATATCTAGTTTCTTGATCCACGTTTTTAATCACACGTGAGTTCCACCATCAATTTATTATCTTTTGTTTAATATATTATCTGTTATGTATCGCATATGATCCAGTATGTGAATATTTGTATATATCACATATGATAATATACCTCCAAATATAAAAGACGTATAATCATATATGATGATTTACATCATAAAAAGATCTATTAATATAAATATACATAATCACATATGATTAACTAAAATATCTACAGTAATCACATGTGATAATATACATAATCATATGTGATAATATGCATAATCACATGTGATAATATGCTCTGATAAAGTTTTATTCATATTTATGGACTACAACGACCTAAAGTAGCTAAATAAGTAGTTAAAGTAAGCTCCTGGCTAAAATGAGTCTTGGTTTTACCCACCGGCAAGAAATTTTTGACCTGATTAAAAGTTTGATTGTAGATTGGCTATTTCGGGGTTCCATGCCCATGGATTGCCTTATTATAGCTTTTTTGATTGCATAATCACATGTGATAATATGATATGTACAAAAATTAACATATAGTGAATCATATGTGATAGTATGCATAATCAGATGTGATAGTATGCATAATCACATGTGATAGTATGCATAATCACATGTGATAATATGATATGTACAAAAATTAACATATAGTGAATCATATGTGATACGTAATAAATCATTTGTTAACTTAAGTTAATCACATGTAATTCAAGATCCAAAAAATAGAGAAAAAAATTGTGAAAAACAATAATGAATTGATTATGGATATCATATGTGATATTTGATCTAAATTGTGATTTTTTTATTAAAAGTGTATCCAGATTTTTTATTACATAAAACTTAATTAAAAAAATAATGAATAAATTGAAATTAAAATATAAATAAATCTAAAATATATAATGAAACTTTAAGAGTTTATCCAATTTAAAATGGTAATTATCCTAATCCCTATATTTTTTTAATTTTTAATTTATGGTATTTTTTTAATTAATGAATTTTGTGGTTCATATTCCTTCTTGTCTTCTTGCATATCACTTTACTTCTTGCATGATCCTCCCTCTCTCTCTATATATATAATTTAAGAAAACGCGAGGAACACCGCCCATGTACTAAATCACATGTGATTCACGTACAAAATCACATGTGATTCACACCTGATCGGGGGGCTTCCGCCCATGTAGTGGATCACATGTGATTCACGCCTAAAATCACATGTGATCCGGGCGACTTCCATGCGACTCGCGAACCAGGTCGCCCGCTACCCGATTTTTTCGGGAGTAGTGGATCACATGTGATCCAGTACATGGAAGGCGCTCCTCGCGTTTATCGTAAATAGGTACGCTCCTCGTTTGAGCCTTCCTCTATATATATATATATATATACATATATATACTAGTTGGATACCCGCGCAATGCGGCGGGATGCAAATATTGAATAAATGTAAACGATAACACAGGTTCCAGTATCTCAGAGTTTTAATGATTGTCATAGCAGAATCAAGCTAGAACCTAAATACAATAAAACAACGCTAAATAATGGTAAGTGTATTAAAAGTTAGGGTCGTTTACGAAATGCTTACCGGATAAGCGCTTAATTGGCAAAAGTCTCAACTCACATTATGGGGTAACATTCTTTGAACTTCAAAGAAGGAGCTTCGAGAGGAGTCGAGATAAGAAGATTGATTGGAAGGTGTGGCTCTCTGATCCGGACAGTTTGTTGCGCTTGTAGCCTCGTTTCGCTTCTGTTTTGTTCAGTTTAGGTAGGTGGTGCTGTAGCTACTGTTCGGGTTTTGGGCATGCGATCACGTACCTTTCTGAACTGTTCGAGCAAGGCCTGCTTCAAGATGTTGTTATCGGCTGTTTGGAGTTCTCTTCCCGGATTAAGCTGCTTTTTCGGTACTACTGAATTATATGATCGAAGGTCTTATCTGTTGGCTGTTTGGCGTGGGCTGAATGGGCAAAGCCACTGTGTTGGCTGTATGGTTTAAGCAATGGTTGTCCAGGATGGCTGCTGCTTGTTTTTGGTTCGGCTTGGCTGTTTTGATTAAGCTCTCGTAGTGGCTTACTACTGGTAATCCGTGGGGGCTTAATCTGGCCGGGTATTTTTCCGGTATTCCTGTATGTTGTTGCTTGGGCTTTGCCTGGTTCGGTTGTTTCTCTATTTTGACTGGTTTAATAATAATACTTGCCTTTCAAAAAAAATTATGGGGTAACATTCTCAAGCATCAAAATGAATTATTGGTATACTTTTATAACCCAGTATTACAAGGTAAGGGTTATTACCCTCACATATCGGGTAAGATTCTGGATCCGCTTATCACTAAATTACCCTCACAAGGTAAGAGTTATTACCCGCTTACCACTAAATTACATTGTCGCATTTTTACCGGGTAAGATTTTAGTCCACCAAGTCGATTTCGTATACAACAATTCATTTGGTAAGCACTAACCGTGGTGATGCTAAAGCATCTCTACTCCAATACCTACCTAGTGTTTAATAACACTGATTGTTCCAAATAATCACATCTCATCTCAACATGGCATGGCTTACAGCAGCAACATACATGATAAATGATGCATATAGCTTAATATACATCTTCCCATCCAACTACATCCACATAATTTGTTAACCACACCACATAAATACTGCAGAATGCAAAAAAGAAAAAAAAATCAAACTGTTGACAAATTATCTCTGTAACTTCTCGATGTACATTAAGCAAATAAGAAATATTCAAAATAACAAATAGCATTCATGGTGACATTAGACCTATTGAACAAATTAATAGCAACATTTCTTCCCTCTATCATATGATTATATACGATAGGCTAAAAATCATGTAAACAAACTAAGCATGTCCTATTAATGTTCAAAATGATGCAATACAATTTAAAAATTAACCATTTTCCAACCACTTACGAAGACAAAGTTGATTTGTTTTCAATTTGACTTGCAAAAAATCTGATGGGGAATACAGACCTCCGTTTTCACATTTGACATGGAAAAGCTATGATAAACTTGAGATGTAGAAATTTCTAAAAGTTTGATAATGTAAGAAACCAATTAACTTTAACTGAAATGGAAAATAGAGACCTCCGTTTGGTTCTCTTTTGATCCTACAAGATGGAGCAATGATCACCAGAAAAAATAAGCAGGTATGTGAGAGAAAAATTTGAGATAAGCTGGTAAATGAACAAAATCGAGCCATGAAAAATCAAGATGAAGAACGTATAATTACATAATAACAACGATCATAACATTCAAAGAAAATGCAGAATTATACCATTCCACATTGCCAAAGTCATTATCCTCACTTATGAAACATCTTTCTTGTTCTCCAACTATATCAACAAAAGAAATTTGAATTGGAACAAATAACATATAATCAGAGAGAAAACAATTCGATAAAATATCAAAAATCATCACTTATCGACCACAAACAAAAATAGATTCAAATGGAACTAAAACCAGAAAACACAAATGGAGCACTGTCAAAACATATTAAAGATTCAGAATATATCACAACTTTGTAAGATGCAGTTAAAATCAACAAAAAATAAAAAATGAGAGATCATACTACTCAAAAAAAGATGCATCTACAAGAAGTTGATATGTGTAGTGTTCTCACAAATCGGTATTTAACCCCAACAAAAATCTTCAAAAGGTTAAGAGACTATAATATATTACCCGGAGATGAGATCTTACCTGTAGATGAAAAGTATAACAAATATTGCAGTAAAAATCAGTCATCGACCCATCTATAACACAAATCTTCAAAAGGTTAGCATGAAACAACATGATATGTCAATTTTGCTCTTTTGGTTTCGTTTTCGGCGACCAAATTGTGATTGTTGGGTGTGCGATGAAGACGAAAATCAGTGAGAGATCAAACTAAACTGGATTATAAACGAAAATCAGTGAGAAACTTTGAACACTTGTGAATGGCAGTTGTGGATTGGTAAGATTTTTGTATTGGGTAAGATACAAAAATCATCTTACTAGGAGCAGCCAATACACATTCGATCACTTATGTATTGGGTAAGATTTTTGTCCAACTCTAGGCAAGAATGACTTCGGATTGCCGCCAGTTCACCTATCGTCTTTCATGTACCTGTTTTAGAAACAGTAGAACACTAAACACTGTAGCGCATCAAAGATTTTTCACAAGAAATTAAAAAACTGTTCCAAAGAATCACTAAAACATTGTCATATCTTACCAGGACCAAATTTAAAACCAACATCAATAATCTCTTGAATGTAACCCATTGACATTCTAGGTCAAAATACATCTGTTTTTTTATGCAAACACACCTAAAGCAAAACAAATCAAGAAACATACCTTAATCACAGAGATAGATAGAGAAAACACGAGCAGAAAGTCCAACTCGAAATCAGAAAATAAAAAGTCTAGAGATATATGGCGACAATCCATCGACTATTTTGAAGAGAAATAAAGGTATTGAACCTGGGTGGAGAGTGAGAGCGATGCTAGAAATCAGAAAAAGCAAAAACCACATATAAATGGCGACAAAACACTTCTCGGGAGTGAGAAGAACCTGGTATTGAACCTGGTACAGAACATCTTCTCGGGAAGAACATGGTATTGAAGCAAAAGACTAATGCAAGAAATTAAGCAATCCAAAAGCACCTTCAGCTCAAAAACCAAGAACACAAATAAGAGCATAGTTTTGTTGGAAAAACGAAAGACGCTAAGTCCTTTTAAATCGAGACATATGAATAAAGGTAGCATGCTGAAAGAAACAGCGGTGACCAACTAAAGTAATCAAGATATTAACAACCAAATAAGCACTGACTTAATAAATATTCTAACAACCAACATAATTAACACACAATGTCTGATGCTGTTAAAAGTACAAGAACGTTCATTTTGGAAACCTCCTTATTGTGGTGATGCTCTTGTCTATAGTTGAGAAGAAGACCAAAATAAATTAAGTCGAAATGTGCCTTGTTTATGACATACCCTAAAGATGCACATTTAAAACCACTACATAAAGACAGATACATCATGCAAATGAAAATGAAATACGAAGGTACCATCAAGACTCGTCTTAAATCTGAACAGGACCAAATTAAAAAAATCAGAACACTAAGCCCAATACCATCTGTTGTATATTCTGTCAAAATGCCAACAGATCACCAAAGTTCATATAGGGAGGGGGTCAATTACAAAATTACAAACTCAAAGTTAGGAAAACAATTTTATAACTGATATTACCTAAGATGGAGCGATGGAGAAATCGATTTTTTAAACCTGAGATGGAGCCATGGAGATGAAACGTAATATGTGAACCCAAGTTCAAAGCAAAATCAAAATGTTTCACATCAAAAAAATTCAAAATTGAGGTTGAAATTCTTTTACCTGAGATGGAGCGATGGAGATGGAGTGATGAAGATGAACCTAATCTGTGAACCCAAATTCAAAGGAAAATCAAAATGTTTCACATCAAAAAATTCAAAATTGAGGTTGAAATTCTTTTACCTGAGATGGAGCGATGGAGATGTGGAGTGATGAAGATGAACCTAATCTGTGAACTCAAATTCAAAGCAAAATTAAAATGTTTCACATTTCAACCATTCAAAATTGAGGTTGAAATTCTTTTTACCTGAGATGGAGCGATGGAGATGGAGTGATGAAGATGAACCTAATATGTGAACTCAAATTCAAAGCAAAATCAAAATGTTTCACATCAAAAAAATTAAAAATTGAGGTTAAAACTTTTACCTGAGATGGAGCGATGGAGATGGAGTGATGAAGATGAACCTAATCCGTGAACACAAATTCAAAGCAAAATCAAAATGGTTCACATCAAAAAAATTAAAAATTGAGGTTGATTTTTCTTACCTGAGATGGAGCGATGGAGATATAGTGATGAAGATGAACCTAATCTGTGAACCCAAATTCAAAGCAAAATCAAAATGTTTCACGTCAAAATATTTCAAAGCCGAGATTTCAGAGAGATGGAGATGAACCCTATCGATTTTAGAGACATTGGGGACGGGAGAAATGAGAGAAAGAGGGATGAAATGAACCCTAATCGTATGAGAGGATTGAGAGTTAAACCATCGGGAGCTTGAATCGTACCAGGAGAAAACCCTATGAATATAATTATATGATCTGAATGACGAATCTATCACATGTGAGCTTGAATCGTCGTAGTGAATTGAGTCGCCACATTGGGAGGGAGCGATATTGAGCAGGTCTTGGAAAGAAAATGAGGAATTTTGAATTAATATTGGAGAGAGGAATTTTGAATTATTATAGGAGAGAGAGAGAGAGGAATTTTGAATTATTATTGGAGGGATAGGAAGATAGGAAAAGATAACTACAAAATTTAATTTTCAGTTTTGTTAAAAATAATAAAAGAAAAAGCAGAATCAACATGCTTCAATAAAGGAAGAAAATGAATTTAATTAATTTTTTAAATAAAAAAAGATTTGAGTTTAAGTTGTTGGAGAGATAGGAAAATATAACTACAACAATTAATTTTCAGTTTTATTAAAAATAATAAAAGAAAAAGCAGAATCAACAGTCTTAAAAAAAGGAAGAAAAAGAAATTTAATTAATTTTTTAAATAAAAAAATTTAATACTTTAAGACTTTTGAAAATATATCATGTGATCGTAATTAATTGTTTTTATATTCATGTAATCACATTAATTGTTTTTATTAAATTATAGTGTATTATATGAATTTTTTTAACTTCTATAAACCGTTTTTTTCGATTTTTTTCATGTTCATAAACTGTTTGTTTGAGTTTTATAAATTATTTTTTCAAAAACTTCAAGATTTTTTGGTTTCATAAATCGTTTTTTGAAATTTTCAAGTTTCATAAATGATTTAATAATCTGTTTGTTGGATTTTTAATTTTAATATATTTTTCTCTAACATGAATAATCTTATTTTTTTTCAAAATAATTATATATTTTTCAGGCTTAAATAAAGGAAGAAAATGAATTTAATTAATTTTTTAAATAAAAAAAGATTTGAGTTTAAGTTGTTAGAAAGATAGGAAAAGATAACTACAACAATTAATTTTCAGTTTTATTAAAAATAATAATAGAAAAAGTAGAATCAGCATTCTTAAATAAAGGAAGAAAATGAATATAATTAATTTTTTAAATAAAAAAAGATTTAAGACTTTAAGAGTTTAATACTTTAAGACTTTTAGTCTATATGCTTTATAAGATAGTATAGATATATATATGTATATATATATATATATAGCCTTAGGTTCAATAGAGAAGTGCAAATATTTAGAGAAATAGAGAAGTAAAAAAACACGGGACCGTTCATATATGAACGTTCATATATGACTGTTTATATATGAACGTTCATATATGAACGGTCCCGTGTTTTTTTACTTCTCTATTTCTCTAAATATTTGCACTTCTCTATTGAACATTTTCATATATATATATATATATATATATATATATATATATATATAGGGGTGGTATTTTTTACAAACCAGTGTATTTGTACAAACTCGTACAAACCATACCTACCTTCATGATTTTGTAAATTTGGCTTCATGAATATATATATATATATATATATATATATATATATATTGGCTTCATGAATATATAATTTGGCTTCATGAATATATCATTTGGCATTTTTAACTAATTTTTTACAAAAATAAGGGTATTTTAGCGCTCCACCGAAAAAAATTAGTTAAAAATGCCAAATGATATATTCATGAAGCCAAATTATATATTCATGAAGCCAAAATATATATAAATATATTCATGAAGCCAAATTTACAAAATCATGAAGGTATGTATGGTTTGTACGAGTTTGTACAAATACACTGGTTTGCAAAAGATACCCAGCCTATATATATATATATATATAGTCTTAGGTTCAATAGAGAAGTGCAAATATTTAGAGAAGTAAAAAAACACGGATCCGTTCATATATGAACGTTCATATATAAACAGTCATATATGAACGTTCAGATATGACTGTTATATGAACGTTCATTTATGAACGTTCATATATGACTGTTTATATATGAACGTTCATATATGAACGTTCATGTATGACTGTTCATGTATGACTGTTTATATATGAACGTTCATATAACAGTCATATCTGAACGTTCATATGAACGTTCATATATGACTGTTTATATATGAACGTTCATATATGAACGGACCCGTGTTTTTTTACTTCTCTACTTCTCTAAATATTTGCACTTCTCTATTGAACCTTTCCCTATATATATATATATATCATGTTTAAGAACATAAAATCGATTAAGATATTATTGTGCTCATCAATAATAAAAATTGGATTTATAAGAAGTCATACATTTTTTTGCATTCTAATAGATCTTTTAGAAAATTTAATTTGTATGACCAGAAAAATAAAATGTTCTATCTAAAAACGGTGTAATAAGTTATAGCATGCTTTTGGGTATATTAATTACCTTTTTATAACATTTTTATTTAAAAATGGCGTATTTACTATTTTATAGAATTGTATTTTAAAAAATATATCATATAAAAATAAATGTCCTATAAAAAGATAGGTTTAATAAGACACTTTAACAAAAGTGTCTTATTAAAACTTCTTTATATATGTCGTTTTACATTTCGGTTCTATAAATTAGGTATTATAAGGATGATTAAAATTTTTAACTTTTTATAAACCTAATTTTGTTGTAGTGACTTTATTGTGTGTTTAAATAAAAACACGGTCTTATAGTAACTTTTTCAATTGTGTGTTTAAATAAAAACACGGTCTTATAATCATTGCAATCATATATCAAATTACCCTTAGCATAAATCATAATTATGTAAATTAACGATTTTAGTATTAATGTTTATTCTATTCCGGATCAACTATTATGATAGATGAATTAATTAAAATTTTCCAAAAAAGGAACAAACTTAATTGTTTTTATTATTTCAGTTGGAATCATATTTGAAAGTCTAGCTTATCAAATATAATATAATGCAGTTTCACCAATATTTAAAAATAATGTATGGTGTTAATGCCAAAAATCATCTCAAAAGATAACTTAAGGTTGGTGTGGAGTTTAACAACTAAAGAATAGGAATCTTTCGACAAAACATACGACAAAGAACAAAAAGTAAAAGAGACGAGAGAATTTGGTGACGTGGAAAACCCAGTTGGGGGTAAAAATTTCGAACGACAATAGAAGTCGTCGGTGCACTATAGACGTCAATGAAGGACGTCGTCCTTGTGTAACAAGTGTCGAGAGTACAAACGATTACAATAAGATAAAAAGTAAACTTAATCGTAAGATTCTATCGTAAAATTCTATCGTGCGTCGTAAGTGAAAACAGTTTGTCGTGAGTTTCTTCGCAGGAAAATACTAACAAGTAGGCAACATTACCATCACCACGAATATCAAACCACATAATGATTATTATATAAGTACGAACCTCGGTCCCACCGAGTACACAAAATACATTAATACAAGCTTAGTCCCACCGAGCCCTCGGTCCCACCGAGTAAAGATTACTGTACTAGCTTAGTCCCACCAAGCCCTCGGTCCCACCGAGTAAAGATTACTGTACTAGCTTAGTCCCACCAAGCCCTCGGTCCCACCGAGCCCCTCAGTCCCACCGAGGTGTACACATGCATAAATATTCCACACACGAATTCAACAAATCACAACCAGTTATCACATCCCAACTAGTTCATATAAGCACATAAATACACGTAATAACACGTAACACAAAAGAACGACATACATGAAATTCCTAACTACGCGGTGAGAGAACTCACCTCGAATGTGCGCCTAGATCTCAAACAATAGTCCAAGCTCCACAATCCAAAATCACTTCCCAACACCTAAACGAACGTTAAAATGTATTAACGCGAGACCCGGACCCTAAAACACGACGCACGCTTAAACTGTCACTAAAATGACTTTTCTGTCTAGCCAAACAGGTATGTTCGGGACCTGTTCCGACCTCCCCAAACACAGAAAATCCTCAATTACATTACATCACCAGAAAGTTCTCTGAGTTAGGGTTCCAAGGACATATTATACTCCTCCTAACGATGTTTCTACAGTTTAATACGGATTTTACAAAAACGGTTCGCAGAACAGCGAAAACAGAACCTTTCAGTACAAAACGACGATTTGACCTAAGCTACGTTCCGAACTGGTTTTTGCACAAAACATAGAAACGTTACTAGACTCAAAATGGGAACCTTTGGCACCGATTTCGCCCCAATCCCAGTTACGAGGAAAAAGTTACGGTTTAAGCAAAACAGTGGCAGATTACTAAATTTTCACATAAAATGACACTATTGATTATTAACCCATTAAGTCGTGGCTTAATCCCAACAGACCCGAAAAGCATATGAACTACTGAATATGGGTTACCCTAGGCTGGACAACATCCGTGCACCACCCCCTGCCGCCTCCGGCGGCGGTGGTGGTTGGCGGCGTTTCTTTGACATACGATAACAACAAACGAGAAATAGACGAACTTACCTCGACGAACCCTTCTTCCTCCTCTTTTCCGACCAAACTTGCCGGCGATCGTCTCCTTCCTCCTCTCTCCTCGTCGCCGGCAGCAACCTCTATCACCCTCTCGGTTTCTCTCTCACTCTCTCGGCTTCTTTCTTTCTCTCTCTCTCTAGTTCTCTTCTTGGCCGAACACAACAAGAAAGGGGGAGGGGATGACTAAAGGTTGTGGTGGTTACTAGCATGAAACCGAAGGGAAGGGGAAGGGGAGGGGGTGACTCTTGGACGATCCCTTGCCAAACTTTGGTGAGATGCCCCAATTAGCCCCTCAACTTTCCTTTCCTTGCAAAAACCCACAAAGGTTTACTCATTTAACTTTTTGGTCCGATTCGACTAACCCCGCTAACGGAAACCACATTAAATCAAACTTAAAAAGAAAAGAATTAATAAAAGAAATTACATACCGGGATACGGGCTTTACAACTCTCCCCCACTTGGATTAGACTTCGTCCTCGAAGTCTATGCCCGTGCATAGCTAAAGATAGTTCTCCCACATCTCAACCTCAGGTTCCCAAGTTCACTTGAGACCCCTTCTAAAACTTCTCGAATACTTTTCTTACTAACGTACTCCTTCTAGGACACTGAAATTATGATCGATAGAACACTTCACCAATTGGAATCATTCCTAGCCAAGCGACTTCGGTTGTCTCCCAACCTTAGATATTCCATACCTCCCGATTCAAATCTCAAGCTCTAAACATTCTCAAGTTGCTTACCAATATACCCAACTGGATACTCGGATCCGATCATTCCTACTATTAACTGTCGATTAACTCCTACGAGTTCTACTAGACTCCCACAAATTACCCTACAAGAATCGTCAAACCAGTAAATTTAAAATCACTCACGAAGGTCACTCCACCATAACCATTCACCACAAGCAAACACCTCATGATTACTACTACCATCAACATAATTTTCTTAAAATCGGCTACAATTCCCCAATTACACTAAGGCATTTGGCCTCAAGCCCAAAAGTCGACACCTAAGTATACTATTTACCTGAAAAATTCTACGCATTTATCCTCTTTATTACAAAGGGCAGCATTCCCTAACCGATACTATTCGGCCTACAGTACCCACACGCGTGGGATACCCAATTCTCCACCATCGACGTATCTTCCACGCTCGCTCTACGAAGCCCAGTTACACCCCAACGCCTACCTCTCAGGTACGTCTCAAGTCCCGACACATCGGAGCTACCTCTCAGGTAAGTGCCCAAGACTGTATCCTCTTAGTGCCTACTAGAAAGTCAAGGTCATAACACATGAATACCGGAGTCCCACCCCGAGATACCCAACCGACCATTAAGACCGAGCAATTGACCCATGACTATCACGGACAAAATTCGGAATTTCCCCCGAAACTCTCTCGCGATTGGCATTTTCCTCCAAAACTGCCACCTCCTGAGTACTACCTATCGACTCGAGAAGAGGTGCAACCACTGTTAACCGTTGACACAAGCCCCACAGTGGCTCACCATCCAGATGTCGACTAAGTGCGTCCGTAACAACATCCGCTTTACCGGGGTGGTAAAGTATCTCACCATCATAATCCTTGACCACGTCAAGCCACCTCCTCTGACGCATGTTGAGGTTTTGCCGGTCATCAAGTACTGGAGGCTTTTATGGTTAGTGTATACACTTGACGCCATACAAATAGTGCCTCCAAATCTTGAGAGCAAACACCACCAATTCTTACATACCCTCCGGCAAAGTCAACATCGGAGCCTCGCATAACGCCTGTGTAGCTCCCCAAAGCCCTCTGATGCTCTTCACCCCAACTAAAAGCCGCAGATTTCTTCGTCGATCGGGTCATCGGTAAAGCAATCTTGGAGAAATCCTAAATGGATCTCCGGAAGTACCCTGCTAACCCAAGAAAACTCCGTACTTCAGTGAGAGTCTTTGGCACTTCCCACCGCATGACAGCCGTAATCTTGGCCGGATCCACCATAATACCATTCTGGTTCACGACATGCCCTCGAAAGTGGACCTCTCGTAACCAGAACTCACACTTGGAGAGCTTAGCATACAGCTTCTCCCGCCTCAAAACTTCCAAAACTTCTCGCAAATGCATCTCATGCTCTTCCTTCGACTTCGATTACACAAGAATATCGTCGATGAACACGATCACCGATCGATCCCACATAGGGCTACATACCCGGTCCATGAACGCTGCGGGTGCATTGGTGAGCCCGAGAGGCATCACCACAAACTTGTAAATGGCCATGACGTGAACGAAAGGCCGTCTACTCCGTATCCTCTCTCCTCACCCGCATCCGATGATACCCCGATCTCAAATCAACCTTAGAGGACCACGAGGCTCCCTGAAGCTGATCGAACAAGTCATTGATCCTTGGCGGAGGATAACGATTATTCACCGTAAGCTTATTCAACTCACGGTAGTCTATACACATCCGTTGGGACCCGTCTTTCTTTTTCACAAACAGAATCGGGGCTCCCCACGGTGGACAACTCGGCTTGATGAACTCCTTTTCGATAAGTTCCTGCAACGAGTGTACAACTCCTTCATTTCCGGTGGAGCTAGGCGATAAGGTGCCTTGGCCACCGGAGCAGCATCCGGAATCAAATCAACGTGGAACTCTACCTGTCGCTCGGGAGGTATCCCCGGTAACTCCTCGGGAAAATACGTCAGCAAACTCCCGTACAACTGGCACATCCTCCACAGACTTCTTCTCTCCGTCGACGCGCGTGTCGATCACATACGCCAAAAATCCCTGACCACTGTGCTGCAAGTACCTCCGAGCCCTCGCAGCCGAACATATCGCTGAGGTCCGCCTGGGCAAGCCGCCCTGAACTAGCATTTCTCCCCCGCTTGGGGTTCGAACTCGTACTTGTTTGCGACGACAAACAATCTCCGCATCATACGCATCCATCCAATCCATGCCCACAGTCACGCACAACTCCCGCATAGCGATCAGAATCAAATCAATCGGGAACCTCACACCAGAGATCTCCAAAGTGCACCCCCGGTACACGTCAGTAACCGTCAAGGTCCTGTCTTCAGCAACTGCAACCACAAGTGGACAGCCTAACCGTCCTACAACTCGGCCCCAACCACTCACTAACTATGTGAGACACGGAAGGATGAGTAGCCCCGCTATCAATCGTCACCACAGCAAGCACCGAGTTAACCAAGAACGTACCTGTCACCACTTTATACGTAGCTTGTGCCTCCTCCACTCCCAGTTGACGAACTCTACCTCAGGCCGCCTCCATCACTACATCAAGTGAAGCATACTGCGTGGTACTCACGAACTCCCTGATCTTGGTACGTAACATATCCTTGCACCGTGTCCTCTTCATGTCCTCAAAAGCAGCATGCTAAGGATAGAATAATGTCATTTCCGTAAACTTTCGGTTCACCTCCTTTATGGCCTCCGCAGTCTGATAGAGCTCCAAGAACTCTTTGGCACTCCTCTCCATCTCCACTAGAGGCACATGCTCTACACGAAACATACGACGAACTCCTCCCAGGTCAAGTAGTGCGCCCGTTAAGCGTCAAAGCAATAACACACCAATCCTTCGCTCCGTCTCGTAACAGATTCACTGCGAAGCGAACCTTCTAGTTCGCAGGACAACCACCGGTAAGGAATATGCACTCTATAACCGATCCCGACCCTCTTGTTCGGGGCTGCCCACCCGTAGGGGGTGGAATCGCCGCGATGCGCTCCTCCATCGACACTATTACCTCATCACGAATGGCGGTAATAATTTCGGGGATCGCCTCCTCAAAATATGTGTCACCTCGACCGCAAACATCTCACGAATCTGATCAGCAATAATTCCAGCATCAACATCTGGATCAACATTGTTGTTCCTCCTTAACGAGCTACTAGCACACATTAAAACCTGCTAACTACGCTCACACTCAACTCTTCGGATTCTCCGTGACTTTCCCCGACTCGAGCACGGATCATGTGCTTCAGATAGTAGGAGCTCTGCTACTACCCTTCACACCTATCCTTACTCGTTTCGAGTCCTGTCTCGGGACGTCCAAGTAGTTGCTCACCACAAACAAACACATATGCCCATTCCGGCATATGCAAACACTTTTCCTAGCTCCCTAGAAAAGTCGTAATACCCCACCACCCTTGCTAGAACGGAACCCCCACTAGCCCTGACGAGTCGCCTCGTGAACGCACAGTCGTATACAGTGGAAACCAGATAGACATTCGAATATAAGATTCTATCCTACAACGGTTGGACTCAAACAAGAGCTGCACAATAGAACTAAATCCAACATTCTAAGGCTATTCAGTTCCTACTGCATACAACCTATAGTGCATTCGCTTAACGACCTATCAAAGTTAGCATAAGTTCCTAATAGCAAGTAACAAGTATACAGTACCACAAAATCCACGTAAGCAATCTAGCATACATACTCCTATGTTCTTATAAAGCAATCTAGCATACGTACTCATATGTAAACGCTATTCCCAGCTCACTAGGAATTTCATCTCATCCCACTACCCTTGCTACAACGGAATCCCTGTTAGCCATAACGAGTTGCCTCGCGAATACCCAGTCGCATGCAGCGTGAATCAAATAGACATTCGAATACAAGATTCTATCCTAGAACGGTTGGACTCAAACAAGAGCTGCGCAATAGAACTAAATCAAATATTCTGAGGCTATATGATTCTGACTGCATACAACCTATAGGGCCTTCACTTAACAACCTACTATAACTAGCATTGATTCCTACTAGCAAGCAGTCATCATACAGTACAGTGTAAACAACATAGGCAATCTAGCATGCATACCCTATGCCTAGAAAGCAATAAATACACTAAGCACTGTACCTTCCCACATAGCGTCGGCTGACTGTACACACTGCGCCCCCGATCACCGTTTCCCAAACGGGTTTTCCTTTTTCCCTTATTCTCAAAGATTTTAGTAAAAGAGTTTAAAACTTCATAGCCGCAACTTGAGACCAAACACACCGAGATGTGTTTGATTCACTCAAGCTGTGCTCTGATACCAAGTTGTAACGTCCCAAAAATTACAAGAAAATTTAAATTTTCTAAAACATATATTCCATTTTAAAACAACCACATTTTAATAAACCGTAACTCAATTTAAGTTAATACCGTCAACTGAAACAGTCAAAAGAATTCATGCAGCGGAAATATTATAAATAAAGTCTAAAAGTTTAAAAGCGTAAATTCCAACAATTCTCGGCGCCTGCGCGTAGTGTGTGTACCGTCATGCCCGACCGCCACTCGCACCTGAAACCACAAAAAAATGGGAAAGGGGTAAGCTAAACGCTTAGTGAATCCAACCACACACGTAGGTAGCAACCCCACGCATATCACCCCTACTCGCAAGTAGGCAACATTACCATCACCACGAATATCAAACCACATAATGATTATTATATAAGTACGAACCTCGGTCCCACCGAGTACACAAAATACATTAATACAAGCTCAGTCCCACCGAGCCCTCGGTCCCACCGAGTAAAGATTACTGTACTAGCTTAGTCCCACCAAGCCCTCGGTCCCACCGAGTAAAGATTACTGTACTAGCTTAGTCCCACCAAGCCCTCGGTCCCACCGAGCCCCTCAGTCCCACCGAGGTGTACACATGCATAAATATTCCACATACGAATTCAACAAATCACAACCAGTTATCACATCCCAACTAGGTCATATAAGCACATAAATACACGTAATAACACGTAACACAAAAGAACGACATACATGAAATTCCTAACTACGCGGTGAGAGAACTCACCTCGAATGCGCGCCTAGATCACAAACAATAGTCCAAGCTCCACAATCCAAAATCACTTCCCAACACCTAAACGAACGTTAAAATATATTAACGCGAGACCCGGACCCTAAAACACGCCGCACGCTTAAACTGTCACTAAAATGACTTTTCTGTCTAGCCAAACAGGTATGTTCGGGACCTGTTCCGACCTCCCCAAACACAGAAAATCCTCAATTACATTACATCACCAGAAAGTTCTCTGAGTTAGGGTTCTAAGGACATATTATACTCCTCCTAACGATGTTTCTACAGTTTAATACGGATTTTACAAAAACGGTTCGCGGAACAGCGAAAACAGAACCTTTCAGTACAAAACGACGATTTGACCTAAGCTACGTTCCGAACTGGTTTTTGCACAAAACATAGAAACGTTACTAGACTCAAAATGGGAACCTTTGGCACCGATTTCGCCCCAATCCCAGTTACGAGGAAAAAGTTACGGTTTAAGCAAAACAGTGGCAGATTACTAAATTTTCACATAAAATGACACTATTGATTATTAACCCATTAAGTCGTGGCTTAATCCCAACAGACCCGAAAAGCATATGAACTACTGAATATGGGTTACCCTAGGCTGGACAACATCCGTGCACCACCCCCTGCCGCCTCCGGCGGCGGTGGTGGTTGGCGGCGTTTCTTTGACATACGATAACAACAAACGAGAAATAGACGAACTTACCTCGACGAACCCTTCTTCCTCCTCTTTTCCGACCAAACTTGCCGGCGATCGTCTCCTTCCTCCTCTCTCCTCGTCGCCGGCAGCAACCTCTATCACCCTCTCGGTTTCTCTCTCACTCTCTCGGCTTCTTTCTTTCTCTCTCTCTCTAGTTCTCTTCTTGGCCGAACACAACAAGAAAGGGGGAGGGGATGACTAAAGGTTGTGGTGGTTACTAGCATGAAACCGAAGGGAAGGGGAAGGGGAGGGGGTGACTCTTGGACGATCCCTTGCCAAACTTTGGTGAGATGCCCCAATTAGCCCCTCAACTTTCCTTTCCTTGCAAAAACCCACAAAGGTTTACTCATTTAACTTTTTGGTCCGATTCGACTAACCCCGCTAACGGAAACCACATTAAATCAAACTTAAAAAGAAAAGAATTAATAAAAGAAATTACATACCGGGATACGGGCTTTACAACTGTACCAACTATTTAAACTTGGTTGGTACGTGATATTAGAAGTCGTGTACCACGGTAATACCGTACCGTACCGACTTATTTTTTAAATATTTATTAATTAAAGTTTAATCAATAATACAACATATTTTGATTTATAAAATTTTAAATTATCTTGTTTTACATTTTGTTAAATTATAATACAAATTGATATATAGAACTTGCTTGAATTTATTCGCTTATCCTTAATAACGTTGATAACTCGCCTACACTTCCACTCTTCATGGTCCATTCTTGCTCCTTAATTGTCGCTTGTATTAGACTATTAGTGAATGTTTGTGTTATATAAACATTATTTGAATGTTTGTATAGGTAATAATAAATGCTACAACACATATCAACAATTATTAATGCTCGACGTGTTTAGTGCATCTAGATCTAGTTGGTAAAGATGTAATATAATTAATTAATAATTCAATTTTTGAGATGTTGGTACAAAACCGTACCAACATGTACCAACCGAAAAAAGTTGGTACCAATTTAGTTGGTACCAGGCCAAGTATAATTGGTTGGTACATGGTATAAAATTTTGTGTACCAATTGTAATTGGTTGGTACATGGTATATGGAAAAAAACATGGTACCGTACCATGTTCACCCCTAAGAAAACTTACGATGGTCGTTAGATACGGTTGTTGGAAGCTCTGAACCAACGTCGAGGCATACTTACGATCACCATCAGAAGTGACGATCACGGTACCGAACATGTGTGGTCGTCAGGACCTTATCTTAATACAAGATTTGTCTTGAGTTTTTATCGTCAGTCGTGACTTGTGAATTTTTACTCAAACAAATGGTAACAAAATAGAGGAAAATATTAAAAATATAAATATAACTCATTATAAATGGTTCTAGTAAAAAAACGTGTACAAATGTCTGCAGTTTTTTTTATAAATGGTTACATAAAATTATTACAATTGTAAACGGTTTTAGCAAACAAAAGTGTAAGATAAACACTTTTATAAATGGTTAGTAGGACTTTAAACGGCTTCATCTAAAAACCGTGTAAGGTAAACACTTTTATTAACGGTAGCATGGCTTTTTTAAACGGTTTCATCTAAAAACCGTGTAAGATTGTGACGTTTATACACGATTAAGATTCCTTTTTCCAAACAGTTTTGAAACCGTGTATAAAAGTTGAGTTTCATACGCGGTTTTGAAACCGTGTATAAAAGTCCAATACTTTTACAAACACTGGTCATATACGCAGTTCCAAAACCGTGTATAAATCCCAAAACAACTGTTTATAAAAGTCATATTTGTAGTAGTGAATGGTTGTCTTATATAGGGGAATCTACAAACTCCATGAACCTTCAAGCATGATCCTAAAGATGATGGAAGTTCTTGTTTCTACAAAGTATTTTTTTTACCTTGAGGGTAGAGAAGGTAAATTTTATGGTTGAAATGGGACAAGGGAGCCTAACAAGCTCTCGAAACGGAAGTCAATTTTCAATTTAGCCACAAGTAAACACTTCTACATGGTTATGCGAATAGCCGGTCAAATAAACTTGTTAAGCCACAAGTAAACAAACCCCTAAAAAGATGCCAAATACACAATGACTTGCCCAATTCAACTATTTCCATTAAGTGAAAAATTCACATGCATAACGCCTCAGTGTTTAGTGGTACAATTCAAAGTCTTTGATGTTTGAATTATTTTTATAAAACATAAAAAACCCCAAAATGAACGCCTTTTAGATTTTAAAAATATTTTTCCCCTCTTGAAACTCATTATATTTTACAATTTTGGTCATGTATCTGTTTTTTTTAAATAAAACCATAAATCATCTTTAATAATTGATGAAAACAATGATTTCATAGGTTGTACATTCAAGAAAACTTGTTCTTTTTTAAGATAATTTTTTTCTATTTTCTGAGTTTTTGAGTAGAATTTTATATTTCACATGGGTATCCACTATCCTCCTTCCATTATGAGTTGATCATTATGTGCAAATTATGTCGATCTTGTATCATACTCAAGGAAGATTATCGAGTGTGATTGGAATAAAGAGGAAGATGTACGAGTTTGCATTTGAGTGAGGACTGATAAAGCAACCCCAAATGAGAGGACGTGTAACAACCCATATTCCAAACATACATATAACATATAATTCATAACATGTTTTCAACAAAATAACTCATATTACACATTTGGTCCCCAAAGTCTGACAAGACAACTTTAAGAAATACAGTACAAACTTGATTCTATATAAATAACATAATAACTAACAACAAGTTTATAAGTACAAAAGCATCCACATTTTTCTTAACGATCATCTCCTCAAAAGCTAACCAACAAGTGTTCTAATCACTTGGTCTTACTGGAACCACCACCTGGAATACATATTTTTAAAACAAAAAAATGAGGGTTAGACCTAAAGGTCTAGTGAGAAAATCCCTGATATTTAAAAATCATTACAATTTCATTTATACAAAATCCTCTTTATACAAAAGCACATATATTACACGTAATTTAATACCAACCACGGTTTATGCATCATACCTGTCTCATCCCACCTTATCCCTCCACCAATGGCCAATATCAATTGGTTGCGAGCCAATTTAACACACCGGTCCAAAGCCCGACCACGTATTATATTCCCATATAATACTCACGTAATTATAATATCTCAATATATTATAATCACCCACGTATGACATATTCATACCACATATCAAATATTTGTTATTCACGTAATATATTCCAGTAAAATACTTTTAAAGTAAAACTCACCTGATATATTTATCACAAAAGCTTTTCCAAGATAATTATCACGTATGACCAGCCTTCACAGAATCTGAAATCACACAAAATACCAAATATCTCTTTTTAAAACTAAGCTTATAAAATCCTCGACTCAAGTCGCAACCTACTAAAAGTAAATTAGAATCGCAATGCACAGTGCCAAATCGCAACCAACTACTGCGACTTCACCCCCAAATCGCAACCCACTATTGCGATTCCAACCCCAAGTCGCAATCCACTATTGCGATTCCAACCCAAATCGCAATCAACTACTGCGATTCCAAGCCAAGTCGCAAACGACCATTGCGACTTCAAGACCAAGTCGCAACCAACCATTGCGACTTCGTTGAATGTCGCAGTCATCTATTGCGACTTCGTTGAATATCTCAGTCCACTGTTCATCCTAAAACCCAGATTTTTGCAGTTTTATACTATGCATCCTACTGATAATTTGCAGATATGTTTAAGACCAAGAACATAACCTAACCTAACCTTAAGCTTAGATTTCCCAAAACATCCATTTTTAATAAAACCCACTTAATAACTTAACTAGCAACCTTCAAGAACACTTCTAAGAGTTTAAAACACATAAAAGATGGATTGTGCAGAATTATTACCTTGATCCCTTCAGTTGTTTATAGTATTTCCAGCAGCAAATCCTATGCTTTTCCTTCTTCCTCTTCTTAGTTTTCTTCAATTTCCTTCTCTCTCTCTCTACACCGAATTCTCACAGACACACACTTAGCTATGAACTTCTTCTTTTGTTAAGAAGAGGACACCTCCACCCTCTAAGCTGGAAATGGCGGTGATGGGGTGATGTTTGGCAAAAGTGACCAAACAAACCCTAAGCTTCTCCCAATTGGCAAATCATACCCCTAATCTTCTATTATAAAATTAAAACTTACCCCTTAACTCCTAACTCCATAAAACACTTAAATAAGTACTTATAAAAATTCTTCAAATTTAAATTAGATAAAATACCTGGTTATTACAACATCTCCCCCTTAAAAGAATTCCATCCCGGAATTCAGTTAAGAGAACAAATGAGGGTATGTTGGTTCTGAAGGCCTATACAAGTTTGTAGAAGGGGGGGGGGGGGGGGTGAATACAAACACACAGATTTTACTTTTCTAAATTGTTTATTGATAAATCATTAACAATTTACAGCTTGTTACGGAAACAAGATTAAGGATAAACCTAAATCTAAACAAGTTGGAACACTAAGGTTTCTTGCACTAAGAGAGATAAGGAAATTACTAATAATAACCTATCTTGAGATAAGAGATTTGAACTTGTCCAGAGTTAGCAAGTTACTTCAAATGAAGTGAGTTCATCTCTTTATATACTGCATGCATTTAATGCAAGTCAGTATATACTTTACACGTGTCATCAGCTGGTTGGTTGTATGTCATTGACCTTGGTTGACAACCTTAGTAGCCGCGTGGATGAACAGTGTAGTATCAGAGTGGTTGTACGAATTCAGATATTCGAAGGTTCTTTTCTGACATTTCGTACGGAGTCGTGCAAGGGGGGGTTAAGACAAAAGTACTTTGTACGGAGGACTTCATGATCAGCTTTCGTTGATTCAGCGATCTATCATTTCATATCAGCGAATGATAGAGTTCAGCGATAGCTGAAGTCTTGTACTTGATACTTCACGTTGAGTGGACAAATCTGAGTCTTCGCTGATCCGCATCAGTTCATTAGGAGACTTGTCGCTGGTTCTTGAGCTTGATCTTCGACTTCAGCGTAGAACCTTTGTTGACGTGAAACTTGTCTTCAGAAATCATAAGTAAACAACTAACTTATCAGCGATCATCATAATGACTGAACAGACTCAGAGCATTTATGGTGAACAGTTTCGCTGAATGTTTAACTTAAAAAGCGAGAGTTCCTATCAGCGGTACTGGAAGATCTTAGTACTTATCAGCGATAGTGAAACTCTGATATATATTGTTTACTTACAATTTTCACTAAGTATAAGAGAGGGTCATTATCAAATCACTTGGGGTTTGGATCAACAATCTCCCCCTATTTGATTATGACATAGCAACAGAGAAAATTGCTATATAATGAAAACATAAGGATAAAAAGAACTCATAAAATATTTGTCCCTTTTACTGTTTTCTAGGATCTTTTCAGTACTGATGGAGTAAAGTACATTCGCTGAAATCTTTTTTTAAAAACTTTGAATCAGGATACAAAGAGAAATGGAAAGATTACAAGTACAAGCGAAATAAATTACAAGTACAAAAGGATAACTGATAAAATAGATGAAAGAGGCGATCCTATCAGCTTACAGAGGTTCTTCCTTAATGAGAAGTTCATCAAGGGTCTTTTCAGTGGGGATCATCCAGTCAGGAACCGTTACACCTCGTTTTCTTTTGTTCAGCGCTTCTTCAAAAATCAAGGGTTTTAGGTGTCGTGCCTGAATGTCTTTTCTGAAGTCACACCAGTAGATGAGATATCTGAGCTGTTCGATTGGAGTGATTGGAAGCTCAGCGATCCGTTGAAAACATTTACGTCCGTCGTAGTCGAGAAAGAATATTCCATAAGGATTACTGATGACTTTACCAGGGACGAAAAGTTCACATGGTGGCAAAGAAATGTCAAGGGCAGATAGATCAGGGTCAGGACCAAGCACTTCAGCGCGAGAGAAACCAATTCCAGTTTCATTTCGTATGACAGGACCTGAGTTTGAATCTTGACGTTTCTTCTTAGGAGAGGCCCTTTTTCTTTTCAGCTCAAGATCAGGAAGAGGAGGAATGTCCACACAAGAAGATATCAAATCGATCTGTCTGTTTATCAGCTTTTCGAAATGATCCTTGTACTTAGATTGTGATTTTTGGATAGCTAACCTCATCTCCAGCCATTCAGAGAGACCATACCTTTTTACAGTGTCAGCGCGAAAGGTTTCAGATTGGCCATCTTCTCTTAAAAGTTTGATGTCAACAATAGGTACTCCGATAGAGGTTCTTCCAGAGATGAATACCTTGTTGATCTTCGCTGGACGATATCTGAAGTGTATTTTCTCTTTACACCATATCAGGGTGGTCTGAGAAACTTCAGTTTTCTTTTCCACGATCTTCTGGGCTTCTTCCCAAAGCTTTCGTTGGACTTGAATGGGAACACGTTTCAGCTTGGGGTCTTTGACAGATTCTTGAGTAAGCTTGATGGCGTATTCTCTGTCTTTTTCTTCAGCTTCCTTTCTTTCAGCGATGAGGCGTTCAGCTCTGAGGTGTTCCTTGTATTCAGCTTTTGAAATTCTGAACTTTGGAGGAACTGAAGGCAGTTGATCACGCCTTAGAATGATTCGCTGATCCTCGAATCGTTTTATTATTTCCTCTCTTTTCTTCTGTTCTTCTTCTCTTAGCTTTTGAGGAGCTAAGGAAGGTCTGTGTCTGTGTGAGAGAGTCTGTTCTTCAGGTTCATCAGTCTCAGAGATCAAATCCAAGACTGGGATTATTTCTTCAGCGGCAGCTGGTATTATTGGTGAAGTCGCAGTTGTGGAGCCTTCATCGATATCCTCAAACAGGGGAGAGGACTAGCTGAAACACAGCGATCTTACAAGTAAGAACTTGGGTAGAATCAGATAGAGAGAAAAATGTTCAAGTGTATACGCTTGGGTAGAGGAACTGATAGTGTATGATAGAGGAGGGATGGAGTAAGATATGTTTAGTGTACCTGACAAACCGGCTTTTCAAGCAAGATCGTCAGATTGTCATTTTCAGCGACGCTTTTGCCTTTGCCTTTCTCAGCTCCAGAGGCTGAGGGCTTTGTCTTTGTCCGCTCCCCTGAAGGTTCATTTATCGAGATTCCCTTAAGAGCTTTGATCTTTGGAGCAGGTTTGACGATAAAGAAGTCATCGTCATCTTCGTCATCATCATCATCATTCTTTGGAGAAGAAGATGGTTCATTATCAGGGATGTCGACGGCTTCATCATCTTCTGCTTCGGATTCTTCAGCGTCTTCTTCGAGTTGCTCCCCCTCAGATACAAAGGCGAGCTTCTCGGTTCCCTCAGGGTGTTCATCTCCCTGAGGTCCAGCGGCTGCTTCAGCTTCAATAGTCTTCTCACCCTCTTCAGTGAAGGTGAGGTCTTCGTTCTTCTCTCCCCTGATAGATTCATCATGGGAAAGGTCTTCAGCGCTCTTGGAAGGGTTTTCAGCGCTCTTCTCCCCCTCTTTTTCTTGATGACTGGGGGAGGAATGGGTAGATTCAGCAGCGTTGGTAGGTTCTCTGTCTTTTTGGCCAGAGAGACCTACACAAACTTCAATCTTTGCTAATCTGTCTTCAAGGCCAGAAATAGCAGGATTGATCTTTTCCAGCTCTTTGCGATCCGCCGCTGTGAAGTTCTCAGTTTCAGGGACGGGGTTAGGGGCAGGAGCATTTGCCTTGTGCAGCAGCTGTTCGATCATAGTCTTCATCGAACCAACGTCAGTCTTTACAGAGCTTAAGTCAGTCGTCAGAGTGTTGACATTTGTCTTCACAGCAGACATATCTCCCTCTAGTGTTCCAACCGATGTCTTCAGCGTTGTAAATTCGCTGGACATGGACGAAACCGAGCTTTTGAGAGAGGTGTAGTATGTGTAGATATCAACGAGCACCTTGGCGAAGTCGCTGAGAGTCTTGTCAAGCTACTTCATGTCATCTGTGGAAGCCTTCTTCTCTACCACCGTTGTCAGCTTTTGAAGATTCTCTCCAGCGTTTGTTACAGCTGAAGAGTTGTTGGAGAGAGTGGTGGTGAGACCTGTCAGCTTTATTTCCACGGATTTCAGAGAGGCGTTGATGTCTCCCAAGTTAGAACCTGTAACAGATAAGAACTTGTGAACAAAGGAAAGCTCAGAATTTTAGGGTTTAGTCACAGTGTTTATGGGTTGTTGATTACCTGCAGGAGGATTGGTGAACTCATCAAAGTCACGGGTGCCTGAGTAAAGTTCCATGTCGTCTTCGAACGTGCCCGTGGATTGTTCTGCAGGTCCTGTCTTCATCATTTCTGGATTATCAGCTTTAGCTTCCGTAGAAATGATGGCATCTCCAGTGATAACTGGAGGAGAGACCAAATGAGTGGAGGGAGAAGCGAAGGATAAGATTGGAGGTTGGGTTCTAAGTTCAGCGTTGGAATCGCTGAGAATCACTTCATCAGTCTTTTGAGAGACTGAGGGAGGTTGGGAAGTTTCCAAGTCTGTAATCTCAACGTTTGGAGACGCTGAGATTGGGATTGAAGGAATGGCTTGTTCAGGTGTGGCAGAGCGTACCACTGAACGTTCCTTCAGCTCTGCAGAAAGAGCTGAGGAGTCTTCAGCATGAGATTGCTGGGGTTGCTCCTTTGTTTTCTTGATCCTTTTAGAATCAAGTGGGGTGTGAGAGTGTTTCCTTTTAAGAGGAATGGAAGTAGCAGCTGGGGTATCAGCGGTGGGTTTGTCCGCTGAAGGAGCTGCAGAAGTAGAAGAAGTATGAGGGTTAAGAAGAGTTAAGAGTGTGGAAAGACGTACCTCATTTACGGTTGGTTTAAAGTCGAGTATCTTTGGACCGACCTGAGAAAGTTTCAGGTCACCATCAGTTGGGTAGGTTTCCTTCAGGCTACATTGGAAGATGGCGCTGATGAACCATGAGAAATGGCCTAGTCTGACATTCCTGCTAACGCTGAGAACATCTCCGCTGACTCTGAGGAAGTGGAAATCCTCAAGGCTCCACAAGTCAAGTTTGAACTTGACAAACTGGATTGGACTAAGGTGAACAACCTCTCTGCGCTTCTCGAGTTTCCTCCTCGAAAGCAAGTCACACATCTAGATGATGCTGTGAAATTTTTGAAGAATTGCTGCATCTCCACAGCCCTGACCATAACACCTCCTGCACATCAGCTTTTGCTCTCACAATTCTGGTACTCAGCGAGACACACTCAATTACCTTTAGCCAAAGACCCCTCCAAAATAATAGATTGCATCCTCTGCGATATCGAATATGGCACCATAAAGATCACCCCAGCCATTATTCGCAAAGCTCTCAGCCTTCCCATCGCCACCAAGGAAAAACCTTTTGTTCCCCTCCCTGACCCCAAGAATTGATGCAGTTTCAGGGAGGGGAACAAAAGGTTTTTCCTTGGTGGCGATGGGAAGGCTGAGAGCTTTGCGAATAATGGCTGGGGTGATCTTTATGCTGCCATATTCGATATCGCAGAGGATGCAATCTATTATTTTGGAGGGGTCTTTGGCTAAAGGTAATTGAGTGTGTCTCGCTGAGTACCAGAATTGTGAGAGCAAAAGCTGATGTGCAGGAGGTGTTATGGTCAGGGCTGTGGAGATGCAGCAATTCTTCAAAAATTTCACAGCATCATCTAGATGTGTGACTTGCTTTCGAGGAGGAAACTCGAGAAGCGCAGAGAGGTTGTTCACCTTAGTCCAATCCAGTTTTTCAAGTTCAAACTTGACTTGTGGAGCCTTGAGGATTTCCACTTCCTCAGAGTCAGCGAAGATGTTCTCAGCGTTAGCAGGAATGTCAGACGAGGCCATTTCTCTGTATTAACAGTTCAACCAAAGATGTTAACAAATAAGAATAATCTTATTGTGGAAAGAAATTTCCAATAAGATGTTTCGAATTTTATCCATTTCATTCAGACACAAATGTCTTAATGAAGATTAGGGTTTTTCATGTTTTTGAAAACGAAAATTTCAAACCCAAAAAAAATCTTGTTTTCCAGTTTTCTTTGAAAATTGAGATACTGGAAAAACGAATGTGAAGAACAAGTTTAAGATTTTTTGCATTTAAACTTGAAGAACAACCATGAAATGGTTGTGTTCATAAAACCATGAAAGAAAATGATTTTATTTTTAAGAAGTTCTTTTGTTTTGATCTTGTTAAGAACAAAGAGTAGATCACAAACAAGTTATTTTGCATTAGGTAATAAATAAGAACATATTAACCTTGATGTTTGATGAAGAAGATGATGAACAGTTCTTGAAGTTTGAAAGCACAAATGCAACAGTGAATTCTTTCTTGCGGAGGAAGATTGATCGCGTAAAAGAAAAATATAAACAAAGAGTTTGTTTATATAGAGATTTTAGAAAGAGAAAATCTTGAGCGGGAAAAGATTTTCATCATGACACGAACACGTGTTTGCATTTGATTGGAAGTATGAACGAGACGTGCAAACGTGTGTCAGGAAGAGAAAACGTGCCGGGGTTTATCCGTTGCCATGACGTCACAACTGTCCTTTCATATTCTTGGTTGTCTCTGAGGTTTTGAAAAACTCAGAGATACTTTTGAAAACATGAAGTACTGAATGAAAATATTCAGTGAAGGTTTTAAGAAATTTCAAAAATATCGCTGTTAATATATTCAGCGATGCACTTTGTTTTGAAATCTTGCATTTTCATGCGATTGTCAGAGAGAGAACATACCTTGATATCAGTGAATCAAGTTTATTCAGAGAGAAGATGATAGAATGGGTTATACAAGTTGATTTTATCCTTTCGCTGATTAATGTGAACCGCTGAAGATTTTATCCTTCAAAGTTCAGCATTCCAAGCTCGCTGATGAGAAAGTTGAATCTTGTCTCATCAAGAGGTTTGGTAAATAAGTCAGCTAACTGATAATCAGTTGGGATAAAATGAAGTTCTATATCACCATTCATCACATGATCTCTGATAAAATGATATCTGATTTCTATATGTTTGGTCTTTGAATGTAGTACTGGATTGTTTGCTATAGCGATGGCACTTGTGCTGTCGCAATAGATTGGAATTTTAGAGAGCTGAAGATCATAGTCTAGTAGCTGATTTCTCATCCACAAGACCTGAGAGCAGCAGCTTCCAGCGGCTACATATTCAGCTTCAGCTGTGGAAGTGGACACTGAATTTTGCTTTTTACTTGTCCAACTTACCAGCTTTCCACCCAGGAGCTGACATCCTCCTGTGGTGCTTTTCCTATCCATTTTGCAACCTGCAAAATCACTATCTGAATATGCAGTTAGATCGAATCCTGAGTCTTTGGGATACCAAAGACCTAGATTCGCTGTACCCTTAAGATATCGAAAGATTCGCTTTACAGCTTTCATATGAGATATCTTAGGTTCAGCTTGATATCGTGCACACAAGCATGTTGCAAACATAATATCGGGTCGGCTAGCTGTAAGATACAATAGTGAGCCGATCATCCCACGGTACAGCGTGACATTGACAGGAACACCCTTTGTGTCCTTATCAAGTCTCAGCGGTGGTGCCATAGGGGTTTTCATAGCTGAACTTTCAGTTAAGTCGAATTTCTTCAGCATATCTTTAACATACTTTCCCTGATTAATGAAAGTTCCTTTCTCAGTTTGCTTAATCTGAAGACCAAGGAAATATGTTAGTTCACCCATCATGCTCATTTTATACTCATCTTTCATTCTATCAGCGAAACGAGTACAAAGCTCAGGGTTAGTAGAACCAAATATAATGTCATCAACATATATTTGAACTAGAATGATATGACCTTTCACTTTTCTAAAAAATAGCGTTTTGTCAATCTTACCTTGCTCAAATTTTTCAATATGGAGATAAGTGGAAAGAGTGTCATACCATGCACGTGGAGCTTGCTTCAAGCCATAAAGTGCCTTATCCAGTTTATAAACATAATCTGGACGCTTAGGATCTGAGAATCCTAGAGGTTGTTCTACATACACTTCTTCATTCAGCTTTCCATTTAGAAACGCTGACTTGACATCCATCTGATGTACTTTGAAGTTTTTGTATACAACATATGCTAAGAATAGACGAATAGATTCAAGTCTTGCTACTGGAGCAAATGTTTCGTCGTAATCTATACCTTCCTCTTGTCTGTATCCCTGAGCAACAAGTCGAGCTTTGTTGCGGGTTACAGTACCATGTTCGTCCAACTTGTTTCGATAGACCCATTTAGTGCCTATTACTGTTTTATCAGTTGGTCTCCGAACAAGTTTCCAAACTTTGTTTCTTTCAAATTCAGTCAGCTCTTCTTACATGGCACTGACCCAGTTTGGATCTTTGCGGGCATCATCTACTTTCTTTGGTCCAGTTAGTGAAATAAAATTTACAAATAAACAAATATTACCTGCACTTCTTCGAGTCTGAATCCCAGCGTTTGGATCACCAAGAATTTGATCAATTGGGTGATTTATAGTCCATCGCTGAGCCGGAGCGTGAGACGCTGACTCAACTTGAACTTGAGGAGCTGAAGATGAAGCTTCAGCGACGTCGGGAGTATCAGCCAAGAGAGGATTTGATGCAGTTGTCATTATATTCACTGATTGCTGAGAAGTAGATGGAATGTCTGAAACATTTGGATCAACTGCAGGTATAGTGTTTATAGGAACAGTTGAGACCCATGATGTTTCAGCTTCACTATTCTGCATGTTTGGAATGATAGTGGGACTATCATCTTCTACTGGATGAGCATGAGGAGTGGGAAAATCTTCTGAATCACCAAGATGAGAAAACATCCATTGATTCAGTTCTTCTGTATCAGCGTTCGGTTTAGAGTTCGCTGAACGGGATTCGTCAAACGTGACGTGAATAGTTTCTTCTACAGTTTGTCTTCTTCGATTGAAGACTCTGAAGGCTTTGGAAACTGAGGAGTATCCAAGAAAGATTCCATCATCAGCCTTAGGATCGAACTTTCCAAGAGCATCTCTATTGTTCAGTATGAAACACTGACATCCAAAGATGTGAAGAAAGCTGATTGAGGGCTTTCTCCCATGAAAAAGTTCATAGGCTGTTTTATTGAATCTTTTGACTATCAGCGACCTGTTTTGCGTAAAACAAGCAGTGTTGACAGCTTCTGCCCAAAACTGAGTAGGCAGGTGAGAATCGCTGAGCATTGAACGTGCAGCTTCAATAATTGTTCTATTTCTTCTTTTAGCGACTCCATTTTGTTGCGGTGTTCTCACTGAAGAAAAGTTGTGAGAAATACCCTTACTCTCAAAGAAGGAATCAAGAGAACTGTTTTTGAATTCAGTTCCATGATCACTCCTTATTGAGCGAACGGTCAGATTGTTCAGGGTTTCCATCTTCCGAACAAAGGTGATGAGTTCTTCAGGGGTGTCACTCTTAGAACGTAGAAACATTACCCAAGTGAAGCGAGAGAATTCATCAACTATGACCAGCGTATATTTCTTTCCAGCGATGGATTGTTTGTTAACAGGGCCAAACAAATCCATATGGAGTAGTTGTAGAGGAGATGACACTGAAGAAACTTGCTTTGACATAAAGCTTGCTTTGGTCTGCTTCCCTTTTTCACACGCTGAACATAACGACTCTTTGGCGTATGAATGCTGAGGTAGACCAGTGACTAACTCTTTTGAAGAAAGAGTATTCAGTGTCTTGAAATTTAAATGAGAGAGCCTCTTATGCCATAGCCAGTTGACATCAGATGAGGCCTTTGAGAAGAAACAGGAGTTCTCAGTGGTTGTTGAGTCCATGTTTATTACATAAACATTTTCCAAACGATAACCGCTGAGAGCTATCTTCTCCTTTTTGTCAGTGACAAAGCAGGATTCCTTAGTAAAGATTACTTTGTTATCCATGTCGCAAAGCTGACTGATGCTTAGAAGATTATGCTTCAGCCCTTCAACATATGCGACTCTTCTGAAGGAGGTTGTACCATTTGAAAGTACACCATACCCTCGGGTATGTCCTTTTCCATTTCCACCGAAAGTCACAGAGGGACCTTTCTCTTCCTTGTATTCAGCGAGCAGGCTTTTCTTACCAGTCATGTGTCTAGAGCATCCGCTATCGAGATACCAGATACCCTTCTTAACCTGCAATACAAAGGAAGATTAGTTTTTCTTGGGTACCCACTTAACCATGTATACACGTTTATCAGTGGAAGTAGTTGGAATGGAAGGTTCAGCAGTCTTCGCAGCATTTGAAGATTCAGCTTTGTCTTTCTTCACTTTGGTTAATTTCTTAACCTCAGTGGTAGAATTCACCTTGACCTGATTTGCACCAGGGTTGGTCTTCTTTGCCTTGGGGGCAATCTTCACCTTCGCTATCTTTTCAGCTTTGGTGGCTGTGGGGCACTTACTAGCAATATGATCAGTGAGTCCACAGTGATAACATTTCCTATAGCTAAAAGTAGTTCTAGGACCATTTGTATGATGAGCTTTTAATTTAGAATTATAAGTACCAGCACCAAGTAAGCTATTTGCTTTAGAAATGGGACGAACATTTAGTTCTTCAGATTTCTTAACAAGGACATCCACTATGAGTCTAGGAGTAGATCGCTGAATAGATTCAGAGATCAGCTTCCTTGATCCAGAGGGATGGGTCACTGAAACATTAGAAGCATTCAGCTTAGGTACTAAAGTACCCTTCTGAGGATTTTGATAAATAACAATTCCTTTACCTTTGTCTTTAAAGACAGAGGTAGGTTTTGAATAAACCATTTTCTCCTTGCCTTTTGAGGAGGTAGGAGTTTCCTCAGGGATTGGTGTAATGGACGAGGAGCAATGAGAAGATGAAGTATCAGCGACTGAGGATACGAACGTTCCAAATTTAAGCATTGAACGCTCAGTGGTTGGTTTTGAAGTTTCATATTTGTAACCCAAACCACGTTTATCACTCAGTGGAATTTGAGACTTTATTATCTCAGTGATCTTTGTTGAAGAATTACACCATCCTTCAACAGTAGCTTTTTCAGCCTTTAATGCAGCGATAGCTTCTGCTCGTTCGATTTTGACTAGCTGATTTAAATATACTTGATCTTTAAAATCTTCTTCAATTTTAGAAAGCTTTTCTATTTGAAGGTGGCAGTTTTTAAGCTTTTCAGCGAGATCAAGGTTTTGGTTTTCAACCACAGTTTTGCCGTTCATGGCTTCGTATAAACTTCTAGTCAAGAGATTGATCTTACGGAGACTATCAGCTTCATCAATATTTGCAATATTGGTAAAGAAAGAAGGTGATACCTGAATAGCAGATGTTGAAGTGGAGGGAATGTCTGAACTTTCTTCCTCTTCTTCAATCTTGGCCATGAGACATTGATTTGCTTCATCATCTTCAGAGTCAGATGATGATGCTTCTTCATCAGAAGCAGCCCAATCATAGTCAGCCATCAGGCCTTTGCCTTTCTTCTTAAAGCTTTTCAGCTTCGCATATTTTTCTTTCAGCTTTGAGTGTTTGTCATCTTTATTCCTTGGAACAAAGGATTTCTTTGTAAAAGCTGAGGGTCTAGAAACTTTCTTAGACCTGCACTCGTTAGCAAAATGTCCAATTTTTTCGCAGTTAAAACAAGTAGCAGTAGCCTTATCAACAAAAACTGATGATTTAGGCTTGTCAGTTATGGAAAGAGGTTTGTTCTTTCTAAACATTTTCTTCTTAGCAAATCTCCTGAACTTCTTAGTTAGGAGAGCCAAAGATTCATCATCTGAAAAATCAGAATCTGATGAACTTTCAGAGTTACTTTCTAACTCAGTGACAGTGACCGAGGGTCGCTGAGTAGAAGGTTCCTCTGAGATTAAAGCAACATGGGTGCTTTTGGAATCTTTTACAAGATTCTTCTTAAGATGGCTTGATTGCTCATGATTCAGCAACGTGCCATATAAGGTAGCAAGGGTCATTGATTTTAGATCCTTTGACAGCTTGAGACACATAGAATAATTGTCCCAGCTTTCAGGTAAACATTCTAGAAACTTTGTCAGCACCTCAAAGTTAGAATATTCCTTACCAACAGCTTTCAGATCTATATTTAAACAATTAAAACGTTGGTGAACTTCAGAGAGAGTTTCATTCTTACCAGAAATGAAGCTTTCGTATTGTCTTACCAGGTTGATCTTTCTTGAGTCCTGGACTTCAGACGTTCCTTCATACTGAACACATATTGTGTCCCACATGGCTTTAGATGTTTTCAGATTCATGACGGAATGGTAGACTTCGTCAGGAAGGGCCATGGATAGTATGGATCTGGCTTTTGTATCTATAGCCACTTTCTTCTTATCTTCGTCGGTCCACATGTGTATTTCCTTAGGAATCAGCCTTTCTGGAATAGCGGGTCTATTTGCAGTGGCTGGAACTGAAGGATCAATTGTTACAGGGATGTATGGGCCGTTTTCAAGATAGTAAGGCATAGTAGGGTCTACACCTTCTAAGAAGAGTGTCATCCTATTTTTCCATAAGTTGAAGTTGTCTCTGGAAAATCTAGGGGGTTTTGCAAGAGAACCATTGTCTATATAATTTGTGTTTGTTTGGTAGCCATTTTCAGATAATAGCAAGGAAGAGAAATATCTTAGATTAGATCTTGTTTATGAGATTAAACAAATCCGCTCTGATACCACTTGTTGGTCCTGAAGGCCTATACAAGTTTGTAGAAGGGGGGGGGGGGGGGGGGTTGAATACAAACACACAGGTTTTACTTTTCTAAATTGTTTATTGATAAATCATTAACAATTTACAGCTTGTTGCGGAAACAAGATTAAGGATAAACCTAAATCTAAACAAGTTGGAACACTAAGGTTTCTTGCACTAAGAGAGATAAGGAAATTACTAATAATAACCTATCTTGAGATAAGAGATTTGAACTTGTCCAGAGTTAGCAAGTTACTTCAAATGAAGTGAGTTCATCTCTTTATATACTGCATGCATTTAATGCAAGTCAGTATATACTTTACACGTGTCATCAGCTGGTTGGTTGTATGTCATTGACCTTGGTTGACAACCTTAGTAGCCGCGTGGATGAACAGTGTAGTATCAGAGTGGTTGTACGAATTCAGATATTCGGAGGTTCTTTTCTGACATTTCGTACGGAGTCGTGCAAGGGGGGTTAAGACAAAAGTACTTTGTACGGAGGACTTCATGATCAGCTTTCGTTGATTCAGCGATCTATCATTTCATATCAGCGAATGATAGAGTTCAGCGATAGCTGAAGTCTTGTACTTGATACTTCACGTTGAGTGGACAAATCTGAGTCTTCGCTGATCCGCATCAGTTCATTAGGAGACTTGTCGCTGGTTCTTGAGCTTGATCTTCGACTTCAGCGTAGAACCTTTGTTGACGTGAAACTTGTCTTCAGAAATCATAAGTAAACAACTAACTTATCAGCGATCATCATAATGACTGAACAGACTCAGAGCATTTATGGTGAACAGTTTCGCTGAATGTTTAACTTAAAAAGCGAGAGTTCCTATCAGCGGTACTGGAAGATCTTAGTACTTATCGGGCGATAGTGAAACTCTGATACATATTGTTTACTTACAATTTTCACTAAGTATAAGAGAGGGTCATTATCAAATCACTGAGGGTTTGGATCAATAGGGTATTTGGTTCTCATCTCCGACTCTGATTCCCACGTCGCATCCTGACCTCTATGATGTTTCCACTGAACCTTTACCTGTCTGATCTCTTTATTCCTCAATACTTTGACTTTGTGATCAACTATCGCTTCCGGTTCCTCCACATAGTTTAACTTTTCATCAACCTGAATATCTGGTAGAGAGACTGCCTGGTCTGGGGTAACTAAACATTTCCGAAAATTCGATACATGAAACGCGTTGTGAATCATGCTCAATTCCGACGGAAGATCCAACTTGTAAGCTACTTCACCGATTCTTTCCGAAATTTCAAATGGCCCAATATACCGCGGACTAAGTTTACCTTGCTTCCCAAAACGTATGACTCCTTTCCAGGGCGATACTTTCAACATTACAAAATCCCCAACCTGAAACTCTAACGGTTTCCAACGTCGATCAGCATAGCTTTTCTGTCTGTCTTGAGCTGTTTTCAATCTATCCCAGATCTGAGTAATCTTATCCGCTGTTAACTGTACTATTTCTGGCCCCGCTAATTGTTTCTCCCCCACTTCATTCCAACACAGAGGCGTTCGGCATTTTCTACCATACAATACTTCAAACGGTGCCGCCTGAATGCTAGAATGATAACTGTTGTTGTAGGCGAATTCTATCAAAGGCAGATGTTTATCCCACGATCCCCCAAAATCAACTATACAAGCCCGAAGCATATCTTCTAAAGCCTGGATTGTTCTTTCACTCTGCCCGTCAGTCTGAGGATGATATGTTGTACTCAACTTTATCTGCGTTCCCATTTCTTTTTGAAAGCTTCTCCAGAACCTGGAAGTAAAACGACTATCTCGATCAGAAATAATCGAGATTGGAACTCTATGTCGAGTTACTACTTCATTAATGTACAATTTAGCTAAACGTTCCAAGGAATCAGTTTCTTTTATCGACAAGAAATGAGCAGACTTCGTCAATCTATCCACAATCACCCAAATAGAATTGAATCCCTTTGAAGTTCTAGGCAACTTGGTAATAAAATCAGTAGTGATCTGATCCCATTTCCACATTGGTATATCCAGTCATTGTAACTGTCCAAACGGCTTCTGATGTTCAATCTTTACTTTCTTGCAAGTAGTACAATCTTCCACATACTTAGCAACACTTCTCTTCATTCCCGGCCACCAATAGAACTGTTTCAAATCTCTATACATTTTATTTGTACCTGGATGAATAGAAAATCGAGACTGATGAGCTTCTTGTAGTACACGATCACGTAATCCACCCAAACGAGGTACCCAAATTCTGTTTCCCATACATTATAACCCACGGTCATCTTTCCCAAGCAATGCTGATATTCCCACCAACCGTTCTGACTTCAAACTTTCTTCCTGATAAGCATCTATTTGGCATTTCAGCAATTCGTCAAAGATATTAGGAAGGAGTTCAGCTCGTAACAATATAGCTTTTATTGTTCCACTTCTTTCTTGACGACTCAGTGCATCTGCTACCACGTTCGCTTTCCCAGGGTGATATAGAATTTCACAATTATAATCATTTACCAATTCCAACCATCTTCTTTGCCTCATATTTAGTTCCTTTTGATCGAAAAGATGTTGGAGACTTTTATGGTCAGTGAAAATTTGGCATTTAGAACCATAAAGATAATGCCTCCAAATCTTCAATGCGAAGACAACTGATGCAAGTTCCATATCATGAGTAGGATATTGTCTTTCATGGTCCTTTAATTGATGAGAAGCATAGGCAATCACCTTTCCACGTTGCATAAGTACACATCCCAATCCCAGCTTAGAAGCATCACTGTAGACCACAAAATCATCGGAACCTTCTGGCAATGCTAATATCGGTGCGCTGCAAAGTTTCTCCTTCAATATTCTAAATGCCTCATCCTGTTCTGCTTTCCATTCAAACTTCAGATTCTTCCGAGTCAGCTTAGTCAACGGTGTTGCAATTCGAGAAAAGTCTTTTATAAACTTCCGATTGTATCCAGCTAGACCCAGAAAGCTACGTACTTCGGTTGCCGTTTTCGGCGGTTCCCATCTTTCAATTGCTTCCACTTTCGCTGGATCAACTTGTATACCCTTCTCTGAAACTATATGACCCAAAAACTGAACTTCTCGTAGCCAGAATTCACACTTCGAAAATTTAGCATATAACTTCTCTTTCTTTAATAACTCTAGAATCAAACGAAGGTGTTGTGCGTGATCCTCTTTGGATCGAGAATAAATAAGTATATCATCGATAAACACAATGACAAATTTATCGAGATAAGACTTACATACCCGATTCATTAGATCCATAAAAGCGGCCGGAGCGTTCGTTAATCCGAAGGGCATCACCAAAAATTCATAATGACCGTACCTTGTACGAAAAGCAGTCTTCAGAACGTCTTCTTCCTTAACCTTTAACTGATGGTAGCCAGATCTGAGATCAATCTTGGAGAAGTAACAAGCTCCAACTAATTGATCGAAGAGGTCGTCAATTCTTGGAAGTGGATACTTGTTCTTAATCGTACGCTTGTTCAGCTCTCGGTAGTCAATACACATTCTCATTGAACTGTCTTTCTTCTTTACAAACAAAACTGGTGCACCCCATGGCGAAGAGCTAGGTCTGATGAAGCCCTTATCAGATAAATCTTGAAGTTGTGCCATCATTTCTTTCATTTCTGGAGGTGCTAGTCTGTACGGCGCACGAGCGATTGGAGTGGCTCCAGGTACCAGGTCTATACCAAATTCTACTTGCCTAACAGGAGGAAGACTATTCAAGTCTTCGGGAAAAACTTCTGGGTATTCACTAACAATGGAAATATCTTCCAGTTTAATCTTTTCAGGCCTACTATCTATCACATAGGCTAAATAACTCGAGCAACCCTTACTAACACATTTACGGGCTTTTATCATAGATATAAGATTGGACTGATGATTCTTACGATCACCATAGATCACTACTGCCCTCTTATCAGGTAAAACAACGTTGATTATTTTCTTATCGCAAACTATGTTAGCCCGATTTTCAGCTAACCAATCCATCCCTACGACCACATCAAACTCGACCAACTCTATAGGAAATAGTTGTATCGGTACCCCACACCCCTCTATATTTATCATGCAACAATCAAAAACCTCTTTAACTGCCACTTGGTTATCATTTGTTGTATCTACTAATAAAGCACGTTTTAACATTTTCGGCTCTAAATTCATGTGAGCAGCAAATGAGGGAGACACAAAAGATCGGTTTGCACCAGAATCAAATAACACTTTAGCACGCGTGGAGTTTATGAAAAATGTACCTGTGACCACATCTGGAGTTTCCTCCGCCTCTTTAGCTGTCATTTGGAATGTACGGCCCCTCGTTTTCGGCGGTTCTATTCTTGGGACTACTGGTCTAGTAATGGCTGGTTTCCCGGATGTTCCCCCTTGTTGTATTCTACCTCTTGGACAATCTGATTGGAGGTGATCCAGAGAATTACACAAAAAGTAAAACCGCGTTGATCGACAATCTTTAACAACATGACTGGTTTTCCCACACTTAAAACAAACCCGCGATTCCACTTGACAATTTCCCTGATGGTAGCGATTACATCTCGGACATGGTCTATCCGTTGGTCGAAACGACGGACGGTTATCGAACCTCTGAAATCTAGGCTTCCTTGAATCCTGTGGTGGTCCTTCCCATTTCCTTTTCCCCAAGCTCTTATCTCCAGCATCTCTTTTATTATCTCGTTCTACATTTTCTGCAGCATCCACCACAGCTGTAAAGGTATTTGGCCCCGTGGCAGTCACTAGTCTTCGGACCTCTGAATTTAACCCATAGATAAATCTCTCCATTTTCATCTTCTCTGTAGCAACATAATATCCTGCAAAACGAGATTTTTCTAAAAATCGTGCAGTATAATCTCTAACCGACAGATTCCCTTGTTGTATATTCATAAATTCTTCTTCCAATTGTCTAACAGCAGCTTGTGGACAGAAGTGTGTTGTGAAAGCTAACACGAATTCCTCCCATGAAAAGGTAGTATATACATTCGTTCCTCTCGATTCTGTATGAGCCTCCCACCAATACAAAGCATCACCTTTCAGCATCGCAACTCCATAAAGTACTTTATCTTCTTCAGCACATAGCTTGTATGCTATCCTGTAATCTCCCCATTTCCGCAGTCAAATCATCCCGTGTAACAAACTCTGTACCATGCGGTTGTGTACTTCCCCCAGTTCGGCCCCGAGTTCCCCTACCGATTCTGCCTCCGCCACGATCTCCTCCTCTTCCCCCTGTTCCTGTTGGTGGATTCTCTCCACCCGAATTCCTTCCTCCTCTTTGATTCCTTTGTCTAGTGCCACTTGCCATTCTGTAGATTCAAACAAAGTTAATATACGCATAAGCACGTACCCCATATAACAAGGTATTCCAGTTCAAACATGTACCTGTAAGATCATAATTACACTGGCCTGGTGTAATTTGAAATTACCTTACATGATGTTCCTTCTACCTCTTATACTTAGCATCCCCAGGTTCTAAAATATTAGGGACATCCTACTTCACATGCAGTTTAAGTCTAGGTACTGTTACTAATGCCTAAATCACTTAAACTATGGCTCTGATACCATCTGTAACAACCCATATTCCAAACATACATATAACATATAATTCATAACATGTTTTCAACAAAATAATTCATATTACACATTTGGTCCCCAAAGTCTGACAAGACAACTTTAAGAAATACAGTACAAACTTGATTCTATATAAATAACATAATAACTAACAACAAGTTTATAAGTACAAAAGCATCAACATTTTTCTTAACGATTATCTCCTCAAAAGCTAACCAACAAGTGTTCTAATCACTTGGTCTTACTGGAACCACCACCTGGAATACATATTTTTAAAACAAAAAAATGAGGGTTAGACCTAAAGGTCTAGTGAGAAAATCCCTGATATTTAAAAATCATTACAATTTCATTTATACAAAATCCTCTTTATACAAAAGCACATATATTACACGTAATTTAATACCAACCACGGTTTATGCATCATACCTGTCTCATCCCACCTTATCCCTCCACCAATGGCCAATATCAATTGGTTGCGAGCCAATTTAACACACCGGTCCAAAGCCCGACCACGTATTATATTCCCATATAATACTCACGTAATTATAATATCTCAATATATTATAATCACCCACGTATGACATATTCATACCACATATCAAATATTTTTTATTCACGTAATGTATTCCAGTAAAATACTTTTAAAGTAAAACTTACCTGATATATTTATCACAAAAGCTTTTCCAAGATAATTATCACGTATGACCAGCCTTCACAGAATCTGAAATCACACAAAATACCAAATATCTTTTTTTAAAACTAAACTTATAAAATCCTCGACTCAAGTCGCAACCTACTAAAAGTAAATTAGAATCGCAATGCACAGTGCCAAATCGCAACCAACTACTGCGACTTCACCCCCAAATCGCAACCCACTATTGCGATTCCAACCCCAAGTCGCAATCCACTATTGCGATTCCAACCCAAATCGCAATCAACTACTGCGATTCCAAGCCAAGTCGCAAACGACCATTGCGACTTCAAGACCAAGTCGCAACCAACCATTGCGACTTCGTTGAATGTCGCAGTCATCTATTGCGACTTCGTTGAATATCTCAGTCCACTGTTCATCCTAAAACCCAGATTTTTGCAGTTTTATACTATGCATCCTACTGATAATTTGCAGATATGTTTAAGACCAAGAACATAACCTAACCTTAAGCTTAGATTTCCCAAAACATCCATTTTTAATAAAACCCACTTAATAACTTAACTAGCAACCTTCAAGAACACTTCTAAGAGTTTAAAACACATAAAAGATGGATTGTGCAGAATTATTACCTTGATTGTTTATAGTATTTCCAGCAGCAAATCCTATGCTTTTCCTTCTTCCTCTTCTTAGTTTTCTTCAATTTCCTTCTCTCTCTCTCTCTACACCGAATTCTCACACACACACACTTAGCTATGAACTTCTTCTTTTGTTAAGAAGAGGACACCTCCACCCTCTAAGCTGGAAATGGCGGTGATGGGGTGATGTTTGGCAAAAGTGACCAAACAAACCCTAAGCTTCTCCCAATTGGCAAATCATACCCCTAATCTTCTATTATAAAATTAAAACTTACCCTTAACTCCTAACTCCATAAAACACTTAAATAAGTACTTATAAAAATACTTCAAATTTAAATTAGATAAAATACCTGGTTATTACAGGACGATATGTGAGTTTATTTGTTACATTTTCCGTATATAAATTATGATATATATTTTTTTAAGTTGTGTTATAGATATATATAGTTAATAGTTTGGTGCACGAATCGAGTTTCAGAGGATGTTTATGAATCTCAAATACTTGATTTCAGGTCAGGAATGATCTCCAACAATCGGGATCTTAAGAGGGGTGGGAATGAGAGATTCTTGAAGGCGACTACATATGGACACTTTGGAGGACAAACCCTAATTTCACGTGGGAAGTGGTGAAGGAACTCAAGTGGGAGAATGCTTGATTTCATAACATAATGAATTTAGGTCAGGTTACTGCATCATGAAAGGAAAGAAGATCAAACCGTTAAAATGTGTAAAGCCATAGGTTAAAATCTATGTGAGGATGTTACACAACGACTCATGCAACTACTCTCTTACGAGCAATAAAACTATGTTGTTACATACCATCAACTAAGGCCGTGTATGGAGTATGAACCCAATGAACCGATTTGTTTGTTGCTGAAAAGATGTTGCTTGATTTTTGTTTAGCAACTAGATAAACGACAACTCTCATTTATTGTTAGGTTGTTCGATATAAGCGAACATGCTAGAGAAAAGGTTATGGATTTGTTAGTTTTTCAATCCGACCGGTGTTACTGCTGACTACTGACATCTTTACTGGTTAACATTTAACTGTCAAATACATTGGGAAGAAGTTAACATTTAAAAAGTAAGCAAATTGTTAGTATATAATTGTCCAACTATATAGTTGGGATGCAAGGGAGTTAGTTGGGGTTAGTTGGTAAACTGTTGGGTATTTGCTAGAGTCACTAGGTGTCTGTGATAGGTGACTATTTGTACATATATAAGTCTTGTTTTTGTACTACACTTCTCAAGAAATGAATATGATAACAACCTTCTTTCTCTCTATTTTTTCTCTGTTCCTTTTTCTTCTTTCCAGCTTATACATAGCCTTATAGGCTTTCATGGTATCAGAGCCCACAGTTTCTTCTCTAATTTTCATTGCAATCTTTCAATCTTCTGTTTGATTCTCTTGTCAAGTTTCAATTCCAGATCTGAGATGTCTGAAGTAGAAAGTGTTCGAACAACAGTCACTCAACAATTCTCCATTCCTAATCTGACAAATTTTGTATATGTCAAGTTAAATGGAGAAAACTACTTGTGTTGGAAATATCAGTTGACTACAGTGTTGAAAACACTCGGATTGCAAAAACACATTGATCAAGCTCACTCTCCTCCAACTTCACCACCAGAAGCAGTTGAAATATGGTCAAAAGCTGACAGTTTCGTTTCTGCTTGTATTAATTCGACCTTAGATCCATCGGTTGCACATTTGGCTATTGACTCAAAATCTGCTGCAGATCTATGGAAAATTATAGAAGAATCCTATTTACAGCAAGCCTTTGCAAAACGTTCACATCTAAAGACGCAATTTCAGACAGTGAAACAAGGTTCAAATTCCGTCTCAACATATTGTGATTCAATAAAGAAGATTTGTGATTCGTTAAGATCTATCGGAGAGAATGTTTCTGAACCTGATCTAGTGTTGCAAACGTTACATGGACTTAATTCCTCTTACAATATGTTTGTTCTAAATGTTGAGAATTCGGAGATTTCACCATCGTTTATGCAACTCAGATCTCTTCTTCTTCTCTATGAAGAAAGAATGCTCCAACAATCTGAAGTTGTTCCAGTTTCAGCAATGGCAGCCTTGAAGGTTAGTAATCCTCCACATCTAAGTTCAAAAGATGTCACACACTTGTGCCAAATCTGTCATAAACAAGGACATACAGCAGACCGTTGTTTCTTTCGATATGATTCTGGTGGAAGTGGTGGAGGAAATCAGAATGGTACTGGTCGTGGAAGGAATAATGGAGAACGTTTTCATCATACTAATGGTTGGAGAGGTAGAAATTCTACTTTTGGTTATGGCAGAGGCAATGGTGGTCGTTCTCTTGGTAGAGGTAATGGCTTAAATTTTCAAAGTGGTAGAAACAATCCTACTAGTGGATACATATGTACAACTAACTTTGAGCCTCTTCTGTATGGCCCACGTGGTTTTCAATTTGGAGATCCACAAACTTTTTCATCTAATTACAATCCTATTAATGATCCAAATCTTATGCAAAATCAGTCTCAGTTTGCTAATTTTGGGTATGGATCTGGTGCAATGGGGAATCCACACAGTTTTGGGCCTGGTGATGTAAATTTGACAGGATCAGCTCACGCCTTCTCTGCCAATTTCGGTCTAACACATTTCAACAATTGGACTTCTCAAAATGTTGCTACAAGTGATATGTCGTTTTCTGATACTTGTGCTCTTGTCGATTCATGGATTCCAGATTCCAGAGCAACAAATCACATGACGCCCAATCCACAATTAGTTCAAGGAGCGGTTCCTTATACCGGGTCTGAAACAGTAATAGTTGGAAATGGTAACTCGTTACGCATCTCACATATTGGTCATTATGTGATATCTCTTCCTAATTGTCGATTGTTTCTGAAAAATGTTCTTCTTGTTCCGGGCTAACCAAAAATTTACTTTCGATTTGTCAATTAGTTGCTGATAATCCTTTTGCTGTTGTTTTCTCTGCTTTTGGTCTCTCTATTCAGAGAAGCACGGGAACGGTACTCCACCACATTCTGCGTAGTTTTCTGAATCTTTACTCGTTATCCGCAACCACTTCAGCACTTACTTCTTCAAATGTGTGGCACTCTAGGCTTGGTCATCCATCAGATTACGTGTTACACAAGCTTTGTATTCCATTCACTTTGAATAAAACTGATAGGCATTGTACTTCTTGTAGTTTGTCTAAAAGTTCTCGTCTACCTTTTTCCATTCGTGATTCTCGAAGTATTTCACCGTTGCATATAATACATTGTGATATTTGGGGACCTTCTCCTATTGTTTCTCGTGGTGGGTATCGATATTATATCATTTTCATTGATGACTATAGCCGGTTTACATGGATGTATCCATTAGTCCATCGGTCTCAAGCATATGAGTCATTTCGATATCTTAAAAATCAAGTCGAAAATCTCTTTTCCACAAAAATTAAACAATTCCAATGTGATGGTGCTCCCGAACTTGTAAAAGGGCCTCTTCGTAAATTTCTTGATGACTCGGGCATTTCCATTCGCATTTATTGTCCCTATACTCCACAACAAAATGGAGTAGCCGAACGTAAAAATCGTCATCTTTCAGAAATAGCTCGTGCATTGTTGTTTCAATCTCATCTACCAAAAGTTTTTTGGTACGATGCTTATGCTACTGCTGCTTTCTTGATAAATCGTCTCCCATCTCCCACATTAAATCACTCATCACCGTTCTATTTATTATTTCAGAAAAATCCTGATTATAATATTCTTCGGGTTTTTGGTTGTCTTTGTTATCCGTTTCTTGGCTCTACTCGCCAAGACAAGTTGTCACCTAAATCGGCCTCGTGTCTTTTTCTTGGGTACGCTCCTCATCACAAAGGCTACATATGCTTTGATCCAATATCCTCTACCACATACACATCGCGTCATGTTCAATTTTATGAGACAATCTTTCCTGCTCCTACCATTCTATCTTCCTCCAAAAATTCGGTGGTGACTTTACCATCATTTCCTTCGGTCTCTTTTCCGTCTTCGTCTGTTCCATCCGTGTCATCATCTACTTCTACTTCAAGTCCTGAGTTATCCACTTCTCCTTTACTTCCTGACTTTCCTTCTTCGGTTGGATCTACACATCATATGGTTACTCGTACTCGTGATCATACCCGTCGATCTAAACAATTTCCCGATCATTTTGTGTATCATGCTTCTTCGGATATTCCTCCTACTTCTGAGTCACATACTTTTTCCCAAGCTCGTAAATGGTCCGTATAGTGGGATGCTATGCGAGCTGAAATTTCTGCCTTGCACTCTAATAAGACTTGGGTATTGGTGCCACCGTCTTCTTGCTCTAATGTGGTTGGTTGTAAGTGGGTTTACAAGATCAAGCATAATTCTGATGGTACTGTAAGTCGATACAAAGCGAGGTTGGTGGCCAAAGGATTCCTTCAAACAGAAGGGGTTGACTATACCGAAACCTTTAGCCCTGTAGTTAAACCCACAACGATCCGATTGGTTCTTTCGATAGCTTACTCACGAGGTTGGAATATAAGGCAAGTTGATGTGAATAATGCCTTTCTACACGGTGATCTAAATGAGGTTGTTTATATGAGTCAACCTCCGGGGTTTGTTGATGAGACTCGACCTAATCACGTGTGCTTATTGAAAAAGGCTTTGTATGGCTTAAAGCAAGCACCACGTGCTTGGTTTGATAAGCTTTCTGGTGCTCTTTTGACCCTCGATTTTACTCGTTGTGCTTTCGATACGTCATTGTTTGTTTATCATACAACCTCGATTACGGCTTATATTCTCATCTATGTTGATGATGTCATTATCACAGGTAGTTCAGCTGGTTTTATTTCTGAAATTATTCAGAAATTAAATTCACAGTTTGCTTTAAAGGATTTGGGAAGATTGACTTATTTTTTGGGAGTTCAGGCTACCTTCTCCGATACCGGGCTTCATCTATCCCAACGACGTTATTTGTTGGATTTATTACAACGCACCGGACTTAGTCAATGCAAGCCTTTATCTTCCCCAATATCTCCTGGTCGACAACTCTCGAAATACTCTGGAGTTCCGTTAGCTGGTCCGTTACTTTATCGAAGCACCGTTGGAGCACTTCAGTACTTGTCTCTCACTCGACCGGAGATTGCGTATGCTGTTAGTAAAGCTTCGCAATTTCTACAATGTCCTACAGTTATACATTGGTTTGCCGTCAAAAGAATTTTACAATATCTGAAAGGCACGGTGTCTCATGGGCTGGTAATTCAAAAGTCAACTGATTTTGCCCTTCATGCGTATTCTGATGCTGATTGGGCTGGATGTCCTGATGATAGACGATCTACAAGTGGGTATTGTGTTTATCTTGGAAAAAATCTTGTTAGTTGGTGTTCGAAAAAACCACATGTGGTGGCTCGATCAAGTACTGAAGCGGAGTATCGTGCTTTGGCGCACACGGCTGCTGAAATACAATGGCTAATGTCTCTTATCAAAGAACTTCGTCTTTCTCTCACCTGCTCTCCAAATCTGTGGTATGATAACATTGGTGCAACTTATTTGGCTGTGAACCCGGTATTACGGACCAAACATCTTGAGATTGATTTACATTTTGTTCGAGACATGGTTCTGTCTAATCAACTCTCGGTTCGGTATGTTCCCACAACATGGCAGCTTGCTGATATTTTAACGAAAGGACTTCCGGCATCTCGTTTTGCTATGTTAGAGTCCAAGCTTCGCATCGTTCCCGACGCTATGCTTGAGGGGGGATGTTAGTATATAATTGTCCAACTATATAGTTGGGATGCAAGGGAGTTAGTTGGGGTTAGTTGGTAAACTGTTGGGTATTTGCTAGAGTCACTAGGTGTCTGTGATAGGTGACTATTTGTACATATATAAGTCTTGTTTTTGTACTACACTTCTCAAGAAATGAATATGATAACAGCCTTCTTTCTCTCTACTTTTTCTCTGTTCCTTTTTCTTCTTTCCGGCTTATACATAGCCTTATAGGCTTTTCACAAATTATGTATGTATATTCGTGAGCAACAAGTAAACAACAGAAACCAATGGGACTTATAATCAAATTGAAAATAGATCAGCAATAAAACATGAATAAAAAGTGAAATTGTCTAAAAGTAAACCAAAGCAAGATATAGTTGCAATTAAACATGAATAAAATGTGTAACAAACAAAAATAAATGAGGAAGATGATTGTAGAGAAGAAGTGACATCACCTCTCTTTGAATCACGTTCAAAACAAGAAGGAAAAACACTTCCTAAAACATATTTTCTTTGTTTTCTATTCAAATATTTGCCTAAATTACAAATTTAAGCTTTATTTCGTTGGTCATAAAATTCAAAGTTGATGAATATCATGAAAACATTGCACAAATGAAAAAGGTGATGATGGGCCTGGGCCGGGCCGGGCTTGAGCACAAATATCCAAGTCCGCTTAGGCTTTTATAAGCCCGGGCTTTCGAGCCGGGCCTTAAACCGGGCCTTCACAATTTTTTAAATTTTTTTTTAAATGTTGCTCTAATTATCTAATTAATTGGGTATTTGGGTTGCTCAAATACACTTAAAAAATACGTTTTATTATAGTTTCGATTAAAAAATACATTGAATTATAAAGAACATACATTAAAAAAAATACATTGAATTATAAAGAAAATACATTTAATCCTCTCATGGTTGATAATATTGAAGTGTTCCGGTCGAGATTTTTGAACTAGAATTGCGTTTTTTGCGTTTTGTAAGTTGGTATGTAACACCATACACCATCTTATTTATAGTGTAAGGAATGGTTAATAAGACAAAAAACGGCTCTAAACCCACAAAAACGTAATATGACTGTTAATAACGGCTCTTTTTTTGAAATGCGATCAGGCCGGGCCGGGCTGGCGAATCTTCCAAAATGCAAGCCCGGTTATGACCGACGAGCTTGGGTCGGGCTTTTGCAGGGTCGGGTCAGGCTGGGCTTTGGGCGGGCCAGGTCTCGGGCTTCTGGCGGGCCGGGCTGGGCCCGGACTCAGATGGCCATCTCTATACTTAACTATCGGAAAACTTTAAAAACACAACGAAAATTTCTTTTTTAAATGGTTATGTTTTTAAACTATTTTTTATTGAAAAATTCATTGAATTCTTTTATTTTAAGTTATTAATTCTTCAAACACTTTTTTGAATAAATAAACATTCAAACTTTTAAAAATTGGTTATATTTTTTAACCGGAAAAAAATCACTTGTAAACGGCTAGGAGGTTTTAAAAAAATCTTATGTCAGTTTTACCGTATCTAAACCCTACCACATTCAGACCATTTGCACACTACGGCATCGTACTTCACTTCATCACTCCTTGTCCCCCATCGTTGTCCGTTCACCATATATATATCGTCCATCGCCTCCATTGCATGCCTTTGCCATCGATTTTCCACTTTTTGATATGTATTTTTTTCTTTCAATTCTATCTCTTCTACAACAATTTAATGGAGCACGTATAGACATATAAAAAAATGGTAGGGCAACGACAATGATGGATAGTGATAGAGAGTGAACAAAGAAGAGGTTGACTAAGGGTTTGAAGGACGTTACGATATGGAAATAGTAAAACTGGTTTATGTTTTTTTACTTTACAATATTTCTAGTCGGGTGTCAGGTAACTCCATTATTTTGAAATGTTGTGAGTAACCAATTTTAAAAGTCCGATGATTTATTTATTTAAAAAAAATTAGGATCTTAATCTTTCTTGAACGGTCCCCGCATACATTAGACGATTCATCCCCCTTCCTACAAGTTGCGCCCATCTGCCTAATTTCAAAATAAGAATATTCAATGGTTTTTTATTTTAAAAAAAAATAGTTTAGGGACTTAATTCTAAAAGAAAAAGTTTTTTGTGTTTTTATGGAATTTTTATTTAGAGTAAACTATATTTTTGGTCCTTGTGGTTTGGTGTTTATAACACATTTGGTCCCTACAGTTTAAAAATTACACTTTAGCCACTACAATATGCCATTTGGTCCGGATTTGGTCCCTCGTCGTTAAGTCCATTAAAAAACTTAGTTAAGAGAGGGGTACTTTAGTCTTTTTACACCTTGTTTGTTTATAGTATACCAACCCCGTCCCCGGTCAACACCCGATCAACATTCGTCCCCGGTTTGTACCCGGTTCCCCGACCCGGTTGGTGTTTTTTTGGCTTTTTAACAAATATTTTGCTGCTGTATTTTTAAAACTGGGAAAAAATAAATATTTTTAACAACTATCTGAGATGATTACAAATTGGAAAGGAATAAAGATTTTTAAAATTTATTATATATTTTAAATATATAAAATAAATAAAATTTTAATTATATATATATATATATATACCGGGTCCGGGGCGGGTCGGGGGATGGTCATCCCGGCCCCGGTTTTTTGAAAGTGGGTTTCCCCGGCCCCGGTACCCGGTTTGGCGGGGAATCCCAGGCTGTAACACCCCAAAACAGGGGTTAACAAAAACTTTCATAAAACGGAAGAGTGGTACACATTACTAAAGTAAAAGTATACCTAATTAACATTACATAATCATTAATACAAGGATTTAGTTAATTATAACTACTATTGGACCACTAGCTTATTTGATCACTACTATAGCAATCAAATATCAAAAGAATGCCGGAAAGTTCTATCATCAATCTTCCAATCTTTATCTCTCTAACAATGATCCCATGCTCACAACCCCGTTCTAGACCTTCTTGTCCGGAACCACTAAAATCTGTAATACATAAAACACATAACAAGTGTTAGGCTTTTAAAGCCTAAGTGAGATTTACACATAGCACATAGAGCATAATCATAGCATGTAGGAATAACAATTCGATACATTGTTGGATTGCTTAGATAACTTAGTTAATCTGATTGTAGTGATGTGATTAGATTAATAGGTTATTTGAAGAATTATGTATTGTAAATGTACTCTGGATGGTTAATTACCTTGCTATATATTTTGTAAGTTGAAGTTTATTGTATCATAACTTGTGAAATTTGAGGTTCAAATTAGCCCTGATTTTAGGGTGTTACACCATGCATAAAACTCTACTTGCAATTGAAGGTTATTCACTCAAACAAGGTCTATTGTTTAACTCACACAACTTATCATTGACGCTCTATTTCCAACCAGTGGTTACCCTCTCAGCCTTCTAACACTTGTTATACATGCCTTCCAAGGCTCACTTACTCAACCATTTCATACTATTCCCATCTTGATCAAACATCTTACATTCTATTTCCTCACATTTTAATCCACTTGTTTAAGGTTGTCTCGGCGGACTTTCCAGAGTCCCGCCAGTTCCAGGTTGTCCTTCCAATCCTCAATCATTTACCGATCTGTCCTCCAAAGATTTGAAAGACCTTGGTAGCATTTTTACCATCATTATGCTATAAAACAAAAGATAACCCTGAGAAATAGTTATATGAATATAGACACATGAAACGTACTTTACCGATCATTAGTCACTGGAACAATTTAGAAACAAGTATGCTTATTTAACAATATATTCATAATAACAGTAGCTAATTGAGATTGTGAATATATCATACATGAGAATCCTCATTACCGTCGTTACCGTACTAATTTCACGTATTTCTGTCGACCCTAAGGCCATCCCGTCTTAATACTTCTACCCAATCTCACGATTCATAACTTAATTCATCTCAGCTTAAGTCTATGTACCTCCTCAACATACTTAGTTCACTTAAACTAAAGCTCTGATACCAACTTGTAACACCCCAAAACAGGGGTTAACAAAAACTTCCATAAAACGGAAGAGTGGTACACATTACTAAAGTAAAAGTATACCTAATTAACATTACATAATCATTAATACAAGGATTTAGTTAATTATAACTACTATTGGACCACTAGCTTATTTGATCACTACTATAGCAATCAAATATCAAAAGAATGCCGCAAAGTTCTATCATCAATCTTCTAATCTTTATCTCTCTAACAATGATCCCATGCTCACAACCCCGTTCTAGACCTTCTTGTCCGGAACCACTAAAATCTGTAATACATAAAACACATAACAAGTGTTAGGCTTTTAAAGCCTAAGTGAGATTTACACATAGCACATAGAGCATAATCATAGCATGTAGGAATAACAATTCGATACATTCACAAATTGGATTCCATGGAGAAGGTCCATATCGCTACCCAGTTACATCATAATCGAAGATATACCTTGATCGGTACCCCACGGTATTGTCACAAGGCATAACACAACGGAAAACCCCACGGTATATGAATCAATTACACTTACCCCACGGTGTGTAAGAATATATCCTCCAATGCCTACTAGGTGCTCCTCCAATTATGTGAATACCAAATATGTTAATCCAAATAACATTCAAAGCATATTTAACACTTAACAATGGTCCAACCATTTAACATAATCAATACTACTTCCATGTAGTTCATATACATCCATATGTATCAAATCATATTCTATATGACATCAATAATAAACATCCATGTTTACAATTCAATAATAAGTCCATTTTGACCATTAAGCCATCATTACTTCATTAAGACATATATTAAGCCATCATCAAGATCACATACTATTGATATATAATCAAAGCCAAACTCTTAGCACCAACATTTAACATGGCATACTAAGTAATAAACACAATTAATCCACCATAACTTACTTGAACTCTTCTTGTTTCCCTCTTAACCATTAAGAGCTTATTAATCAAAATTTCTCATTATCAATACCAAAATCAAAATAAAGAATTGTAGTAAAGTATAATACAATCAATTAGATACAAGTTACTCACCTTAATTCTTCAATTGGTATAACCCCAACTTGATGATTTAAACTCAAACACTCCAAGAAGAAAGATGAAGATATATTGCCCTAAATCAAATTTAATTGGTGAGATTCATCTAATTGTTGTTTGAATTGAACTAGGATTAAGAGAAGTGGATTTACCTTAGTTTAGATGGAGAAAATCGTATGAAGCAGAGCAAAAATCTGATTTTTGAGTTCTAAGATGAAAGGATAAGTGACAAGGACCAAGAGGTGGGTTTTAACCCCCTTTCAACACGTCAGGTGCTTGGCGCCAGCACCCGCGCCAGTGCATCGGCGCCACCATCCGCGCCAACCTCTGTTTGTTTGCTTCTCATTTTCCACTAATTTGGCCGTAACTTCTTCGTTAGAACTCCGTTTTTGCCCCGGAAAGAACCGTTGGACTCGTATTCAAATTACCCATCCAACTAATCCATAAAATCTAATATTTAACTTTATCATCTATTTTTCATTAATTTCCTTAAGGAATAAACTTACGAATTTCTATCGAAAGTTCTCAAATAACAAGTAACAATCACGTAAATTACTTAGGAATTCAATTATAATCTAAGAAGTCAAAATATAAAGAAATAATAGGACTATTATTACTCACAAGGATTTTCCGGGTGTTACAATTCTCCCAACCTTAAAACGATTTCGTCCTCGAAATCTATATCCTTTACAACCAAAAGTCAACCGACTCACTGTCGACCAAAATTCAACAATTCCTAACGGGAATCTAAGTTCCATCCACACGGTCTATGAAGACAATTCCTCGAACAATTGTTTATTAACAAAGTCCCTATACATACGTTGTACTTATGTACGGATAAACGTTCCAACCATAGAGAAACTCCCAATCATACGACTTCAGTCGTCTCCCAACCTTAAAATGTTCTATACATCTTGATTTCAGTTTCAAACTCTAAATCAATTTAAGGTTCAATTAATACAGAGACCAACCGAATCTCTAATTTCAATTGTCCCTATTGTCCCTATTTTTCGATTAAGATGTTCACGAAAACTTTTTGTTACTGTAGCTTGCGAAAGCAGTTACTCGATTAAGACACTCGTAGAGACTACCTGACGTGGTCGTGTGGTTGCCGGAGGAGGGTGCCGGAGAAGGGGTGGTGGGTCGTTCCTGTGGCATGTGTGTGTGTGTATATATATATATATATATATATAATATTAATATAAATTAGAATACAGTTTTGGTGGACCAAAATATATCTTATCACGGTAAGTAATTACAGTGTAGAATTTACCGATAAGCGCTTATCCGGGTAAGCGTTTGGTAAACGGCCCCTAAGTTGTTGTTTAACAAATTTTATATTAACCTCTTTACGAATTAAGTCGTATGTCCAGATAAAATGGTCTGTTTAAATAAAAATGTATTGTTTTTTTCTTCGGTAATTAACCGTTTGCATGATAGAAACGACTGTTTTATCCATGAGCATGACAATGAAGTATGTTATTGATTGAACCAATTTTTGTTTACACCAGTTCAAATAAAAATCAAATAATAATAATTCAATCAAGATCTCAAAACCAAAATCAACATTTTGGAAATTTCATCATCCATTTACACAAGTAAAAATTAAAAAAAACAGAATCTCATAATTGTACAAACTCCATGAACCTTCAAGAACGATCCTAAAAATGATGGAAGGTGATGATCGAGGGAATGTGCAAGTTTTTTTTTCTACTAAGTTTTTTTTTATCACAACATTAGATAAGGTAAATTTTATGGTTGAAAGGAGGCAAGCGAGCCTACCAAGCTGTGCGAATAAGCAAGTCTGTTTCAATTTAGCCACAAGTAAACATCTTAACATGGTTTTGCGAATAAGTCAATGAAAGCCATTAATCTTGTTAAGCCACATGTAAACAAACCCATTAAGTGAAATTACACATGCATAACGCGTCATGTTTAATCGTACAGTTCAAAGTCTTCGATTTTTGAATTATTTTTCTAAAATATAGAAAAAAACACAAAATTAATGCATTTTAGATTTTATAAATATTTTCTTCAATTCCCTCTTGAAGCTAATTATTTTAAAATCTTTTGATCATGTATTTGTTTTTTTTAAGTAAAAACTATAGATCAATTTTTAATAATTGATGATAACAATGATTTTAAAGGTTGTACATTCAAAAAAATTGTTCTTTTTTAAGATTAATTTTCTTGTATTTTACGATTTTTGAGTTGAATTTAATGTTTCACACGTGTACTTTCCATAGCATACAAAATAATTCTTGAATATATACAAAGTGTCATATGAATTGAGACGAAATGAAAGAAAACGTTGTTGAAATTCATTTTGCTATTTCTAGATTTTCTAAAATGAATTCTACACATATTTTTGATTAGTCAAGTCTTAGAAGACCACTGAGGTTAGGCCAACCAACAATACAATTTAGGTTTTTTAGGATTATTTTCATAGGTCATCAGTTCTAGTTCTTGGGGATTTTTTGTTTTGTTTTTCAGGGTCTGTGATTAGTTGAGGTGTATACAAACTGACGTGGACATCCACGACTAACAATAAAAAATCTTTGGTTTTTTTTTTATTAATAATTTTTTTGAGCTATATAATATTTATATACAGCAAATGAAACAAATAAACTCACACACCCTTCTCACATTTGACAATATTTAAACCCATGATCTTCTACAAGGTTAAGGGCTCCGATACCATTAGGCCAAAGACTCTTTAAATTAGAGTAAATTATGTTTTTCATCCTTGTAGTTTGTTAAAAGTTGCGGATTTCATCGTTGTGGTTTAAAAATTTCGGTTTTAGTCCCTATGGTTTGCAATTTATTTCTATTTTCGTCCCTGAGACCAAAACACTAGTTTTAAGTATGAAGGACTAAAATAGAAATGAACTGTAAACCATAGGGATGAAAAAAGCAATTAAGTTTAAATCATAAAGACAAAAAAAGTAATGAATTATAAACCATAAGGATTAAAATCGCAATTTCAAAACCATAAGGACAAAAATAGAACTTTTCAACAAACCACAAGGACTAAAAACGTAATTTACTCTTTAATTTATTAATAATTTATTATAGTTGTTGTTTTTTTTTGGGTACACGTTTTTTCTAGACATTTTTTATTGAGAAAAATTATTCGTCCAAACTTTTCTAAGCCCTAAAACTTATACCAATTCTATCCATCAATGACGTGAAATTGTGAAAACATACTTATAAATACACATCTTTCATAGTTTTGTTTGCCACGTCATTTCCACATCAACCAAATTAAGAATCATAAAAAAACCTCGCAATTATAATTCTTATAAGAACTCATTTTGTGGATCTTATTGTTTTTTCAACATCAATATTAATTATTGTATAAGATAAAAATGCAAATAATATATAAAAAACCAATAAAATATCGTTTCACACTAAGTTCAAAATAAGAACCAAGGTTATCGTACACGAATTCCAAGTATATGAGTGTCTTATAAGAACTTTTTCCGGTGATAATAACCTATACTTTTTGATTTTATAGGAACTTTCCAAACAACTATGCTACAAAAGAAATTTTGATGATATTCTAGGGGGTTTTGTACTCCAATGGTTATGCTATATTATCGGGGGGTGGGGGGGGGGGGGCTTGCGCCCATGTAGTGGATCACATGTGATTCACAACTAAAACCATGTGTGATCCGGGCGACTTGGCCGACTCGCGAACCAGGTCGCCACCCAGGTCGCCCGCTATCCGAATTTTTCGCAGTTGTGGATCACATGTGATCCAGTACATGGCAGACGCTCCTCGCGTTTTTGTAAATAGGTACGCTCCTCGTTTGAACCTTCCTATATATATATATATATATATAAAGAGAGAGAGAGAGAGAGAGCTTTGTCGTTCCTGGGGGAGGGTGGGTCGAGCGTATGCCCAGGCTCACGAGAAATAGGGGCCCGATTTTTTTAGTATATGGTAGAAGTGAAGAAAATTAGTAAATAAAAGATACATCTTTTAGTATCTAATAAGACCCAAAAAAATTGTATTATATTAAGGACCCATACATGTACTAATTAATTACATTATAAAAGAAAATATGTAAAAAGTTAATAGGTGGTTCATTTTACGGTATTGATTGTCGTCTTTCTAATGTTTTTTAATCTAATACTAATGTCGAAAGTGACTTATCTAGAAAACCGTGATATATTATCCACCATTCATCTCCTACCGACTCTTTTGATTATTCCATCTCATGAATTCAATATTTGACTATTTGTAAAAGAATATATAAGATTTTTTTTGTTATAAACGAAGTGAATTCCTACCTTTTGACAAAAATTATCAACCATATGAGACGTCCAATTTATATCTTTACTCATGTTTTTTAAACATTATTGACTATTTATTACCTTGATATTGAGTGTATTAATCTTAAGTATTCTCTTATCTCAAAAAATTAAAAAAATCCAAGCTATAACCAACATGGGTTTTTGTTTCTAAGATGAAAAAGTTTGTTTTAACCCTAAAACTTTACAACATGGATGACAAACATTAACCCGATGTGAGATGGAAAGCCAACACAAAGTGGTACTCCAAATACACTACAACAAATCGACTCTATTGCGACGACAAAAGTGGTCGCTAATGCCCTAAATCTCGTCGCTATTGATCTATTGCGACGACTGTCGTCGCTACACATTTTGTTACTATAAATTCGTAGCTGTAGTTCTCTACAGCAACGACAGTTCGTCGCAGTAGGCCAAAAATAAAAATAATTCATTTTTTTCTCTATTGCGACAACATGTCGTCACTATAGGTTGAAAATTTTAAAAAGTTAATTAAATACCTACAGCTACGACATGTCGTCGCTATAGGTCAAAAATGAAAAAAAATAATTATATACCTACGGCAACGACATGTCGTCGCTATAGGTAAAATATAATAAATAATTATACACCTACCGCGACAACATGTCGTCGCTATAGGTCAAAATGGAAAAAACTAATTATATACCTATTGCACCGATATGTCGTCGCTATAGGTCAAAATGAAAAAAACTAATTATATACCTACTGCAACGATATGTCGTCGCTATAGGTCAAAATGGAAAAAACTAATTATATACCTACTGCAACGATATGTTGTCGCTATAGGTGTATAACTAATTTGTATTTCAATTTACAATTTTTAGGCCCAAACTAAATTATTTCAATGCCACTAAAATTGACGGCAAAGCAAGAAAAATATTATTATGAACTGATCATTTCTACAAATTCGTCTTCATCAAACAAAATCGTTATGTATACCATCAAATGAAACAAAAAGAATCAAAAACAAATCAAGCCTCAAAGTGCTAACAAACAATATGTTCTCTAGTTATCTGTTTCTAGTTTATATTCTTGAACAAAAATGCAACTTTTGAGGTGTTTTTGGTTCTTTTCCGAGTAAATAAAGATAAAGGAGGAGGTTTACGTATATAAATAAGTCGAGTTAATATCTGTTACAGCAGTTGATTCCATTCTCCATGAGCAAACTTACCTTAGGCGTCTAAACCAAGCTGTCTGTGGCCATTATATAATAAAAGTAAGGATGGTTTAAATAAAAAATCATTGAAAGGGTCTGCAGTTACACAATAAAGGTATTACAGTCTTGGATCCTTACTAGCACTGATTCTGATTTACATGTTGAGGGGGGTCTGTGAATGTAGCTCAGCGGTCCTGCTCTTCACAACCTGGAGAACACCTGGTTGCTCTTCACAGTTGAGAAAGAAAACTTGTGCAACATGAATTATACTATTTACAAGATCTTTTAAAACCATAATCTGGAATGTTTAAGCCAATTACCTTCAAGAACTTATTCACCCCCAGAAAAGAGAAAAAGATTAGAGAGAGGATAAGCAAAGCTTTTTAATCCACTACAAGATATGCCATAACTCTTAACACTGAATATATATGCCACTAATATATCAATAAATAACAAAACAAAGAACACAAAAACTTCTAATCTTAGTGTTATTACATGTTTATTACTGCATTCTAGATCAAAAATTCCACGTGTCGATAATTATCATTATTGATTACTGGCAACTCCATACATATGCCTATATTGCACAAATCCTGCGTCAAACCTTTTCCAGGAAGTACTTTAATTGACAGCATACTCTTTTTTTTCCTAAACCATGCATTGAGATTGTAAGTATGCCAACAATCGCAGCTTAGCCATCTATGTGCCTGCATGAGAGTTCCATAATCAATACCTTGGGCCAAACAATTAAGGTATGCAAGTGCAATTTCCCCACTCAGTTTCAATTACATAATGAAACAATGACAGTGAATCACAAGAATCTTGCTGGCTTGATTTATTCACAACAGGGGTTGAAGCACACTAACCGGCAAGTTACTAGTTATAGAACAAATGAAGAATTGGATATGCACTAATTCCTCTAAAATAAAAGAAAATCATATCTAATATGATCTAATCAATGACAAAATCAGATCAAAACTAGGAAATTGAGAATTTGAATTAAATTTAACTTGTCTACTCCACATAGCTTCCAAACGATGGCCACGAAAATTGCACTCAAAATATATGTGATCGATCAGAAGTAGAAATAGTAGAGGAATCATTGCAGTTGACTCTTTTATCATAAACAAACCATTGTTTCTACAAAAATGCAGAAAAAAGTAGACACGAAATTGTTCCTAAAAGACAAAATAAGAACCCTAAACAATTGACTTGCCGAGAAGTGAGGATTTCGAACTCTGATTGGTACATTCAACCATAACCTACATCGATTTTGCTGGAGTCTGGAGGCACAACTTGGTACAATCGCATAACCTAAATATATATCATAAATATGTTTTTGACGGTGCACAGATTGACGATGCTATGTAAAAATGATATGGTGTGTAATATTAATCTAGAATTAATTATTGATTGATTTTGTTTCTAAAGTTTTCATATGAATTATTAAATATTCTATTTCTTGAATTCAATTTTTCCATTAATAAGACGAATAGAAAATAAATGTTTAGAATATAAAATTAATATTTTATTAGTAATATATTGAGTATTTTAACAATGTATTTTAATAATACAGTTATTGATATGTACTCACGTAGTGTATCTCTGGAGCGTTTATATATATCTACTTGTTAACATTAAGACCATTCGCATCAATGAAGACCAAACTCATTTCTAGAATGATGCATCAGTTTTGCAATAATATCTTCTACGTTAATAAAATATTAAACTCATTTTAAAAGTGGTCTCCATTATTACATCATCAACTACTTTATAATTTGTATTTACATATTTTAATAAATTATAATATCACAAAAAAAATACTAAATATGATTTGTTTATAATATAATTGATTAATTATAATATAAATAATATAGATAACTATAAGATAAATAATAAATTAATTGTAAAATATATTAGTGATTGTATTTTTATTTTCATATTTTTTTAATATTAATGTATTTTTATTTTAGTAACCAAATTAATAATTTAAATAAAAAACATTCCATAAAAAATTGCATTTATTTAAAATAGATTGTGGATAAAATCTTTAATAAAAATTAATGTGCAAACAAATTAATAAATGAATTAAATTTAATAAAAATATTAATAATTAATGTTTGAACAAACTAATAAATGAATTAAACTAAATAAAAATGGAATTGGTTTATCTAGTTGGTTTAGCTAATGGCCTTGCTAAGTATAAGAGCATCCACATCAATACTGCAAGATGCCATGGACATGTCATGTAGATAGCAAAATCTTTTAGAACATCTTCAACAGTTATGCTAAAATAGGAAAAAAATGAGATTTTAGCATTTTTGTTGCTCCAACAGCTATGCTATCCTCTATGCTAAAATAGAGAATAGAGGAGAGAGATTGTAAGAGCATCTCCAACAGCTTCCCCATTTTGGAGAAAATGAAGAAAATGGGGATTTTGGGTTGTTTTTTTGCTCCAACAGCTTCCTCAAAACTATCTCCAAAATGGAGAAAGTAGGAGAGAGAAAGGTTTTTTCTTCAAATATGGAGTTAACCCCAAAAATGATTACTTATTGAGAGCACTAATACGAATCTTTGAAAAATAATATTTGGAGAGAGAAATAATATTTTAATAGATAAATACAATATTTTAATATTATAATCATTGTTTTTTTCTCCAAAATAGGGAATCTGTTGGAGATGAGTATAATTTTTTTTAGGGATTTTGACATTTGGTTCTCCATTTTGGAGAAATTTTAGGAAAGCTGTTGGAGATGCTCTAAAATCTTTAAATTTAGAGAAATCTCTAGATAGATGATTTTCCCCCAAAACTAATCATTACCCAAAAAAAAATCTTCTTTTAACTTTCCATATGTTGAAAATTTTAGTAATACAATATAATAAATTAAATATTTTAATAATACTAGAGTTGCTAAAATAGCATAACTATTGGAGTTGGATAGAATTTTTTCTAGAGATTTTGAATTTGTTTACTTTATTTTAGAAAAAACTTTAGCATAACTGTTGGAGATGCTCTTACATTTGCCAACTAGATAAATCAATTCATTTTTTATTTAATTTAATTCATTTATTAGTTTGTTTTAACAATAAAATATTTTTATTAATTTGTTTGAACATTAATTTTTATTATTTTATTAAAATTTCTATCTATAATTTTGTAACATCCCGTATTTCGGTTATGTTATTTTGTGAAATTATAAATTAACATGGGGTTAAGTTTGTAATTGTTTACAAGTGTTGATTTAAGAAGATTTTCATTTGAGGTGTTGTGGTGTAATTCTTTGAAAGTTAAGGGTTCTTTTGGTAAGAGTCCTATGACTCACCTTTTATTATTGTGCATGTGTCACACTATTAGTCATTAAGGACTAAGTGTGAGTATAGAGAGTGTGTGTGTCTTGTGTGACTTGGGTGTGTGTGTTACGGTTTGGGAAGAGAAGCCGAGAGAGAGAATAGAGAAAACGAGAAAGAGAAGGAGGAAAAGAAAAGTTCTACTGGAAAATTTATTCAATCTATTGTTGGCTTGAAAGATCATAAGGTAAGCATTCCATTTAATTCTTCATCTTAGTAGCAAAAGTATTCTTAGAAGATTTTGATGGGTTTTGGGTAAATTGTGATGATTATAAGAATCTGAGTTTTAGGATATGTTAAGATAAGTGTATTAAACATATCTGCAATTTGGCATAAACAAACATAGAGAAAAACTGCAAATTCTGAGTTTAAAATTGAACAGAGTGGACTGAGACTTGGATGAATATCATCGAAGTCGCAACCTTGAGTTGCGACATTCATGATTGTCGCAATAGGTAGTTGCGACTCGGTAGTGAAGTCGCAGTGGGCAGTTGCGACTTGGAGTTGAAGTCGCAACAGTGGACTGCGACTTGGCTTTGAAATCGCAACCGTTGATTGCGATTTGAGGTTGGAATCGCAATTGAGGGTTGCGACTTGGTACTGTAGTCGCAACAGTGGACTGCGACTTGGGGTGGAATCGCAATGGGGAGTTGCGATTTGGAGTTGAAATCGCAACAGTTGATTGCGATTTGGAAATGGAATCGCAACAGTTGACTGCGACTTCAGTCCATTGCGACTTGAGATGTAATTTTTAGAAATTAAAGATTTTCAGTTGTAGAGGGTTCTGTTTTGGAAAATTAATATCAGTATATGTAAACTGAATAATACAGTAAGCTGTGGTAGTGAAGAAAGGAGCCTTACGAGTTAAAAAGGATTAAAAGAAGTGATAACGCATCAGGTGAGTTTATTCAACTCTCTTTAAAATTCAGTAATTAATCTTGAATTAGATGCTTTATATGTATGCATGAATATGTCTTATGTGGATTTGATTAAATTAGAGATAAGCCAAGAGGGCGATTAAAAGTTGTGTTATGTTGGTTACCATGTTAAAGTTTCCAAGATGAGTTATATATGAAATTGATGAACTAGTATTTATTTATTAAACTTGCATGCTAAGTTTGATTATCTACTACATGAAATTACTATGTGGTTATGAACTCTAATTATGATTTGAAGCTTGATTGAGTTATTAACTTCCATGCTAAGTTAAAGAGGAGATATTAATATTCTTGATATCATATATATAGAATATGTTCGGAGAAATGATACACTGTATGCTGGACGCATATAGTAGTATCGATTATTACATATATTATATTATGTGATTATGTGCTTTTACTAAAATAGGCATCCGGTCACCGAGGGCACTTGGGTACGGTATGATGGGAACCGATTACTCGCCATAGACCAAAGGGATGTAATTTTAGTAATTGGGTGAACCTTGAATCATGAGTCTCGATTTGAGTATCGCGATATTATAATCCCATGGGGGCCATTGATTCTGAGGTGGAATGTGGAATAGGCAGATTTTGATTTGTAATTCCCATTTCGATTTATGGAAGATCAGAGATTTCCATTGTTTTCGGGAAGATCGGAGATTTCCCTGTGATGAGAGGAAGATTAGAGATAGGCATAAAGTAATTTGTAATCTCTACTTCCTGATTAAGAAATAGGCAAGTTTTGACTTGTAATTTTCTTGTGTGTGAATATTGATTGTAAATCTGAAATGATTCAGAGTTAACTCTTATTTTGTTGTTACAATTAAATGAGTTAGTCGTAGGAATGGGAGTGGGGTAGATTCCCGATTTGGAAAGGAGTTGTCGTACGGTAAGATGGGTGAGAACAGGTTTGAGTTATCTGTTCATGTTTTTAATTATTAAATTTTATTTTGATTTGAGTATTCTCACTAGGCGAAAGCCTAATGTTTCAAGTTGAATCTTCTTACCAGGTACAAGCTCCGGGAAGTAACGGGAACGAGAGAAGAGAACTTTTGGAGAGATTCAGACTTAGAGATAACAAATGATCTAGTTATTCTTTGAAGTCTTTGGGACAGTTGTTTAGATAATTCGATTAATCTGATTGTTATGAGGTGATTAGATTAATAAGTTATTTAAGTAATGTCAGTTGTATATAAAAACCTTACATTTGATCCTCAGGTTATATAAGTTTGAAAGTTTTGATCATAACTGGTGGAAATTTCAAGGTTTAAATTGACTCCGTTTTTAGGGTGTTTCAGTATGGTATCAGAGCACTAGTTTAAGCGAACTAAGTATGCTGATGAGATACTTAGACTTAAGCTGAGACGTAGTAGGTTATGATATGTGAGATATGGGTAGAAGTGTTAAGACGGGATAGTCTTAGAGTTAACGGAAATACGTGAAATTAGTGCTATGACAATGATAATGGGGATTCTCCTGTATGATATGTTCACAATTACAATTAGCTACTGTTATTATGAATACATTGTTACACGAGCATGTCTATTTCTGAATTGTTACAGTGACTAACGATCGGTAAAGTACGTTGTTGTATGTATGTAAGTGCATAATCATTTCGCATGGTTATCTCTATAAGTTATAGTAAAGTGATGGTGAATTTATCACCAAGGTCCTTTAAAAGACAGAGCATTGTATGATTGAGGGTTTGAAGGACAACCTGGAATTGGTGGGACTCATGAAAGTCTGCCAAGGCAACCTTTAATAGGTGATTGGATAGGTGCAGAGATAGAGTATGAAATGATTGGTTAATACAGAATTGGTATGACATGGTTGAGTATGGGAGCCATGGAATGCAGATGTAGCAATTATTATAAGGCCGAGAGGGCGATTTCGGGTCGAAAGTAAAGTGTCAATGATAAGTTATGTAAGTAAAACGATTTACCTTGTTTGAGTAAATAGCCTTCATTGCGAGTGAATTTTGTGCATGATATTTTAGTGTGTGTTACATGAGTTTTCTTGATTTCAAATCAATTGCATAAATAACAGTTTTATTCAAGGATGAGTTAGTATGTGCAAGTATGTATTTAAAGAAAAAGGGCAATTTCAATTACGCTGCCTAACGAAATTTTAGGGCTTAGCAACTTGCAAAATACTTCATACTTTACATAAAAAGTTGTATGATAGCAAATAGGTCAAGAAAGTGTTGATCAATAAACTTTTTATAAACAACAAAGGTATTGATTTGATGATATCATATAAAAGAGTGTGAGAAACGACTAGTTTACTCTATGTCAGTAAATTTTAAACTTTTGTCGTATGAAAATATTTTCATTTAAGATATTATTGTTGTAACAACATTTTTTTCTGGTTGAGAAAGATTGAGTTTTACGGAAATTTGTAGACAAACGGTTTTGAGATCGTTGTGTAGTACATGGGAGTTATGAAAATGATTGGGGCGTGTGTGCTCACGTTGTTTCGAATGTTATTTATTTAAATGAGGAAAGTGTGGATTGAGTTATTTATTATATTATCATGCATGAAGGCTATGAACTCGCTAGATCGTAGAGTATTACGCTATAAGCTAAGAATGAACTCCAAGAGTGGAGAGGTGTTGGATAAACCTTGGGAGAAAATTTGTGGTTTTGGTAATTGTATTCAAATGAGAGATGATCAGTGAGAAAGTCGAAAGTGAACTTTAGTAACAATAATACGAGGGTCTGTACCTTTGTTCGGTGATTAGTAATACAATCGCCGAGGGTCGGGCATGTCTGGAGGAAGAATTAGGTTCAGGGTTAAGGAAGTATTGAGATGTCGAGTTTTAACCTTGAAGGCGAGAGTTGTGTAAAGTATATGAGGCCTTTTGTCTGTTATTGGGTGCGGTCTGGATGCGTTCCGTGTATGTCGTGCTGGTAGGAACAAAACCGTGAGCGATACCGGTATGCGGTTATGCAGAGGGTATGCGCAAAGTGAATTTTAGTGTGTGAGACACAATTGGGGAACTGTGAATGTTTTGAGAGTGATAAACTTTTATTTTGGGAACGATGGCCAATAAAGGGATTAATAAGGTAAATATTTTAAGTAAAGAGGCATTTTTGGGTTTACATAATCGTGTGAGTGACACGTGTTTAACCAAACGTTTATTTTGACCTTTAAGGCCTGATCAATATACAAATGAGTCTTTTGAATATTTGTCAGTTTAATGATTCGAGATGGAGTATTGAATGTGTTGTATGCTTAACTGCATTGTATTTGAACCGGTGACAATTTAAGTGTTGGTCTTAGGTGTAAAGACTGTTTGATATTTTACTTAGTATCTTTGAAACTAATGAACCTGGGCAGATTATATATATTGTGGAGTATGAAAAGAGTTGTGTGTACTTGCAAATGATTTGATTTCATTGGGAAAGTAGCAATGAAGGGGTCGTAAGATTATCACATCGCGGAGCGTATGTTGCATAATGTGAGTTAGATGTATTTATTTGCATGAGTTGATATTGATAAATAATCTTTAAATCCTTTGAGTAGATGACTCGGTTTTGGATTCAGTAAAGTCTTAAGAACTTTGAACCGATTTGATAAGCTTGGCGTAGGCTTGGGGTTGGACTTGCATAATCGGTATTGAAAATTTAAGTTTATATAACGTGAATGCATTGTTTATCCTTTTGGAATTTTGTGTGAATGCTAAGTTTAAATCAGAAGCTTAAAAGTTGAAAGATCACTTTGTGGGATTGTTGGAACAGTGAAGGACTGTTACTTTTAGATAAGTGTTTACTTACGATGTGGAAGATTTATAAAAGATGAAATACTAGAGATGAACAAAGGGGATGTATAGATTGTGTTGATCTGTGAGGAATTGTACCCTGTCTATGCAACATATTGGAATCACAAAGAGCTAGTAAGAACGAATAAGTTCAAGATTTATTAAAAAATTGTGAGTGGTAGTTCAACTAAAGTTGGGGAGGAGATATTTAGTGATATAGACCTGTGTATTTAGACGAGAAAATGGGATTGTAAAATTAAATATGTACGAATGACTATGAAAGACATGGTCTGTGGTAAATGTTATGGGTGGAGAATGTATGAACGAGTAGTGGCATTAATTGCCAAGATACATGTGTCATCTAGTATGAGACGTGATGTTAGAAAGAGGAAGTATCCGAATGGAAGTTTTGGGAAATTCCGGTTGGAAAGTATTATTCGTTAATAAAGATTGATAGAACATGTGGTTTGTAAGATAACTTGGTGATATGGCTTATATCGAAATAGAATGTCGGAGCAGTGGTGAGTGTATCCAAAGAAATTTTGATGGTATGAGTTGCCAGTTAAGTTGTATTTTTGAATCACTGGAAGTTTAATAAAGATGATGAGTATGTAGGTCAATGTGGTGTAGCGAAGGCAAGATTGTTAAGGAATATAAATTGCTCCTTATGTGTGAAAGAATTGTACGAGAAATTATTAGTTAAAGATCTAAGAATGATAATAACTTCGATCGGTAATGTCGTTTCAAGATAACTTGGTTGAATATTTGAAGTTAGAGATCTTGGTGAAACTGTTTAATTATGTTTTGTAAGGAGAAAATACTATCGGTATGTGGAAAGATTAGAAGAAAGAGACATATATTACTTGAAAAATAATATTCCAAACTAACGTGGGGAAGCAAGAATAAAAAGATCGGACTTAAGAATGTAATCACATTGCAAGTTCAATAAGAGTTATCACTTCTGATGTTATATATATATTTTTTTTTTGGTGTCTGGTTATATTGTGGTTGTACAAAGAGATAGTGATGTGAGGAAGTAATAATGGGATACCGGGGTTATTGAAGTATTTAATAATAACATGTATGCTTAATTTATAATGTACGTATTTAGGTAGTACATGTTAATGTTATTTTGAGGCCTGGAGAGTGAGTTGTAATGATGATGCGGTGTGGAAGAACCAGAGGTAATTTTTGGAAAGATCAGTTAGAAAGCTACGTAGTGGTAATGAGATAGCTATGTTGAAAGTACAGTGGAGACCATCGAGGTACTAATGTAACTTTAGAGTCCGAAAAGAGTATGAAAAGTAGGTATCATCTTTTGTTTACCTGACCTTGATTTCGGGGACGAAATCATTTTTAAGTTGGGGAGTATTGTAACATCCCGTATTTCGGTTATGTTATTTTGTGAAATTATAAATTAACATGGGGTTAAGTTTGTAATTGTTTACAAGTGTTGATTTAAGAAGATTTTCATTTGAGGGGTTGTGGTGTAATTCTTTGAAAGTTAAGGGTTCTTTTGGTAAGAGTCCTATGACTCGCCTTTTATTATTGTGCATGTGTCACACTATTAGTCATTAAGGACTAAGTGTGAGTATAGAGAGTGTGTGTGTCTTGTGTGACTTGGGTGTGTGTGTTACGGTTTGGGAAGAGAAGCCGAGAGAGAGAATAGAGAAAACGAGAAAGAGAAGGAGGAAAAGAAAAGTTCTACTGGAAAATTTATTCAATCTATTGTTGGCTTGAAAGATCATAAGGTAAGCATTCCATTTAATTCTTCATCTTAGTAGCAAAAGTATTCTTAGAAGATTTTGATGGGTTTTGGGTAAATTGTGATGATTATAAGAATCTGAGTTTTAGGATATGTTAAGATAAGTGTATTAAACATATCTGCAATTTGGCATAAACAAACATAGAGAAAAACTGCAAATTCTGAGTTTAAAATTGAACAGAGTGGACTGAGACTTGGATGAATATCATCGAAGTCGCAACCTTGAGTTGCGACATTCATGATTGTCGCAATAGGTAGTTGCGACTCGGTAGTGAAGTCGCAGTGGGCAGTTGCGACTTGGAGTTGAAGTCGCAACAGTGGACTGCGACTTGGCTTTGAAATCGCAACCGTTGATTGCGATTTGAGGTTGGAATCGCAATTGAGGGTTGCGACTTGGTACTGTAGTCGCAACAGTGGACTGCGACTTGGGGTGGAATCGCAATGGGGAGTTGCGATTTGGAGTTGAAATCGCAACAGTTGATTGCGATTTGGAAATGGAATCGCAACAGTTGACTGCGACTTCAGTCCATTGCGACTTGAGATGTAATTTTTAGAAATTAAAGATTTTCAGTTGTAGAGGGTTCTGTTTTGGAAAATTAATATCGGTATATGTAAACTGAATAATACAGTAAGCTGTGGTAGTGAAGAAAGGAGCCTTACGAGTTAAAAAGGATTAAAAGAAGTGATAACGCATCAGGTGAGTTTATTCAACTCTCTTTAAAATTCAGTAATTAATCTTGAATTAGATGCTTTATATGTATGCATGAATATGTCTTATGTGGATTTGATTAAATTAGAGATAAGCCAAGAGGGCGATTAAAAGTTGTGTTATGTTGGTTACCATGTTAAAGTTTCCAAGATGAGTTATATATGAAATTGATGAACTAGTATTTATTTATTAAACTTGCATGCTAAGTTTGATTATCTACTACATGAAATTACTATGTGGTTATGAACTCTAATTATGATTTGAAGCTTGATTGAGTTATTAACTTCCATGCTAAGTTAAAGAGGAGATATTAATATTCTTGATATCATATATATAGAATATGTTCGGAGAAATGATATATTGTATGCTGGACGCATATAGTAGTATCGATTATTACATATATTATATTATGTGATTATGTGCTTTTACTAAAATAGGCATCCGGTCACCGAGGGCACTTGGGTACGGTATGATGGGAACCGATTACTCGCCATAGACCAAAGGGATGTAATTTTAGTAATTGGATGAACCTTGAATCATGAGTCTCGATTTGAGTATCGCGATATTATAATCCCATGGGGGCCATTGATTCTGAGGTGGAATGTGGAATAGGCAGATTTTGATTTGTAATTCCCATTTCGATTTATGGAAGATCAGAGATTTCCATTGTTTTCGGGAAGATCGGAGATTTCCCTGTGATGAGAGGAAGATTAGAGATAGGCATAAAGTAATTTGTAATCTCTACTTCCTGATTAAGAAATAGGCAAGTTTTGATTTGTAATTTTCTTGTGTGTGAATATTGATTGTAAATCTGAAATGATTCAAAGTTAACTCTTATTTTGTTGTTACAATTAAATGAGTTAGTCGTAGGAATGGGAGTGGGGTAGATTCCCGATTTGGAAAGGAGTTGTCGTACGGTAAGATGGGTGAGAACAGGTTTGAGTTATCTGTTCATGTTTTTAATTATTAAATTTTATTTTGATTTGAGTATTCTCACTAGGCGAAAGCCTAATGTTTCAAGTTGAATCTTCTTACCAGGTACAAGCTCCGAGAAGTAGCGGGAACGAGAGAAGAGAACTTTTGGAGAGATTCAGACTTAGAGATAACAAATGATCTAGTTATTCTTTGAAGTCTTTGGGACGGTTGTTTAGATAATTCGATTAATCTGATTGTTATGAGGTGATTAGATTAATAAGTTATTTAAGTAATGTCAGTTGTATATAAAAACCTTACATTTGATCCTCAGGTTATATAAGTTTGAAAGTTTTGATCATAACTGGTGGAAATTTCAAGGTTTAAATTGACTCCGTTTTTAGGGTGTTTCAAATTTATTTTAAATAAATGATATTTTTATGGAATGTTTTTTATTTAAAGTATTAATTTGGTTACTAAAATAAAAATACAATAACATAAAAAATCATATTTAGTATTTTTATATTTAGTTTGGGCTTTCTTTTACTATATTATTTATATTACAATTAATAAATTATTTTTATTATTACTAAATCATATTTAGTATTTTTTGTGATATTATAAACTAATAAAATATATGAATATAAGTTATAAAATAGTTGGTGATGTAACAGTGAGAACCATTTTTAAAAGAGAATTTAATTAAAATACCCTAAGTTTGAAATTGACTTACCAAAATACCTCAAATTTTGAAAAGTTTACCAAAATACCCTATTTTTTCGCGAAGGGAGCTCTCTATCGCGGGCAGGGACTAATTGTGAAATTTTTTGCAAGATATATTTACACTTTCAGTCTCCATCGCGGGCCTCGATCGCGGGCCAGGGACTGAAAGTGTAAATATGAAGCACATAAAATTTAAAAAATGGTCCCTGCCCGCGATAGAGGGCTCCCTTCGCGGAAAAATAAGGTATTTTGGTAAACTTTTCAAAATTTGAGGTATTTTGGTAAGTCAATGTCAAACTTAGGGTATTTTAATTAAATTACCTTTTTAAAATGAAGTTTAGATTTTTATTGATATAAAAATGACGTGTCACTTAATAAAATAGTTTGATCAGGTTCACAAAACCCAAGCTAAATACTCACATTTAAAATAATATAAAAAAAGCTTAATTAAGGTGGTAGCTTGTACGTAGTTTTGAAATACTTTGATCTTGGAGTTGAGTGTAGCATGACATATTTGAAGCTCATGAAATGAAAATAAGTAGGACTTTTGATTGCTTATAAATTGCATGTAGTTTCCATCCTCAAACCATGCATACCAATGGCAATCGTCATCGTCTCTTCTTTCAACATGCAATTCTCCATTCTAGTTTCTCTTCTCTTTCTCTTGCTATCTACCCAATCCTCTGCAACTTCTACTACACATCGTTTCATTCAATGTCTAAACGACCAATCCAACCCTTCTTTTCCGATCACCAAAGAAGTCTACACTCCGGTTAACTCCTCTTTCCCCTCCGTCTTGCAAACTTACATCCGAAACCTTCGATTCAATGAAACCACGACTCCGAAACCCATCCTAATCATCAAAGCTTTACATGCTTCACACATTCAAGCCGCCGTTGTGTGCGCCAAAAAACACCGGTTGCTAATGAGAACAAGAAGTGGAGGCCATGATTATGAAGGGCTTTCGTACGTTTCGAATACAAACCAACCCTTCTTTGTTGTTGACATGTTTAACTTACGGTCCATAAACGTGAACATCAAACAAGAAACTGCATGGGTTCAAGCCGGTGCTACTCTTGGTGAAGTCTACTATCGAATTGCTGAGAAAAGTAACACACATGGTTTTCCGGCAGGAGTTTGCCCTACTGTTGGTGTTGGTGGCCATATTAGTGGTGGCGGATATGGTAACTTGATGAGAAAGTATGGCCTATCGGTAGACAATATCGTCGATGCTCAGTTAATTGATGTGAATGGCATGCTTTTGAATCGGAAGTCCATGGGTGAAGATTTGTTTTGGGCCATCACCGGTGGTGGTGGTGTTAGTTTTGGGGTGGTTCTAGCCTACAAGATCAAACTTGTTCGTGTTCCTGCCGTCGTGACGGTGTTTAAGATCGAAAGAACATACGAACAAAACCTCACCACCATAGCGCACAAGTGGCTAGAAGTTGCCGATAAGTTCGATAACAATCTTTTCCTCCGAATGACCTTTAGTGTCATAAATAACACAAATGGTGAAAAGACGATTCGTGCTATATTTCCAACGTTGTACCTAGGTAACTCGACAACAATCGTTACACTCTTGAATAAAGATTTCCCGGAATTAGGGTTACAAAATTCGGAGTGCGTCGAAATAAGTTGGATCGAGTCTGTGCTTTTCTACGCAGACTTCCCCATCGGTACGCCCACCACCGCTCTTCTAAGCCGTATACCTCAAAGTCTCAACCCATTCAAGATCAAATCCGATTACGTGCAAAACCCTATTTCGAAACAAGGAGTTGAATTCATATTTGAAAAAATGAAAGAAGTTGAAAACCAGATGTTAACTTTCAACCCTTATGGTGGAAGAATGAGTGAAATTTCTGAATTTGCTAAGCCTTTTCCGCATCGATCGGGGAACATAGCGAAGATTCAATACGAAGTAAACTGGGAAGAACTTGGCATTGAAGCGGCCAATCGATACTTGAACTTCACAAGGATGATGTATGACTACATGACTCCATTTGTATCTAAGAGCCCTAGAGAAGCATTTCTAAACTATAGGGATTTGGACATTGGTGTCAATAGCCATGGCAAGAATGCTTATGCAGAAGGGATGGTTTATGGGCACAAGTATTTCAAGGAGACCAATTACAAGAGGCTAACAATGGTGAAGTCTAGAGTTGATCCTCACAATTTCTTTAGGAATGAGCAAAGCATTCCAACTTTGTCATCTTGAAGTAGGGAAGTGAATTCACATGTGCACACCCTAATATTAATTTCTTTGTATGTTATGGTAAAAGCATATATGGCATTTAATTTCACAGTTACAATGTCCAAATGCAGAAAATAATGATGTAATTTTGACTTGTATTTTATACACACAGAATTATAATTAAATTTGAAATTCCTATGATCTTGATTATTTTCAATTAGTGTATCAAATGATCAAAATTTATTTTATTTTACCATAAATACTACCACTGAATATTTTTATTGTGACAACTTCTTTTTTACCAAGTTGTGAGATCTTTTTATGTAATCAATAATTTGCATCAGTACGTAATTTGATAACTTGACACCACGTTATTAAAAGTTACATGATTTACCATTTTTTTAAAGTGGTATTGGCGACCCGGGTGCTCCATTATCTGAATTACCAATTAAGCGGCCAAATAGGTACAAAATAGAAGGAATTGAACGTTGGTTACATTAACTGAAAAAAAAACGTTATATATAGTAAATAAAAGCTAATACAAGCATTGTTACATTTGATGCATTTTGGTCAATAACTATGTGGTTTTTAGCACAAAAAGGCTATGAGAATTGGTTCATCCTGTTGATTTTAATACAACATGTTTTCAGAAGGTAGAATTTTTAAGACTTATGTCATATCTCTTCTCCTTATCAATTGATTTTGTTTTTACATCTCTGCTAAAATGTTTATAGACTATCAAAATGATGGTCCTATATATAAAGCTTGTAATACAAATATGTTTAAGATGGAACTGCATCAATGGTAACAGTGGTATGTTTTTCTACTTGTGATCATACAGAAATGCATATGTAATTGATTCCTGGTTCAAACTTTGCAAAACATCATTAGTATTCGATATAATTTACCATGTTTGAAGTTTAAATCATGCTAGCTTTAGTGCTTCAAAAGATAAAATCATATGTGCATATCATTGATGGTTCAAAACATAAAATTTTCAACACTTTTAACGTTCCAACACTTTTGTGCTATTCGTGTATGATAAATTTTGAACACTTTTAACAAACTGTGAACACTTTTGCCCAAACCCTTGTTGTCTGTTGTGAACACTTTGAAAATATGTGAGCATTTTTCCCAAATCTGTTGCCCCAATTTGTATGTGACAAATTGAAGTTTGAACTCATTTGCCCAAGTTATAGCAAAAAGTGTCCAAGATTTGTTTAAAGGGTAAGCAAATTTGGCCAAACAAACCCATGAAGATAAGTAAACAACATGATGTAAAAGTATGTATATTCATGAGCAACAAGTAAACCACAGAACCAATAGGACTTGGAATCAAATTGAAAATAGAGCAGCAATAAAACATGAATAAAATGTGACATTGTCCAAAAACAAACCAAAGCAAAATAGAGCAGCACTAAAACAAAGAAGAAAACAAAATAGGGCAACAACAAAAATCAAGAAGATGCAGGTCATAAGGAACCAAAGGGCCTTTGGCCCAGTGGTATCAGACCCTTTGGCCTCCTAAAACTATCCACAACAACAATCTCAACTAATCCAATCTCAATTAAAATATTACTTTCTCTCTCATCCACTTACATAATATTCAACTCCAATCCAATCTCTAAATTTTCATACTCCAACCACAATCCCCTACAATCCAATCTAATCTACAATATTATTTTACAAAAATTATATATTTTAATTTTTATACATATAATTATTATTTTTAATTATAAGTATAAAATATAGATTAAACGAACGAACAATTACATATTTTGAAACATAATTATAATTATAAAAAAACATACCATACAACTGAAATTAAATAAAACAAGTCATAAAAATAAGTACGAAATTAGATATCTGAAATACATAAATAACCGTAGTTTAAATAGTCTTCCATCAAACGCGCTTCGCCTATCTCACGTTGCCTATCACGGTACCTCCTTCTTGCTCATGGAGGTTGATCCCTTATTCTCAGATTGGATGAGTTTATGAGAATTTCCTCGATGATGCGATTAAGTTGTTGGTTTTGTTAAACAACTCGTGATTGCCATTCATCAAATTCGTCAACTGATTCTGTTGATGAGTTTTCGTTGAAAGACATTTTAATATATAGTGGGTGTGTAAGTCTTTGTTGAAAAACTATATGTATAAGTCTTTGTTGAAAGACAACCAATATACAGGAGAGACATTGGCATGTGAACATGAGTGAAAGAGACTCTGCAATAATTAGGAGACATTGGCATGTGAACCTGAGTGAAAGAGACTACAATAATTGGAAGACATTGGCATGTGAACCTGAGTGAAAGAGACTCTGCAATAATTGGGAGACATTGGCATGTGAACCAACAAATGAGAAAGACAACAAATTACAAACATTTTCAGATAACACACTTGAAAAATATATTACAAACAATTAACACACTTGAAAAACAAATTACAAACATTTCAGATAACACACTTGAAAAAATATATTACAAACAGATACACTGAATAATAAAATACGATTGGATAATTATAAAATGCAAATAAACAACTATCCATAAAACTTTTGCAGAAGACGTTCTTTCAACGTCTCCTCTCCTGGTGACAGGTGTTCTTTTGCCAACAGTATATGCAGAGTCTTGTAGTGCGCATTCTCCTTTTGAAATTCAAGACTTTTGCTCATCATTTCAACCTCATTGTTTCTTGTGATGTTCAATGCACGAAATTCTTCAGAGTAGTCGGGAGCTAAAGAAGATTGTGATGCCTTACCTTTTCCTTTTCTTTTTGCCGCATCTCTACCCATAGGACGTTGAACTTTTGAACCACCAGCATTTGGCGATTCTTGGTTGGTTTCGACAGAATAATCTCCTTCTTCTGAAGTTCTTGATCTTTTTGTGCTTCCACCACTTTCTTCATCATCCACTTCATATTCTGGGCGAGAACGTGTTGTGTTACGTTCTAACTGTAAATCCCACTTGGGATGTTTACACATAACTTCGTTAAAAACAAGCAAGTCATTAAACTTGCTCCCACCCATCTCAAAAATTACATGAGCCTCTTTCTCAACATCTTTTGTACTCATTCCGCTCCTTTTTTGTTGATATGCCTCTCTGTATGCAGCATTCCATTTGTTTGCAGCTTCATTAAGTCGTGCATAACGACTTTTCATTTGATTTTCGTTCCTGATGCCTAGTCCTTCTGGATTTTCAGAACGAATGTTGTCATAGTATTCTTTCACCCGTGACCAAAATGTCTGTTTCTTCTGGTTTTTTCCTCGAGTAGCTTCTTCACTAACGTAGATCCATCCCGACATTAACACCATATCTTCTTTGGTTTCCCATTTAGCGGCTTTTGAATTCTTTTGTGGGGTTTGGGTATTTTCAGGGATAGAAACTTGATTATTATACATGAAAAAATCAGAGTTTTCATACTGTGTGTTTGGGTGATACTGAGAGCTATCAGGATGTTGAGAATTTGGGTGAAGATTTGGGAAGTTTGGATCCATAGCAGATAATTGAAAGAAAATAGCAAGATAACAAGATGATTGAAATGAAGAGAAAAATTTGTGTGGTGAAAATATGTCAAGAGTGGTCTCTATTTGTAGGGAATTGAAAACCATGAATTTTGGTATATTTTTTAATTTTTAATTTATTTGTAAAAGTCTGATTTTTAATTAGATAAGTTTTATCCTAAAAATTTAAAACAAGCCAATAAGAAATTGACATGTGTCAATTTTTAATAAAAATAAAATGGACGAACTTGGTTCGTTGGGCGATGAGATCGATTCAGATTGTAGGTATTGATTTTCTTTTTTATTTATTTATTTTTTAAATTTTTTGTCTTATATTCAATCTGATCGCTTGAGTTCGCTGTTGTGGATGGTCTAACAAAGGGCATTTGGCCTAGCGGTATCAGACCCTTTGACCTCCTAGGAGGTCAGGGGTTCAAACCTCACCAAAGGTGAGAAGGATGTGTGAGTTTATTTGTTACATTTTACTGTATATATTTATATACTCCAAAAAAAAGATCGTAAGAAAGAAGTGAAATCACCTGATTTATGAATCACGTCTAGAATAAGGATCGGCAAAACAAGAGGAAAAATCACTTCCTAAATTATATTTTTGTTCTTTTGATGTATTTGCCTAAATTAGAATTTTAAGCATTATTTCATTGGTCATAAAATTCAAACATGATGAATATAATGAAAACAATGTGCAATAAAAAGGAATTAATGGCACATGACCCTCATAATTTATCTCAATCCCTTCTTGTATTTTCTCCATGTTAACTATCGAAAAACTTTAAAAACCCAATAAACTTTTATTCACAATCATATTGTACTTATTTGTGTCTTCGATACCTGTTTTCAAAGTACGACATCTTTGTTTGATATCCATAGTGCACTGACGACCTTTATTGTCGTCCGCGGTTTTTACCATCGATAGAGTTTTCCGCTTCACCAAATCTCTGTGTTCATTTACATTTTTGTCTTTGTCTTGTGTTATTTGAAGAATATTGTTTTTAGTTGTTAAACCTCCACACCGACCTTAAACTATTCTAAAGAGTAATTTTTGGCATTAACAGTTGCATAAAGGCTTCTGTCGAATTTCAACCTTATCCTAAACAAGTAAATCTGATGGTTATAAATCCGAACGTTTGAGGTTGAGTCTTCTTAATATATCGGATTTCTAACCTTATTACACAAATCCGATAGATTGATTTTTATCAGATTAGACTATTTTTTTTTGGCAAACTATTTTAAGTGTTTACGGTGCTGGATGACCATGTGTATTATTTACAATACGGATGGTTGAGACTAACAGTTTCAATAAAATATAAAAGTAAAAATTTATTGTGTTTGTATTCGACCCCCCTTCTAAAAAGACCTTTTTTGTGAGTCATTGAGGTCCATGACTAACAAGTGGTACCGAAGCGGTTTGTTTAATCTCATAAACAAGATCCGAAATGACTTCCACAGCCTATGATCGTGGTTCGTTAACCAATCCTCCTCGTTTTCAAAAAGACAACTTCTTCCTTTGGAAAAATCGGATGCTACTCTTTCTAGAAGGAGTTGACAATCAAATTCCATCTGTTTTAAAAAAATGGCCCATATGCTCCTACTTCTCTTGTACTAGGTGTTGAAGATGCAAATTATAAAATTACCTAACCAGGCAAACAAATCATCAAGTCTCTAGGTGATTGGATAGATGAAGACAAGAATCAAGTATCCATTGACACTAAAGCTAGAACAATCATTATAATGTCACTCCCTGATGATGTCTATCACTCAATCGTGAACCTCTCCACATCAAGAGATATGTTGAACACACTCATTGTGGTGTATGAAGGAACATATGAAGTGAAGTGAAGCAAACGAATTGGCCTTATCAGATAATATGAATTGTTTGTATGCAACAAAATGAACCTCTCACTGAGGTATACAACTGTTAGAAATTGATAAGAAACCTTTTAGGCTTATAGTGATGGAGAGGTTTTATGACAATGAAAGGAGAATACTTTGAAGAGAGAAACTTGGAGAAAGTATCTGATATCTTTAACTTTTCTTGATTTACAATGTAAGACTTCACCACCTATTTATACTACTCCATGGAAGGTTCTACATTTCTAGATATTTCCATGGATGCATTTAGATACTTATACATCTCTAGAAATTTCTTATCTAGATTATTCCATGTTCCTTCCAAAGATTATTCTAGATATTTCTATAGCTATGGATTTGGGCCTAGGCAATTATAATGGGTGATCTAATATTAATTGGATCAAATCAAGTTTATGATCCAATATCCCCCCTTAAACTTGATTTTCGGACTCCAAGCATCATTCTGAATCTTGAAAACTCTTTCTCCTTGAGTGGCTTTGTGAAAATGTCCGCGACTTGATCTTCTAATTTTGTATGTATCACTCGAACGTCGTTTCTTGCGATGCATTCTCGAATAAAGTGATATTGAGTGTTGATATGCTTACTTCGATCATGGTAGACTGGATGTTTTGCTAAATCAATCGCCGACTTGTTATCCATGTAGATTTCGGTTGCGTCTTCTTGCGGCATCTGGAGCTCCTTTAACATGTTTCTGAGCCAAAGCGCGTGACATACACATGAAGTTGCAGCTACGTACTCTGCTTCACAAGTGGACAACGTAACAATAGGTTGCTTCTTTGATGACCATGTAAAGACAGTGTCACCAAGGAAGAATAAAAATCTTGTTGTACTTTTATTATCATCAAAGTCTCCTGCCCAATCACTGTCGCCATAGCCAACAAGCTTGAAGTCTTTAGATGATGAATAGAACATACCATAGTCAATGATACCTTTGATATAACGAAGGATCCTCTTGGCAGCCTTCAAGTGGGATGTAGTAGGTGCTTCCATAAAACGACTGGTTAATCCTACGACAAAGAGAATGTCAGGTCTTGTACATGTCAGATAGCGCAAACTTCCAACAAGACTCTTGAATAGAGTTCCATCAACCGTCTCTCCTTCGTCATGTTTAGAGAGCTTTGCTCCATATTCAATGGGGGTGCCAATAGGTTTGCAATTCTCCATGCCAAACCTCTTTAAAATTTCTTTCGCATATCCTTCTTGGCTTATGAAGATTCCTTCTTTTGTTTGCTTTACCTCAATGCCAAGATAATAAGTCATAGGTCTAATATCAGTCATCTCAAACTCTTGGGCCATAGACTTCTTGAATTCATCCACCATGCTTGGAGAATTTCCTGTGACAATAAGATCATCCACGTACAAACAAACAAGCAATATTTCTCCATTTGAAAATTTCACGTAAAGTGCATACTCGTGTAAACACTTTGTAAAACCATTTTGTTGAAGATACTTATCAATTCTAGTATTCCAAGCACATGGTGCTTGCTTCAGGCCATATAAGGCCTTTTTCAACCTTAGCACTTTACTTCTTGTCCTTTGACAACATACCCTTGAGGTTGCTCCACATAAACTTCTTCCTCGAGAAGTCCATTCAGAAAAGCGGACTTCACATCCATTTGGTGAATTTTTCATTTATGTTGATCAACAATAGCTATTATCATTCTTATAGTTTCTAAGCGAGCAACGGGAGCAAATACCTCTTCATAATCGATGCCATATTTCTGCTTGTAACCTTTTGCCACAAGTCTTGCTTTGTATTTCTCCACTTTTCCTTTAGCATTTTTCTTTGCTTTGTAAACCCACTTGACTCCGATAGCCTTTTGGCTTTCTAGAAGTGATGTCAACTCCCATGTGTTATTCTTCTCTATTGACTTTATCTCCTCATCCATTGTTTGTCTCTATTTCTTTCTTTGTATAACAGATATATCTCTATTTATTTGTTACCTCATAGAGTTCCTGCTAAGCTTCTCATTTTTTGGGATGCTTCGGTTGAACTTGAAGGTGAATCTTGAGTTAGAGTTAGACTTGAAGGTGGTTGACCATCTTCACTTGTGTCACATGCCTCTTCACCTTTACTTATAATGGGAAGAAACTCATATCCTTCGTTGTTGTTTATGTTCCAATCCCATAGTCCTTCTTCATCGAACTCCACGTCTCTACTTACAATCACCTTTCTTGTGTTTGGATTGTAAAGCTTATAACCCTTTGATTGCTTATCGTAGCCAACAAACACATGTTTCTCACTCCTATCGTCAAGCTTGCAACGCCTCTGTCTTGGTACGTGAACATAAGTTATGCTTCCAAACACTCGTAGATGAGATACAGTAGGCTTTATCCCATTCCATGCATCCTGTGGAGTCTTGTTATCCAAACTCTTGGATGGACACCAATTAGAGATATATACTGCACAATCAACAGTTTCTACCCAAAACTCCTTTGGCATATTCTTACATTTTAACATGCTACGAACCATATTGAGAATAGTTCTATTCTTCCTCTCAACGACTCCATTTTGTTGTGGAGAGTAAGGAGCTGTTAGAAATCTTCGGATCCCATTTTCTTCACAAAATTTGTTGAATTCTTTTGATAAGAATTCTCCACCTCTATCAGATCTCATGTCTTTAATTTTTAAGTCTTTCTCTTTTTCGACCATGACTTTGAATGTTTTAAAGGCATCAAAAGCTTGGGATTTTTCTTTTAGAAAATATACCCAAGTCTTTCTAGAAAAATCATCAATAAAGAGTATGCAATATTTATTCTTACCATGAGATGGTGGTGTAATGGGTCCGCACAAATCTGCATGAATAAGTTGTAAAGGCTCCTTAGCTCTTGATGTTACTTCTTTTGGAAACGAATTTCTTGCATGTTTCCCAAGAAGACATCCTTCACATACTTGATTAGGATGATCAATAGCAGATAAACCTTTCATCAAGCCTTTAATAGAAAGCAACTTTAAGTCACCAAAGTTTAGGTGCCCATACCTCATGTGCCATAGCTATGAATGATCCTTCAAGCAAGCCTTTAGGCACTTGACATCATCATGTTGAACGTTTAGAAGGAACATTCGATTTTTAGCCATTGACACCCAGGCTATAAGTTTTCCTTCATGGTTTCGGATTATAGCACTACGATCTTTCAAGTGAATATCGTAGTTTTTCTCCAAAAGTTGCCCCAAACTCAAAATATTATTTTTAAGGCTAGGCACATAATAAACTTCATAAAACATATGGTGACTTCCATCTTTAGCAAGGATTAGTATTTTACCTTTCCCTTTCACCATTGCTTTTGAGTTATCTCCAAATGTCACATTTCCTTTAATTTGCTCCATCTCTACGAACAAGTTTTCTTCCCCTGTCATGTGATTACTTGCAGCGGAATCCAGGTACCACGTGGTTCTTTTATCTTCTAGTTCATCATGTTTTGCCATTAGCAAAGTAAGCTTGACTTCATCTTCTAACTCCATAAGATTAGCTCTCCCTACTACTTGTCTCGAGCTTCTACACTCTGTGGCATAGTGACCATACTTTTGACAATTATAGCATTGTATGTGGGACTTACCTCCTCTTTGGGCTTGCAAACCTCTTCCACGACCTCTTCTAGAAAGAGAATTTTGGTTCTCGTCTTCTTTGTTGACTTGTATGTAACCTTCCCTTCCTTTTCCTCGTCCTCGACCATGGAAGGCACCACGACCTCGGAAAGCTCCACGTCCTCGTCCTTGCTCCTTTCCATGTATAAAGTTTTTTCTCTTTCTTTGAAAGAGAGTTTTTAGTATAAAGCTTGCTCCAAGGGCTCTTTCTCCCTTCTCTTCATTATTTTCTCTTCATGGGCTTGTAGGGAACCCATGAGTTGATCAATGGTCATAGAGTCAATGTCTTTTGACTCCTCTATGGCCACAACAATATAGTCAAAGCTTGGTGTCAAAGAGCGAATAATTTTTTCTATCACCCTTGTGTCACTCAAGCTTTCACCATTTCTCTTTATCTCATTTGAGATAGTCAAAACACGAGTGAAATAATCTGAAATCATCTCAGTCTCCTCCATTGTAACTTTTCAAAGTCTCCTCTAAGAGTCTGAAGGCGTACCTTTTTCACCTTGTCAATGCCTTTGAATGTATTTTGTAGAATCTCCCATGCTTCTTTGGAAGTGGTTGCATTTGCAACTTTCTCAAACATAGCATCATCAAGACATTGATAGATGAGTGCGAGAGCACTTTGATCCTTCTTTCTTGATTTATGGAAATCCCCCTTTTGGGCGGCACTCAACTGACTTTCGTCTTCAATTTCTTCATAGCCTTTCTCGACTATCTCCCATGCATCATGTGAGTCGAGCAATGCCTTCATCCGGATGCACCAACTTCCATAGTTATCTTTTGTAAGACGAGGAAATTGGAATGAGTTCATCGCATTTGACATATTGATCTTCAAGCTTTGATACCACTTTGTTAGAAATTGATAAGAAACCTTTTAGGCTTATAGTGATGTAGAGGTTTTATGACAATGAAAGGAGAATACTTTGAAGAGAGAAACTTGGAGAAAGTATTTGATATCTTTAACTTTTCTTGATTTACAATGTAAGACTTCACCACCTATTTATACTACTCCATGGAAGGTTCTACATTTCTAGATATTTCCATGGATGCATCTAGATACTTATACATTTCTAGAAATTTCTTATCTAGATTATTCCATGTTCCTTCCATATGGTTCTTCCAAAGATTATTCTAGATATTTCTATAGCTATGGATTTGGGCCTAGGCAATTATAATGTAACACCCATAATTTTCAGATAAGTACAATTTCGAATCAGTGTGGAATCGATCTTTTAAGAAAAATATGAAAAATAAGATTTTGGATTAAATCCTAGATTTTATGGGTTTTTTTGGAAGGGTATCCGAGGACATTGCCCCGACTAATCCCGGCAAGGTGAGGCAATTGCCCCAGCTGCTAAAGCATGCAGCCCTGAGTTTATCCCCAGTGGCCACAAGTTGGAAGCGTCTGGATTCGAACTTGATTTTATGGTATTGTTGGATGGGGAATTTGAATACGAGTCCAACGGTTCTTTCCGGAGCAAAAATGGAGCTATAACGAAGAAGTTACGGTCAAAACAGTATCTGACCCAAAAGGAGGCCTGGTGTGCGACCTTAGGCCGCGGCCCAAGCCGCGTAATCCTCTGGAGTCCGCATAAGTGGCGAATTTTTAGCTCATTCTTCAAACCTTCATAACTTTTGCATCCCAAGTTCGATTTGAGTGATTCAAGTTGTCATGGTTTCGTTTTTAGAGCTCTTCAAGGGTCTAGAAAGAGTTTTGAAGTGTATTGGATGATCCAGTAGTATTTGGTGGTGGTTGAGGTAAGCTTCTCACTTTTCTCCATTTAAGGAGTTAGGGTTTTGGTATTTTGGTGATTTTGGATGTTTTATGTTGGGGGAAACGTATGTAAGTGTTTGAGAATGATTATTTATGGTTAGAAACTTATGGATCTAGGTTTTTGGGAAGATTTGAGCTTGAAGATTCGTGTTTCTTCAAAGGTGCTTACGTTTGGGAAAATCTAGATTTAGCCTAAATCTAGCAAGGTGAGTTCAAGTTGATTTGTGAAAACGTTGTACATGCCAAAATGTTTATTTTAAAGTATTTGTGTGCTTTATATGAAATTATCCCTTGTTGAGTTATTTTGTAACGTCCCAAAAATTACAAGCAAATTTAAATTTTTAAATAAACATTTCATTTATAACAACTCATTAAATGATCCCAACGTTTCGTTTGCAAACTCATAATTAATATCTTCATAATAAAAACCAGCGGAATAAACGTTTAATTATTAAAAAACCATAAAGCAACCAGCTCTCCTCGCGCGCCAGTGTGTACTCGTCACGCCTTGGAGTCGCCCGTACCTGAAACCACAGTTTATTGGGAAAAAGGGTAAGCACGAAGCTTAGTGAATTCAAACACCATAAATAACACAGTTATTTCCACACCACCATAAACAGATAATTGCACATAAACAGCATACAAGTCTACGAACAAATCATAAACATGTATATCCACACCCACCCATCTAAAAGGCACAAGTCGGTCCCACCGACCACATGATAACATCTCCGGCCCCGCCGAATCCCCGGTCCCACCGAGTTAACATGACAACATAGTATCAACTAGACACCCCACTATCTAGTCCCACAACACAATCACATAAAGCTACCACACACGTACTACAGCAATGATAAAACAATCGTTGTTAGATATCGTGCAAACGCAACCCGGCACCCCTGGGTTCATACGCCACCCGCGTATACAACCTTCGGTCCCACCGAATTACTACGCCACCCGCGTATGTGACCCTCGGCCCCGCCGAACTCCTACGCCACCCGCGTAGTCACAACAATAAGGTCCGACTAGACACCCCACTATTTAACCCTGCATCAAAAGCAATTAGAACTACCACATACATACACAACGTAATGTAAAAATAACCGACATTAGTTATAGTGAGAGAACTCACCTCGAATGCGCGCCTAGCTTAACAACACAATTCAAGCTTCACAATTACGGTCACTTCCCAGCACCTAAACGCATGTTAAAACGTGTCAATACGAGACCCGGACCCTTTGACACGACACACGCTTAAACCGTCACTAAAACTATTTTCCGTTCTCGCCAAACAGGTCTGTTCGGGACCTGTTTCGACCCCTTTAAACCCAGAAATTTCCCAATATTATTTCATGATTAGAAAGTACTCTGAGATAGGGTTTCAAGGACATATTATACACCTCCTAACGATTTTTCTACATTTAATTACGGATTTTATAAGATCAGCCCGCAGAACAGCGAAAAACAGCACTTATCAGTATAAAACGACGATTTGGCCTATGCTACGTTCCGAACTGGATTTTGCACAAAACACAGAAAGTTACTAGACTCGGAAAGGGAACTTTTGGCACCGGTTTCACCCCAATCCGAGTTACGAGTAAAGAGTTACGGCCAACGCAAGACAGGGACAGAAACTGCAGTTTTTTACATAAAATGACGAACTGCTGTAAAAACGACCACTTTTTCACCTAGCTAGAGGCCGAACCAGATTTCCGCTAAAACACGGAAAATGTGCCCGACCCAGAACGTGAACCGTGGGCACCAGTTTCGCCTCAAACCGAGCTACGGAGAAAAAGTTATGGCCGACGTAAAATAGGGACAGAAAGTGATCTTTAAAACGGTTTAGATGTTTTCGCGATTGGGTTATGGTTTAGATATCACGGACGTACGAAGGCTGGACAACACCAAACACTACCCACTGCCGCCTCCGACAGTTGTGGTCGGCGGCGGCGGCAGCCACCACCGGCGGTGGCGGTTTCGGCAACAACGCAAGAAGGAAACAAGACGAAAAGAAATCTTACCTCGCGACGACACAACCGTGACACACGACTCCGGCTTCTCTTGTCTCTCGCTCGTTCTCCCTCTCTCTCTTCGGCGAGCCCTCTCTCTCTCCGGCGAAAACCAGCAGCGAACAAGGTAGAAGAAGAAGGATGTTAGGGCTGTGTGGTTTACGTGAGAAGAGAACAAGAAGGGAAGAGGTGGTTCGGTGGTGTTGGTGGTTCACGGCGCAAGGGAGAAAAGAAAAAGAAACAATAGGGTTTTCTATTTCTTCTTTTCTTATCATAGCGTGATACACAAACAAGGAAACGAGGGGGGGGGGGAAAGGCTGCACCTCTTGGGTCGAACCCCATGCATGGGTTTAGGTGAATTGCAATAATGGTCCCTGGGTTTTAAAAACATTTTATTATTAAACCCCATTAATTTAAGATTTTATAATTTAGCCCCTTATTGACAAAAATGATTACAACTAAGGTTTTTCCCCAACGAAACTTAGGATTTAACAAATGACCAATCATCCCCATGAAATAGAAACGTTTTAGGTCCTTGACGCTTAACCTCGTTAAGTATATTCGTTAAGAGAAGATAATAACGTAATTAAATTAACTTGAAATAATTCCGCTGAAAAACATTATAAATAATTAAATAAAATGTCTATCGGGACACGGGCTTTACAACTCTCCCCCACTTGAATTAGACTTCGTCCTCGAAGTCTATGCCCGTGAATAGCTCTAGATAATTCTCCCGCATCTCAGCCTCGGGTTCCCAAATCCACTTGGAACCCCTTCGGTGTTGCCACTGGACTTCCACTAACTGAAACCTAAATTTTTCTATTCCCCTTCTTACCACAAAACTCCTTCAAGGACACTGAAATTACGATCAGAAGAACACCCCAGCAACTGGAATCATTCCTAGCCAAGCGACTTCGGTTGTTCCCCAACCTTAAACATTCCATGTATCCCGAGTCAAATCTCAAGCTCTAACCATTCTAAAGCTGCTCACAGTATGCCCTACAGGATACTCGACTACGATCATTCCTACCCTTAACTGTCGATTAACTTCCACGAACTCTAATAGACTCCAAAGATTTTCAATAACTTATATTAACAAAACATCGACCTCCTGCCGAACATCTGTCCAACCGATTACAATAACAAACATCGGCCACCCGCCGAACATCGGTCCAACCGATTACAATAACAAACATCGGCCACCCGCCGAACATCGGTCCAACCGATTACAATAACAAACATCGGCCACCCGCCGAACATCGGTCCAACCGATTACAATAACAAACATCGGCCACCCGCCGAACATCGGTCCAACCGATTATAATAAATCACATAAGCGTGGTATTATCCTAGACACTAACACAAATGGATATCCCCCACAATCAAGTCAACTAACACACACGTAGGTCATTCCCTTAACCGATACTACCCGGCCTACATTACCAACACGCGTGGAATACCCAACCTCCCACCGTCGACGTATCCCCCACACTCGCTCTACAAAGCTAATTTATCTGAACCGAGGATACACCCTGACGCCTACCTCTCAGGTAACGCCTCAGGGCCCCTCACATCGGAATTACCTCCCAGGTAAGTGTCCACAACTATATCCTCCTAGCACCTACTAGAAAGCCTAGGCTATAACACCTGAACATCGGGGCCTCACCCCGAGATACCCAACCGACCACTACCAGCGACTGACTAACGTGCCTAAGGATCCACAGTAAAACATCCTACCCACAAGTGCCTATCTCGGATTGTCTCCCTCACCCAAACGTGTAAATACTCGACGTGCAATGAATGCCGAACGGTGCGACAAAACAATTCATCAACAAGACTCCCCCTCGAGTCATTAAAACCGGGCAATTAGCCCATGACTAACTCCAAGTCAAAACCGAGCAAAATGCTCCACGCTTGCTAGATCCATAAGTCGGTCAAAAACGCGTTTAAATAAAGTTTAAGCAAGCAATACTCTTAAATAACATTAGTCCCAAACTCGACACGAGTTAAACAAAAGCGTTTTCCAAAAGGACTCACACCCTTAAAATTCTCAAAATGACACATAACACTTATAAACGCACTTCCCAAATGGTTTACAAAATCATTTACAAAATATTCTCAACGTCAAGATTTTTCATTTCAAAAAGACCGTAAGCAAGAAAACTACTATTACCAGGTCGGTAATTACGCAAAAATGGACACGCTCGTCCCACATATGAAAATCATGTTGAAAATCATCTCATTGCAGCTTAATTTACTCACAAAACGTAAGCGAAATAAATAATTTCTTTGAATATGAACCGTCACGGTTCTAGTATGAATTGACTCATGACATGTATTTAAAGTAACCGCTCGACCTTACACCGGGTGCGACAAAAGCGTCCACATAGTTTCAAAATCAGTCCCACGACGTTTGACCCCAAAATTCCTCTTTTTCAACATAAAATGTCGTGGCAAAGGGTTCACTAACCAATCTTACGCACGTCGGCTAGTCACACAAAACGATAAAACGGTTTACAAATATATTTTTGTTAAAACACAACTGTCTCGTGTAAGTTTCAAACTTAAGATAAAAACCAATCCGTTTCCACCATTTGAAAATATCGACTAAAACCTCATAAAATCTCAAAAGGTGGGGTTCTTTAAATTGATTTCCAAGATTTCCCCAAATGGTCACATAAACAAATAAGATATGCACCACGTGAAATTAAACCCACACGACTCACATGCCGTAAAACAGAACTTATCTTAACCAACTCACTCAAATAGCTTTATACAGACATCATGGAATGTAACTTTCCGTCTCAACTCTAACATATGTGGAGGAGTTCCAATGTTAAAGTCACAAGCCGTAGTCACTTGCCCAACATTTTAAACACCACAAAACACGGATATCATCTTACCCGTAAGAACCGTTGGAAAAATAAAGAAATGAGACAAATTCTAACAAAGTTTGCACCCCCGTAATAAAACGATTTCATACATTTTCAAAACCATATTTCAAAATCTTGTGTGTGTGCTAAACACTTCCCAAAATTTCAAAACACCATCCATAAAAAAGATTTGAAACACAAGAATTTGTTAATGCAATCTATTTCAAAATCAAACTTTGTGCATGACTCAGTCGGCACTCTACGCCTCGACTCCTACTCCTCCAAATCTCTCCGATCCACTAACGTCATCCGGACATTTAAACCTCTTAGGCAAGTTGGGAAATTACGCCAAATAATCCCTGCGATTTTTCCTCAAATCAAAGTCGGCTCTATAAGCCTATGATTCTAGCACAATCATCCTCATCGCCACTCCAAGTGATTAATACTAGAATCGTCTTTTTATTCCAACGACTACTAATTTACAACCTTCGTCACTACCCCAACGATCATCCCATCAAAGCACATCAAGTACACACCTGTACCAGTGGATCTACTATAGTTGTCTCTCCTCGTGACGGCTATTCTGGGTAGATAACACAACGCGTTAATAGCACATAATAACTCACACTAACAACACTCACGCTCAACTCCTCGGATTCCTCGTGACTTTCCCCGACTCGAGCATTGATCCTGTGCTTCCGGTAGTAGGAGCTCTACTACTACCATCCACACCTATCATCGCCCGTTCCGAGTTCCATCCCAAGGGGTCCAAGTAGCTCCTTGCCGATAACTACACACATATGCCCGCACCGGCATATATACTCACTCTTCCTATCTCCCTAGGAATTCCATCCCAACCACTACCCTTGCTACCACCGAATCCCCACTAATCATAAAGAGTGGCCTCGCGAATACCCGATTACATGCAGTGCAAAACAAATAGAACTTTGAATACAAGATTCTATCCTAGAACGGTTGGACTCAAACAAGAGCTGCGCAATAGAACTAAATCGAATATTCTAAGGCTATAAGTCTCTTACTGCATACAACCTAGAGGGTATCCACTTAGTAACCTATCATAATTAGCATAAATTCCTAATAGCAAGCAGTCCAACATACCGCATAGTGTCAACAACAGGCAATCTAGCATGCATACTCTATGATCTAGAAAGCAATAAAATACTAAGCATTGTACCTTTCCCTTCGGCTCCGGCTGACTGTACACACTGCGCCCTCGATCACCGTTCCTCGAACGTCTTTTTACCCTTTTCTTTTATTCCCAAACAGGTTTAATAAAGAATTTGAAAATTTTCCCAGCCGCAACTTGAGACCAAACACACCGAGGTGCGTTTGATTCACTCAAGCTGTGCTCTGATACCAAGTTGTAACGTCCCAAAAATTACAAGCAAATTTAAATTTTTAAATAAACATTTCATTTATAACAACTCATTAAATGATCCCAACGTTTCGTTTGCAAACTCATAATTAATATCTTCATAATAAAAACCAGCGGAATAAACGTTTAATTATTAAAAAACCATAAAGCAACCAGCTCTCCTCGCGCGCCAGTGTGTACTCGTCACGCCTTGGAGTCGCCCGTACCTGAAACCACAGTTTATTGGGAAAAAGGGTAAGCACGAAGCTTAGTGAATTCAAACACCATAAATAACACAGTTATTTCCACACCACCATAAACAGATAATTGCACATAAACAGCATACAAGTCTACGAACAAATCATAAACATGTATATCCACACCCACCCATCTAAAAGGCACAAGTCGGTCCCACCGACCACATGATAACATCTCCGGCCCCGCCGAATCCCCGGTCCCACCGAGTTAACATGACAACATAGTATCAACTAGACACCCCACTATCTAGTCCCACAACACAATCACATAAAGCTACCACACACGTACTACAGCAATGATAAAACAATCGTTGTTAGATATCGTGCAAACGCAACCCGGCACCCCTGGGTTCATACGCCACCCGCGTATACAACCTTCGGTCCCACCGAATTACTACGCCACCCGCGTATGTGACCCTCGGCCCCGCCGAACTCCTACGCCACCCGCGTAGTCACAACAATAAGGTCCGACTAGACACCCCACTATTTAACCCTGCATCAAAAGCAATTAGAACTACCACATACATACACAACGTAATGTAAAAATAACCGACATTAGTTATAGTGAGAGAACTCACCTCGAATGCGCGCCTAGCTTAACAACACAATTCAAGCTTCACAATTACGGTCACTTCCCAGCACCTAAACGCATGTTAAAACGTGTCAATACGAGACCCGGACCCTTTGACACGACACACGCTTAAACCGTCACTAAAACTATTTTCCGTTCTCGCCAAACAGGTCTGTTCGGGACCTGTTTCGACCCCTTTAAACCCAGAAATTTCCCAATATTATTTCATGATTAGAAAGTACTCTGAGATAGGGTTTCAAGGACATATTATACACCTCCTAACGATTTTTCTACATTTAATTACGGATTTTATAAGATCAGCCCGCAGAACAGCGAAAAACAGCACTTATCAGTATAAAACGACGATTTGGCCTATGCTACGTTCCGAACTGGATTTTGCACAAAACACAGAAAAGTTACTAGACTCGGAAAGGGAACTTTTGGCACCGGTTTCACCCCAATCCGAGTTACGAGTAAAGAGTTACGGCCAACGCAAGACAGGGACAGAAACTGCAGTTTTTACATAAAATGACGAACTGCTGTAAAAACGACCACTTTTTCACCTAGCTAGAGGCCGAACCAGATTTCCGCTAAAACACGGAAAATGTGCCCGACCCAGAACGTGAACCGTGGGCACCAGTTTCGCCTCAAACCGAGCTACGGAGAAAAAGTTATGGCCGACGTAAAATAGGGACAGAAAGTGATCTTTAAAACGGTTTAGATGTTTTCGCGATTGGGTTATGGTTTAGATATCACGGACGTACGAAGGCTGGACAACACCAAACACTACCCACTGCCGCCTCCGGCAGTTGTGGTCGGCGGCGGCGGCAGCCACCACCGGCGGTGGCGGTTTCGGCAACAACGCAAGAAGGAAACAAAACGAAAAGAAATCTTACCTCGCGACGACACAACCGTGACACACGACTCCGGCTTCTCTTGTCTCTCGCTCGCTCTCCCTCTCTCTCTCCGGCGAGCCCTCTCTCTCTCCGGCGAAAACCAGCAGCGAACAAGGTAGAAGAAGAAGGATGTTAGGGCTGTGTGGTTTACGTGAGAAGAGAACAAGAAGGGAAGAGGTGGTTCGGTGGTGTTGGTGGTTCACGGCGCAAGGGAGAAAAGAAAAAGAAACAATAGGGTTTTCTATTTCTTCTTTTCTTATCATAGCGTGATACACAAACAAGGAAACGAGGGGGGGGGGGGGAAAGGCTGCACCTCTTGGGTCGAACCCCATGCATGGGTTTAGGTGAATTGCAATAATGGTCCCTGGATTTTAAAAACATTTTATTATTAAACCCCATTAATTTAAGATTTTATAATTTAGCCCCTTATTGACAAAAATGATTACAACTAAGGTTTTTCCCCAACGAAACTTAGGATTTAACAAATGACCAATCATCCCCACGAAATAGAAACGTTTTAGGTCCTTGACGCTTAACCTCGTTAAGTATATTCGTTAAGAGAAGATAATAACGTAATTAAATTAACTTGAAATAATTCCGCTGAAAAACATTATAAATAATTAAATAAAATGTCTATCGGGACACGGGCTTTACATATTTAGTGGGTTTTGATTTAATCAAAGTGTTGAGCTTTACAAATCTTGTAAAACACCCACATTTGGGGATTTTGAGTGATTGATGAATAAATCACGAGTGAAAGAGGTTTTGTTAATTTATTGCATAAGTGAAAGTTATTTGGTCAAAATACACTTTTAGTGTTTGTTGTGATTGTGCAATAATTATGATATGTTACATTTTGAAAATGTGAACGTGTGAGTTGGGGTTTTGGGTCAATTTTGGTCGTATGAATATTTTAGGAGTTGTAAACCTTTTATTTTGGGCCGATAGCCAATTGAGAAATTAAAAGGGTAAAGATTTTGGGAAACGATGTATTTTGGTTTACGTAACCGTGTGAGCAACACGTATTTAGCCAAACGTTTATTTTGGCCTTTAAAGGCTTGATTTATACTCAAATGAGTCTTTTGAGTGTTTGCCGGTTTTAGTAGCTCGAGGTGGAGCTTTGGATGTGTTATGTGCTTAATTACGTTTTATGTGAGTATGTGTCTCCTTGAGTGTTTGACCTTATATGTGAAGACCGTTTGATGATTTTGTATTCTTAGTACATTATGTCTAACGGACCATGGCGGGTTTTATGCATTAATAAATTATAAAAGATAGGCATATACGTACACGCATACATGTATATGCATATATGATTTGACTTCATTGGGAAAGTGGCGATGAAGGGGTTGTAAGATAATCATGCATCGGAGCATGTGTTTGCATAATGTGGATTCGACACACTTTATTTGCATGAGTTGATTTTGATAAACGATCACTTGATCTTTTGAGCTGGTGGCTCGGACTTGGACTCTGTTGGGTCTTGAGGGCGTTTCCCGATTTTGATAAGACCTAGTATGGTTGATGTCTAAGATGGACTAAAGACCTAGTATGGTTGATGTCTAAGATGGACTAAAGACCTAGTATGGCTGATGTCTAAGATGGACTAAAGACCTCGTATGGTTGATGTCTAAGATGGACTAAAGACCTAGTATGGTTGATGTCTAAGATGGACTAAAGACATAGTTTGGTTGATGTCATGTGTGCCCCATCCATGAAGCTTACTAGTGTTTATTAATTGTGGTTTGACTTGTGTTTACGCCATATTCGATGGAATCGGGTCTCCCCCGTCACCGAAGGGTGTTGTTTTGGTTATTTTGTTTATCCATGTGTCGACATTGTTTTATACGCGTAGGGATGGTTCTTCCCATGAATTATGAGTGGCGTTTTATGTCTCATCCTTGGTTGGACGTTTTCGAATATTGGAATTTTATTCGCATTAATATTATATTGAGGTTTTAATAATTATTTACATCTTGAGTGAGTTTTGGACTTGAGTCTATTGCTGGGAAATGATTTTCATTGGAAGCTTTCGTCACGGAATTTGCGTGCATTTGAAAAATGGGTGTTGGCGTACCTTACTCAAATCCTTTTTCGGAAAATCATGATTTACGTTGAAACCTTTTGTCTAACAAATTAATTGATCATGATGTAAACTCTTAAACTCAGTAGGCATTAGCCTATTCTTTTTATTTATCGGCATGTGCAACAGGTTCAGGTTGGGAATAGCTTTAGCTACACTGTGAAGTGAGGAGTGCTAGTAGAGTGCACGAAAAGTGAATTGCTTAGTGAAGTCTTTCGCATTTATTTGGGATTAGCAACTTGTATTGTGTTAGGTAACACCCGTCTTGAGTTGTTAATTGTAGAAGTCGTGATGTTTAACTTTTGAGGTATTTTCAAGGATGGTTTGTAGAAAAGATTTTATCCCATTTTGGTTATTTTATTGAAATTAAAGTTAGTTGCTCTTTCCAAATTTGAGGGTGTTACATATAATGGGTGATCCAATATTAATTGGATCAAATCAAGTTTATGATCCAACAACAACAAGTTCAATTCACTCTTAAATAATCTCAAAGTTCATGGTAAAGTTTTCGATACTGCTGAAGTCCTTTGTAACATGTCTTCCAGATTCTTGGGAAAATATAATCGTATGTTTGAAAATTTCCAAAGATCTTTATAACATGCTTCTAAGTGCTTTATATGGGACTTTGTACCATTTTAAACAAACCAAAGTTTAAAAGAAAATTTTGTTTCAAGAAACAAAAGCACAAACATGGCTTTTCTCTCTTCGGATTTTAAAAAATCCGAAAATCCTGAAGACTATTTTGATAATTACACTCTCAACTCGAACAAAAATTTTGACGATGAAATGGATACTTTATTCATGCATGATCTGAGTGACACTCTCTCCCTTGTTGCCTCTAACTTTAACACAGTTGCCAAACAAAACAACTTTAAAATGTCAAAAAGATTCTTAAAGAAACCACCATTTGTCATTCTAATGATGAATGTTTTAATTGTGGAAAGAAATGACATTTTATCGTCGATTGCAGATTTAGAAAACATTGATGCATAGGTTGGGCTGCTAATGGGTTTGAAGACCCCACTATTGAACGAACTTTTAAAAAAAATGACCAATCAACCACATTGACCTTAAATTTTATACATCCGATATGCGATTTAAAAACACGTAAAACTATAAATTTGGCATCGTGTCACTACAACAAAATTGAGTTTATAAGACGCCAAAAATAAACAAGTGTCCTAATATAGTGTTTTATAGAACCTAAGTTTATAAGATCAAACAAAAAAAATATCTTATCTAAAAGTCTTAAAAAGCTTATATGAGGCTTTTGAGTGTCGTAACAATTTTTTAGGACATTTTTAAAATATAGCGTCGTATTAGCTAATTTTATTGGACGCTTTTGAGAAGTATCTTATAAACGCATCTTTTTAGAAGATATTTGTGTTTATAAGACACTTTTTAAATAGTGTCTTATAAAATAGTTAATAGAACGCTTTATTTGAAAATTGTTCCAAAGAACTTGTACGAAGCCCAAAACTCCAAAAGCGTCCTATAATTTTAACACTTTTAGGTAAGACGATTTTTTGTTTCGTCCTAGGTCCTATAAAACACTTTATTAGAACGATTATTTTAGGCGTCCTCAATTTTGTTGTGGTGTGGGATAGATAATAAAACTGAACATTAAACAAGATTATTCTTTCGAGTTCTCAGCTTTAAATTTGAGATATTTTGCGTTGCATCGCACACGGATACATAACTAGCTTAGTAAGTTTTAAATTCAATAAAATACAGAATTCTTCATTGCTTGCAGTTAGTCGTTTTTCTTGTGCTTCGATACATTCTATAGCTTGGGTGTGATGACCTCCATGCCAATCTTCTGATCCCTTTAGTCCACCCATACTACAAAAGAGGCTACTCGGAGGCTGAAACGTTACGAGATTAACCGAAACTGATAAATACCCATTTTGCCCCTAGCCGGAAAACCTCAACTTGAAATATGTAATAATTACAGTTGAATCTCTCTAAATAATTAAGCCTCGCAGAGAAATGTCATGTTAGGTTTAGGTTTGATGGTTCGTGTTCAGCCCGATGTAGGACTCCAGCTTTCATCGATCGTAACCTCTTGTGGTTTCTAGTGGATACTCCATGCAGCAATTTCACAAACCCGAGATAGCTCAGCTTCCCATCCGTATGCCGTATCCAGTCATTGAGAACCGCATGCAGCGGAACTGAAGGACCGAGCCCGAGCTCCTGAAAGGATTCATTCATTCACCAAATAACGTTCAATCACACATTGTTTGACAATTTTCACTACAACAAAATTGACTTTAGAAACACAAGGGTTGTGACGTAGTGGTTAAGGCCACGAGGGATTGGTGGAATATCGAATCCAGGTGTATACAACAATTGTGGCCACTGAGTTTAATCAGGGCTAATGTCTTGCAATCATAATTTGCCAAGGGATTAGTCTAGGGATAGCCTAGGACACCCTTCCAAAAAAATGACTTTAGGAGGTCAAATATATCTAAATGTCCTATGAAACCGTTTTACATTGTGCGTGCTATATAAAGGTGTTGCAATAAGTTGATGAACAGTTTTGCATGTCCTAACAAGTTTTTTAGAACAATTTTGAAATAAAACGCCCTATTAGTCTATTTGCACGACATTATTTGAAAAAAGTGTGTTCATGATGCCAAAATCCCTTATAACATCGTGCGGTAACACCTATATATATAGGACACGTAATTGTTTAATCTTATAAACTTATCTGGTATAAAGCAGTCTATTAAGACATTTAGACATATTTGGCATCCTATATAACCGATTAAGTGATTGTAGGTTTTGATCTAAAAAGCAATGAAAACAAGCAAATCTCAACTTACAGATGCAAGTTCTTCGATAATGATTGCCCTATTACCATCTTTGTCAAAAATCTCGTAAGCACAACGAGCATGCTGTTCCCAACGAGCGAGTGATTCAAGCTGATGAACACAAACCGCGGCCGCACAGAATTCATCAAAATCCAATCGTACTGCATTCAGCTGTGATAAATTTCAATTACAACACGAAAAAGGTTCTCTAAAAGACAATCCATAAACAAGTTTAGTAGCTTAATTAATCACCCAAGTAAGATAATCTGTGATTCGAGACTCCTTCATTGCGTTTGTAGCATGCTTCCTTAACGCCTGATTACAAGTTTGGTACCAACTCAGAGTTAGAGAACACGGTTGTTCAAAATAACGAAAAAATATTTGAAGAAAATCAGCGAAGCAGACCGCTTTAATGCTTTCTAAGGTTATGTTTTCGGATTTCTCGGGAGCTAAGTGCTGAAACTGCTTCTCAAGATAAAAAAGATCGTCGGCAGTCAACGTTCTTGACAATGCCTGGTACATATAAAAAACATGTATGCAAGTTAATACACATTCTTCTCGATGAAATCTTCGTGGATATATCACTACTAAACGAAAGACTTTTACCTACGAACTTTTCCCTGAAAAATCTGTCACTAAAGCATGATTCGTCACAAAACCGTTACAAAAGTTGGTGGGTAAAATTTTGGTGGGTAATGCAAATCAGTGACAGATTACCCAGGGATTCTCTAGGTGATCCATGAGTATTTTTTCGAAAAATCGAATTCTACCGAATCATTGGTATTTTCTGGGTGATCCCTGGGTAATCACCGACCGAAATTTCCCTGGGTGAATTTTGTGGGTAAAAATCATTTGTTTTGTAGCGTATATATATGTCATACCCGTAAAGCAGCCTTGCGCAAAGGGGATGAAAGCGTGTAGGCTTTTAATAATCTTAGAATACGAATGTCGATTGGAACTTCAACTCCGTTATGATCCCGAATCCAGGGGTGACCTGAAAAAAAAACGATATTACCTAATTACCCTTTCAACTGTTTTACCATCGGACCATGCAACAAAATCTGTTTTTTACGGCGCCAAATAAGTATAAGTGTCACTGTTTTATAGGACTCAAGTTTACAGGTCAAACAATTGTACGTCATATGTAAAGGCGTTACAATTAGTTGATAGAACATTTTCCGGCGTCCTAATTCTTTAAGACATTATTGAATTAAAATGTCGTATTAGTGTTTTTATATTACATTATTCAAAAAAACGTATTATAAAAAACTAATACGACACTTCATTTAAATAAATGTTTTAAAAAACTTGTTAGGACGCCCAAAAACGTTCTATCAACTTATTGCAGCACTGTCTAAGCTGCACAATTGTATTGTGCTATAAACCTAAAAGACCTATAAAGCAGTCCATTAAGACATTAAGACATATTTGGCGTCCAATAAAGCAGGTTTTATTGTAGCCATTGAAATGAAGTGAATTCGGTTTTTCAAAAAACAGAAAACTCACTTAGAGCCTGTGAAGCGGTCATCCGTTTACGGGGGTCTTTATTCAAGAGACCCTGCACGAAATCTTTCGCTTGCGTAGATAGCGAAGGCCATGGTTGTTGGATGAAACTTGGATCCGTTTTGAGAACCGACCTAAAAATGCCCGACTCGGTTCGTGCCCAAAACGGTCGACTGCCGCATAGAAGAATGTACGCTATGACGCCTACGCTCCACACATCGGCTTCCGTACCATACGATCTGAGAAGAACCTCGGGTGCTACATAATACGCACTTCCAACAATGTCGTTGAGTTTTTCATCTGCATATCGCTACAGATACTTATTAACTCGTTCTAATGGGCCATTTGTTAGATTCTCAAAAGATTTGGTGCTGAATGATTAAGAGCAGTCTGAATGAGAAAAAAAAGTAGCATTCTTTTTTTAAACCGACCTGGTTTGACGAAATCAGATAACCCGAAATCAATGGCTTTCAACTGGGAATCATCGTCTTTCGCTTTCAACAGAAAATTCTAAAGAAAACGATAAGAATATTAATTGGGTTCATGATAACAAGCTGAAATACAAAGATAGTAATTCATACCTCGGGTTTAAGATCGCGATGAACGACACCTTGGAGATGGCAAAATGAGACCACATTCAGTATCTGTACCAATACATTCTTGGAATAATCTTCTGTGAATTTTCCACCCCTGTAAAAGAGTTTAGAATCAGAACACATAATGTATGCATTAAACATGAATCGAAAATCGAATTTGAAGCTAAGAAAAACGAGTTTAAGACCTTGCAAGTATTCGATCGAGAAGCTCGCCTCCTTCACAGAGCCTGGAACATATATGCACAGTTAGATATATGAATTGAATTATAGGTGGTGGTTGTAAAGTTATTCATCATATATGAATATGGTTGTAAAAAAACGTACTCCATAACTATGTAGACTTTATCATCGTCTTCAAAAGCATCATAGAACTGTACGAGGTTTTCGTGTCCTGCCAACGCTTGCAATATTCTCACCTCTTTTCTCACATCCTCGACTGCAATAGCCGTCGTCATCTGCCAAAAATCATTAATTAGATTTAGAGCTCTTGATCACACAATAAATTAAAAATTAAAAATTAAATCAGACGTGGCCGTTTACTTCACCTACCTTATCGGATAACATGATTATATATCGCACTTTTTAAATGAATTGCTTATGATTTTGTTTAAAACGCTAAATGATGTGGATTTCACAGATTTGTCCAAGGTCTTAATCAAACTAAAGTTTCATATATTGAGAAAAGTACATTGAAACTATTACAATGGATTCCTATTTATACTAAGTGAACAGGTTCTATTGAACCATCGCGACTGTTCGTGATGGCAGTTGGTGATGGCGGTTGTGGATGAAAAGTCACAACTTTTCATCACACCCTTTCACTTTGTCTAGTTTATAAACACGTACATATATACATCTATTTCTGAGGCTTTGATTGAGATTAAACCCAACATTCACCCCCTTAATCTTGATCATGCTGAAGAAGATTCTTGACTCCAAGTATTTGTCTCATTGTGACGAATCTTATCCTTGGTAGTGGTTTTGTAAGTATGTCGGCTCTTTGTTGCTCTCCGCTTATGTGCTCGACCATTAGATCTTCCTTCTCAACGCATTCTCGTATGAAGTGATATTTTGTATCAATGTGCTTACATCTTCCGTGAAACACTGGATTCTTCATAAGAGCTATTGCTGATTTGTTGTCAACATAGATCATAATCTTCTCTTCCTTTGTATCTGTAATTTTGCTGAGAAGCCTTTTTAACCAAAGTGCTTGTGTTGCTGCTGCTGTTGCTGCAATAAACTCTGATTCGCATGATGATAAAGCTACTGTTCCTTGTTTCTGAGTGTTCCAGCTGATAGGTGAGTTTCCATAATAGAAAACTATTCCAGTTGTGCCTCTTCCTTCTTGTGTGTTGACACCATAACTGCTGTCGTTGTAGCCTTGTATCTTGTTTCCTCCTTCATGCCCATAAGTTATACCATAATCTTTTGTACCTTTGATATAACGCAGTACTTGCTTGATTGCTTTCATGTGCTGTTCTTGTGGTTCTTGCATAAAGCGACTTAGTAATCCAACTGAAAAACTTAAGTCGGGTCTTGTGTGTAGAAGATATCGCAAGCATCCAATTATGCTTCGATATTCCGTAGTGTCTACATATTTTTCTTCGCTTAGCTTTGTTAGCTTGAGTCCTGGTTCCATAGGTATCTTTGCATCATTGCAGTCTAACATCCCTGTGTCTTTGAGTATCTTGTTAGCGTAGCCAGTCTGCTTTATCGAGATTTCACCCAATTTTTGTGTAACCTCTATGCCAAGATAATAGGCAAGTAATCCAAGATCACTCATCTCGAATTTCTCTTGCATTTGTTTCTTGAAAGATTCAATTTCTTTCTTCGGTGTTCCAGTGACTATCAAATCATCAACGTAAACTCCAATCAATAACGTTGATGTCTTAGTTGTTCTTGTGTAGACAGCTTGTTCCAAAGCACACTTCTTGAAGTTGAGTATCTTCAATGTGTTGTCTAATTTTGTATACCATGCCCGTGGAGCTTGTCTTAGTCCGTATAGGGCTTTCATGAGTCGGTAGACTCTTCCTTTATCTTCTGGTTTTATAAATCCTTCAGGTTGTGAGACATAAACTTCTTCTTTTAACTCGCCATGTAGAAATGCTGATTTTACATCCAAGTGATGTACTTCCCATTTGTTGTATGCTGCCAGAGCTAGTATCAATCGTATCGTCTCGATTCGTGCTACTGGTGCGAAGACTTCATCAAAGTCTATTCCATGTTCTTGAATATATCCTTTGGCTACTAATCGTGCCTTGTGCTTCACTATTTCTCCATTTGCATCTCGTTTTGTCTTGAATACCCACTTTAGACCAATTGCCTTATGATCCTTTGGTAAAGTGGTTAGTTTCCATGTATTGTTCTTGTTGATGGAGTCTATCTCGGCCTTCATAGCTTCAATCCATTTGTCATCTTTAGATGCTTCTTTGTAGTTTCTTGGTTCATCTTCAACTAGCAAAAGTTCGACAGTGTTGTCGTATAGATCATTCAAGGTTCTATAACCTCTTATAGGTGTATGATCAATTCTTGAGTCAGTTGTTGAAGGTGTCCCGCTTTGTGAAGTTGGTGAGTAGCTATTGGATTGTTGAGGACTATATTCGTACATATTTGAATGGGGTATTGGCGTATTAGGTGCTGAATTGATTGGTGAAGGTATTTCATCATCTTCATCATTGTTACCAGGTGTAACATCATTTTCGATCTCCTCATCTTCATCTATGATAGGTTGAGTATTGGGTGTTTCATTATTCTTTATAATGAAATCGCTCCATTCCGGTTCTTCTAGATCGAAATCTTTTGTATATTCCTTCCAATTCCATGTCTCATCTTCTTTAAATTTTACGTCTCGACTGACGCAAATTTTCTTCGTCGTTGGATCGAACAAGCGATATGCTTTTGATCCTGGCTCAGTGCCTAAGTATACCATTTGTATACTTCTATCATCTAACTTTGTTAAGTGTTGTGAAGGTACCTTTGCATATGCGATGCATCCAAAAATCCTAAGATGACGTAGGTTTGGTTTTCTTCCCTTCAGCGCTTCGTATGGAGTAATGTCTTCTAGTGATTTTGTTGGTGTGCAATTTAATAGTAGTATGGCATGTCTAACTGCTTCTGCCCAGAAGTTTTGTGGCATTCCTGTTGCTTTCATCATACATCTTGTAGTTGAAAGAATTGTTCTATTCTTTCGCTCAACGACTCCGTTTTGTTGAGGTGAGTATGGTGCAGTTAACTGTCTTGTGATGCCATTTTCTTTGCAATATTGTAAGAATTCATTTGATGTGAATTCCCCTCCTCTGTCTGTTCTAAACATCTTTAATTTGGTTCCAAGTTCGTTTTCCACCCTTATTTTGAATTCTTTGAAGATCCCAAATGCTTGATCTTTTGAACTCAAAAAATATTCCCACATATATCTTGAGTAGTCATCTACTAATAGAAATATGTACCTTTTTCCTGATGGTGTAGGTGGTGATATCGGACCGCATAGATCTCCAAATACTAAATCCAGAGGTGCTTTAGACCTTGTCTTTGCTTGTTGAGGAAATGGAGCTCTAGCGTGCTTTCCTATCAAACATATGTCGCAGACATCTGTAGTGTGTTTAATAGAAGGTATTCCTTGGACCAAATTCTTCGTTGCCATTGACTTTAAAGATTTAAAGTTTAAATGGCCTAATCTTGCATGCCATAGCCATGTTTCATCATGTAAGTTGGCTAAGAGACATGTAGGTTCGCCTATCCTCAAGTTTGCCTTATAAAGGCGGTTCCTTGATCGCGTAACTCTGAGTAGAACATTGTTGTTTGAATCATATAGTAGTAATGTGTCTTCTTCCATCACTACTTTGCACCCATTTTCTGTTAATTGGCCTAAGCTCAATATATTACTCTTCAAGTTTGGAATGTAGTAAACTTGCGATATGACGCGTTGTTCTTTGTTTTTGCATTCCAACAGTATAGATCATTTCCCTTTGATCTCTACGTATGATCCATCCCCGAATCGTACGTTTCCAGTGATCTTTTCGTCGATCTCCCTGAAATGATTTCTGACTCCTGTCATGTGATTACTTGCACCGTTGTCTAAGTACCATAGACTTTCATCATTTGTAGCCTTCTTGCTTGGTTCGAAATTCTTCTCGTTTAAGCAAACTTCGTGGTGCTCTTCAACAGTTGCCATTAGCAATGTTGGCTCTAAATCTTCTTCAATGAGATTTGACTGTTCTGCTTCTTTAACCTTCTGTGGACATTGTCTAGCGAAATGTCCATACTTGTTACAGTTGTAACATAATATCTTACTCTTATCAGGAGTAAACTTCTTTGAGTTGTTATCTGACTCCTTCTTGAAATTATTCTTTGAGGGTTCCCAATTTCTTCTTTCAGATCTGAATCTGTTAATCCCTCGGCCTCGTGACTGGTCAAATCTTCCACGACCACGTCCTCTGAAAGGTTGGCCTCGACCGTCATGTTGTGTGAACATTAGTCTCTCCTGACTGTCCACCGGTCTTTCTTTCTTGAATTTTAGTCTTTCTTCAAATGTCTTCAATCTCCCGATTGCTTCGTCTAAGGACATAGTGTCTAGATCTGAGTATTGTTCAATGGATGCGACTATCTGAAGAAATCTGTCGGGTACGGCATTCAGTAGTTTCCGTACGAGAACAGGGTCTTCATATGTCAATCCAACGCCTGCTGCTTTGTTGATAATACTCGTTATCTTCGTAACAAATGAATCTAATGATTCATTGTCTTTCATCTGTAACATCTCAAATTCTGATTTGAGTGTTTGTTGCTTTGCTTTCTGAACACGATCTACTCCGATGTGTCTAATCTTCAATGCATCCCAAACTGCCTTTGCAGTCTTGTATTTTGAAATGTGAAGCAGTTGATCTTCTGGTAGTGATTGGTAAAGGTACGCGATAGCGGTTTTATCCCTTTTTGTATCTGTTTTAGTTTCTGGATGTGGTTCAATCATTTCCCAGAAGTCGTTTGCTTCCAATATCACTTGCATTCGAATTGCCCAAATGTTGTAGTTTGATCCTTTCAACATAGGACACTGGAAATGGGTGTTTGACCCAATTTCCCTAATCTTGGAACTATCTCCAGGTTCCTTATCGTTTTTCCCCGTCATAATCTTATCTGTTCCCTTGATGATTTTTTTTTTTTTTAAACTCTTTTATAATTGGCCGATTATAAAGAAATTAAAAAAACTTTACTCTTTTTTATTTGTTTTATTAAAAAACTTAGTTATTTGTTTTTTGTTTTAAAATAAAACAAATCTAAATTTAAAAAAACAAAAGGTTTTATAAAAGTTGAATCTTTTGACCGGATTAGGTCAAAAATGAATTTGGGGGAAAAGTTTCGCACACCTTCTCAATGTGTGTGTGTGTTGTGAGAAAAAAGAACAAACCAGGGTTGCGATCCCTGTTCTTCTTCTCCGATCGATCTTCGCCTGCTGCTCCGTTCGATCTTCGCCGGCGAAATTCTTGAGCGACGGTCCGTTGTCGTTCTTCCTCCGGTGTCTATTTCGTGAAGCCGTATGCTTTCTTTCTACTTCTGCTAACCCGTATGGTTGCAATCTGATACTCCTTCTCCTTCTCCGAGACAGGTATGTAATCTTCTGGTGACTTTTCTCGTTTGATTTCTGGGTAGATGATGAACTTTGGTATGATTTCTAACCAAAAGCTCTGATACCAATTGATGTGGATTTCACAGATTTGTCCAAGGTCTTAATCAAACTAAAGTTTCATATATTGAGAAAAGTACATTGAAACTATTACAATGGATTCCTATTTATACTAAGTGAATAGGTTCTATTGAACCATCGCGACTGTTCGTGATGGCAGTTGGTGATGGCGGTTGTGGATGAAAAGTCACAACTTTTCATCACACCCTTTCACTTTGTCTAGTTTATAAACACGTACATATATACATCTATTTCTGAGGCTTTGATTGAGATTAAACCCAACACTAAAAAGTCACTTATGTTGTACGTTTTTTTCAAGTTATGTTTTAAAATTTGGATCTGGAATAGTTGCACGGTCATGGAGTCAATTATGGTCAAGCCGTTGTCGATGGATCACGTCAGAATCACTTAATAAATTAAGTTATGTAATAATATATATATATAATGGTAGTAACAGTTAACCCAATATAGGTCACAAGTTGCACATAAAATACAGAATCCAATGGATTTGGTCACGTTAATTAAGATAAGACACATCAACATATAAACGGTAATAAAAAAACAAGTGACATCTTAGATACTATATTTAATTAAGGAATCTTAGATCTATGAGTTCTAATTTTAAATAAACCCTGAGACAACAAACAACATGCATGTATATATAGATCGTAGATGCTTTTAGCGAATTTTCAACTTTCCTTTCCTTTCCTTTCCTTTCCTTTCCTTTCCTTTCCTTCGATTATTAAAAAGGAATCATCTTCCACTTCCACTTCTTAAAGAAGTTGTTGTAGATACTTTAAGAAGCTTCGTGCAAATAACCATACATGATCGACACAACCCAAAATATATTTTTAACAAATCATTTAATTAATAATTTGATAATGTTTTTATTTTAGATGCGATTAGGGGGTGAATAGACTACCTTAGCCTTGGGTATGACCTTGACGGCGACTTTTTGACCTGCCCGATCACCTGACTTGCACGTGCCAGATACAGTATACCCAAAATGCCCTCGCCCCAGCTCCTCTCCAACCTCGTACCGATCCTTGAACCGTTTCGACAACCCGAACCGCTTATCCAGACCCGCCCCTGCTTCCAGCCCTCCTTCCGTCACTTGCCGCCGCCTAGTCAGCACCGCCATTATATGCTTTGCTGGCGACGGCGGCGGGAACGGTCCCTTCCTCGTCGCCGTGGAGTTACCGCTCGACCGCCGTGCCGGAGACTTTTTCTTGCCTAAGAAGTATCGAATAGGGCTGGGAGTGTTAAAAAATGAGGGTTTATCAGAATCATCCCGGTGGTTCTCATTCTCCGGTGTCAGAGGTCGCTCCGGGAAATCTCGTGGCAGATATGGGTTGCGTTTTGGAGGCTTGGAAGCGCATGTTCCCATGATGACCGCCGGCAGTTGGGTTTTGAAAAATTCCGATGAGCAGACCGCCGTGAGAGAGGGTGTATGGGTGGTGTGGAAATATTAATGGATTCCAATTCCAATTCTTTACGTGGTTTATGAGTCTTGGTCTTTATTATTTTCTATTTTCTTTTTCTTTTTATTTTGCTTTGTGTTATTGTTTTCTTACGTTATTATATTCTTCCAACCAATAAGCGGCGGTGGTTTTAGTGTAGTTAGTAGGCTAATTCTTGGAATTGGGTTCTTTACTTTTTTGGTCACACCAAACAAGCCCATAATATCAGAGATAAATCTAGGAAAAAGTTAAAAAAAATCTAACCAACTATTTAATTTTGAATTATTAAGGTTTTGTTTGGCAAAGTAGCTGATAAATTAGTTGGTAGCTGATAAGCTAGCTGTTGACTCATAAGCTAGCTGTTGACTCATAAGCTAGCTGTTGACTCATAAGCTAGCTGTTGACTCATAAGCTAGCTGTTGACTCATAAGCTAGCTGTTGACTCATAAACTCATAAACATGTAAAATGGTCAAAAAGGACATCTTTAATAAATTATCAATTACAATATTTAATTATATAATTAAAAAATTATAGCAATATAATACGTTAATTAATACAACCAATGTAGTAACAAAAATTAAATAACATAACATGTTAATTATATGTATTTAAAATTTATTACTACATATATACTATAAAATTTGAATTTGTTAAAACATGTTTTAGAAGAAATATATATTAATTTATGATTTTAAATAACCGCTATATACAATATAAAAAAATAATCATAAAATAATTGACAATTAAAATATATTTATTGTTATTTAAAAATAAATAAAAGTAATTTATATAATTAACAATAACTCTAAATAAATAAAAATTAATATTAAGTAATTAAAATTTAATTTAATAATTTTCAGTTAATATTAATTAATTAATAATAATAAAATAAAATAAAATAATATTTATTTATAATAATAGTTAATAAATAATAATTGATATTAATAAGGGTAATATTGGAATATTCACAAAAAGCTAGTGAAAAGTTACTCCAAGTAACGTTTCAAAAAGCTAGCTTATGGTCATCCAAACATGTACCCAGAAAAAAAGCTAGCTGAAGCTAGTTTTTTTTTGCCAAACAATGCCTAAGTCTCTAAACTATTTTTTTAAATAAAAAAATCATTTAAACTTTCTTATTTTGAATGATTAAGTCTCTAAACTATTTTTTGAATGAAAAAAACTATTAAATTTTCTCATTTTGAATGATTAAGTTCTTTAACATTTTTTTTAATAAATAAATCATCAAACTTTTAAAATTGGTTACGTGCATCATTTTAAAACAAAAAAAAACTACATGTAACCGACTGGGAAAATCTTAAAGTAAAATAAAATCTAAATCGGTTTTACCGTTTTCAAACCGTACGCCATTTAAACTCCTCGCAAACAACGGTATTGTTACCCCTCGTCACTCCTCGTCGTTCTCTGTTCTCCATATCATCTATCAAACTGTGACCTTGGTTTTTTCGTGAGGTCTAATGACGTAGGGTTTGGGAACGGTAAATTTGATTTATGTTTTTTTTACTTTAAAACATTTTTGTTGTTTTTAGGGTTCTATACTAAGGGTGTATGTAGATAATAAATTCTACTACTTGTTGCTTTCAAGGCGAGTAAACTCTCTATCCTTAAAGCAATTTCGCCCCCACCGTAGGTGCTTTGGGATTTGGCGAATTGCCTCTCAAGATACAATGAAGCAACGTGTGTAGAACGATTATCAACACCGCACAAATGGTGATAATCCCGGTCAAACTATTGAGTAATCAAGGACTTCGAGAGACCATAAAAATGTAATTCTATAGCAAGACATTTTTAGGGCAATCTGATATATTGAGAAAAAGAAAATTAACCTTTGTTTAGAACATACGATGGGTATATATAGATCTTTTACCAACAGCCCCTGGAACTGTCGTTTTTGACAGATTATGTAACTGTTGGTGTTAATGGCGACGGTTCAAAGCGTCATGACTTTTCCAACAGTGCAGTCGATTAGTTATGGTGACAGATGGCCTGTTAAGCAGGCGTCGCTTCTGTTTGTGGCACCCTTTGGCGAGGGCCGCACCTTCTGGGATGAGGCGTCGCAACTGTTCAAGGCATCCCCATGCGAAGAGGTGCCTTTTGGACCCAACCGTCGTTTGTGTTCGAACTGTCACGTATTGTCCGTGAACAGTCGCATCTGTTGGTATACCGTCACTAACTGAACCAGCGAAAATAAAATTTGCGGCTCAAAGCGGCTCGCGGTGATGCGTGTGTGCGAAGTGCAAAGTGCGCCATCATAGCGCCACATTGCGCCCACGCCCACGGTCGCACCCTTGTGGAGCCCCCACCATTTCCAATATAAGATAAATTAATATATGGAAAATAGTTCCACTTATATACCCACTTTTGTTTCACTTTTCCTCCTATGTGGGACAAGGTGAAACCTATCAAAATCAATTTTCCTTTTCTTCCTAAGACTCAACCCAAAATACTTAAATTTTAATATTTTGAAAATATTCCCAACAAACCCCCACCATTTTCAAAATAGACTCAAATTTGAAAAAGACTGACACGACAAGACCTAACCAGATTACGAAATCCTTGGGGGTGTTATGCATAAGTAAAGGTGGAGTCTTGCACCTTGAACCTTTACATAGTGAAAGTGCTCAAGTCTAACTAGGGTAAGAATGGTTGAACCAAAGTCATTGAACCATCTTCCTTTATATGTTAAACGGAGACACCTCACGCATATCCTTCCTCTCATTCATTCAACCACTATAAGCCGACCCGTTAACTGGCCATGGGTCTGTATCTCGATTTCTCAGAATGTTATAGAGCCAAGCCCTTTAGCTCATAGGAAGCGGCATTACTCCCACATTCAGATAGGTGGACCTTGTCAAGAGTGTTCCCGTAACTTAAACACTCTAACACAGATTGTGTTACAAGTCCATTAAGAATTAAATTCAACCTTCCTTCACATTACGGTTCCAAGTTCTACTGACCCTGGGATGGCAATAAAATATTGTAGAACTCTCAGTCACGTTCAAATGATGTACTTTAACTTGATCTTGAATCTTGGTGAAATACAAAGTATCAAGGCAAGGTTCCATCATGGATGACTATTTATAGGTGGGCTTGAGACCCATCCCTTTTGAAGTGCTTCCAATCATTTTCCTTGGTAATCCTTTTGTGAAAGGATCTGCTAAGTTTTTACTTGATCGTAAGAAACTAATGGTGATCACCCCATCATTTATTAATTGATTGACTTGTCTATGTCTAAGTCCAATATGCCTGGACTTACCATTATACACTTGATTGTATGCCCTTGATAGTGTAGCGGCACTATCACAGTGTATAGAGATTGGCGGCATTGGCTTTGGCCACAAGGGTATGTTGATCAACAAGTCCCTTAACCATTCTGCTTCTTTACAACAAGAAGCTAAAGCAACAAATTCCGCCGCCATGGTAGAATCTGTTTTACAACTTTGTTTCTTTAATCCCCAAGACACTGCACCCCCACCAAGTGTAAAAATCCATCCACTTGTGGATGCATAGTCTTCTTGATCATTTATCCAACTTGCATCAGTATATCCTTCCAATACTGAAGGATATCCACTATATTCTAAACCATAGTCCATGGTTTTCTTTAAGTACTTGAGTACTCGATTTACAGCATCCCAATGTGCTTTTCCAGGTTTACTAGTATGTCTACTTAATCTTCCTACGGCATAGGCGATATCAGGTATGGTACAAGTCATAGCATACATTAGACTACCAATAACTTTAGCATATTCATTTTGAGCTAATACCCTTCCGGTATTAGTTGTTAATCTAGAACCTACTTCGAACGGAGTGCTGACAGGTAAACAATCAAATTTATTAAAACGCTTTAATATCTTTTCAATATAGTGAGACTGGGATAACATAAGCTTATTGTTATTTCTAAGAATCTTTATTCCTAAAATAACATCAGCTTCTCCCAGATCTTTCATATCAAAATTTTCAGATAAGAGTTTCTTTGTCATTTGCACTTGTTCCAAGTCGGTTCCAAAAATCAACATATCATCCACGTATAAGCAGATGATAACCCCTCGACCATTAACAAATCGACTGTATACACACTTGTCTGATTCGTTAATTTTGAAACCATTAGATAGAATGATTTGATCGAATTTTTGATGCCATTATTTGGGAGCCTGTTTCAGGCCATACAAGGACTTAATAAGTTTACAAACTTTCTTTTCTTGTCCTTGAACTATGAAACCTTCCGGTTGTTCCATATATACTTCCTCCTCTAATTCACCGTTCAAGAATGCGGTTTTGACATCCATTTGGTGAATTATGAGTTTATTAACGGAAGCTAAGGCAATCAAAATTCTAATGGTCGACGTCCGTGCTACAGGGGCATATGTGTCAAAATAATCTAGTCCTTCCTTTTGTGTAAAGCCCTTAGCTACTAATCAGGCTTTAAACTTTTCAATGCTGCCATCAACTCTTAATTTTCTTTTAAAAATCCATTTATTCTTGATGGTTTTGAACCAGGGGGTAGGTCCACTAAGACCCAAGTGTTATTACCTATGATGGATTCCATCTCATCGTTGATTGCCTCTTTCCAAAAAGATGCATCATGAGATTTCATTGCTTTCGCAAATGTACGTGGTTCTTCATCCAAGTTATAAATGATTGGATATTCTTTCATTGAACCATGTCGATCACCTTCAACTAAGTACATTTCAAAGTCAGGTCCAAAGGTTCTTGCTCTTCGTTGACGTTTACATCTTCTAGGTTCAATTACTTGATGATTCGGGGAATCATCATCTTCCCTTTCGTTATTAACGGGAATCTTTATCGACACGATTTCCTTAGAAATCTCATGTGCCTTTGGAATGCTTTTGAACCTTCGTTCGTCAAAATGAGCATCTCTAGATTCTATGATGGTGTTAATAGAGATTTGATCATTTTGTTCAACCACCATGAACCTATAAGCCTTGCTATTTTGGGCATATCCTAAAAATATACATTCAATACCTTTGTCTCCTAACTTTCTTTTCTTGGATTCGGGAAGTCTGACAATCGCTCGACATCCCCAAATCCGAAGGTAATTTAACTTAGGTGTTCGTTGATTCCATAACTCATAAGGGGTCTTTTGACTTCTCTTGCTTGGTACTCTATTAAGTATGTAACAAGATGTTAATAATGCTTCTCCCCAAAATCCAGAACTTAATCCGGAATATGACATCATGGAATTCACCATTTCCATCAAGGTACGGTTCTTTCGTTCCGCAATACCATTTTGTTGTGGTGTATACGGAGCCGTCACTTGGTGAACAATTCCCGTAGATTCAAAATATCTAGGGTTATAATATTCACCACCCCTATCCGTTCTTAAACACTTTATCTTTGTCTCACATTTAAGTTCTACTTCATTTTTGTAGATCTTAAATTTTTCAAAGACTTCATCCTTTGAGTGCAAAAGATATACATAGCAATATCGAGAATAATCATCGATAAAAGTGGCAAAATACTTTTTACCACCAAGAGAAGGAGTAGAATGTAAATCACATATGTCACTATGCACTAAGTCTAAGATTTTAGAAGTTCGTTGGATTTGAGGGAAAGGTTGTCTAGTAATTTTCGTATGCATACATGTAAGACACTTTTGATTTTTATCATCTAATTTTGGAATTAAATCATTTTTTGCCATATTTTTCAATCGTTTAAAATGTACGTGACCTAATCGACCATGCCATAAAAGTAAGGAATAATCAAAGTAATCAGAACTAGTAGTAGTGTTATTAGCATCAATCATATGTACATCGGGAGCAACCACAGTATTTGCGTTGCTTATGTCAATCATATTTACATCATTCACACTAGTATTTACAACTTCATTTATGTTTAGTTTAAACATCCCTCCGGTGAGATAGCCTTTGCCGACGAATTTTCCGCCTTTCGAGAGTATGAACTTGTCGGATTCAAAGACGAGTTTGAAGCCATGTTTGTTGAGGATTGATCCGGAAACCAAGTTCTTTCGGACATCGGGAACATGGAGAACATCATTTAGAGTCAAGGTGTTCCCCAATGTGAATTCCAAAGTAACTTTCCCTTTTCCTTTGACTTGAGCGGTAGAGTGATTTCCCATGTAAAATACGAAGGTTGAAGCTTCGTACGTTTTGAACATGTCTATGTTGTTGCACACATGTCGGGTTGCCCCCGAATCCACCCACCAACATTTGTCTTCCTCAAGTGAGAATATCTCGGAAATCATAGCAACAAAGTTGTTGTTGTTGAAGTTTCCATTGTTGGTGTTGTTACCACCATTTCCTCTCCTTCTTTTGAGAAGTCGACAATTACGTTTGTAATGTCCCGGTTTGTTGCAATTGAAACAAACCACGTCTTTCATATTCTTTTTCCTTTTACAAGTTACCTCGTGTCGTTTCCTTTTCTTTCCACCGGCTTTAGAAGTTTCTCCCTTTTCCTCGACCACATGAACTTTGGAAGCATCTTCATTGGTTTTATTTTCCAATCGATATTGTTCTTCAATGAGAAGATGCTTTCCAAGTTCTTTTAAGGACATATCGTCCTTACGATGTTTAAGATTTTTCTTAACATCTTTCCAAGAGGGAGGGAGTTTATCGATGATTGATGCCACTTGGATTGATTCATCCATATTCATATTGTGTTGTGTGAACATGCTAAGAATGTGTTCAATTTCATACATTTGATCCATAATAGGACGTGAATCTATCATTTTGTATGAATTAAATTTGGAAACGATAAATTTCTTACTTGTTGCATCTTTGGTGAAGTACTTTTGTTCGAGTGCGTTCCAAAGTTCTTTCGCCGTTTCGATGTTTTGATAAACATCGAAGAGAGGATCGGACATAGCATTGAGGATGTGGCCACGACATATGAAATCATCGTTCTCAAACTTGAGACGGTCTCGGGCCGCGACAAGGGTCTCGTCTTCGTGTGGTTCCGGATAAGGTTTGGTGAGGACATAGGAGACGTTGAGAGTGGCTAATAAGAATTGCATCTTCTTTTGCCATCTCTTGAATCCTCCGCCATCAAATCGCTCTAACTTCACGATGTCGCAAGACATTTGTTGGAGATTCTTCGTCGCCATCTTGATTCGAAACTTGCTTTAAGATTGTTGGTTTTAGGGTTCTATACTAAGGGTGTATGTAGATAATAAATTCTACTACTTGTTGCTTTCCAGGCGAGTAAACTCTCTATCCTTAAAGCAATTTTTCCCCCACCGTAGGTGCTTTGGGATTTGGCGAATTGCCTCTCAAGATACAATGAAGCAACGTGTGTAGAACGATTATCAACACCGCACAAATGGTGATAATCCCGGTCAAACTATTGAGTAATCAAGGACTTCGAGAGACCATAAAAATGTAATTCTATAGCAAGACATTTTTAGGGCAATCTGGTATATTGAGAAAAAGAAAATTAACCTTTGTTTAGAACATACGATGGGTATATATAGACCTTTTACCAACAGCCCCTGGAACTGTCGTTTTTGACAGATTATGTAACTGTTGGTGTTAATGGCGACGGTTCAAAGCGTCATGACTTTTCCAACAGGTGCAGTCGATTAGTTATGGTGACAGATGGCCTGTTAAGAAGGCGTCGCTTCTGTTTGTGGCACCCTTTGGCGAGGGCCGCACCTTCTGGGATGAGGCGTCGCAACTGTTCAAGGCATCCTCATGCGAAGAGGTGCCTTTTGGACCCAACCGTCATTTGTGTTCGAACTGTCACGTATTGTCCGTGAACAGTCGCATCTGTTGGTATACCGTCACTAACTGAACCAGCGAGCCGCGGTGATGCGTGTGTGCGAAGTGCAAAGTGCGCCATCATAGCGCCACATTGCGCCCACGCCCACGGTCGCGCGCGTAAGGGTGCGTTGCACCCTTGTGGAGCCCCCACCATTTCCAATATAAGATAAATTAATATATGGAAAATAGTTCCACTTATATACCCACTTTTGTTTCACTTTTCCTCCTATGTGGGACAAGGTGAAACCTATCAAAATCAATTTTCCTTTTCTTCCTAAGACTCAACCCAAAATACTTAAATTTTAATATTTTGAAAATATGTACGCCATTTAAACTCCTCGCAAACAACGGTATTGTTCCCCCTCGTCACTCCTCGTCGTTATCTGTTCTCCATATCATCTATCAAGCTGTGACCTTGGTTTTTTCGTGGGGTCTAATGACGTAGGGTTTGGGAACGGTAAATTTGATTTATGTTTTTTTTACTTTAAAACATTTTTAGTCGGTTATAGGAAATTTTTAAAAGTTCGGTGATTCATAATTTTAAGAAAAATGTTCAGAGACTTGATTATTCAAAATGAGAAAGTTTAATGGTTTTTTCATCCAGAAAAATAGTTTAGGGACTTAATAATGCAGAATTGGATAGTTCGTTGGGTTTTTTTTGGACTTTTCCCATAAATTTACATCAATCTTTCTACTCCATTTTCTCAAAATATCTTTATTTTTAGTTTATTTCTATTTAAATGTTTATTTTAAAATGTATGATCTATTTTTAATTATTAGATGAAATATTTTTTCTATTTATTATTAAAGGTAAAATTATATTTTTGTTAATTAAAAAATATCATAATAAAATATTGATAAAAATATATGTTTTCTAGTTGTGAATATTTATTATAAGATAGATTAAAAATTCATATTAAAATCAAGGGAATTTAATTAAAATACCCAAAGTTTGACTTTAACTTACCAAAATACCCATTTTTCTCTCGAATTTGCCAAAATACCCATAAATTCCGCGATGGATCCCGCGATCGCGGGATAGGGCACACGTGGCCCGCTGTTTAGGCCAAAACGTCCCGCTATACCCCCCAACTATCCCCGCGTCTACACTTTTGGTCTGACCCCGCGACCATCCCGCGATCAGACAAAAAATTGCAATTTTGGTCCTTTTGCACGAATCTTTGCATGTTTTTACTGTTTTTTTTCCACAATTATTATACTTTGAAGACCAATTTGTGGTTGAAATTCATTGGCATGTTTGAGATTTCATCCATAAATATCAGTAATATGCAATCCATAATTCACACCCATTTCATCCTTCTTTCTTGCTTTCTTGCTCTTGCTCTTGCTTTCTTTCTTGCTTTCTTTCTTCAGTAAACAAATGGCATCGTCATCTAACCCATCGTCTACACCTGAAAGAATGCCACCTAAACTCCAGATCGCGATAGCAGAAAGGGAACAGGAGATAGACCAACTGACAGAAGAGTGGAAACAGATGATGGCCAGGAAGGAAGTCCACTTGATAAGGATCGAAGTGGAAGAAAAGGAGATCAAAAGGATGAAAGGGGACATAAAAGATAGGGAGGCTCGTATTCGTCGAGAAAAAAGAAGAAATCCACCACATTTTGCAAGACTTCGCAATTCTTCAAGCGAAGGTAAGCGAGAAGCAAAGTTAGATTGACCAAACTAAAGCAATTTTCAGTAGGTGGTGGTACGGGTGTTGCTTTAGTACTTTGTTGTTTATGTGTTGTTGTTTTGTACTTTGTTGCTCATGAATAAAGGTCTTTAATTTGTCTGAAAAGTAGTGTTTAAGTAGTCTGAAATTTGTCTGAAAAGTGGTTCATATTAAAAATACAACTCATAGATGTTATACAAGATTATTTCATAACAAACACATACTAATAAATACAGTACAAAATTATCCAAATTTGAGGCTACGGCTAGACGATGGTTTGGTTTTTGACAATCCGGGTCGACTTCTTACATGCTCTAGCGAGACGAGTCTCAAAGTGTTAAGCTCCACTTTCTCGATGTACACTTCAATCACAGTATGGCCGTCAACATACTGGCGTATGTTGGCTACATCTTCGTCGGTACTCAATTCTACCAGTCCAGTCAAGAAGTCTGCATTCGGCCTCTTAAAATACAACCTATTATATTTTGGTTCTTCATAGTCCAGCTCTTTCATGATCTGTTCAAGCAGTTGCATAGAAAGATCATCCACATCTAACATGTCAACATAAATTTCTAGACCACAGAAATAATGTCTTTTGGGTGGTTCCGTGAAGTACCCACCATGGTGGACTTTCATGGTGAACAACTGTGGATATGCATCTGTTGATGAACATTACTTAATATAGTTAGTTCGTAGAACAATGGTAGTAACAAGCAAAACTCAATGAAACATGCACACTAACCATATAACTCTTTGCCAGTGTCTGAAAGCGATTCAGATAAACGCCTAAAGCACCAAACATGAAGGTTTGGGGATGCCATGTAGGAATACGTTAACTAATAATATGTTCTCGTATATGTGTTTTACGACTAATCTAGCGTGGGTTATTTATAGGCAAATGTGGATGCTTTTACTGCACTTAGGTCCCTGTCTTTGCTCTAACACAACTTAGGTCCCTGTCTTTGCTCTAACACAACTTAGGTCCCTGTCAACGCTATCATATGATATAGTTCTATATAACCATTACTATTCTCTCCATTTAAACTACTACCATTACTATTCTCTCCATTTAGACTACTACCATTATGATCATCATCCCATGTTCTGTTTCAAGTACCTTTCAAAAGATAACTGGTCCCAATCAAGGGAAAACAATGTTCAGATCAACGTACATAAGTTATGTTTGATAAATTACAACGCACTAAACATACAATATTTATCGTCCCAATCAAGGGAAATCAACGTTCAGATCAACGGTATCATATGATATAGTTCCATGTGGTTCAAGCTCCGACGAGCCCGCAGTGTTACTTAGTTGACTGCTTATGCGTCTACTCCTTGGCACAGTTGAAGGGGCGGGATTTGGACACTCTCCACGAGTATGTCCTGCGCATTGGCACCGAGTACATTTTCGTTGTATCGAACCTTCACCACGTGATGGACGTCGGTTGTTCTTTCTCGGTCTCCCGGCTCTGTTCTTATCGTTTAAAGGTGGATAGCATGGCGGAAGGGGGTCGGGTGGATACACCCATGCTTTAGGGGGTCCAGCTGGATTTATTAACTCTGCGTATGTTCTCCGGTAAGTTTCGGACGTGAAGAAACTTACAGCCAAGTCGCTGCAATCTCTACGACCCATATATCTTGCCGCAACGATGGCATGGTCGCACGGTAACCCAGATTTTTGCAATTGGAAACACGAACAAACATGGTCGGTCATATGGACAGTCGCGTGAAGATGGTTATCCCGAACCTCATACCTCCCATACCCAATTTCGCTTACCCTCCATGCCGACGTGTGACGCGCCCTGAAGAGAACTATCTCCTCTGCCGCTGGTGTGAGTCTATTTTGCAGCTCAGCTCCTTTTCGGCGTCGAAGTTGGTACCACTCTTGCTGAAAGCTCCGAAAGTAGTCCATAAGAGTAACAATCGGACATCTACGCGCAAAACGGGAGAGTGCATTCACCGACTCTGCACTATTGGAGTTCAGAATGTCATACCGTTGTGCAGGAAAATGGGCCGCAGACCACCTCTCCGGTCCAACATCGTCCATGACTTTGGCTGCTTTCTTGGCACTAACTCGTAGAAGATTCATGTACCGGTCAAACTCCCGAGTCGTATATGCTCTGCATGCCTGCCAGTAGACATCCTTGTAGGTGGTAATACGTTTGTCCTGGGTTTTGGTGTTCATCTCCAAATGTCGACAACATAAGGCATGAGGGGCGTTTGGGTACATGGCAGAGATTGCGGTGCTTATGGAAGGAGCCCTGTCGGACATAAACACAACCCTTGCGGGTCTCCGATAGCTTGTCTCAACATGGACAGAAACCAAGTCCACTCGTCCCCGATTTCGGACTTGCCTACTCCGAAAGCTACTGGAACGATGGAGTTATCCCTGTCCATGGCAACCGCCAGGAACATCATACCCAAGTAAGGGCCCTTTAAATGGGCAACGTCTATTACCAGGACACGACGCAGATTTGCCAGAAATGTGCGGATCTGCAAAAACGTAGGTGGTTTCCCTTTGTAAATGTTATAGTTTATAAAGTGTAAACATATGACGTGTTAAAATACGTACCGCGGGTCCAAGGGCAGCGAAGCACATCTCAAACCGTCCATGTGAATCGGTCCTTATCTGGGTGACAGTACCTGGATTATGCAGCTGCAAATTATATAAATATGTTGGGAGTCGTTCATACGACTCCTCGAACGTGCCTCTCACCAATAGCAGTGCCCTGCATCGCGCACGCCAAGATTGGTGGTAACCAATCGTGACACCGAACTGCTGGTGTACAACGTCCATGATGTCCTTTGGACGCAATGACCTGCTAGCATCAAGAAATTTGCCTTTCATTATCGCACCCAAAGTCCTTTTGGTGGCTTGTTTGTGGTTGGGATTCAGTTGCGTCCTCGTACAAGTGTGTACGTCGTGCAAATTTCTAATAAGTAACACCCCTCCTTTCTCTCCTGCGGGCCTCACGTACATCCTCCAATTACAGTTTTCTCTCGCACATTCAACTACGTATCTGCCTTTGTCGGATCTCGGCGTGTGACTTTCGAAACCCTCTTCCATGAACTTAAGTCCGACCTGACTTGCCAAGTGATCCTTCGAATCAAATATTTGACCTACTTCTAACCTTAAACTCCGATTATAAGGTGCAGGTTCGTAGGTTTGTGTATGGGTATTCTGGTCTGGAAGAATAGGGGGCATATCAAAATAGTCATTTAACTGACTAAATGATTTATTACTAGGGGTATATTCTTCGTGATCATCACTATCGGTATCTGATCTGTCTATATCAGCATTACCCGTTTTGAAAACATAGGTTTCGTCATCAGCAACTCCAGCACATCGTTCTTCTTGTGGTTGTTGGTGTTGCGTCTCCGGAACATAATCAGGAATACAGTCGTCGTCATCACCTTCGTCGTCGCCGTCGTCACCGTCGTCATCACCGTCGTCGTCACCTTCGTCATCATCTTCGTTGCACACCGAGGATTCGGCATACACATAAATTAATGGAGGTCTTTCTGATTCGGCTGCAAAGTGCATAAAACCAGAGATATCCCCATCGTTGCATAACTCCACAAATGACCCATCACCATTCTTGAACACTAACTTGCAAATAGCCGAAGGGTCGATTTCACATTTTTGCATGGCGTATGCAACAAACTTCTGATAAGCCAAGTTTACTGACAATTTTACACCATGCTTAGATTTATAAAGAAAATTCCACTCATTGTTGTCTTGCACCCATTCACCGTCGTAACAGAAAAATAATTTAGTTTTTGCAACAGATGAACTCATTTTTTCAGTAGTATCTCAAAAATAAAATACTGAAGAAAGAAAGCAAGAAAGCAAGAATGAAGGATGGAATTGGTGTGAATTATGGATTGCTTTCTACTGATATTTATGGATGAAATCTCATTGAGGAAGATGAATTGCAACCACAAATTGGTCTTCCCCAACTACAATGATTCAATATTGATGAAACAAGCCAGTGAGTTTCAACCACAAATTGGTCTTCAAAGTACAATAATTGTGGAAAAAAACAGTAAAAACATGCAAAGATTCGTGCAAAAGGACCAAAATTGCAATTTTTTGTCTGATCGCGGGATGGTCGCGGGGTCAGACGCGGGGATAGTTGGGGGTATAGCGGGACGTTTTGGCCAAAACAGCGGGCCACGTGTGCCCTATCCTTCGATCGCGGGATTAATCGCGGAATTTATGGGTATTTTGGCAAATTCGAAAGAGAAATGGATATTTTGGTAAGTGAAAGTCAAACTTTGGGTATTTTAATTAAATTCCCTAAAATCAAACCATTTTCAACACATTAATTTGTTTATAGAAGTATTTATTTAGAAATACTTATTTATATTATCCTTTGCTATTTAGATATTTGTTTTTTTTCTTCTCACATTTAGAATTAATTAAATAATATGAGAGTATGAATTTGCGGTCTCAAATTCAGGTCATCTGAGTTTTTATGCTTAATATACATTCATATATTACAGATTATGATGATAGCTGCTTTTTCTAGGGGTGAACATGGTATGGTATCATTTTTTTTCTTGTTATCGTATACCAATCAGTTATAATTAGTATGCCAAAAATTATATCGTGTACCAACCAACTCTACATGGTACCAACTTAATTGGTACCAACATTTTCGGTTTGTACATGTTGGTACGGTTTTGTACCAACATCTCAAAAGTTGTAATTACAATTAAATGAAGTAATACAAATTAATGATAGAAACCAACTGATTGTCCAAATAACGTGTTGTTCAGCGTTGCATTTGTGAAGAGAAGAGATTTAGGGAGTTAGGGTTTCGTATTATCGTATTTGCTTAGTTGCATTGAGAAGAAAAGATAGAAGAGTTAGGCAATTAGAGGCTTAGGAATAAGAAGCCAAGGGCCTTAGTTTAATAGCTGTAAGTCAATATCCAACAATCTATCTTTGAGGCCCATTAAAAGACAATCAGATTAATATTTTATCTACATCAAATCATTAACAAGTATGTATTTTATTTCATTTCCTATTTAATAAATAATTAAAATAATATATATATATAAGTCGGTACGGTACGGTATTGTGGTATATGAGTTATTATTTAAAATAATAAATCTCGTTGGAAAATCTACAAAAAATATTATGTAAACAAATAATTTTTTGATAATATTTCCGACGGATTTCCGACGTAATTTACCTTATATCTAAAAATGATCTCCGTCAAAAATATTATTGTGAAATTATTTTTAAATAATATTTCAGGTAGATTTTCAGCATAATACATTATTTTAAATAAAAAAGTTTTACCCATAAATCTTTTTAAATAGTAAAAAATATGTATAATTATTTTTCTAAGAACAACTAAAAAATAATTTTTAATAATTAAAATTTCCGACGGATTTTAATTAATTATTTTAGTTAATGAATCCGTCGGAAACTTTTAATAAATTTTAATTAGATATACATTTTCCGTCAGAAAATCAATAAAAAATCGACGGTTTTCCAGCGGATTTTTTGGGAGAAGTCAACGATATATCTTTGACTTCTTTAATAGCCGGAGAAAAGCTTCCGGCGAAAAATCCGCCAAATTTAGCTTGCTATTTAGTAGTTGTATACATACTATCATTAAAAAAATGTAATTATGGATTAAAAAAACGAAGTTTTAACTTGTATCCTTTAGCACCTAAACTACAAATCAATATATGCAACTACTTTACAATATATTTTTTATTTAAAAAAGTGGATAATGTTGTAGGATAAATGTGTCATCGTCTAAAGGATATGACGATAGAGATAGGGATAGAGATAGATTAGAATTTAAATGTCTTGTACTTATCTACTTGTAACTCATCCCTATATAAAGGGCTTATGATTAATGAGAATTACGATTCTTTCTTTCTACTCATTGTTGTTCTATTTCTCTTTTACTTTAACACGTTATCAGCACGTACGCTCTTTAGAACGAAGTCGTGAAATCAAGCTAAACTTCGATATTTGAGGTAACTTTTATATATTTTAACTTTATAACGTCACCATAGCATGCTTTATGCTATGAATAAATATGATGATTTCATCAAAACATGATTTTCTATTATATGTTTAAATTATAAACATCATCCTACTATGTTTTATGTTATAAACACAAAATATGATTCGTCAATCTCATGAAATCCTAATTCCTGTTTTTGTATGCTTTATAGAATGTGATTATAAAAACAATTGCTTCTTTAAGTTTATGGTCAATATTTCTTATGATGATAATTGAATATGATTATAAATGTATTTTTAGTTTTAGTTTTATCCATATTATTGAGTCTAAAAAAAAACACTATTTTGTTTTACGGTTTAGACACATGTCTCTAAACCTATTTACAAAACTATTTTTAAAATTTATATTATGCTTTATAATTATGATATTAAGTTTATCATGTTATAAATTAATCCTCATAAATCATTACTAAATATAATCTTTGTGAGTTTATATTATTTTATACTAAATAACAAATTTTATTAAAGTCAAATATCGTTTATTTATTTATGGTATTTCTTTTATGTTGGTTGATTTTTTTTTTGGTATGTATATCTTAAATTTATAGTCAAATATCAAATATTTCTATTGTTTTATGATTTCCTTCCTAAATTTTATTCAATAAATTTATTATTATTCTTATTTCAAAGAATATATATTTGAAATCATAAATCTATTTTTCAAAGTGACATTTTTAATGTGTATATAATTATTTGTATATTATAATTATCATAATAATTACCATAATGATTATTATATTTGATGATTATTTACATGTGTTGTAAACGATATGTATATATTATTATAATTGAAGTAATATAGAATTTTTTGTGGTATTAATAATATATAACGAACCTATGTAAACTCTTCATTTAATTGCAGTATTATGCTTTGTTATTGTTATGCATAAAATTTTGTTGTATTGTACTCTTTTAGTATAATGACCATATTTAATTTATGTGTACTCTTTAATTGATTTATATGTATCCTAATTCACTAGTAGTATGTTAATATGTTCATTGAGGCATAATTCTAGTGAAGTATTTAATTGACTCATTCAAACCATCGTTTCATAAGATGATTATTTGAATATTTAATTAATTCATAAGATGATTATTTGAATATTTAATTAATTTGTGCAAATCCTTATTAATTTAGCTATGGATTTAGGTTTAAAATTGATACCTTTATTCTATTCTATTATGTTCTATTTAGTTTTCTCCATATTAAAAGATGAACTTAAAATGTTTAATTATTACTATATACGGTGGTTTCAATTTCTTCTTATCAAAATGCCATTTTCCTCCATTTGTTATTAATTTTATACATTATATTATATATTTGTTATAGTATGTTGAAAACCAAGTTATCTGTTTTCAATAATATATTATAATTAATGTTAAGTATGTGATTATCATCTATATATTTGTTTGTGTGAATTTGTTGATTTTATCATATAATATTTAAATGCTTATCTTATACAACTATTGTATTTTATTCAATTGTTTATCATTCAAATGCTTATCTTGTCATGAGTTCCTACTCATTTTTCTCAATCTTATAATTAAATTTGGAAGTTACACTTCCACCCCCATATATTTTGGTATTTTACCAAAAGCTCTAAAAATAACATGAAAATGTTAAAATATTAATCAAATGTTTATCTTGATCATGAGTTCCTACTCATTAATTACAAGCTTATAAATAACTTTTGAATGTTACACTTCTACCCCCTCTAATATTTGGTCTTTTACCAAAAGATCCATAAATACCAATAAGATGTTATAAGTTTGAATTTGACTTTATGTCAAAACCAATATTGATTTGTCTAATGACAAAATCTCTAAAAATACTATTAAGATATTAAAACATTAAAATTGGCTTCATATGCCAAACCCTTATTCTTTTCGGCCTCATGCCAAAAGCTTTATAATTAGCAATGTTATATTCAAATTAATTAAATCGCAAGATATCGATTTGGATTTTGTCAAACGGGTGTAAATAGCCCTAAGATTTGTAGGGATTCAAGTAATACATGTGATTCCCCTGCTACCTGGAAATCCAATAGATTGAGTGATTTCTTGTTGCAAATTGAAATATTGATGAAGTATTATCAACAAAATATAAGAATACAAAAATCCAATATTATTATGATAATGAAATTTCATGCATAACATAATAAGTATAAACCATAATTCACTATTTTAGAAAATAATATGTTATCCGTTCTCTACGACATCTTTGAATCAAAAGTACTTGATTACCATAAGATAGGTTCGGAAAAACACAAGAAAATACGCAAAAGTCATCGAACCATTTTTGACCCTAAAAAATAGATGTTAAGACACAATTAAATACTTTAAAATTTTTGAGATGATACATCAGTCACAATCTTCAGAGAGAATAACTAGAAACCCCCAAGAACCGTGGGTAGTCCCAAAAGAAAATTCGCGAATATTCAGTACCATAAAACTCTCAAACTAATCATACAGTGGAAAGAAACCTACTTACTTGATTACAAGAAGGTAACTGATTTTGACAAAGAAATGTCATGTCTCAAAATGCATCGCAATCTTGTGGCAAGGAACTCACAAAAGATTATGCGAATCATAACATCTTTTCATCTTTCCTATATCACCAATCATACTAATGAAACAGTATAAGCTGCAATATAACATTTAACAAACTCATTAACTTAATGCAAGTGGTTAAGAGTTGTAGCAATGTTTTTTTTAACAACGCTAGACATACCCGGATAAAGAAAATTCTTGGGGTTAATAAGGCAAGCGTTGGAGGTGGAAAGAACTCCAAAGGATAGTGAGTTGAACAAATTAATCCACACACATATGCTAAATATGTACCATATGGACAAGGTTGTGGAAAGGGTCAGATTCATGGAAATAGTTGGGAACGAACTCCTAATAGAAAATGGAACAAATTAACTATGTCATATCTAAGATTGATTTAAGTATAAGTTTATTTGAATACACTTTAACTATCAAATTAATTGCATTTGTGTATATATACACATGCGTTTATAACCATTAGAGGTGTAAATGAACACATAAAAGAACAAATGCAAAACTCTCAACGTTCTTCGTTCCATGTAGGAATGTATCGAGGAGAACTTGATTGTTTTTGTGACATATCATACAATCATAAGAAATAGATTGTTATTCATTGAATTAATAATTTTTAATTCCTTCAAACACTTAGACGATGGACTGTCACTTGTTGCTTAATGACTAAAGATCAATCACTAAAGCACTATATTAATAGAAACCTTGTTAAGATATTCGTACCAATGGAAAATCATATTATAATAATGGAAATGGGTATATGTACATCAACTCTAATGATATGAAAGCAACGTATATTAGAGAATTTAATGTATCAATTTAATGGATTATCTATGTCATTAAATCATATTTTGTCACCAATAAAGAACTTTGGGATAATGACACATATATGTTTCGGCATGACCACGTGGGACACCATGGTCATGACATAGTGATCTATGTATTGGAAAATACACATTGACACATTCTCTTTCGAGTGAAAGATAAAACGAGGGAATTAACCAAATTGTAACTGTTGACTTCTACTGCACAAGAAGCAACACCACCATCATAATATGCCATCTCCAATACCTTGAACTTTTGTATACCTTGATTCTTAGCCAAGACAGGAATGAGACCATCCTAAAGCTAAGGACATAATATAAAAATATTTCATTCTTACAACGAATACAAGGTGATATTTATGGACATAAACATCCAGAATGCGGACCATTAAAGTACTTATGGTTCTGGTTTTGACATGATGAACACGTGTCGTATTATGGTCCACATGAAATGTTGAACTCCTAGCACTAGTTATACGTTTAAGGACTAACCACCCTGATTTTCTCATCAAGTTTGCATGAGTTAGAATGCTGGAGAATTTACATCATAAGGATTTGATGATTATTGCGTATGTATAGAGGTTAATGTAGAGTTTCATATACCCCTTGTGTATATATAAAACGGTCTCGTAGAATGATAAAAGTTGACCATCAAAAGAATATAGATGGTAGCTAGGGCATTGGTTATGCGCACCAATTTATCCAAATCTACATGGGGTTATGCAATATTACATGCAACTTTACTTATTCGTTTTTAGACCCACAACCAACCAACTAACCTTATGCGTACCAGTTGGTAACTGGATATAAGCCTGATATTTAACATTTACGCATGTTTGGTTGTGTAGTATATGTGCCAATTGCGCCCCCACAGCGCACCAAAATGGGTCCTTTAAAACGATTAAGTATATATGTTGGATATGAATCTCCAACAATTATCCGCTATTTAGAACCTTTGACGGGTGATCCTAATATCGCATGATTTGCGGATAGTCACTCTGATGACAGTCTTCTTGTCGTTAGGGGGAGATAGGGAAAAGTATTTTCCAAGAGAACGACACGAACTGTCATGAATGTTCCCACTTTAGTCCCCAAACTTCACAACGGAAAGTTGAAGTCAAACGAATCAGACTCGATACCTGATACGTTAAATACTATTTCAAAAGTGACAAGATCACACATACGAGCTGCTAATATACCCGTAAGGTTAAAAGTCCCCAACAGGGGCACACCGCCATTGGAAAGTGCGTTGCAATCACACATAGTGGAGGTGTGGTTGAGGTCGTAGCTACCAAATGGAAGTGGTGGAAGCTACCCGGTTCGATGAATACTATTCTAAAGGAAGATAATAGTGAGGCACATCTATTTATCATCAATACATAAAACTCTCATGAGATTATCTCTAATTATGTCCATGAATCATCACTGGAGGACGCTCCGAAGTTAATATTGATTCTAGAGATAAATAAAATCTTAAATGAACTATGAGAGTACATATGAGTCAATGGACAGATCATATATATTCATTGATGATTTATTCACATTTACTATTGCTCATAAGACGATAGAGCACGACGACATCGAACCACGCTCGGTTGAATAATATCAACAAAGCATATTGACCTAAAGAACAATCCAGAAAGAATTATATTCTTTGACAAAGAATCGGGTATTTGGTTCGGTAGTGCTAACCTGCCAAGTGTAAAGCCCGTAGGACATAACTGAGTCTTTGTCAGATAGCGTAACGAGAATAATAAAGTCTTAATGTATAATGCTCTCATTTGGCGCAAGGTTTCTCACAACGCACTGGATTGACCACAATAAGACTTACTCTCTCGTGATGGAGAACGTTCTGCTATTAATTAGCCAAGTAGTTTCAGAAGGACTGGAAATTGCAGCTCAACGATGTAGTTACTACATATCTGTAACACCCGGAAAATCCTCGTAAGTAATAATAGTTCTAATATTTCTTTATATTTTGACTTCTTAGATTATAAGTGATTTCCTAAGTAATTCCCGTAATTGTCACTTATTAATTGAGAACTCCCGATAGAAATCAGTAAGTTTATTCCTTAAGGAAAGAATTGAAAAATGGATAATAAAGTTAAATATTAGATTTTATGGATTAGTTGGATGGGTAATTTGAATACGAGTCCAACGGTTCTTTCCGGAGCAAAAACGGAGTTCTAACGAAGAAGTTACGGCTAAATCAGTGGAAGATGAGAAGTGTAGCAAACAGAACCCGGCGCCAATGGCTTGGCGCCGATGCATCGGCGCGGGTGATCGGCGCCGAATTCCTGACGTGCCAAAAGGGGGTTAAACCCACCTCTTTACCCTTAGTCATCAACCCTTTATACTTAGAACTCTCAAAAACGAATTTCACTACTGATCTTGCTCTCTCTCAGACGATTTCTTCATTCAACCTAAGGTAAGTTCAAATCTATTAAACTAAATCCAATCCAAGTAATTGTTATTTGAATCTTAACAATCAAACTTCAATTAGGGCTTGCATCATTCATCTTCTTGTTGGATAAATTAAGTTCAAGACTTCAAGTTTAGGGTTATTTCAATTGAAGATTAAAGGTGAGTAACTTGTATCTAATTGATTGTATTATACTTACTACCATACTTTATCTTGATTTTTGGTATTGATAGTGAGAAATCTTGATTAATAAGCTCTTAATGGTTAAGAGGGAAACAAGAAAAGTTCAAGTAAGTTATGGTGGATTTATTGTGTTTTATTACTTAGAATGCCATGGTAAATGTTAGTGTTAAAGGTTTGGGTTTGATTATACTTCATTGGTATGTGATTTTGATGATGGCCTAATATACGTCTTAATGAAGTAATGATGGCTTAATGGTCAAAATGGATTAATTGTGGTTATTATTTAGTATGCCATGATAAATGTTGATGTTAAGAGTTTGGTTTGATTATATATCAATGGTATGTGAAATTGAGATGATGGCCTAATAGATGTCTTAATGATGAACTGATGGCTTAATGGTCCTAATGGACTTATTCTTGAATTGTAAACATGGTGGTTTATTACTGAATTCTTATGGAATGTGAATTAATACATGTGGATGTATGTGAACTACATGGAAGTAGTATGGATTATGATAAATGGTTGGACCATTGCTAAAGTGCTTAATATGCTTTGAATCTTATTTGGAGTAACATATTTGGTATTCACTTAATTGGAGGAGCACCTAGTAGGCATTGGAAGATATAATCATACATACCGTGGGGTAATTGTATTTCGTTCATACCTTCGGATACCGTGGGGTTTTCCGTTGTGTTATGCCTTGTGACAATGCCGTGGGGTATCGATCAAGGTATATCTTCGATTATGATGTAACTGGGTAGCGATATGGACCTTCTCCATGGAATCCAATTTGTGAATGTATCGAATTGTTCTTCCTACATGTTATGATTATAATCTATGTATTATGTGTAAACCTCACTTAGGCTTTAAAAGCCTAACACTTGCTATGTGTTTTATGTGTTACAGATATTAGTGGTTCCGGACACAAGAAGGTCTAGAACGGGGTTGTGAGCATGGGATCATTGTTGGAGAGTTAAAGATTGGAAGATTGATAATAGAACTTTCCGACGTCCTTTTGATATTTGATTTGCTATAGTAGTGATCAAATAAGCTAGTGGTCCATTAGTAGTTATAATTAACTAGATCTTTGTAGTAATGGTTATGTAATGGTATTTATGAATACTTTTTCTTTAGCAATGAGTACCACTCTTCCGTTTTATGGAAGTTTTTGTTAACCCCTGTTTTGGGGGTGTTACAAGTTGGTATCAGAGCTTTAGTTTAAGTGAACTAAGTATGATGAGGAAATACTTAGACTTAAGCTGAGATGAATTAAGTTATGAATTGTGAGAGTGGGTAGAAGTATTAAGACAGGATGGCCTTAGGGTCGACAGAAATACGTGAAATTAGTACGGTAACGACGGTAATGAGGATTCTCATGTATGATACATTCATAATCGCAATTAGCTACTGTTATTATGAATATATTGTTACATAAGTATACTTGTTTCTAAATTGTTCCAGTGACTAATGATCGGTAAAGTACGTTTCGTGTGTTTATATTTATATAACCATTTTTCAGGGTTAACTTTTGTTCGATAGCGTAGTGATGGTAAAAACACTACCAAGGTCTTTCAATTCTTTGGAGGACAGATTGGTAAATGATTGAGGATTGGAAGGACAACCTGGAACTAACGGGACTCATGAAAGCCCGCCAGGACAACCTTAAGTAAGTGGATTAAAATGTGTGGAAATAGAATGTAAGATGTTTGATCAAGACGGGTATAGTCTGAAATGGTTGAGTAAGTGAGCTTTGAAAGGCATATATAACAAGTGTTAGAATGTTGAGGGGGTAACCATTGTTTGAAAATAGGGCGTCAATGATAAGTTGCGTGAGTTAAACGATAGACCTTGTTTGAGCAAATAGCCTTCAATTGCAAGTAGAGTTTTATGCATGGTGTCTTCGAGTGTGTGTTACATGGGTTTTTGTGATTTCAAAACAAATGCATAAATAACAATTTAGTCGATGATGAGTCAGTGGGTATACGTGGGTATTATAAGAAAGAGGTAATACCATTTACGTCGCGCAGTCAAATTTTGAGCTTAGTAATTTGCAAAATACATTATACTTTACAAGAAAAGTTAAATATAGATGAGTGTGAGAACCGACTAGCTTACTTTGTGTCGGTAATTTCTTGCAACTTTTGTCGTATGAAAAGATTTTCATTAAATATACTACGGTCATAACAATATCGTTTTGGTTGAAAAAGATTAAGTTTTGCGGAAAGTAGTATGCAAATGATTCTCGTGATCGTTGTGCAGTACATTAAAGTTATAAGAATCTTGGGGTCATGTGTACCCAAGTTGCTCCAAGTGTTGTTCTTTAAAAGGAGGAAATGTGCGAAATAATACATTTAATACATTGTTATGTATGAAGGTTATGAACGAATTAAGTCGTAAAATATTGCTTTAAGCTAAGAAAGAACTCTGAGAATGGAGAGGTGTTGGATAAACCATGGGAGAATGTTTGCAAGTTTTGGTAATGGTGTTTAGGAGGAAGGTGAACAATGGGAGAGTTGAAAGTGGACTTTAGCGTCGGTTGTAAGAAGGTCTATACCCTTGTTTGGTAACTAGAAATACAGTTGGCAAGGGACAGTAGTGTCCGGAGGAAGGATTAGTAGAAATCAAGGTGATGGAATTAGCAAAATTGCTATGAGTAGTATGGTGAGACAGTAAGGAAATACTCTTGACGTTAAATAAGAATTTATGGTGATCTTGTGATATTAGTATTGCACGAATAAGTTTGAAATGAAGACGATGAGATGTAAATTGTAATATGTATTGTCGAAAGGATTAAGTTCAGTCCTTATTAATGAATAGATTAAAGAAGTATCGATAGGTCGACTATTGACATTGAAGTCGACAGTTGTGTAAGATGTATGAGGCCTTTTGCCTGTCACAGGGTGCGGTCTGGGTGTGTCCCGCGTATGCTTGTGCGGGCAGAACTAAATTATGAGCGGTACCGGCATGCTGTTATGCAGAGGGTATGCGCAAAGCGAATATTATCGTGTACGGTGGACTGAGAATGTTGTAGAATGCGGACAATACATATCTTGTGAAACACCATATGTGGGGATTTGAGTGATTGGCGAATAAATCACGAGTGGAAAAGGTTTTGGTTAAATTATTACATAAGTGGAAGTTAGGTGGTCGAAATACGCTTTTAGAAGTTTATTGTAGTTGTACAATAATTATGGTGTGTTATATGTTTAATCACATTTTAATAAGTGTCGGTTTAACTTTTGGTCTTATGTGCGAGGACAGTTTGATGGTCTTGTAATTTTAGTACTTTTGGGACTAGTGATCTATGGCAAAATAATAATATGTATATTTATATTGTGGAGTATATAGAGTTGTATATACGTGTACATATGGATACATATATGAAATGACTTCATTGGGAAAGTAGCAATAAAGAGGTCGTGAGATTATTAGGTCTCGAGGCGTGTGTTGCATGATGTGGGATTAGATGTATTTTAAATTTCATGAGTTGATAATTGATAAATGATCAATAGACCCTTTGAGCGGATGGCTTGGTTTTAGATTCGGTTGAGTCTTAGGGGTATTCGTCGGTTTAAATTAACTTGACATAGGCTTGAGGGTTGGAATTACATGAATTGTATTATAATTAAAGTTTACATAATATGAATACATTGAGTTTTCTGTTGAGATCATGTATGAATGTTAAGTCAGAATCGGAAGACTAAAAGTTGAAGGATCACCTTGTGGAGGGGTGTTAGCAAAGTGAAAGACTATTGTAGTAGATGAACATTCTACTTATGGTGTAAATGGTTTATATAGAATGAAGAATTAGGCACGAATATGGTAAGGGTATGGACTATGTCGACTCGTGATGGAGTGTGCACAATATATAAAATGGTTTGGAATCACAAAGAAGTAGTATGAAGCGGGTAAGTTTAAGTTAATTAGAAACTCGTGAGTAGTAAACCAAACTAAGTTGGGGAGGAATAAAGTAATGAAATAGATTCGGTTAATTGTGCGGGAGAGCATGAAGGTAAATTTGATTTGTGTATGAATGACCAGGAGGTATCTGATCTGCTGTGAGATGTTATGAGTGGAGAATGTACAAACGAGTAGTAGCATTAATTATCAAGATAAATGTGCCAGCAGTAATAAGAAGTTATAAAGAGGGAAGATTAGATGAAAGTCTTTTCGGGGATTCCAGATGAATGGTGCTAGTTGTCAATAAGCTGTTGGAATATGTGATTGTAAGATGATGTAGTGATTTGGCTATTATTGGAATAGAATGCCGAGTGGTAGTATGAGTTTATCCAAAGTGAATTTGGTTGTGTGAGTCGCTAAACAAGTTTATGATTTTGAATCATAGGAAGTTTAATAAAGATGAGAAAGTGTTATCGGTATGTGGAAAAGTGGGGGAAAGAGACAAATATTGATTGGAGGGTAGTACTCCATGCTAACGTAGGAAGTAATGATAGAAAGGTCGGACATAAGAATGTAGTTATACTACAGGTTCAATGGAATTATCACCTTTGATAGATAAAATTTTAGTGCTTGGTTGCATTGTGGTCACGTAGTGCGATATTGGTGTGAGGAAGTGGTAGTACTTTATACTGGAGAAATGTATGGGTCATAGATGTAGTGATGGGTGCTGTAGATATGGAAGTATTCAAAAGTGGTGTGTATGCTCAATTTAAAGTGAGTATAGACTTTCAAGCAGTATATGTTAATGTTATTTTGAGATATGGAGATTGAGATGTGGATGACGACGGTATTAAAGACCAAGCAATAGTCGGATAAAGGTTTAATGATAAACGGTTACTTTAAGGAGGCTTACAAATCTAAGTTGGGGAGCGGATAATGGGGAAATAAGTAAGGTTCATGAAATATGAAAGATTAATCCTTGTTCCTTCTAGATTTTTATTTGTGAATGGAATTCATGTGTGGGTTTGGTTAGAGTGCAACGGTTGGTGATAATTAGGTGTCAACTTTTGGGCTTAAGATCAAACGCCTTTAGTGTAATCGGGGAATTGTAGCCGATTTTAAAAAGAATGATGGTGATGGTTGTAGTAACCTTAAGATACTCATTTGTGATGAGTGGTTTTAGTGAACTAATCTTTGTGTATGATTAGTGAACCTGTCCGTTTGATGGTTAATCATTGAGATGGATTTTGGAGTCTATTAGAGCTCTTGGAATGAAAATGGCCGTTAACGATAGGGGCAATTGAAATTAGAGATTCGGTTGGTCTCAGTATAAATTGAGCCTTAAATTGATTTAGAGTTTGAAACTGAATTCAAGATGTATAGAACATTTTAAGGTTGGGAGATGACTGAAGTCGTATGGTTGGGAGTTTCTCTATGGATGGAACGTTTATTTGTACATGAGTACAACGTATGTGTAGGGGCTTTGTTAATAAACAATTGTTCGAAGAATTGTCTGTATAGACCGTGTTAATAGAACTTAGATTCCTGTTAGGAATTGTTGAATTTTGGTCGACAGTGAGTCGGTTGACTTTGGGTTGTAAAGGATATAGATTTCGGGGACGAAATCGTTTTAAGGTTGGGAGAATTGTAACACCCGGAAAATCCTCGTAAGTAATAATAGTCCTAATATTTCTTAATATTTTGACTTCTTAGATTATAAGTGATTTCCTAAGTAATTCCCGTAATTGTCACTTATTAATTGAGAACTCCCGATAGAAATCAGTAAGTTTATTCCTTAAGGAAAGAATTGAAAAATGGATAATAAAGTTAAATATTAGATTTTATGGATTAGTTGGATGGGTAATTTGAATACGAGTCCAACGGTTCTTTCCGGAGCAAAAACGGAGTTCTAACGAAGAAGTTACGGCTAAATCAGTGGAAGATGAGAAGTGTAGCAAACAGAACCCGGCGCCAATGGCTTGGCGCCGATGCATCGGCGCGGGTGATCGGCGCCGAATTCCTGACGTGCCAAAAGGGGGTTAAACCCACCTCTTTACCCTTAGTCATCAACCCTTTATACTTAGAACTCTCAAAAACGAATTTCACTACTGATCTTGCTCTCTCTCAGACGATTTCTTCATTCAACCTAAGGTAAGTTCAAATCTATTAAACTAAATCCAATCCAAGTAATTGTTATTTGAATCTTAACAATCAAACTTCAATTAGGGCTTGCATCATTCATCTTCTTGTTGGATAAATTAAGTTCAAGACTTCAAGTTTAGGGTTATTTCAATTGAAGATTAAAGGTGAGTAACTTGTATCTAATTGATTGTATTATACTTACTACCATACTTTATCTTGATTTTTGGTATTGATAGTGAGAAATCTTGATTAATAAGCTCTTAATGGTTAAGAGGGAAACAAGAAAAGTTCAAGTAAGTTATGGTGGATTTATTGTGTTTTATTACTTAGAATGCCATGGTAAATGTTAGTGTTAAAGGTTTGGGTTTGATTATACTTCATTGGTATGTGATTTTGATGATGGCTTAATATACGTCTTAATGAAGTAATGATGGCTTAATGGTCAAAATGGATTAATTGTGGTTATTATTTAGTATGCCATGATAAATGTTGATGTTAAGAGTTTGGTTTGATTATATATCAATGGTATGTGAAATTGAGATGATGGCCTAATAGATGTCTTAATGATGAACTGATGGCTTAATGGTCCTAATGGACTTATTCTTGAATTGTAAACATGGTGGTTTATTACTGAATTCTTATGGAATGTGAATTAATACATGTGGATGTATGTGAACTACATGGAAGTAGTATGGATTATGATAAATGGTTGGACCATTGCTAAAGTGCTTAATATGCTTTGAATCTTATTTGGAGTAACATATTTGGTATTCACTTAATTGGAGGAGCACCTAGTAGGCATTGGAAGATATAATCATACATACCGTGGGGTAAGTGTATTTCGTTCATACCTTCGGATACCGTGGGGTTTTCCGTTGTGTTATGCCTTGTGACAATGCCGTGGGGTATCGATCAAGGTATATCTTCGATTATGATGTAACTGGGTAGCGATATGGACCTTCTCCATGGAATCCAATTTGTGAATGTATCGAATTGTTCTTCCTACATGTTATGATTATAATCTATGTATTATGTGTAAACCTCACTTAGGCTTTAAAAGCCTAACACTTGTTATGTGTTTTATGTGTTACAGATATTAGTAGTTCCGGACACAAGAAGGTCTAGAACGGGGTTGTGAGCATGGGATCATTGTTGGAGAGTTAAAGATTGGAAGATTGATAATAGAACTTTCCGACGTCCTTTTGATATTTGATTTGCTATAGTAGTGATCAAATAAGCTAGTGGTCCATTAGTAGTTATAATTAACTAGATCTTTGTAGTAATGGTTATGTAATGGTATTTATGAATACTTTTTCTTTAGCAATGAGTACCACTCTTCCGTTTTATGGAAGTTTTTGTTAACCCCTGTTTTGGGGGTGTTACAATATCTCTATGGGGATCTAAATTCAGAGATATAAAAGTGCTTGATGGCATTATACCAATATCAAGTAACTCTAAACCATGAAATGCGTTTACAATAAAATTGAAACACTCACTTTATAGATTAAAGCAATCTATGCGGATGTGGTATACCCGCCTAAGTGAATACTTGATTGGGAAATGATAAATAAGAACGATGAACTGTGCCCTTGCGTATTTATATAAGAAAACAAGTCCCAGATTTTTATAGTAGCTCTATATGTCGATGTTATGAACATAATAGACACTCTTGATGAAATAAGAGAAAACACAAGCTACTTGAAATCTGAATTTGAGATGAAAGATCGTGGGAAAACTTGGTTTTATCTATATACTTGAGCTACGACACCGAGTTTGTGGAATATTAATCCACCGATCCGCATATGTCTAGAAAATGATCAGGCGACCTAATATGGACAAAGCGCATCCGATTAGCACTCCCATGATCGGTCAAAGTGTTGGATATAAGGAAAGATCCATTCCGTCTAAAGGATGAGGACGAAGAGGTGTTAGGAGCTGGAATTCCATACCTAAGTACAATAGGCGCATTATTGTACTCAACATAATACACTTGACCGTATATTGTACTTCTCACTAAAATTGTCAACTAGATTTAGCTCAGCGCCAACGCAACGTCATTGGAATGATTTCAAATTAATCTTTTGGCACCATTGACGTGGGCTTATAATTTCCCTACGGATAAAAATGGATTGATAATGTAACTTCAATACCTACTTAGATTATGAGCGGCAAAAGTACTGGCTCTTATAGAAAAACACCAAACAATACCTTGGTATATATTTGCTGATATTAGGTATATGTTTGATTGATATAAAGGTTGTTCCCAAACTGGATAAGGAATTATCATATGAAACATGTCGATTGCTTGGAAGTAAACTAAGCAAACCCTTAATAGCTATCTTCTTATATTATCAACAATCTTACTCTCCATGAGACTATTCAAGAGTGTATATGGTTAAGGACTATCATTACACATATAAGAGGAGCTGGTAATTTTGAGTTTAACCACTATACAACTTGCATGTATGGAAATAGTGCATCATGTATTGAAGAAATGAAAGTAAGATATATCAAGGGTTATAACACAAAGCATATTTTGCTTAAGTTTTCATATAATCAATTATCCTCAAGATTCAAGTGAATTGAATAAGATGCGATGAAAATGTGACATGTTTGTTTACCAAATCAATACGTAAAACCATATTTGGGAAACATGTAGAAAGTATTAAAACGGAAATGTTTTAAACCTCCTTTGATTAATGCACGAATCAGGGGGGAGTGGTAGACAAAAGAGGGAGTCTACTATATATGTAATATTGGTATGTTGTGCTCTTTCCTTCAACCAAGGTTTTATTTTTCCCATTGGGTTTTTGTTCCTTGGTGTAAGGTTTTAGTGAGGCAACGGTTTATATACCATCATGTTTTCCTAACTCTCATGATTAATGTACAAATCTAAGAGAAAATTAGACTAAAGTAAAAGTCTATGTATTGGAAATAAGCTAGTGCGTTGTACTCTTTCCTTCGTCATATTTTTATTTTTTCCCACTGAGTTTTTATTTTGGCGTAAGGTTTTAACGAGGCAACAATTGTACACCTTCACTCCTTTGACTTGGCACAAGGGGGAGTGTTGTAGGATAAATGTGCCATCGTCTAAAGGATATGACGATAGAGATAGGGATAGAGATAGATTAGAATTTAAATGTCTTGTACTTATCTACTTGTAACTCATCCCTATATAAAGGGCTTATGATTAATGAGAATTACGATTCTTTCTCTCTACTCATTGTTGTTCTATTTCTCTTTTACTTTAACAGATAATTCATATTTTTTAGACTTGATTTATTAATTTTAATTGTAAATAATGTAACATGTGTAGTGTTTTTCTTTTCAGCGTGCAATAATATTGGATCTAGTGCACAATTGCTTTCTACTATTAGTATTTGCAATCTTTTCTTGACCAAATTTCATACACAATCGATAGGGACGAACTTCTATATTTGGCACTTACCCAAATTAAACCCCTTTTCTTTGACTTTTACTTTCTTATGTCACAAACTCCTAGTGGATTGTATAGTCAGTGGCGGATCCAGGGTTTTTGCATAGTGGGGTCCCTTTTAAGGTAGGTTAAAAGTCCGCAAAGTCGGTTGATGTGTTTTAGCCAAATTCTACGGTTTTAAGAGATTTTTGAAGTTTTTCGGTTGATTTCGAGAGTTTTTAAAGTTTTTTGTCGATTTCTAGGGATTTTTTCATTTTTTTGGTTGATTTCAAAAGATTTTTTTTTGTTTTTTTATTGATTTTGAAGTACTTTCTTTGGTTTTTTAACTAGTGGGGGGACATGCAAAAAATCACTGGAGGGACACCATGCTATAACGCTAAAAAATAATTATTTTTACACTAAAAAAATCATATTTTTTTTATTTTAGTGGGGGGATGGGACCCCCTTTTCTAAGCTGCATCCGCCACTGTGTATAGTATTTTTTTTGACTCTTTTGCATTTTGTAGTCCAATACTCCAATGGCTCATTCATTTGTTTGTTCTACCATTTACAAAAAAATAGAAAGCAAAAAAAAACTAAAATTATTGTTCTGTCTTGAATTATCAGTATACCTACAGGCTACAATTCGATAACGGTCACATAAATTAATTTGATCACACAATGGAGATCGATGGTGGAATGAATAATAAGGTGGCCGACAATTGGTGTTGTGGAATAAGACGAGACATTTTTATGATGGCAAATTTATTGTAAAGACGTAACGAGACATTTACAACTTGTTCTAGATGTTGATGTGATCCATTGATGTAATCCCACCTCACTAGCAAGTTGCCAAGACTTGGACCATGGTTCTAACTTCTAACTAGTGGGATTAGTTTAAACATATGATATTTAAGTTTGAAAATCATTTGATAGTGATACAGAGAGAATTCAAGGGTTATTAACGTGTTTCTTCTATCTTTGGAAGACAAGAAAAAGAGCTCGAAAAAGACTCGGAATTTGACATCGAAGAAAGATCAAACAGAGACTTACGCGACTAGCCACGCGGCCTGAAGCCGCGAGCCAAACCGCGCTCCCCCTGGTCCTTCAGCTCTCTTTCTCGTTTCTGATTTGCTTTAAGAGTTAGTTTCTTTTTACAATAAGGATTTATCTTTAGGATAATTATTATTATTAGGATTATTATTTAGTTTCATTTTTATTAATTATTTAAATAGTTCCCTAGTTGGTTTAGGATTAAGATTAGTTTGAATAGTTATCTTAATTAGTTTAGTATAAATAGGACTATTAGGTTTCATTGTTTTGGAATTCAAGTATTATTGATTAATAAAGTTATCTTTTAGAGTTTTATCTCTAGTTTAAGAGTTTTCTCTTATTTTCCGGGTTCTACGTTTGTAAACTCGTTCATCTTTTTGGATTTGACGCTTGTCGATCCATTCCACGCATTCCTACTACGTCAGATAGGTTTATCTAAGATAGTAATCGGTGAATCATATCATATATATAATAGGATAGGATATTGTTAGTTTATTATGTGTTCTAATTTTCTAAAACAAGTCCAAAAAATGGCTAGAATTAAAAACAAATATTTTCTTGTCGATAAATCATGTTAATTTTTTATTTATCCATAATTGTTTCTAGAGTTATTATTTTATCTTCCATGCTTGAAACAAATATTAAATACAATTACTATATTTTATGCTTGTAACTATTGATCAATTCAATCTAAAATTTGGAAATGATCTTATATGCTACTAATGTATATATACAAACTCGAAAAAACGTACTTGCAATGCAATTGTACTCATCTCATTCGTTTTTTCATTTATAATCTAATCAAGATTCTAAATGGTGTGCGGCGTGGCGTGGCGGCGAGGTCAAACCTCAAGCCTTAGGAGCCATGGCGAAGCCATGACGTTTTCAAGGCGTGACTTATGGCGTCAACTTTCTAATTCATATATAATATTATATATAAAAACTTATGTTTTGTAGTGTTTCTAATAAGCAAGTTACATTAGGTTATTTATCAAAAACTTGCAAATAAGACATTAAAAACGTAAAAAAAAAATTAAATATCTCATTACGATAAGTGCGCATTAGGCCATGGCGTGCCATGAGCTTAATGTGGCGTGACACACAAGCCTTGGTGTCATGGCACGCCATGGCGGCTGTACGGCGAGTTTTTTAGAAAAGTGAATCTAATTTTGTCTTGTATCCCTCCAACTATCAAATTCTAAGTTGGAAAGGTCCCATCGATTCCCAAAGAAGCACCCATAATCTCACCTCTAATGTTTTCTTCTCAATATTAGAGTTCAACTTACCAAATATATTTGTAGCCCACTTCTTCAAAGCCACTTTAACCTTAAGTCAGGCATATTACCATGAACAGGAGAATTCCAAACACTTTCAGCTATCGAATTAATCTCAGAATTTTGAATGCAAGAATCGAAGAACCTAAACGATTTTGGACCAACATATCTTGGTTTATCTTCCAAGAAAACGGGACAATGGTTAGAGACTTTTCTATCCAGAACTCTAGCCGAGAGGTTTTGGCCAAACACGCACCTGTCACGTTATCCGAAACGGGAATGTGTTGATCTTGTTGAACTTGGTGTCGGTGGGGCACATATATACTAGTGAACTTTCTAACGCAGAGAGGAATGTCAACCAAATTGTTCGAGTATTAAAAGTCAAGGCGTTCTTTGTAGTGAAATAACAGTTCAGTCTCTCATTACAGTTTCTCACCTCATTGAAATCTTCAAAAATAAATGAGTTTGCAATCATTGAGTTCTTTAAATGACTTAATTTGTCCCACATCATAGCTTTATGAGTCTCTGAATGAGACCCAAATACATTTACAGAAGTGAAAATGTCATCACTCCTTTTCCACATTCCAAAAACCATCAGGAATTCGTCCTCACCAAAAGAATACTTAGCGGTGAACATATTTATGTCCCAAATCAAAGCCAACCCCCAGGTTTTTCGTTCGCCTTAATAATTTACACATATTCGAAAGACTAAAAGCCCTCAAAAATAGCTAATCTACGACTCATGTATTACCAATTAACATTTAGGGGCCGTTTACCAACTCTTTCCGGGTAAGGGCTGTCCGGGTAAGAGTGCTGTCTCGGGTAAGTGCTGTCCCCGGTAAGTGCTATCCGGGTAAGAGTGTTTACGAAGTCTTTTTTGGTAAGTGCTTACCGACAAAAAATGACCATTTTAACTCTTTTATAATTATATTCTAAATTAAATGTAATTATTTCTATTACAAATCATTTAAGGGAAGAAAAAAGCAAACTTTAATGACTTCTCCTTCCACTGAGCACTTTTGTGGGTTTTTATTAAATATATCTATACTATCTTATAATGCAAATAACCCCCAAACTCTTAAAAACAACTTTTAAAACTACATGTACTGCTGTTTAAAGCATAAGTTCTTAAATTTTAGAGTGAGAAGATTAGAAGTGCTAAAGCTTTATACCACGCGTGAGGCTCTCATCATTGAATTACCAGCCTCTTCGTCTTCTCCCCTCCCCCAAAATCAGCTTTTACATACGTCTTCTCCCGTCAACCCAAAATCAGATTTGCTTTTCAGGTTCTAATTTGAATTCAAAATTCAAAACCTAAACCGAGTTCTGCTCTCTCTCTCCGTCGTCTCACTCTCCTCCCTCCGCCGCTACGTCCCTCTCCCTCGCTTCAGGCAAGTATTTTTCTGTTTGTACGTTGATTTCTCTTCCTTCTCATTCCTATTAGTGATTTGATCTGAGTAACAGTTTTAGGGTTTACTCATTTGATTGATTGATCGATTGTTATTATTAGGTGAATACGGGTTTGATTGTGTGTACTATCTTGAAACCCTACATTGTGTTGGATTCGTTGCTGATTTGGGTTTAATTTTTTGTTTCTCGATTCACTGAAATTAGGGGAGCGTTGAAGCATGAGCATCGATAACCCCGTTGAAGGGGAGTACTGTTGGAAGTGTTGCATGTCTGCCTTCGCTGTGATTCTCTATTCCTGAGACACTTCGCGATTGTAATGTCGGTGGTAAGTTTAACTTCAAGGTTACAACAGCTGTGACTTCCATTGAATACAATTGAACACGGTCAAATACTTTATCTAAGCTGTGAAATTTCTTTGTTCTTTCAACTATTTGTTTGTTTTCCTCTTTTTTCTTCTACTTAATTGGATCTCAAAGAGAACTGTAGGTGTTGTTGTCATACTTCACTACTCACACACTCCCCCAATTTTGAAATATATTTACCCCGAGGTTTTACCATGTTTGGTTTCAGGTTCATTTGAGAAAGATGATTATATTACCTGGAGTGTTATAAATCCAAATGAATTGGTTTCACTGCTCTACTCATTTAAGGTAACCATATCTTTTGTTACAATCATTTGTGCTCTCTCTCTCTCTCTCTCTCACACACACACACACAAACACAAACACAAACACAAACAACTGACAATGAACACAATAGAAGAAGCTTTTCCAGTTAGAGTGTTAAAAGCACCAGATTTTTTTGTTTGTTTAACCACTTTTATGTTTTGTTTAACCACTGCGTTGCTTAAACTGAAATATTTTTCTCATTCTTTTTGAGATAAATATTTTTATAAACTTTAGAGGTCCGAACTTTTGAAGCACAATGTAGATGGTAAGTTGTCGTGTTTGTCTTAAGATATTTTATCAATTTAACAGACAAGCTAGAAGGAATGTCAACTGAGCATAAGGACTTTTTATGGTAAAGGCCATAAATATCTTTTTAAACTGTGAAGACAAATTATTTTACAGCCTTTAACCTTTTTAGACAATATGTCAACTAGGATTTTTTTTGGTATTGATGTTTTTCATTCTTGCTATAAGGAATAGAATCGAGATGAAAAGCTGCGTATTTGATAGAGCTATAGGATTAAGTGAGATTTAATATTATTTTTATGATTTTAAACTGATTGTGATCTTTAATTGCTCTCTTTGAAAGATGGTGCTTGAGTGCTTCTATGATGTGTCTCGAATGATGATATTTCTTTTTTGTACAATGATTCTTGATCCTTGTTTTCGTTACTATTTTTTTTCTCGTTTATAGTGCGTAGGCCTTCAAAATATGATACCCGACGGTGGTGTTTACAATGCTTGCTCATGCTCGTCTTTTGAGCCGAACTGGTACCTTTTCAAATCGAGTCGAGGTGTGAAACTCGACATTGTTGCATGCGGGATCTTGTGGGAGCATCTTATCGAGTTAGTACCTTTTCAAATCATATATTTATCTCGAACTATAAATGATTCTATGAGTTTATCTTGCTCATTTTAGCATAATCTTGATTTTAGTAGGATTGCTTTATAATCTGGCTTGAAGCCTTGAAGTATGTTAGATCTTCTGAAAGCCTTTGCTAAATGGGTTTCTTAATAATAACATACATATTTGATCCGGACAACATTTGCTGGATTTCTTTTTTCAAAATTTTATACCAAGGAACTATTATCAACAATATGTTATTCAAATCATATTAGATCAAACATCAAAGAACTATTATCTACAATATGTTATTGATTGATGCTTGTATTTTGTTACCAACTCTTTGCACATGACGTAGATTTTTCTAAATATCGAAACTGACCATCTTCTATTTGCTTATGATGTGTTGAAATTATTTGTTAAACCTTGATTTCTTCAGTGACATGGCTCTGTTTGTTCTTCACAATGACTATATTCTAACCAGCCTTATGAGTCAAGTTTGGTTTGATTTAGCAGCTATACTTGCTAAAGCCGTCGGTTGCTTCTCATATTCTGGTTGCACATCATAACTCAAGGTATCTTTGTCGAAACCTAAAATCTACCGTTAGATGGCCATTGATGTCGTGGTGTGGGCCAAATACTTCTAAGTTTGTTGTTGCTGCCTCGATTGATGCTGATTCAACGAAGAAAAACGTTGAAGGGTAATCACTTGTACTATCCATAACTTCTTTATCCATACTTCATGGCCTTTATTACACATTGCTACTTGTTCTTAGTGATAATCTCTCTTTTGTTGTAGTAATAACATCCTTCATCTACTGGATAGGCATAACAAGGGCCAAGAATCTTGGTAAGAGGCATAATAAGGACTTCTAATCTTTCTTTTTTCTTTATAATGCATCACAGACTTTTATGAATAGTAGAGTTCTCTTTATGGACTTCTAATTTATATTGATATATATGCTTATTAGCTTGAAATGTGATTTGATATTTGTTTGGTGAACAGAAAGAGCAATTCAGCATCAGCTAAGCCATACAAGAGGACTCCACCAAGATAAGATCTCATCTCTGGATGTATGATACCTTATATTTTCGTCTTTTTTTGTTTTTTATTTTAATTTCTCAATGTTTATGGTACACTGGGCTCCTTCCTGCTTTACATTCTGAACTCAATGTTACTGTTTAATATTACTTTGGATTTCGTTGATAACTCTGCCTTCTTTATCAACCCCCTTTTGATATCTACCATGATTCCATTAAGGTTTCTAGCAGTTCTACTGTTACTGTTGGTATAAGCAGTTTCATGAAAAACTTTGGATTTGTTTTAAAGTTTGAATGTGTATGAAAGGAATATTGATTTTGTTCAGTTTTCTGGTCCTCATGGAATGGAAATATCATCTTAACATTGTCTGATTGTTATATATGAAGCTTTAATAAAATGTTTTCCTATGTTTTGATGCTTTGTGAATTAAGTTTAAAAGCATGTATCAAATGGAAGTAGTTATTTATCCTTTTTGTTTTAATCTCAATCATAGGCAATGTAATCAATCTTGGGAATGTTTTCTAGATTGATGTTTACTCAGCCTAAATGGGTGCAACCATTGACAATACCCCCTTCTCAGGCTTGAAACAACAACAGTGTCGGAGTTGTTCGATGGTAATTATCTTATTCAAGTGTATGTTTAACAACTGTGTTTATGTAACTCTGATCTGGTTGCTTTCTTTTTGCACGATAGATGCCTATTTTTAAGATCTTTTATGTTATGTTTTAATATTGTTTAATTAAACTTCTTTGGAATGAGTGTTTATCTGTTGTAATCGGTATTCTCGCTTGCATTTATTCAAGACTTACACCCCGCCGCATTGCGCGGGTACACAACTAGTATATATTTAATAAAATATATTGATTTTTGAGTAAATTATGATTTTGTGGGTTTTTATTAAATACAAACCAAAGCCACTGGGTGCTTTCTTGTGGGATTATTGGCCACTGTTTGTTTTGGTGAGTGGCTTTGGTTTGTATTGTGAGCTCTTATTAATAATATTATCTTCTTGTTGTGCAAAAAAAACGATCGGCTGTAGAAAACCCTAATCGCAAAAAGGGCAAAGTGTGTAGAAACGAAATCTGACCCGGTTAAGCATGATTTTGGTGCTGGCTCGGTAAGATCACAGTCAGCTTCTCGGTCAGATCTCGGTCAGATCCAGAACTTGGTAAACGCTCTGACTGCTGACCGGGTCAGATGTGCTGACCGAGTCAGCCCGATCAGCAGCTAGTAAACAGGCCCTTAGTTTCCTAGATACCTACTAGATTAGAATTTTCAGACATGCAAATTTCCTTTAACCACTATCTCTTAGAAATTGATGCAAGCCCTCTAATATTTAAGGTCACGGTCTTCATAATCACAAAAAGATGAATATAAATAAAAAGAAGTCTCTAAGCATATTGGGCATCATCTTGACGAGAAGACTGTTGGACATAGTGTCCAGAGTCATTAACTATTGGTAATATTTCTAATAATAGCAGAGTCCTTTTGGGTTGCCCTTAAGACCTAAATAACAATCAGAAGAATGAAAGTGAGTTAAAGTAGTTAGTTTATTAATTTGTCATTTGATGATAAATTAATTATAAGCTACAATATAATTAATTGGATTAATTATAGGGACTAAATGATAATTGGTTAAACGAGTTTTTTAACAAGCTTATCGTTTCAAGGGGGCTAGGTGCAAATAAGGGGATTATAAATAAACTACTAGGGATCAAACCCTAATGAGTTTTTTGATCAATCTCTCTCTCTATTGAGGCCGTAACCTCCCCTCTCCTCCCTCCCAAAATCGTAAACCCTAAATAAGGGTTTAGGGTTTAAAGCTTCAATCTTGATTGTTGGTTTGGTGTTCTTAAGTGTGAGCCACTAGAGGGATTCACACTATTGATCCTTGACATCCAAGAAGCAAGAACAAGGTTAATTCATCTTTGTGTTTTCGACAATCACAAGAAACAAGTAAGTGTTCTTGATTCTTTCTATTGTAGTTAATCATCTAGAACGTATGCATCTTTATAAGTTGTTTGTTTGTATTGCCATGGATGATTCAATTCTAAATATGCTTCCGTTGCCTATATCATGTGGTAGTACGGTTTAACAAAACCTTTCAGTGGTATCAGAGCCAGGTTCTTAGATTTTAGCTCAATAGCTTAAAATTCGTATTGAATTTTCTGGAAAACGCAACGAGCCGTTTTATCAATTACCGGAGTTTGGACCGTCGGATCGTCGCGTTTTTTGGACAGTAGTTTCACGACATTCTGTTTTACCTTCTGGACGGTTGGATTAATCGTTTGAGGTCCAGAAGGCACCTGTTTTATTTTCGACATAGTGCAGTAAGTTTGTGGCCATTGAATTGCTTAATCCCTAAGTTAGGGTTTCATGGTCATAACCTCAAAAGCTATAATTTTGGAAACTGAAAAAAAAATTCTTGCTTGCATGAAAAAGTTTCTATTTTTAGCGATTAAAGTTTTATTGGTATCCCTAAAGGGTATAGGGTAGTAGTCGTTTTTTATGCATGTTATACCATAATTGTGTATGGCGTAGTAGTCGTTTTATTTGTGCATGTTACACCATAATTATGTATGGCTAGTTTCCTAACTTGCCTAAGGAAAAACACATCAATAATAAGCTTTGGAAAATATTGAATGGATAATCTTAAATTGAATAGATAATCCTAATTATGTATGGCTAGTTTCCTAACTTGCCTAAGAAAACACATCAATAATAAGCTATGGCAAATATCGAATGGATAATCTTGAATTGAATAAGATAATCTTAAATACATTCTTACAATAAGCAAATATTGTAAGATAAACATTGACATTATTTATATAGTGAATATAATTTATATGTCAAATATTCACATTAATTATTAGCATGTGTCCTCACATGTTTAATTGGAATCAAATATGGAAACAACTATATTAATTGTTAAATATGTGCTCACATGGTTAATTAGAATTAATTGGATAATCATAATTTTAAATTGTTTAAAATTTCATTCAATTTTTTATATATATATTAGACCTCAATTATATATATGATTAAATAATACATTGATAGTCAAACCGAGACTAGACGTACTCACTATAAACACTCTAAGGGGGTTTAAGGAGGTTACCTATAATATGGTTACCGAATGAGTCAAGGGTTTTTAAAACGCCATGCGTTACCAAACTCACCGCCTCTTGTGTGGACTAGTGGAATTACCGAAAAGGTTTGATAGGTCAATGTGACAAGTTAAAAGTATTAACTATGAAGTATAAAACGAAAATCCCGTTTTAGATATACTAAGAAATGTGAAAGTCGTATGCTACCCATGATGAAGAACACACATAATCTTATAGTTTGTTAACGGAGCGTGTGCGGTTTGCCGGCACGTTAATGTGAAACTATAGTTGAAAATGATGTGGCGCTCATGATTCTCAAGCGTACTTGAGCCGAGGGGTCCATGTGTTTTTCCATGGTCGATTCACTATCTTGTTTGTGATCCTCGGCATCCTAGTCACAAAAGGAAGATAAGCATAATCGAGATTAACATGCCATTGACATAAGTCAATGAATCTCAAAAGACCTAGGAGTTTCATAGTGAATGAAATTAACAAATATCATTTGTTTACCTAAAATAACCGTGTGATGTGATTACGGCATCCCTTTTCACATCATAAGATAAAATATGGATCCTAGCCTTGTTAAATATTTTTGGAAAATTATTTTAAGGGTTAAATATCAAACTAACAAAAAATCTATATCTACAGATGGCTGAAAATAATCCTCCTCCTCCTTCTCACTCAACATCCAACCTTACGTTACTCTCTATCCTAAGTAAAGATAAACTAACTGGGCCAAACTACTTGGATTGGATTCGTGCCTTGAGAATTGCCTTGAGGTACGAAGACAAAGACTATTTGCTCGACGAGGATCTTCCTATACTTAATGATGATGCAAGCCCTGAAGCAGTAACTGAATACAATAAGCAATTCGCGGAATCCACAAAAGTCGCGTGTCTCATGTTGGCGTCCATGTCCCCGGAACTTCAAAAGAGTTTCGAGAACATGGGGGCGTTTGAACTAAATGAGCAGCTTCGTGAAATGTTTCAGGAGCAAGCGAGGCAAGAAAGGTTCCAAGTCGTAAAATCGCTTATGGAATGTAAGCAACAGGACGGTGCCCCTGTATGTGCGCATGTGCAAAAGATGAAAGCGTACATTGACAGGTTAGGCAATCTAGGTGTCGATTTCCCAAGAGAGCTTGCCATTGACATGGTGCTAAACTCTCTTAGTGGGGCATATAAACAGTTCATAGTGAACTTCAATATGAATAATATGGACAAGACCTTGATGGAGCTCCATGGCATGTTGAGATCTGCTGAAGCAAGTATGGGTAAGACCCAAAGTGGTCACTCAACTGCTCTCGTCCTGGCCATTAGGGAAGGTGGCTATAAGAAGAAGAAAGTTTCTCATCCCAAAGGGAAGGGAAAGGCTAAAGTTGTTCCACACAACCAAGGCCTTAAGAGAAAAGCTGATTCTTCTGACATACCACCCATAAGTGACCCTAAAGAGGCCATATGCTTTTACTGTCAAGGAAAGGGCCATTGGAAGAGAAGCTGCCCAAAATATCTGGAGGACTTGAAAATGAACAAGGTTAAAGGGTGTGGCACCTCAGGTATTTTTACAATTGAACTCCATAGTACTTCGATTTCTAACTCTTGGGTCCTTGATACGGGATGTGGTACTCACATTTGCTCTAATTTTCAAGGACTAAAGGGAAGTAGGACGTTGAAGCATGGGGAGCTGAATCTGATCATGGGAAACATGATGACTGCCGCTGTTACCAAGATTGGAGATTTTGAGCTCGTGCTTAGTAGTGGTTTTTCAATAAAGTTATTAGATTGTTGCTACTCGCCAGAAATGGCTCAAAACATTATTTCTTTTCATGCATTGTACAAGGATGATTTTGAATTTCAATTTGATAATAATGATGGTTGCATTTTGGTTTATAAACATGGTTGTTTTTATTTTAAAGCCTCTCCTTGTAATGGTGTGTATGAAAGTGTGATTTGTGTTGGTAGAAATAATAATAACTTAACTCTAAATGTTGGTTCCTCCAATAGTGAATTGGATAAATCATCGTTATGGCATCATCGTCTTGGCCACATAAACAAGAAACGCATCGCCAAGCTCCAATCGGACGGGGTCTTGGAACCATTTGACTTAAAGTCTGATGAAGTATGCGAGTCTTGTTTACTTGGCAAGATGACGAAAGCACCTTTCAAAGGAAAAATGGAAAGGGGTAAGGATCTGTTGGACTTAATCCACACAGATGTATGTGGACCATTCAGATCTGCCACAGGAAATGGTGAAAGATACTTTGTTACCTTTACTGACGATTTCAATAGATATGGATTTATCTATCTGATGAAAAACAAATCGGACACCTTTGAAGTGTTCAAAGGATTCAAAAACGAAGTAGAAAACCAACTGGGCAAGAAGATCAAGATGCTCCGATCCGACAGGGGTGGAGAATACTTGAGTCATGAATTCTACGACTATCTAAGGGATTGTGGAATAGTTTCGCAATTATCTCCTCCCAGAACACCACAACTCAATAGTGTTGCTGAAAGAAGAAATCGAACGCTACTTGATATGGTTCGGTCCATGATGAGTCGTGCTACACTTCCAATATCGTTCTGGGGCTATGCCTTAGAAACTGCAGCTCATATCTTAAACCTCGTTCCAACTAAGAAGGTTGCAAAGACACCCTCTGAAATGTGGACTGGGACTCGTCCCTCGTTGGCACATATAAAGGTCTGGGGTTGTGAAGTCTTCGTTCGACGCAAAACTAACGACAAGCTAGAACCTAGAGCAGAGAAGTGTCGGTTCATTGGTTATCCCTACAAATCCTTTGGATATATATTTTACAAACCTTCGGAGAACAGAGTGTTTGTAGCTAGAAGGGGAGTCTTCCAAGAAAGGGAGCTCATTTCCAAAAGGGATAGTGGGACCAACATTGATCTTGAAGAAATTCAAGAAACAACCAATGATGAACCTATAGTTGACACTAGCCCTCAACATGAGGTTGAACCACCTGTTGAGGAAACTAACATACCTCCACCACCTCTTCGCAGAACTAGTAGAGTTAGTCAACCTCCTGAGTTTTATTATGGTTTTCATATTACAAAGGAAGGAGACACACTAGTCAATGATAAAACATTTGATAGTGCAGATGAACCATCCAACTACGAGGAAGCGATGGCAGGCCCTGAGGCTTCCAAATGGAAAGAGGCCATGGAAAGCGAGATTCAATCTATGTACGATAACCAAGTTTGGAAATTGGTTGATCACACACCAGGTCGCAAGACAGTTGGGTGTAAGTGGACCTTCAAAAAGAAGACCGACATGGATGGGAATGTGCACACATTCAAGGCTAGACTGGTTGCAAAAGGTTACACTCAAACTCAAGGAATTGATTATGATGAAACCTTCTCACCAGTGGCAAAGATCAAGTCTATCAGGATATTGCTTGCCATAGCTGCATTTCATGACTATGAAGTATGGCAAATGGATGTAAAAACCGCTTTCCTCAATGGGAAACTTGATGAGGATGTGTATATGGAACAACCTGAAGGTTTTGTACATACCGAGTATCCAGATAAAGTGTGTAAGCTTGAAAGATCCATTTATGGACTTAAACAAGCGTCTCGTAGCTGGAATCTTTGTTTTCATGAAAAGGTCAAGGAGTTTGGATTTTCTCGAAGCGAAGATGAGTCCTGCGTATATGTTAAGGCTAGTGGGAGTAATGTTGTATTTCTAGTCTTGTATGTTGATGACATACTACTCATAGGAAACAATATTCCGATGTTGCAAGATGTAAAGGTCTGGCTCGGGAAATGTTTCGCTATGAAAGATTTGGGAAATGCAGCATACATACTTGGAATAAGAATTTATCGAGATAGAACCAAGCGTTTAATTGGACTTAGTCAAAGTACATATTTGGATAAGATATTGAAGAAATTCAATACGAGTGAATCCAAGAAAGGGTATTTGCCCATGCAACATGGCATAAGATTGAGTAAAGATCAATGTCCCAGCACTAGTAAAGAACTGGACAGAATGAGTCGAATTCCATATGCATCTGCTATAGGATCGATCATGTATGCCATGACATGTACTAGACCCGATGTCTCATTTGCTTTAAGCGTGGTGAGTAGAGTGCCGACTAAAGAGAATCCGGCGGATCCTTTCACGAAAGCGTTAACTCGACCCAAACATGAGTATGATACTGAAGCCATAGGTGTTAGAATTATCAATATACCTTGAATGTTTTAGTTGTTAGTTTGATGTATTGAAAACGTAATAAATTGTATTTGATTTGGAGATTATTATATGGAGATTATAATATATGCTGGATTGCGTCCATTTACATTTAATTTATTATCGTGTTTCCATTTTGCATGTTTAGAACCAACTTCCTGAGTATTAATTTACTCAAACCTCCACAGTCAGTCATACTCCTGGAAGTAAGTAGTGATTCAAGACTGTCATGAAGTGTCGAAAGCATAGAGAATGCAACTAACACTCATGGGTACCTAATAGTGATTTGGGTATTGGAACGACCCGCACTCAAAAGTTTACTTCATGGATTAAGTCAGAGTAATTTTGAGATGATAATATTTTATGTTCTTCAAACAGAGATGCATAGAGTTTTGCTCTAGGATTCTGTTATGCTTTGGTGTGCTCCAACGTTGACCGTGACTGACAGTTATACAGGGTATGTCCATGTATAATATGATGAATAGAAATGAACTGTGTAGTCGAAGTTTATTTGTTCCTTTCGCCTAAATAGGAGAAGCGATATCCATGGGCCCCTCGATGATTTTGTGTTGATACTAAGTGTTTGGCCAAACCCTGACTAGAATTGATGTGTTCAATTGAGTAGTCTGATGAATTCAACACATATCAGAAATCGGGAAACATAATCTTGATCCATGAGATAGACATTTATCCATGTCTCAGGTTCATATGATATATTGTAGAACAAAGGAACATTAAATCACTTATCTTAGGACCGAATCTTTATCAGAGTTCGGCAGCTGCATTGGATGGCTTGCTCTCTGCTGATTATTTGAAAGCGTTAAACCAAATAGAGTTAATAACTTGTCCAAGTGGGAGACTGTTGGACATAGTGTCCAGAGTCATTAACTATTGGTAATATTTCTAATAATAGCATGGTCCTTTTGGGTTGCCCTTAAGACCAAAATAACAATCAGGAGAATGAAAGGGAGTTAAAGTAGTTAGTTTATTAATTTGTCATTTGATGATAAATTAATTATAAGCTACAATATAATTAATTGGATTAATTATAGGGACTAAATGATAATTGGTTAAACGAGTTTTTTTAACAAGCTTATCGTTTCAAGGGGGATAGGTGCAAATAAGGGGATTATAAATAAACTACTAGGGATCAAACCCTAATGAGTTTTTTTATCAATCTCTCTCTCTATTGAGGCCGTAACCTCCCCTCTCCTCCCTCCCAAAATCGTAAACCCTAAATAAGGGTTTAGGGTTTAAAGCTTCAATCTTGATTGTTGGTTTGATGTTCTTAAGTGTGAGTCACTAGAGGGATTCACACTATTGATCATTGACATCCAAGAAGCAAGAACAAGGTTAATTCATCTTTGTGTTTTCGACAATCACAAGAAACAAGTAAGTGTTCTTGATTCTTTCTATTGTAGTTAATCATCTAGAACGTATGCATCTTTATAAGTTGTTTGTTTGTATTGCCATGGATGATTCAATTCTAAATATGCTTCCGTTGCCTATATCATGTGGTAGTACGGTTTAACAAAAACCTTTCAAAGACAACTTTGCAAGTAGCATCTTTATTCTAGTTAAAACCAATGAGGAAACCCACTTCTTGCAATCTGATGAATTTTTTTGTCACTAAGGATAGCGATGGATAGACCACAAACCTAATCCCTCACAGATCTGTCACTAAGCCGTCGATAAAGGCCATTGCTAATTCGTATATGTCGGTAATCCAACGAAGCTTATAAGAAGTACTATACAGTTCACGCTCCTCATCGCGAGCAGCAACAGTGATTGTGAGACAAAATCCGACCATCTACGATGACATCGGGATGAGGCAGCTGCAACCCTGTTGTATAATATGTGATAGTTTTATCGGATTATGGTTTAATGTAATAACAATAATTTTGTTAACATTCTATACCATAGATACAAGCAATTGTATGTAAAAGTCGTAAATGATATTGTACTCATGTGTATGGAATAAGAGATGAGGGCTCGTTTCCCTCGATTGTTCGAAGATGGAATTCCGGGGACGGAATTCTTTTGAGGGGAGGATGATGTAATAACCGTGTTCTTATTATGATTAAATGCGAGTTTTGGGGTGAGAAGTGTGAAAAAGGGAAATGTTTGGTGTGCTTGTGGTAAGGTATAAATGGGTGAAAAAACCCTAGGGATTCTAAATCTCTCAAGAATACTGTACGCGGCTGAGGTGCGATTGTGGGTGCAGAAGCAAGAAATCAAGCAATTCAGAGCTCTTCAAATTGGGTGTGTGTGGAGCTTTCTTGCAAGGTAATCTCCATCTCTTGTTAATTTTAATGTAAGCAGAGTCTAGAATTTATGAGTTTGAAGTCTTGTCAGCCTTGGGAGGAAGAAGAAGAAATGGAGCCTCTGTGTGTTTTTCCAAATGGATTTAATGTAAGAGATTGGATCATTTAGCTTACTAAATCATCTGATATTGGTGTCTCCTTAATCCTATTAGTTTGACATCAAATTGGGACTGTGTGGAATGGCCGATTAGGGTGTGTGGGTTTTTCGTAGCTCGATAAGGAAAACCCAGAAGCCCGGAGTTGAGAGAGTCCGGAACACCTAGGAACCGGAACCTTGGGACCGGAACCGATGGGAACCGGAATCCGGATAGATCCAGAATGCGTTAGATCCGAAATCCAAAGGATCCGAAATTTAGGGAATGGGCCGAATGGATCCGGAATTTAGTGATTGGGCCGAATGGATCAGGAATCCAAAGGATCTAGAATTTAGTGATTTGGGCCGTATGGATCCGGAATCCAAAGGATCCGGAATGGTTTTGGGTCCGGGACTTAGGATCCGGAAGTGGGGTCCGGAACCCGGGTATTTTCAAGTTAGTAAAATTCGAGTTAGTAAAATTCGAGTGTGTCAGAGTCTTATCTGGAATTGTGTGTTGGGTCCAAATGTAGGTGCGAGTAGAGACAATTGGTTGCGAGTAAGAATTTCCTAGCAAGGACTTCAGGTGAGTTTTTCTAAACCAAAGCTTGATGGTACTTGTTGTTTACTCGTACATATATACTTGTTATTGTGTGGTTGCATATGGAGTATTTATGCATAATTTAAAATTGATGGTGTGATGTACATAGGGGTGTGTCCCATATGGATTATTTGAACGGACTTGGTCTGTTCTTAAGGGCGGGTGTGTGCCCTAGATCAGGTCACAGGTGTGTGTGTGACCAAGTAGGAATTCCAGTTATATGTGTGTGGATGTTGATTTGCAAAACTAATTATTGCTTAATGTATTCGCGAACTCTTTCAAATACTATTTGTGGTGTAAAAGTTAATTGAGGGATCTCACTAGACCTTGTGGTCTAACCCTCGCATTTTCAAAACTGAAATCCTTTTCAGGTAAGCAGGTTAGAGAAAGTTCAGCTAGTGGGAAGGAGAAGATATGAGCGCGGGCGTATTTTAGTGGCACTAGAGGACTTTCCCTTTGCAATTAATAAATAGATGTTCTCAGTTATAATTAGGGTTTATTCCGCAAACCCAAGTTTTGAATTTTGACTTTGTGAGATTGTGGGCCTTGTTTGGCAGTTTAATTTAAATTTTGATGTCTTGTTTTGACTAAATTTGGAGTGGGTTGTTACAGTTGGTATCAGAGCGCTAGTTTAAGAGATTTAGGTGACCGGATGGGCCTAAACTTAAACCATAGGACTAGGGAGTACAACTGAGAAAGTAGGAAGGCCTAGGAAGACCTCACTGGGAAAAGTGAATAATAGGGTAGTGAGCACTATCATGTAAGGTAAGTTCGGAATTACACCTAGCCAGTGTAATTGTGAATTTACAGGTGCATGATGGTGCTTATTCTTGCCTTGTTATTTTGGGATTGTTGTTAAGCTATGTTATGGTGTGATGTTTCAGTATTCGAGAATTTCAGAGCAAAGTTTGAGAAGTAGATCTGTGCCAGTTGTGGGCATTGTGCCAGTTGCTGGGGAAATCCGCATGGAGGAGATTCTAGAGGATGGACCAGTGAATCCTCCGAGGCAGACGGCTACCCGCAGAAGAGGCAGAGGCCGTGGAAGGGCACCCCGACGAGCTGCCACCCAGGCAGTAGGAACTGGTGTGGTGACACGAGGTGGGAAGAAAGCGCCGACCGTCCGTCGGACTAAGAGTGCGGGAGCACCGGAGGTGCGCGATCCGACCCAAACCAATAGCACCGCTTCGGTGAGGGGGAGCCAGTCAAAGAGCCTGAGGAAAAACCATAACCAGGATTTTGTGACTGACGAGAAATTTACCGCTGAGATGGGCAAATTGCAAGAGACTTTGCAAGCATTGTTAAAGCATCGAACTGGGTCGACATCGGAGGGGCAGACTAATAGTGGGAATGCAACTGAGACGGAAGCGTCTAGATTACCTACAACTGAAATGGGAGATCACTCCCAAGTGACCCCGTTTGTGGCAGGAGAGTCAAAGTCAGTAAAGGGGTGTACCTTCAAAACCTTCGTATCCTGCAAGCCTCTATCTTTCAGTGGGGAAGGTAATCCGGTACTGGCGATGAGATGGGTTCGTGAGATGGAGCTGGCGCTCGACACAAGCAAATGTGCTGAAGGAGATAAAGTGTTGTTTGCTATGTCAATGCTGAAGGCAGACGCAATCTTTTGGTGGGATGTTGAGACAGGAGGTAAGGGTTTGGAAGTGGCGAAGACAACATCATGGGAAACGTTCACTAGAAGGTTTAAGGCACAGTTTTGCTCGTTGGTGGCGATAAAGAAATTGGAAGAAGAGTTTCTGGGGCTTGAGCAGGGGTCGATGACCGTGCAAGAATACACCTCTAAGTTCATTGAGAAGGCACGATTTGCTGAGGTATATGTGCCTACTGAGGAAAGACACGTTGAAAGGTATGTTTTGGGGCTGAAGAGCAGCATAAGGGAGTTGGTGCAGAATCGTGGCCCCGCAACATTTCAGGCGGCGGTCGACGTGGCAGAGCTAACTGAGAAAGAAAAGAATCGGCAGATGGCGGAAAGGAGTGTGGATAAGAGAAAGTGGGATGGACCCGTTCGAGACGCGAAGAGGTCTAAGGTCTCTAAACCCGTGCTACGGGTGGGACCGAGGTTTAGTGATAGACCATGTGGGAAGTGTAACAAGGTGCACCGTAGGGAGTGTTTCTTTGAACCTGATGGTTGTTATAAGTGTGGGAAACTGAGGCACCTGGCGCGAGAGTGTTCTAACCCGAGAGCGTGTTATTTGTGTGGCTCTCCAGATCATATCAAACCTGATTGCCCGCAGTTGAGAAAGGGATATTTGGGTGGTTTTGGTGGAAGTCAGGGAGGAAGGGGTGGAGAGAGGAAAGCGGAACCAGCTCGAGCGAGAGCTAGAGCTTTCCACATGTCGGCGGAGGAGGCGGTTGATGTGCGTGACGTGGTAACATGTACATTTCTTGTTAATTCGAAACTCGCTAAAGTGTTGTTTGATTCGGATGCAAACCGTTCATTTGTATCGCCGGTCTTTGCTCGGTGTCTGCATGTGATACCTAAGCGGTTAGAGTGTGGTTTTGAAGTAGAGATTGCAGACGATAGTCGTGTCTTGGTGGGGGAAGTGTATGAGGGGTGTAGTATCGAAGTAGAGGGCCACACTTTTCCTTTGTGTTTATATCCGATGGGTATGGGAGAGCTTGATATTGTGGTGGGGATGGATTGGTTGGCTAGTAATAGTGCTAGCATTGTGTGCAATAAGAAGATGATTCGTATCGCGTTGCCGGATAAGTCTGAGGTAGTAATCTATGGGGATAGGCGTGAGCGTAAGTCCTGCCTTATCTCGGTGATGAAGGCGATACATTGTTTGGAGAAGGGGTGTCAGGGATTTCTAGCGTATGTGTTAGACGCTAAAAAAAGAGAAGAAGGGAATAAAAGATGTTCCTGTGGTGAGTGAGTTCCCGGAGGTATTTCCGGATGACCTGACGAGTTTACCCCCGGATCGTCAGGTCGAGTTTAGAACTGAATTGATGCCTGGCGCGACACCGATAGCGCGTGCGCCATATCGGTTAGCACCGGCAGAGATGAAGGAAATGATGACACGGTTGCAGGAGTTGTTGGATAAGGGATTCATACGCCCTAGTTCATCACCCTGGGGAGCGCCGGTACTTTTTGTCAAGAAGAAAGATGGATCGATGCGGATGTGCATTGATTATCGAAAACTTAATAAGGTGACGATCAAGAATAAGTACACGCTTCCGAGGATCGACGATCTGTTTGATCAGTTGCAAGGGGCAAATTTCTTCTCGAAAATAGATTTGAGATCCGGTTATCACCAGTTGAAGGTAAGGGACGAAGATGTGCCGAAGACGGCTTTTCGCACGAGGTACGGGCATTACTAGTTTCTTGTCATGCCCTTTGGGTTGACTAATGCACCGACGGTATTCATGGATTTAATGAATCGGGTGTGTAGTGTGCTGTTGGACAAGTGTGTGATTGTGTTCATCGACGCCATACTCATCTATTCCCGATCTCGGAGTGAGCACGAAGAGCATCTTCGCTTAGTGTTAGAACTATTGCGGCGAGAGAAGTTGTTTGCAAAGTTCTCTAAGTGCGAGTTCTGGCTTAAGGAAGTCCAATTCTTAGGACACATGGTGTCGGGGGAAGGTATCAAGGTAGACCCGACCAAAGTAGAGGCCATTAGAGGATGGGAACCCCCGAGATCACCTTCTGAGGTGAGAAGCTTCATTGGTTTAGCGGGCTACTATCGGAAGTTCATTCAGGACTTTTCTCGGATAGCTACGCCGTTGACTGCTTTGTCCAAGAAGAGTGCTAACTTTGAATGGACAGAGGTTCAAGAAGAAGCGTTCAGTAAATTGAAAGACAAGTTGAGTAGTGCTCCGATTTTATCCTTGCCTAATGGGACAGAGGGATTTGTAATCTACAGTGATGCGTCCAAGCTGGGGCTAGGGTGTGTGTTGATGCAAGGCGGAAAGGTGATCGCCTATGCATCCCGGCAGTTGAAAGAGCATGAGAAAAATTACCCCACGCACGACATGGAGTTAGGGGCGGTGGTTTTTGCACTAAAGATATGGATACATTATCTTTATAGAGTTAAGTGTCAGATCTATTCCGACCATAAAAGCCTTAAGCACTTGTTTGATCAGAAGGAGCTGAATATGAGACAACGGCGTTGGGTGGAGTTGTTAAGTGACTACGATTGTGAGATCCTTTACCATCCGAGTAAAGTGAACGTCGTGGCCGACGCTCTGAGTCAAAAGGAAAGAAGAGAGCTAACTAAAGTGGTGGCCTTTCGAGTCGACGTAACTCCCAACCTATTGGACGAGATTAGGAAGTTTCAAGAGAAAGCTCTAGTAGAAGAAAAGTGGAATATTGAGAGGATTGTCGGCTATGTGACATCCTTGGAGTGTAACGGGAATGGTGTGAAGTGTCTGGGGAACCGAGTGTGGGTGCCTAAGTTGGGAGGTTTGCGGGAGCAAATTTTGGAAGAAGAGCATAAATCGCGATATTCAGTTCACCCGGGGACTAATAAGATGTACCGAGACCTAAGGCAAATGTATTGGTGGCCGGGACTGAAGAAAGATGTAGCGTACTTTGTGGAGCGGTGTGTGACCTGTCTGAAGGTCAAGGCAGAACATCAAAGACCGTACGGGGAGATGCAACCCTTGGAGATACCGGTGTGGAAGTGGGACTATATTACAATGGACTTTGTCACGAAACTACCAAGGACTCTGAAGGGGCACGATGCCATATGGGTGATAGTTGACCGTCTCACCAAGTCGACTCACTTTCTACCCATTCGGGAGAGCGATTCGTTAGAAAAGTTGGCAAAGTTGTATGTCAATGAAATAGTGACAAGGCACGGAGTGCCGTCGTCCATTGTCTCCGATCGTGATAGTCGCTTCACGTCGTCTTTTTGTAGGAGCCTGCAAAGGGAGTTAGGCACGCAGCTTTGTTTGAGCAACGCCTATCACCCTCAAACGGATGGACAAAGCGAGAGGACTATACAGACCTTGGAGGATATGTTGCGTGCTTGTGTGATAGACTTCAAGGGTTCGTGGGAATCTCACCTACCGTTGATCGAGTTCTCGTATAACAATAGTTATCATGCCAGTCTTTAAGCAGCACCATTTGAAGCGTTGTATGGGCATAAGTGTAGAATGTCGTTGTGTTGGAATGAGGTGGGAGAGAAACAGTTGGCAGGACCGGAAATCGTGCAGTTAACTGCCGATAAGATTAGTGTGATCAGGGAGAAGTTGAAGGTAGCTCAGGATCGTCAAAAAACGTACGCGAATAAAAGAGGAAACCCGATTGAGTTCATGGTAGGGGATAAAGTAATGCTCAAAGTATCGCCATGGAAGGGAGTTGTCCGGTTTGGGAAAAGAGGGAAGCTAAGGCCCAGATATGTTGGGCCGTTCGCCATCACCGAGCGTGTGGGAGAAGTGGCATACAAGTTGGAGTTGCCCGAGGGTAGGGGTGTACGCGGGTTGGGTTGGGCGGTTTTTGACATTTTTACAACCCAACCCAATTATGGCGGTTTGGAAAATCTCAACCCAACCCATTCAAAAGTATAACCCAACCCAACCCAACCCTTGCGGGTTGTGGCGGGTTGGGCAGGTTGAGCGGTTTGGTAGTATACATAAAGTTCACGATTGAAATACGACAAATTAAACTAAAAATATACCCAACAAAGTTATTAGTCATTACAATCATTCAAATAGATATTAAAATCCTTAAGTCTTAAACTTCAAAAGCGTAAGTTGTTCGTCCTTAACCACAAACCTAGCCACGACTTTTCGATATCTCTCTTTATTAAACGACACCAAAAGCTAAGCAATTTTTGTTTCTTATCACATACACTATCTGAATATTTCTTACATTGGTTTCTTAAGTGATTCCACAAGAATTTGTACCAACTCTTTTACTATGATAAGCATTGTCTTTTCCACAATAGTTACAAACACACCTAGAGTCTTTTTTCAAAAAATGATCCCAAATGTTTGAAGTTCTACCACCCCTTTTCTTACACGTATTTTGTTCATCATTATCTTCATTTTTTGCATATTTAGGAGTATTTCCATTGCTCCTATGTAGGGCTGTAAACGAACCGAACGAACACGAACAAGGGCTTGTTCATGTTCGTTTGTTTAAGTTAGTCGAACAAACAAACGAACACAAACAATAAACGAACAAAAACTTAAATGTTCGTGTTCGTTCGTTTAAAAAATGCCTATGTTCGTGTTCGTTCATTTATGTTCGTTAAGATATTAAACGAACAATAAACGAACACTAAACGAACAAAAACTTTAAACTTAGGGTGCTCCAGTTAAAATTTTAAAATAGGTTCAAGCCAATAAGGCTCAAACCATCAAGTTCAAGCCACAAGACTCGAACCACAAGGAACCAAACAAAAAAGTCATGTGCAACCCACAGCCATAAGGCAAGGCTCAAGCCAATGGGCTTGAACCACCATTGTTGGCTTAAGGGTTGATGTGGTTAAAAAATGAAAGGGGTGAGGGGGTTATATATATACTGGAGATGAGGCCTGAGTTTGTTAAAACCATCGATGTGGGACAAGGGATAAAGGGAAAGTATTGTTAGCTGAGGCAATTCTCATCCCACATCGCATGTGCAGAAAAATTTTATGCTTGGAAACAAATATTTATTGGGTGTGATTTCATGTTTCTCTTTCAGTTACTATTATTAATTAAAATTTTAAATATTTTATATAAATCTAATATAATTGTTAGAATAAATGAACATATTACTATTATGAATTAAAATTTTAAATATTTCAGTTATTTAATATAATTGTTATAATAAACGAACAGAAACGAACATAATAAACGAACGTTAAACGAACGTAAACGAACATAATAAACAAACGTAAACGAACATAAATGAACGAACGTTCACGAACGTAAATGAACGAACGAGACCTTTGTTCATGTTCGTTCGTTTAACTAAACGAACAAAAAAACTTGTTAGATAGTAAACTCTATGCATAGGAGTAGGGCTGTAAACGAACCGAACGTTCAACGAACCGTTCGTGAACCGTTCGGCGGGAAGTTCGTTTATGTTCGTTCATTTAATAAACGAACGAACATGAACAAGTTTTTTTGTTCGTTTAGTTAAACGAACGAACATAAACGAACTTCCCGCCGAACGGTTCACGAACGGTTCGTTGAACGTTCGGTTCGTTTACAGCCCTACTCCTATGCATAGAGTTTACTATCTAACTTATGATGCTAAGATGTACAAAATACAAAGTTACAAAAAATCAAAAAGCAAACAGTTTACTATCTAACTTATGATGCTAAGATGTAAAAAATACAAAGTTACAACATATAAAAAAAATATTGAGTAACTTATGATGCTTGATGCAAATTGCAAAGAGTTTACTATCTAACAACTATGATCCTAAGATATAACCCAATGGTAAGTATTTTGGGCCTCATGATTTATACTAGTTAACAGTTATTAATTTTTTTTTAAATTTGGGTTGCACCTACAAGTATCGTGTGTGTGTGTATATATATATATAATATTTTTTTATTAAAATAAAAAATATTAGCGGCGGGTTGGCGGTTTGGGTTGGGTTGAGTTTTCCTAACCCAATTTCAACCCTTATAATTAGCGGTTTGGCGGCTCGGCGGTTCGGTGGGTTGAGTTTAATTGGGTTGTTAGCGGGTTGGGTTGGTCGGGTTTCGCGGGTTGACGGTTTTTTGTACACCCCTACCCGAGGGGCTCCGGGAAGTTCATTCGACCTTTCATGTGTCGAATTTGAGGAAGTGTCTGGCCGAAGAAAGCATGGCAGTGCCGTTGGAAGATATTAGTGTTGATGAGAAATTAAATTATGAAGAAGAACCATTGGCGATCGTAGATCGCAAAGTCCGGAAGACGGGGAATAAGGAAGTCTCGTTAGTGAAAGTTCAGTGGCGCTTTCATAAGGGACAAGAAGCAACGTGGGAGTTGGAATCAGAGATGAGGGCTCGTTTCCCTCGATTGTTCGAAGATTGAATTCCGGGGATGGAATTCTTTTGAGGGGAGGATGATGTAATAACCGTGTTCTTATTGTGATTAAATGCGAGTTTTGGGGTGAGAAGTGTGAAAAGAGAAAAGTTTGGTGTGCTTGTGGTAAGGTATAAATGGGTGAAAAACCCTAGGGATTCTAAATCTCTCAAGAATACTGTGTGCGGCTGAGGTGCGATTGTGGGTGCAGAAGCAAGAAATCAAGCAATTCATAGCTCTTCAAATTAGGTGTGTGTGGAGCTTTCTTGCAAGGTAATCTCCATCTCTTGTTAATTTTAATGTAATCAGAGTCTAGAATTTATGAGTTTGAAGTCTTGTCAGTCTTGGGAGGAAGAAGAAGAAATGGAGCCTCTGTGTGTTTTTCCAAATGGATTTAATGTAAGAGATTGGATCATTTAGCTTACTAAATCATCTGATATTGGTGTCTCTTTAATCCTATTAGTTTGACATCAAATTGGGATTGTGTGGAATGGCCGATTAGGGTGTGTGGGTTTTTCGTAGCTCGATAAGGAAAACCCAGAAGCCCGGAGTTGAGAGAGCCTGGAACACTTTAGAACCAGAACCTTGGGACCGGAACCGATGGGAACCGGAATCCGGATAGATCCGGAATGCGTTAGATCCGGAAGTGGATCCGGAATCCAAAGGATCCGGAATTTAGTGAATGGGACGAATGGATCCCGAATCCAAAGGAAGTTGTAGTGGTGGAGGAAGAGGTGGAGGTGGCCGAGGGTGGTTAGTGGTGATTGTCGGTGCTTGTGGAGCAATGGGTGGCGGTGCTCAGTGGAGGTGGCGATGGTGGTGGAGGAAGTTGTTCTAGTGAAGGAAGAGGTGGAAGTGGTCAACCATGGTCGGTGGCGGCTACCAGTGGTCGCCGATGGTGGTGGCGGCCAGGGGTGGTGATGATCGATGTTAGTGTAGGTGGAGGGGTGGTGGTGATCGGTGTTAGTGGAGGTGGTCAACGATGGTAATGGTAGTGGTGATGGACGAATGGTAGTGAAGAAGGTTGTTATAGTGGAGGAATAGATAGTGGTGGCCGAGAGTCGTTGGCGGTGGCTACCGGTGGCCGCCGATGGTGGTGGTGGCGGTAATCGGTGTGGTGACCCTTAGAGCATCCACATGCGCTTGCAAACACAATTGCAAAACCAATTGCAAAAGCAATTCTCATGCCAACTAGGATTTGTGATTGCAAATGTTGCAAGTGGAATTGCAAGCCACTTGGCATACACATCGACATCTCCACCTTTTTTCTTTTGTATTGTTTATATAAATTATTTTCTATATAAAACAATATATTATTATGAATAAAAATCAATGTTAATATTAAATATATTAAACAAAAATATTAAATTATAAAATAGTTATATTATATTTTTACATCTTTATTTGAAATTAATGTTTATATTTTAATTAACATTAAGTTAAAATAAAGAATTATATATATTATGTTGTATTAATTAAAAAATAAAATGTATATAATAATTTATAAAGTAATTAATAAATGTTATAGTGGGACCACTTTTGAAAGTGTAGGTGGATTGCACGTGTGTGGAAGATAATTGCAAAAGCTGATGTGGCACAATTGAAAGTGTAAATGAATTGCAGGGATGTGGATGGTCTTAAGGCTAATATCATATTAGTTATATATCAAATGAGGTAGGTCGGTGATTTGTTTGTTTCTGTCTCACTTTTGTCCCATGTTGTTCCACCTATTTTGGTGGAACAAGAAAATGCTTTTTTTGTCCCACCCTGTCCAGTCCTTGTCCTTGTCCCTGTCCCATGTCGCGCCAAACGTGGGACAGTGAATTTTGTCCCGTCCCAAGTCACGCCAAACATGGGACAATGAGTTTTGTCCCGTCCTGTCTTGTCATGTCCCATGTACCAAACGCAACCTTAGTTAACAAAGTCTTTCTCAGTTTTTTTTGTATTCGTCAAAAAGTTTTGATTATCTAGTTAATTGTTGTTAGTGTAGATGTTAGCAAGGACGGGATACTGATTCAGTGACAATGATGTTGAGAATGGATTGTTAGTATGATGGGTTTCTTCTGTCTTCCTCAAATATCTTAACATTGATGATAGAGAGATCATATGTATGCAAAAAAGTATTAGATCTACATGTTAGACTTGATGTATTCAAATAAAACAATAAAACCTCATGAGCATGTGCCTATGTTTACCATGATGTCCTTAAAACAGATTTGCCCTCAGGCGGTAACAAACGGCTTAAACACAAGATGCAAAAGTAACATACATTTGAATATTATATCTTGAATCAATTCATAAGAAATATCAAGAGTTGAAGGAAGATGAGAGATTTTTTAGTTGAAAGGCGGTATTATTAGGAAGATTTCTGAAAGAAAAAGAACAAACTGAAACAACACTAGCGAGAACGAAGACAACACGAAAAAAAGAAACAAAACCAAGAAAGGCTCACTAGACCGCACACAAAGGAGAATCTAGCCAAGTCGTCCACGAAATCGACCAATGCTTGTATCTTGCAGAGATCAAGCGAAAGATTAAAATTGAATATCACCAAGAATATCACCTCGAGTATCGACCCCTTTGAACATCTGAGCATTCCTATATTTCCAAAGAGAATAAGTCATAAACCAAATAACAACCTACCAAACTCCCTTTAACGGTGCCAAAATCTATCTCCCACCATCGCAAAGAAGCAAACCGGAAGTTGATGCGGGGGATTGGAATTAATATTCCACGTATTTGAAGAAACCTTGCAACCGCAAAGATAATGGTCCAACGTCTCGATAAAATCCTTACACAATAGGCAAAACATCGAGTTAAGATCAATACCTCTATTGTTGAGTTCTTGGAGAATGGGTAACCTGTAGCACCCTTCAAATGAAGAAGATATTCACTTTTCTTGGAGCCAGATTGCTCTAAACGGTAGATTTATCCAAAATAGATGATTTTAGGAAGAAACTATCTACCAAAGAACGAAGAACCAACGTCACTAGGAGGATATAGTCTTGGGTGCCACCACTTTTGGTATGTACCTAGATCTCCGCCATCCAGGTAATGCACATGGTTGTAGTCCTCGGGTGTGCCGGACCGTTTGGTGCCGCTCATGGTAGCTTGACACTTAGATATATCGACTCTTTGGGTGGAACTTGATTGGTGCTATGGGCCCCCCCCCATTAACTCTGATTATGAATTATATTGGGTTACTTGTCATCAACTTATTTATATAAATGTTTTATTACTTGTTCAAACTCACTAGGCTTTTTGGCCTAACATTTGTTTGGTGTCGACATGTATCTCAGGCTATAGCGGCGCCAATTCTAAGAAGGTTTAGGGAAGACTAGTGCGAGCCTGGGGAAATGCATTTTTGTGAAGATGCTTATATTTTGGGATTATGGAATGAATTGGAGGCGACACCTTTTTTGTAATCTTTATTCTATTTAGAATTTAGATTAGTTGGTTGTTGTATATTTCCGTTATAAATTACAAACTTGTAATTAAACATGTGTGCTACATTTATCCCATTTTGGGAGGCTCATGTTATGCCATTTATACCACATCTCCGTTTTATGGAGGTTTTTGTTTGTCCCAATTTTTGGAGTGTTACAATTAACGCACTCTATCCACACCAATTTAAAACTGGACCCATTCCCCCCCCCCCGAAGTTCTTCCTTACCCTCTCTATAGATTGCAACACACTAGCCGAGCTTGAAACAAAGAGAAAAAATATATAGATAAGCTTCCCAACACCGATTTTACCAAAGTCATTCGACCGTCAAAGGATATCAATTTCTTTTTCCAGCGAGTTTATTTTGAAACTTTCCAATGATTGGGGTCCAAATAGACGACTAGTTCATGTTAATTCCGATTGGAAGTCCCAGATAAGATAAAAGAAATACTCCAACAAGACAACAAATGATAGATGTCAAGTTTTTCGTTATCAGAAACATCCACACCGAATAATTTACTTTTGTCAAGATTAATCTTTAATCACGATTAGAGCTATAAGCACTTGAGAATATATTTCAACTTCTAGGCACTAGAGATACTCCAATTCGCGACGAAAATGATGCCATCCACGTACTGTAAATGAGAAATAGAAAGCATACTCGCATTGGAACCTAATGACACACCATGGTAAAGACTTTTGTTAATAGCCTCATGCATTGCAATGTAGAGGCCCTCCGCCGTGATAAGGAATAAGAAAGGTGAAAGTAGATCGCATTGTTTCACACCACGCTTTAATTGAAATCCCTTGGTTGGGGACCGTGAATTAAAATTGAAACCGACACATAACTCAAACAGAAAAGAATCCACAAGCACCAATTTTTCCCAAATCCCATTTGCTCCATAATACTCAGAATGAAATTCCAATTAACACTATCGAACGCCTTTTCAAAGTTGATGTTCATCACAAAACACTTTCTCTTGGTTTTCTTGATATGATCAATTAACTCGCTTGGGATGACGACATTGTCTAGAATGGATCTTTCGCTTATAAACGCACTGTGTTCCTCCCCTATTAGCTTTCCGATAACCTTTTTCAATTCGTCCGCCAAAATTTTTGCGACAATTTTATAGTAGCATCCAATTAAACTGATAGGTCTCTAATCACCAATACTAATATGATCTTTGCATTTGGAACCAAAGTGATCAAAGAAGCATTGCACCTCTACTTATTCTACCGTCTAGATGAAGGGCAATCAACCAATGAGGACGTTCCTTAGTTTTCCATTTTTTGAAGTTTCTCCTTAAACTGACCATATATATATATACACACACACACACATAGATGTTTCGTAAAATGCAAACCTTGCATTTGTTGCACACCTTACAAACCAGTGTGTATATGTGAACAAGCCAGTGTGCATATGTGAACAAAATGCATATGCATATGTGCAACAATATACATATAATGAACATACATTCATATGGGATAATGCACATATGCATATCAGATTATGCACATATTATTTATATATGCACGTTGATTTGTATCCTATATATATAATAATTACTTAAAGAATAGGATAATTTACAAAATAACTTATTTTTAACAACCAAACCATCCATGCATTTCTTGAACCAGATATCTTGTATATGCATATGTGCAACAATACACATATAATGGATATACATTCATATGAAATAATACATGTATGCATCTCAGATTATGCACATATTATTTATATATACACGTTTATTTGTATCCTATATATATATATAATAATAATTACTTAAAGAATAGGATAATTTACAAAATAACTTATTTTTAACAAACAAACCAACCATCCATGTATTTCTTGAACCAGATATCTTGTATTCTCTATTTTAGGAATCGAATCAATCAATTCAAAATTTCGAAGTTTATTTGTCGTTTGGGGTTTCCTTTCGGTGGAGAAGCTTAGAATTTTCAAACAGTGTCACTCACTCACTCACTCCATTTCCAGTTTTCCGGTTCATTCCACCACCGTCCATTTTCGACGGCAACCAACAACGTCACCGCCGGTCCGACATGGCCCCTGCGAAGCCAACCGGTCGCGCGATCTCGCAACAAGCATTCGATGAAATGGTAAAGGAAAACATAGACGATCTAGGTATGGAACCAACTGAAGCCCTAAGTGACGCCATCGAAACCCTTACACTTCAAGGCGTAGATCTCTCCGGTATCGTCACCACTACACTCCCTGGAGAAACCAATCCCGTGATCCAATCTCTTGATAGAATCAAGCAATTACAGATTTCTGATTGGACAGATGAAGCAGTCGTAGATGAGGCGCTAAGTTTGTTGGATAATCTGACGGATTTGTCTCGTGTTGAGGGATCTGGAAATGCTGCAATTGCTACGAGAAATGGAGGTGTGGAGTTGATGTGTTCTATTTGTTCGAAGCTTGACGTTGGTGGTCGTAATTCAGCACTTGTATCGGCTTTGAATGCACTCGCTGCATTTCTTCATGGTATGATTAATTAATTTCGATTTTTTACTTGAAAATTAGTTTGGCTGATTATTCAATTGACTACTGGAGTTCTATATATCTATCTATCTTATCTTTGATCATTACAATGTGTACATTATTTGCCAATTGTGACCTTGGTTAGTGTTTTGAGCATGGAATCAAATGTTTAAAATGTGAATAAAGTAGAAAGTTATGGATTTCTATTTCTTGCTGATAGTGGCTCAGATTAACTTTAATACCTTTGGATCGAAATCACTGTCTCTCTGCTCTGATACCAATTGTGAATCCCTTTAACAAGTGCAATCAATCAATCAATAACAAAACAATGAATCATGAAATCTGGTCATTTGATTGATAATCAGAGAGGTTTACACGTGAAACATTAAGAAGCTATTTAGGCTAATGATTTCTGATCATCTCAGATCAGGACTCGTTCTTAAAAGTGTTGACTTCTAAACATTTCAGTTTAGAACTCGTACTTCACTGATTACTTACTTGTTCTATGGTCTTATATTGTTTCTACGGTCTATCCAGAACCGGAAGGACCTACTCAAGAACCGGAAGGAACTACCCAAGAAACACATCAGATTTATAGATATCAGTGAGGGGTCTAGATATTTGGATGAGTTGATTATGAACTCAATGCTAAGTTTTATCTTTATAACCTTAAAATCTTGTAATTTTTAAACTGGTCTATTTATAAGATCTTAGTAGCCTCTTAATATAAGGATATTTATATGGAAAAACACGTTTAGTTTGTAGTAAATATTTGTTTAAGGTGAATCATGAATAGATTTGTTTTATGCAGATCTTCAAAGTACAGAAACTTTTCGGCAGAATGGTGGACCGAAAATGGTGGTTGATATCTTGAGTGATGGAACTCAAAATGTGAATATCTTGAATAGTGGCTTTTCTGTTGTTGCTGCTGCTACAACTGGTAATGAGGTTCTCAAGGAATCTTTTATGGACTTACACATAGATGAGTTGATGGTTTCAATCATGAGGAAGCATAGTAAAGGGAGCATCCCTTGTTTATATGATGCTATTCGAGTGCTTTTAACAGCTGATGATAACCGTGTATTGGCTTCACAAGTAAGTCACTTCACAGAAATAAGTCCATCAACTGCTTAATACTTCATGTTAAAAAGTTAAATAAGACAAGTTTTTAAAAGATCCTTCATTCCCATCTTAAAGTATTACATGGTGTCTCTTTAGGTTTATGGGTATGCTCGACAATTTGCGAAAACTGGAATTGCTGAAGCTCTTGTAAAGTCACTTGAAGACGGGATTAGCTCACCAAGTCTGGTATCAGCAACTATTGCCCTAAAGGCTGTTGCAGTGAATGTGAGTGCTAATTTTCCAAGTGCTAGTGAAATAGGAATGATATATGTCGTATTCCATTTGCTAAGAATCTTAATAACTTGACATGAATCCTATTATAACTTATTATAACTCGGTTGTGGATCTTGGGTGTTTCTGGTTCAGGATGAAATATGCAGATCTGTTGCTGAAAATGGTGGTATAGATTCTTTGCTCATTTGTATTGATGACTCTGGTGTACAGGGGAACAAAGTTGTGGCTAAAGCTTGCTGCTCCTTGTTAACCAAGGTGTAACCAAATCTTCTAAATCCTGATAATTTTGATCACCTGTTTTATGCTTCTTGACTACTTTAAAATAAAATAAAATAAAAATAATTGTGCTTGTTGAGGTATTTTCTGATATATTTGACTTGGGTAGTTGGCTGGAAGTGACTTTAACAAGAGTGCCATCATTGAAAGGGGAGGTCTGAATAGACTCATAACGCTTTCTAGCAGACTTGCTGATGATTCTTCTGTCATCCAAGAGGTAAACTGCTCAATGGATTTTTAATTTGTTGATTTGAAAATCAAGTAGCCAAGACAGTTTAATATTAGGGAAACAAAAACAAAACTTAATGATGGAATTTCTGACTTTAAAACAAAACTTAATGTTGCAAATACATACAGGTAATGTTAATCATATGTAGTCTGTGCCTACGATCACCACAAAATGCAGCATTGGCAATGGAAGCTGGAGCAGGAGAGCTGGCTATTCAGTCTATGCAGACGTTTCCTCAAGCATATCAGCTGCAGAAGAATTCTTGTCTGATGATTCGTAATCTTGTTGCCAGGAATCTGGAAAACAGGTGGATTTGTTGTTTGCTTAGGTGATATCTTTTTTACTTGTTCTTTTATGGTAAAAATGGGGTTCTTTTTGTTTGTTGTTGTTGGGTAGGTCTATTTTGCTGAGTAATGGTATTGAGAAGATTATACGAAATGCAAAAGAAAGCCACAAAAGCTGTAGAGATGCGGCCACTGATGCACTTAGAGACTTGGGGTTAGAAAACTACAACTCGTAGCCGGATGAAACAAAGAGGAAGAATATATGCGATTTTGGTATACAACTTGATTTTGTATAAGAAAGAGGTTTCTTGTTTTTGTGTGGGAGTGAAATATGAAGGATGGTTGATGATTTTGGTCAAAGTTAAAAGTTGAAATACATTGTATTAATACTTACTTCCACCCTAACTCATTGGACAATCAATCCACAAGCACCAACATTTCTTGTAACATGATTGATGATTTTTTTAGTATTTAGAGTAAGCTGCAATTTTGGTCTGAACAATCTTTATATATATAAAAAGGAAAACCTTAGATTATTGAGGTGGCACCATGAGGATTGAGTATTCTCAAATGGTGAATTGTGGTTGATTTGGAGTTGTCTCATATTGATGAGAAGTTGAAAGATTGAAACAAAGTGATATGTATAAGAAATGTAGATGGGATGCCTTTGTGTACATTCATGTGTTTTAACTCATATGGTTGTCTATTTTGGATGACCTTTATGCAAAAAGAAAATAGTTTGATTCAAGGGGTTGTCTTATTTTGGATGACCATCTTTTGCAAAAGAATATATTAGTAATTACTATCATCTTTATATCTTCTTTATAAGATAATAAGAAAATTCTAGAGTATTGAGATGGCATCTTGAGGATTGGGTATTATCAAATCTATATCAAAAGGGTTGTTTGGTCATTTTTAACCTCTAATTTTTAATAAAAGATAGTTATTTTTAGTCTACATGTTGAAACATTAATATATCAAATCAATCAATTAGTATATCATTATATATATATATATACATGTTGGTGTGTGTGTGTGTATGTCTTAAACTCTTCGTAGCAAAAGACTATTGTCGATATATGCAAACTAATCAATTTTACATTGCATTCCTTTAAAATCAATTATCGCCACTGGTATCCATAAATGGTCGCCACAGTTTGCATTTTGCTATGGAAGTGGTCTCTTAGTCTAGCACCGTTAAAAATTGTCCATTCTCCTCTGACATTGAAGTATCAACACAATCAGCCCCATCAAGGCAAATGAAAGAAAAATGTTCAGACTGCCCTCCAAGAAATCGACAGCCCTTTATGTGTTTCTGTGCTATATTATATAGGATGCGTTTAGTACATGGGACACGGGACATGACTCACTGTCCCATGTTTGGTGTGACATGGGATATGACAAAAATTCACTGTTCCACGTTTGACGCAACATGGGACAGGGGCAGGGGCAGGGGCAAGGACAAGGACAAGGACAAGGACCGGACAGGATGGGACAAAAAAGGGTATTTTTCTGCTCCACCAAAATAGGTGGAACAACATGGGTCAAAACCACTGTTCTAAAAGGCTCGCCACCGCAGCCGCCATGGCGTGCCGTGGCTCAAGGCTTGTGTCTCACGCCACGTTATGCCTGTGGCACGCCATGGCCTAATGTACGGTCTTTAATAACGCGATATTTGATTTTTCCTTACGTTTTTAATGTCTTATTTGCTAGTTTTTAATATATAACACAATTTAACATGTTTATTGTCATTGACTCATCGATTAATACTACAAAACATATGTTTTTATATATAATATTATATGTGATATAGAGATTTGCCGCCATAAGTCATGCCTTGATAAACGTCATGGCTTCGCCATGGCTCCTAAAGCTTGAGGCTTGGCCTCGCCGCCACGCCACGCCTCACGCTATTTAGAACCTTGGTCAAAACTGAGACAAACAAAAAAATCAATGACCTACAATCATTTGATATATAACTAATATGATATTAGCCTTAAGGGTAACCACCATCGATCACCGCCGCCGCCATCGCCATCGCCAACCACCACTACCTATTCTTCCACTATAACAATCTTCTCCACCATCTCCACAACCATTCGTCCATCACCACCACCATTACCATCGTCGATCACCTCCACCTACACTAAACCGATCACCACCACCACCATCGGCGGCCACCGGTAGCCACCACCGACCATGGTTGACCACTTCCACCTCTTCCTCCACTACAACAACTTCCTCCACCACCACCCATTTCCGCCGCCGCCACCACCGACGATCACCGCCAACCACCGACGGCCACCTCCACCTTTCGTACTATCATTTATGTAAATATTTATGTGTATGAAAATTGTGTAAAAAACTAAAAATGCTTTTAAATTAAATTATTTAAATATATATACTTTATTTGTGTCATTTATAACTATTATATGATATATAAAATCATTCAGGGAAAATTGTCTAGTCCAGTCATGTCCCGCCCTCTTGTCCTGTTCTGTCCAGTGCCGTCCAATCCTATCTGCGTATCAAACGCTACCTTAAGGGTTGTATGTTTTTCACTTTAAACTTATTTGCCTCTTACCACTTATTCGGTCAAACGTTTTTAAAATAAGTGTGTGTGTTTTTTTTTAATTAAGACCCACTTATCACTTAAAATGGTGGGTAACCTAATCACTTTCCTCATTTTTTTTCCTTATCAACTTCACAACCATACGAGAGCTTCATCCAAATCGAATTTCAGCAAACCCAAAAATTCATCGATATATATATATATATATATATATATATATATATATAGACACCACCGAGAGGAAGAAAACAAGGAGGAAGAAGAGATGAAGTCTAAGATGACTTCACCCCTTTTACAAGTGTTTGAGAGGTTTGGTGTGTTGGTGTGGTGTGGTGCAATTTTTCCTCTTTGCAATGCATCTCCATTTATAGTAGAAATAAAGGGAATATTCCATGGAATATTCTTGCAAGTTGGCAATTGGTTGGCAACTTGGTATGCTATAGCATGTGGAGCCATATGAATGCTATAGCATATGGTAGCATACAATGCTTTCTACTTGGAGCCCCAAATAAAGATGTGACTCTAATTAATCCACATTTCTCATGCATCACAAATTGTACATCGTGCTTCGAGAATTGCACAACATCTTAAATGAAAAACTTATTTGTTTTTCAACACTCCACCATGATGTGCAAATCTCCTGACGAAAACAGAGTACAAACGATCTTGAACGAATAGCTGATAGAGATTGCCACGAGGTAACCAAATGCATTTTGACCGTGACGAGCTTCGGCTCGGCCATCACCCGTCAAAGCCAAAAGCAAAATCCTCAAGTGTGCAACCTTAGCGAAACAAATGAGTTCAACAACTCCAAGAACACGTTCCAAGTAATAACTCCCCAAAGATGTCGTTTTTTCACCCGTGGTAATATCTTCTCTCTCTTGCAAAGTGCCCATAGGCACTAACACAAACGGAGCTGGATCAAGTCTGAGCAATGCCCAAACTTAGCTGGCGGTAGCGACTTAGTGAACATATCAGCGGCCTTGTCGTCTGTCAGGACTTTCTTCAAATAGACGACCTTCGCTTCATGTAATCTAACAAGATATGCATCACGCACATTTATGTGCTTTGTCCGGGAGCTGAAAGCCAAATTAGTTGCCAAATGGATGGCACTATGATTATCACAGAGAATGCGCACGGAAGTTTGCTCGAAGCCCAAGTCATTTATCAATTCTTTCAAATAGACCGCTTCCTTTGCAGATTCAACCGCCGCAACAAGTTCAGCTTCTGTGGTCGACAATGCAACAATAGACTGTAACCGTGATCTCCAACTGATGGCTGTTCCACCCAAGGTAAATACATAACCGGATGTGGATCTCCAACCTACTCGATCACCTGCATAGTCAGAATCACAATATCCAACAATTTCACAGTCATTGTGCAAACCAAATATAAGACCATGTTTCTCGGTTCCCTTCAAGTATCGGAATGCCGTTTTAACGGCTGCCCAATGTGATCGACCCGGATTCGCGAGGAACCGACTCACCACTCCGACACAATGTGCGAGATCGGGACGGGTACACACCATGGCATACATGAGACTCCCGACCGCACTAGCATATGGAACCTTTGACATTTCGGCCTTCTCCTTGTCGTCCTTCGGACAATCTTCACTTGTAATCTTGATGTGCTTCGGTAGCGGAGTGCTAGACGTCTTGGCACCATCAAGATTGAACTGCTTCAGAATTTTCTGAATATACGCTCGTTGTGTCAACCTGAGTGTCCGAGACTTTCTGTCCCGCACGATTTCCATGCCCAAAATCTTCTGCGCCGCGCCAAGATCCTTCATTTCGAATTCTGACTTCAACTTATCTTTCAGACGTTCGATCTCTGAGCGGTCCTTGCAGGCAATAAGCATGTCATCTACATAAAGAAATAAGTAAGTGAAAATACCACCGCTTTTTCTATGATAGACACAAGCATCATTTTCACTGCGCTCAAATCCCAGAGTGAGCATAAACGAATCAAACTTCTTATACCATTGACGAGGCGACTGTTTAAGTCCATAGAGGGACTTCTGGAGCTTACATACATATTCTGGTTTGCTGTCGGAAACGAAACCATCAGGTTGCTTCATATAAATAGTTTCCTCCAAGTCTCCGTGTAGGAAGGCGGTCTTCACATCTAGCTGTTCTAGCTCCAAATCATGAATAGCCACGATCGCTAAAAGAACACGAATAGATGTATGTCTAACAACGGGAACAAAAATATCATCATAATCGATACCTTTTCGTTGTGCAAAGCCTTTAGCAACGAGACGAGCCTTGTATCGATTGTCATCTTTGACTTTGAAAACCCACTTGCAACCAATAGCACGGATGCCCTTCGGCAATGGACATAAGTCCCAAGTGTTGTTCTTCGAGAGAGCTTCCATCTCTTCTTGCATGGCACCAAGCCATTTCGAACTGTGGGTTGAGGCCAACGCCTCCTTTACATCAAGCGGCTCTTCTTGCCCTACATGCAAAGCAAACTCCAGCTGATTTGTAAAACTCTTGTTAGCAAAATCCCAATCTCCATACATGCGGACGAATAGTCCTTTGACTACGCCTGGTAGGTGCAATAACTGGGATTGTATCACCTTGGTCTCCACCATCATTCAAAATCTCTTCTTCAGAATCACTTGTAGAAGTCACTGGCGGAATGACTTCTTCAACAATATTGGGTGATTCTGGAATAATATCAGGAACGGATGAACTGGGATTATTAGGACTGACTACGGGCTCCACATCATCGGCAGTAGGAGCAACAGTAGTGACGACTTCCGGATTTTGAGAGGACTGAGGATCATGTGACTTCAACAGGACCGATTCATCAAACGTGACGTGTCGAGAATGAATCACCTTACGAGTCAAGGGGTTCCAGATTCGGTAACCCTTGATACCATCTGTATAGCCGAACAATAATCATTTGATGGCTTTAGGATCCAACTTGTCCTGGCCTGAAACATGAACGTAAACAGGACAACCAAATACCCGTATGTATTTCAAACTGATGTTTCTTTTACCTCTCCAAACCTCTTTCGGAATCTTTCCCCCGATAGCCGAACAAGGTAACCTGTTAACAATGTGCACCGCGGTGTGTAGTGCTTCGGCCTAGAAAATTTTGGGGAAATCCGATGTCGACACCATACATCAGACCTTTTCAAGCAAAGTCCTATTCATCCGTTCGGCTACCCCATTAGATTGAGGATCGCCCGAAGTGGTGTATTGATGGTGGATGCCTTTACGTGAACAAAAGTCCTTGAGGTTACCACTAGTAAATTCTCCACCGTTGTCAGATCTAACCACTTTCAACTTCTTGCCAGTCTCGACCTCTACTCGTGCCAACCAAGTCTTGAACGTATCAAAGACATCTGACTTGAACTTTAACACATACACCCAAAGCTTATGTGAGAAATCGTCAATAAACGAAACAAAGTATTTACTTCCACTGAGGGATGGAGTACTGGATGGTCCCCAGACGTCTGTATGAACATAATCGAGGATTCCTTTAGTGTTGTGTTTTCCAACACCAAAAGAAACACGCGTCTGCTTTCCTTTGACACATCCCGAACAAAACTCCAGGCTAGCAGGTACAGAGACTTTAATGAGCTTTCGCTTGCGCAAAATCTCCAAGTTCTTCTCGGATGTGTGGCCCAAACGAAGATGCCATAAGCGAGCATCACCAAGATTCTGAGAAATATCGGCCACACACGATTCAGAAGAAATAGTCTCGCCAATCAAATGGAAAAGATTATTTTCCGCCCGTTCGCCTTTCATAACGATAATACTCCCTCTAGAGATGCGTAAACTCCCGTCATCGATCCGAATGTTGCAATCCAATTTGGACAGTTGTCCAACAGAGATCAAGGAACGAGTCATGGATGGAACAAATTTGACATTATTCAATGTCCGAATACACCCATCGAACATCTTGATCCGCACAGTACCGATACCCTGAGTGACACACAAAGTACTGTTTCCCATATAAATACTGTTACCTTCAACTTTTTCGAAGGTAGAGAAACAAACCCGGAATGGTGTCATGTGGCAAGATGCACCGGTATCTAACACCCATCGCCTGTCACCTTGCGGTGGTTTAGTTGTGGCAGAGAAGCCATCTTGCTCTTCTTCGGTTGCACCGGCTGAGGTGTCCGCCTTGTATTTATTTTTAAGACTCAGACATTCCTTAACCCAATGACCTTGCTTGTGGCAATAATTACAGTTGCCACGCGTCTTTGATTTCCTCCGAGAACCAGGTCGGCGAGACGGAGAGCGCCCACCGTTTCTTTCTCTTGAAGAATGTTGATCGTCTCGGTCTTTATCTGCAAATAGGCCTTGACTGTAATTATTCTCTCTTGGATTGTTACCAACCGGCATCTGAATTCGTTGATCTTCAGAAATCATTCCTGTTTTCACATCAGACAAAGAAAGAATTTCTCTTCCATAAATAAAACTGTTAGTGAATTGGGAATATTTCTCGGGAAGTGAATACAACAGGATCATTGCGAGTGCTTCTTCATCTTTTGCAAGAAGCGCATCTGTTGCCTTCAACTTCATGATGATGTCTTCGAATTCGGTCATGTGCGCTTTAATTGTTGTGCCTTCCTTCATTTTGAAGAAGAGACACGACCGCATCAGTAACAATTTGTTGGTCAAAGTTTTCTTGAGATATAAATTCTCAAGCTTGCTCCAAATACCTGCAGCTGTCTTTTCAGACACAATCTCAAATATAACATTGTTGGGTCACTTAGGATTTGAAGATGACCTCCAGTCTTTCATTTTACACATTTCATACTTAGAATACTTTTTAGGTTCTTTACAAGCAGCTTAATTATGTAACACAAAATGTTCGGTGAAGTCAAAGATCAACCGAAGAAACAAAGTAGAAGTGTATCTTCAAAGCGGATTGAAGATGGACTTCTCAGCCAAAGGTTAAGCTACTACTTGAAGACATCCTTAGTCTTCGGCCAACACTACTTGAAGACATGTTAGGCAAGATGGTTGAAGACATCTTAGGCAAGATGGTTGAAGACATCCTAGGCATGATAATCTTGAAGACATGATCGGCAGGATCACTTGAAGATGTTGAGGACATGATCGGCAGGATATAACTTGAAGATGTTGAAGACATGATCTGCAGGATATAACTTGAAGATGTTGAAGACATGATCGGCAGGATACAACTTGAAGAATTCTTGAAAAAGAATTCTTGAAGATATCTTTTGAAAACATCTTCGGTCAAACAGCACGTTTATTCTACTTTATCTGCAAAATATATTTAGGATATCTTGCAATGATAGAGACATCATCCAAGGATCAGAAAAAGGTTATTTGGATTCCTTATCTCTTTCAAGAAAGATCAGCTTCAACAAGCAGGTCAACGCTTCAAGACAAAAGTGCATATCAGTGTTTCAGAAGACCTGCTGCTCTCTCTTATCTCTACTTGACAAGTGTCCATGCATTTAATGCATGATGCACTATATAAAGAGACCATCTTCAACCTTGCAAAGATAACCAGATTACAGACTCTCCAAGTGTTTTACACTTGCAAAGATAACCAGATTACAGCTCTCAAGTGCTGGCATTTCTCTCCTCTCTCAAAAGTTCATTGTTTGTACTAAGTGTTTTACAATTGTTCTTATTCTCTGTGTGTCTGTGTGTAAGATTGTTTGAACTGATTTATCTGTTCTGTTCCGCAACAATCAATAGTTTCTGTGTGTAATTCTTATTTGAAGTTTTTCAATAAAAGAATTAAATTAAGTGAAAAATTTTGTGTATTGTATTCAACCCCCCCTTCTACAATATTTGTTACCATTGCTACTCAATAGATGGGACCAACAAACATTATCTCCTATAGCCATCTGCAAAGTAGTAAATGGCCGTGCTTCCATTTCTTTAGCCTTAAGGTCAGACATATTAGGGTCTAACTCGTCTTTAGCAAATACTACGGGATGGACTCCATTTTTCCTAAGTGTCGCAGATGTTGTGAACTGCCATTTACCAAAGTCACCGTCCCCATTCCAAGTCTGTATACGAATCCCAGCCCCGGACAAATTAAAGGTACCTTCTTGGTACGACTTTTGGGACTGGTTTGAGAAACCGGCTCCAAATGGGTACTTCAGCCATAGAGAAAACAAAATGTGCAAACTAGTTTATGTATATTTTCTACACAAACCCAAATCTAGATCCGAAGCTCTGATACCAATTGTTAGGAAAAATTTATCGTGCCAAAAATACGAGAAGCTCACAAAAGATTTCTAAGGTCCCAAAACGAGTAGAAATCCAAGTGTACAATAAACCCAACAGCAAATGCGGATAACAAAAATCTAGATGTTGCACAATAATTCTCTAACGTAGAAAATAACCCACACGATATATATATATATATAGAAGAGCAAGATCACAACAAATAACACCGAGATTTAACACGGTTCCACTATCGATGTGATAGTGTACGTCCACCAAAGAGAGAGAGCAAAAATATTATTACCAACCGGGAGAGATTACAACGTGTTATCGAGATTTTCTCGATCAACTAATCAGCAACCAAAATCTTCATCGATATATATATATATATATATATATATATATAGACACCACCGAGAGGAAGAAAACAAGGAGGAAGAAGAGATGAAGTCTAAGATGACTTCACCCCTTTTACAAGTGTTTGAGAGGTTTGGTGTGTTGGTGTGGTGCAATTTTTCCTCTTTGCAATGCATCTCCATTTATAGTAGAAATAAAGGGAATATTCCATGGAATATTCTTGCAAGTTGACAATTGGTTGACATTGGTTGTCAACTTGGTTGTCAACTTGGTATGCTATAGCATGTGGAACCATATGAATGATATAGCATATGGTAACATACAATGTTTTCTACTTGGAGTCCCAAAGAAAGATATGGCTCTAATTAATCCACATTTCTCATGCATCACAACTTGTACATCGTGCTTCGATAATTGCACAACATCTAAAATGAAAAACTTATTTGTTTTTCAACAGTTTGATGCTTTTTTGAAAAAATTGATTTTTCCCTTATCGGCTTTAGGGAAGAACTTGTCAGGCAAGATGGGCATCTGACAGGATGCGTAATCTTCCTCAAAGTGGTGATCTGGTTTTAGTCCATAGCATCTATTGATATTAATATATAATATATGGGGAAGGAATGAATGAATTAATTATCGCAGGGGATAATAGGTGGCAATGGATTGATTGTCTTGAATTTCATCCCAATTGCAAATGGGTCACATCAGCACCACATCAGATTTGCAATTATCTTGAAATTATATCCACAACAATGAAATTTCACCCAATTGCAAATGTGACACTTCATCATAAAAAATTATATTTTAATCAAATAACAACAACACTACAATTAAATACTCTTTACTATAATTTAATATGAAATATTTTATTAATTAAATAACTATAATTAAATACTCTCTACAAAACTACAATTAAATACTCTCTACAAAACATCACAAAACATGATTTGACATAAAACAATTTCTAATTTAGAAATTATTCCCTACAATTTCATATACTATTCACTGCCACATAATCAAAAAGTACTGATTTGACATTTGCAAATTACCAAAACCAATTTCTAATTTTGCAATCATACTCACAACCACTACAATTTCTAATTTTGCAATCCTACGTGTCACATTTACAATCCATATGAAATTGTTATGAAATCCTTGTTGTGGATGCCCTGAAAGTCCCTTTATTTGGTCTTTCATGGAAGAACTGAAAAAACCTCGTTGAATAGAACAAGTAAATGGCAATCCTCATAACGTATTTCAGATTTTAGTTGTTATGAAAATCGATTTTAGTAGTATAATTTAATTAAACTCGACAATATCACATTTTTAGGTATAAAATAGACAATAGTACATATTAAGACGTTTTCAGAAACAATCAGTCTTTTTTATTCAGATTTCAAACTTTAGGACCGCCACTTAAAAATCAGAAGTGAAATCAGACTTCAGCACCCCTTAAAAAAACAAACGTCACCTTAGTAATTTTCTACAAGCCTTGCGTGTAGGTATACATTGGGTTTCATTGGTTTCAACCTTTTGGAGGGTTTCAAAATAGTCTTCCTCTATATATATATATATATACATATTTTGGAAATAAAAAACTTTTATCTACAATCGAAGGTTGTGCTTTTGCTGTTTCTTCGATGGCTCGTCTGTAATCGATTGGCGGTGCTTTAAATCGACAATGGCTTCAAACCTTATCGACCTAGAAGCAAACACTTGCCAGAGTGGTTCACAAGGGAGGGGGAGGGACGACGAAGGTGGTGTTCGGCGGGAAGGGGTGGGGATCGCCAGAAATTTTGGGAGGATGAGGGGTTTTTATATGATAAATGAATTCGTATATATAATCCACATGCAAGAAATGATAAATATGCACTTTCGGGTGATTTTTAAGAAATACATGATTTAAATAAATGATTGGTTAGGACTCTTCCTCTTATTTTCTTATTTAGATAATATTTTCGTTTGAACATCCCTATAATACCCAAAATTAGCCAATTACATTGCCTGAAACCTCTTTGTTGATTTGTCTGATTTTTATAATAAGAGGGGTAATTTTATGTATTTAAATTGTTTAATTTTTTTGGTGTTTAATTTTTAGACGGTTACAAATGGTTATCCTTATTTTTATACAATCTAATTATGGACTATATTTGAGTTTTATATGTTGAATTCATGAGTGAATCTTCCTTTTTTTTAGATCGTATGAATAAACAAACAGTGCATATAAACGTCAACAGTTGTTGAAGATGAACGATATAGACTCCCTTAAACCTACAACAACGCCGTTTTCAATAACCAGCATTACCCAAATCTCCACTCCCCCTGAAACTCTTGATCTCTAACATAATACAACCACAAAGCTGGAGATAGAAAACCACAAGGTTTGTGGCGCACTGGTTAAGGCCTTGAGGGATGTGGCTCAGAAACCCATCTACCACGGGTTCGAATCCAGGCGTTGGCAACTTGTGGCCACTGAGGAATTATCTCAGGGCTGCATGCTTAGCAGTCAATCATTACCAGAGATTAGTCTAGGCAAAGCCTAAGATACACTTTAAAAAAAACTGGAGATAGAATTCATGGTGAGAAATAATTGAGAAAATATTTAGAAGGTTTTATGGAAGTAGACGATAAACCCTAAAGGTTGATTTTGGGTTGTTGATGTGATGTGATTTGAAATTGGGATGGCGTTGTAGCAGTGTAGGGGATGGTCGATTTATAGTAGGTTTTTATGAATAAAACTGTTGTAGTTTTCTGATGATGAAGAATTTTATGAAAAAAAGAATAATATTATTTACAGGATGGTTAATATTAATTACAAGATGATGAATGTTATTCTTCGAATATATAATATGATGAATATTATCAGATTCTTTAGATGAATATTACAAGATGATGAATAGTATTTTCTCTTACATTCAAATGGAACAAACCAAGACTTTTATAACCATAACCTAAAGAAGGAAAAACAACTAATAATTACAAAAGATTACAAAGGATACTAAATCAACTAAATCAATAGCTAGAGGTAGGAGTAAGGAAGAAGCAACATCGGATTTGGACCAAGGAAGAAGCAACATCCGATTTGGACAATACTGCTACAATAACACAAAAATTACTGTAGCAGTATGGGTCTTAACAGATGATGAAAAAACAGTGGATTTTCAGCTACTGTTTTCTAGGATGATGACTTACATTTATGGGGAGTGTCACTTTTAAGAAACCACAAGGACAAAACTTGTAGGTTACTCTAAATTTTTTGATAAAAAGTTTCCATAACCGAAATGACGTTATAGTAAATTAAAACTATAAAGTTAATACTCAGTGACTTTGACTTGTTGTAACACCCAGATTTTTTTGGTTTGAAACACTTGGGAGCGAAATATATGTATATATATATATATATAGAGAGAGAGAGAGAGAGAGAGAGAGAAAGGGGGGAATCATATCGCACTCGTCTTAATTAGCCCCGATTTAAGTGATTCAGTTTCCATAGGAGATTTAATCCATATAGCTACTATATTTGTGTTTTGAGTTTTTGCAAATTCGTGCCATATCGGATCCGAAACTAATGACAAACTTGGGGGAAAGATTGAATATGGTGATTGAAGAATATAAATATTAAATGAGCAACTAAGACATGAGAGATAGCTCTGGAGGTCGCATACCTCTATACTGCATGTCTAGAGATCGAATCTTGCAGGATGCAATTGGCTTATTTTTTTATATGACAGTGTAGTGCGGCCCAGGTGTTAAGTAGCCCATTGGTCAATCCCTATAGCCCAGTTTGTATTTGCAAACAACTCATTCTCATGGCCCAATTGAATTGTGTAGTCATGAATATGTCAAAACTTCAATATTTTAAGAGATGCAGCCGTCAGGTTATTTTTTTGAAGGATACCAGCAGCTTATTTACTTCTTTCTATACAAGAAGAAGAGGAAACTAATTTCCAAATATATTGAAGATTCCAAGTTGAGAGTTTTTATAGAAATACAAGGGGAGATTGAAGAGCTAAATTTTCTTGGTGACTTGTGATTTCTAGAAATTGGAAGGTATGAATACTTTAATCCATTAATCTAAGTTTGCTTAATTATTGAGATTAAATTTAGTGTTCTTGAAATATTATGATTTTGATGTATTAAAGTTATTTGTTGGATGAAATATCTCATGTGATAAATATTAGATTTGTTAGTATTTTGCAAATGAATTAACTTGAGGTATTTACTTTAGTTAATAAGTTCATTTGGGATTTAAGGGTAAATCTTAAAGTTCAAATTCATAGGTTTAGATGGATTTTTATGGATTAATCTATGTGAAGAATTAGGTTGAATGGCTTTAAATCCATTAGGAGTGATCATTAATTAGTTGGAAATTCAAGAGGTTGTATAAGTATTTTGTTTAGAGTTCTTTCATTAATTTGTTGTTTACACATGGTTTACCTAGGTGGCAAGAAGATTATGCAAGTTGGATAAAAACTAGGTTTAACATTACCTAGCAAGGTGAGTTCAAGTTGCTTTGTGAAAATTTTGTACATGCCAAAAATGTCCACTTTGAAGTATTAAAGTGTTTTACTTGATGTTTACCAAATGTGTTGCTTACTTGAGGAATTTACATTCTAGATACATTTGATTCATAAATATTGAAAAATGTTACTTATTTGGGGTCTTTGAACATTTTGTTAAAGAAACCATGTTAATATGCTTTTGATGATTTAATTGTAAAATGATGGTCATTTCACGTAAATACACTTTTAGTTTATTTGGTTTTATAAAACGTGTCGGAAATGTATATTATTGAGTTATAATATATTTTGAAACTATAAAGGGTATAATTTCATTTCGAAAGAGCTTTATCACAACTCATAATGGGTTTTTGAGTTAATCAAAATTTGAAACATGCAATTGCATAAACGTTGGTTAAATACATTTTAATGCTTACGGTGACTTCTATTTTATAGTCAATGGTGTTGTCGAGTTATTGACTCGACTTTGATTTTAATGAGGCGTGCGGGACATCTGTTGTAATAACCCAAAATGAGCATTTTGTTCTAAGTGGAAATTTAGGTATGAAAGCGTTTATTATCAAAAGTTGAGGGTAAAAATTGAAAATTTGGAAATTAAATCCCCTCTCTTGTGCACCGCACTTGCTGGAAAGTTTAGAAAGCATTTTATTTGTTTTAGGGCTTTGTGTGTGTGTGTATGCTCCATATCGAGAGAGAAAAGAAAGAGGAGTAAAAGAAGAGCTATGTGTGTATGTGCATAACCTGCTGCATATTGAGAGAAAAGAGAGAATAAATTAAATGATGAGCTATGGGTATGTGTGAGGTGCTGCACATCGAGAAGAGAAGCAGGGAAAAGAAATCATGGTCATGTGAGTGTGTGTGTGCTACGCATCGAGAAGAGAAGCAGGGAGAAATCAGTTTAGGGCATCAAGCTCGTTTTGGTAAGAAAAACTTTCAATTGATGTTAACTCCTGCTTATTAAATAGTTAGATAGATTAAACTTCCAGATGTTCTTTATGTTTTAGCTGGGTTTTGGAATAAGAACACCCTGGAGGAATTTAAATCCTCTAATCGGGATTTCTAGTTGGAATTGCTTGTTAAGAAGTAATAGGAGACAAGTTGGTGTAATAATGCTGCGTTAAAAACCTCATTAACTGGAATGTTTAGGAAGGATTGAATGTTAGAAAAGTTCAGAAATCGATATCTGTTCGAAACCTGCAAGTGCAGCTCTTAGAAAAGAAAAACCCAAGTTGGCGCAAACCCCAGTTTGGCGCAAACCCAGGTTGGCGCAAACCAGGTTTGGCGCAAACCAGGTTTGGCGCAACATGCCGAGACCGGAACCCGATTGGTTTGTGGGCCGATTGTTTTGTTGGGGCTGTTTGGCTTGGTGGACCGAAACATTAGATGGGCCGAGAGATTTCTAAATCTCTTCTGGTCTTGGTGATTAGTTTGGGTTTAGCAATTATTAAAGGAGATCCTCAAGGTAGTTAGTGGTCCATTTATTTTAGGACCGAGTTAAGAGAAGAAATTGAAGTTTCAAGATCGAGATAAAATCTAATTATTTTATAATTTAATTAATAGGATTGCGGACGGAACGAGACAATTGGTTAGGAAGAGATTTGCAATCAGGTGAGTTCCCTAAAACCCTTTTTACGATGCAAAGTGATAAATGTTTTAACTGATTATGGTTTATCGAGCATGAAATGTTATGAACCGATTTGCATGATTTTTACGAACGTATCTGTTTTATTAGAAGAAATGTTTGGCATGAAGAAATGAAAGGCATGACTTATGAGTATTTTAACTTACATGTTTTCATGAACGTATGTGTATGCTATGTGGTGTCGGTCTGCACTGTGGGATCAGAGAGAGATTCTCGGGATCTGAGGATCTCTCGGATATGTATGACAGGCCGGTAGGTTGGAATTCGTTTTCCTCCTATCCGGTAGAGGGGAGTCCGTGTGGGCTCCAAGGAGGGCGACAAGGGAGCCTAATGGAACCCTGATCGCGGAATGTTTATGTGATCCATACACAGTGCAGTACCATGACTGATGATGCATTATAGTTTATTGATAAATGTTTCCAACTGTTTTACATGTTGTTTTCGGAGGGAATTCACTAGACCTTTTGGTCTAACCCTCGCGTTCAAAACTAAACCATTTTCAGGTAAGCGTGCTATGGGTTCTTCTAGTAAGAACTAGGAAAGATGGCAAGAAGAACCTGGAGATTAGAGCGACTCCAGAAATCTTTTTGTAGTACCTAGATAGAGCTCTCGGCTGTGGAATGGAGACTTCCGCTGTCAAATTTTGTCTAGTTTAGCTTATTGATGACTTAGAAACAAGTTCACTTATGTAATTGAAATGATTAATTTATGATTTTGCATGTTTATGTAAATGGGATGTTACAAATGGTATCAGAGCCTTAGTTTAAGGGATTTAGGTAACCAATCGGGCCTAAACTTAAACTGTAAGATGAGGGACACAGCCGAGACATAGGATTGCCTCTAGGAACGATCACTATAAATGCGCTAGAAAATAGGGTACTGAGGACTGTCATGTAAGGTAAGTTTGAGATTTCACCTGGCCAGTGTAATTGCGAACTTACAGGTACATGTATGTGCTTAACCTACCTTATTATTCCGAGGTGGTAGTCAGAAGCTGGTGTTTATGTCGTACTCCAGTACTTTAGAATGTCAGCAAGATCCCTGAGGGGGTAGACAAGACCCCTTGATGGGGAAGTTTCTTGAGAAGTCACATATGATGTAATGAATGTAGGCACCATAGAGAAGGAATGTTGTATAGAATGTTATGAGTCGTCTAGAGGTAGCTCTTCGTGGATTCGGAGAGGATGAATGGGTGAGTGTGAGTAGGGCTCCTGTGTCGGGAGAGTCCCAGTTCTAGGAATCATGGAATAGATCAGTCGGGATGGTAAGGAAGGACTGTGTCGAAATCTTGAAAGTATCAATGGAGCTCTGAATTCTTAAGCAAGTTTTTCAATGGCAGGGTAAATGAAATAAGATGCTTATAGTGAAGTGAAACCATGTAGAAGTGGAAAGTGAGATAGTTGGTTAAAACGAAATAGTATGAAAGGGTGAGTAAGTGAGATGTGGAAAGCGTGTTTAGTAAGTTGTTGCACGACCGAGAGGGCGACCATTGGTCGTAGGTGAAGTGTCAAGGGTAAGTTGCGTGAGTAAAGCGGTTGACCTTGTTAGAGTGAGTAGCCTTCAATTGCAAGAAGAGTCTCATGCAGGGTGTCCTTTTATGTAACATGAAATTTCCATGATTTAAGTTAAATGTGTAAAAATAAATTTTGATCGAAAATAAGTCAGAATGTGCACGAGTATGTTTAAAGAAAAGGTGATTTCATTCACATTACACATTGAAACCTTGAGCTTAACGATTTGCAAAATAACTCACTCTTTTCCTGATAAGTCAAATTTGTTGCACGGGGTCAAGAAAATGGTTACCTGCAATTCATTTATAACCAAAATGCTTATTGACCTATTGATATCATGCAAATGAGTGTGAGAACCGACTGGCTTACCTTGTGTCGGTAATTCTTTCAGTATTGTGTCATATGAAAAGATTTTCATTCAATACATCATTGTCGTAATAACATCGTTCGGATTGAGTAAGATCAAGGTTCACGGGAAGATGCATGCAAGCGATTCTCGAATCGTTGTGCAGGACATTGGAGTTATAAGAGTGATGGGGTCATGTGTACCCAAGATGTTTCAAGTGTTGTTTATTTAAAATGATAAAATGTACGAAATGATGTATCTATTGCGTTGTCATGCATGAAGGCTATGAACTCACTAGGTCGTAGGTTATTACGTGTTAAGCTAAGGAAGAACTTCAAGAGTGGAAAAGTGTCGGGCAAATCAGGAAAGAATGTTGTAGCTTTAGTACTTGTGTTCAAGAGGAAAGGTGAGCAGTGGAAGAGTCAATAGTGGATTTTAGGGTCGATTGTGTAAGAGTGTGTACCCTTGATGTAACATCCTGAATTTTCAATAATAGTATTTTAATGAGAATTGGGATGTATTTGTATTTTGTGTAGCCTTGAATTATATGGAAGTTTTATAATTCAAATAAGGTTAAAATACAAGAGATTAAAGTAGAATGTTACTTTTGGAATTAATGAAACTTGAGGGGGGTGTTTGGTTATGTTTTTAGAAGTGTGTATGGATAAAAAGGAATTGAGATAGAAAATATCTTAGTTTTGTTGTTGGAGTCGGCAGAAAGAATTCAAGAGAAAGGAATAGAGAGAAAAAGATAGAAAAGAAGAAAAGAAGATTTTGGCTTCTAAATCTGGTAAGAATTGATCATGATCTTGATAAAAGTTGTTCTGGATGATTGTATGAGAATGAATCTGTTTATTGAATTGATTTTCAGAATCATAAACAGTAGATTGGAGTTCTAAATTTGTGCAGAGAAGTGAGTTTTCTTCAAAAGGTGAGTTCAATTGCTGTTTGTACAAATCAGTGTTGATATGTTAAATTAAACCTTGATATGTATGTATAAACTGTTTTAGAACTGTATGATTGTGTTGGAAATGAGCTGAATAGAACAGATGTGGAAATGGGTCGAATTTTAGACTGCAGGTCGAAGGTTTCCGGACGAAACCTCGTATCCAGAAACCTCTGCGTTGAATGTCTCCGGATGAAGTTAAGTACCTGATAAGTTTTAACTTTCTTGTAAGAATCCGGATGAAATCAATTACCGGATAATGTCCGGATTGTATTAGTCTCCGGATGTGGTCCGGATTAGAAATGTATCCGGAAAGCGGAAATTACCGGAAAGTATGTATTATCCGGATTATGGAAGTATCCGGGGAAATCGTAGTATCCGGAAAAGGCAAACATCCGGATAGTTTAAGTTATCCGGAAAATGCAATCATCCGGACACTTCTGGGTGTTTTGGAAATTACAGTTCTGATAATCGTGGAAAGGTGCGATTTAGGATTTAAGATATAACTTATGTAGCTTGAACATACGTACAACTAAATAGTAGTATGTTAGGCTGATAGACTGTGCTAGTGTGATGCTAGGCAGGAATGTTTTAAGTGTAATGGATCCATAGGCACTAATGGTTATGTACACGTAGAATAGATGAAGGTTACTCATTATTCTGATGTGTGAAATAAAATCGTGGAATAAGCGTAATTCCCGGTTTCTAAGGAAAAGAAGAGATGGCCATGTGTATATTGCGATGTCTAATTTCTTCCTAAGAAATAGGCATGTGTATATTGTTATTTCTTAGATGTGTACAGAAATGGGCATGTGTATATTGCGGTTTCTGGAATAGATATGTATGGAAATAGGCAAGTGTACATTGTAATTTCTGGAATGTTGAAATGGTTAAGTGTACATTGCAATTTCTGGAATAAAAGCATTATTCTAGAATCAGTAAGGATTCGTAGGGTAGCTCTGAGACATGATATGATGATGGAATTATTGTCAGTCATATTCATGGAATTGGATGAAATTGTGTAATGGAATAGAGTTACACACATGGTAAGAAAAAGGGTAATCAGGTTTGTTATAACTTGTTTTCATTGATTTTGCAAATATTTTTGTTGAAACGAATGTTCTCACTAGACATTGGCCTAATCGTTTCAAATGATGTTTTCTTACCAGGTACTGGCTCGGGAAAATAAAGGGTTGTGGGACGAGCGTTTTGGAATGGCAATGAAGTCAATTAACAAGAAGAGATTTTTGATGGATTGCTTAGATAACTTAGTTAATCTGCTTATAGTGATATGATTAGATTAATAGGTTATTTGAAGGATCCTGTATTGTAAATATACTCTTGATGGTTAATTCCCTTGCTATTTATATAAGTTGAAGTTTTAGTATCATAACTTGTGGAAAGTTTGAGGTTTAAATTGGCCCGGAATTTGGGGCGTTACAATATGGTATCAGAGCAATAGTTTAAGCGAACTAAGTATGCTGAGGAGGTACTTAGACTTAAGCTGTGATGAATTAAGTTATGATTTGTGAGAATGGGTAGAAATACTAAGACGGGATAGTCTTAGAGTCGACGGAAATACGTGAAATTAGTACTGTAACGATGGTAACGAGTATCCTCCTGTATGATATGTTCACAATTCCAATTAGCTACTGTTATTATGAATATATTGTTACATAAGCATGCTTGTTTCTAAATGGTTACAGTGACTAATGATCGGTATAGTACGTTTTGTATGTTCGTATGTGTATAACCATTTCTTATGGTTATTCTTTTGTGTATATCAGAACGATGGTGAATACGCCGCCATTATCCCCTATTTCTGCGATGGATAGGTCCATGATTGATGGGACAGGAGAAAGGCAGACTGGAGTAGGCGAAATTCATGAGATTCCGCCGGGGTTTCTTTCTCTTGGAGGAACATCAAATCAGGTACATAGGACAGGTACCAGTACTGCCAACCCAAGAACACCAGAAGCAGGTATGGAAGCCCGAATGATGGAAAATATGACAAGAATGATGACGAATGCAATGGCTCAACAAACCGAAATGTTTATGAAAGCATTGAACGATCGAAGTTCAGAGTTGCAGCGAACGGGAACTGATACTGGAGTAATTAATCCACTTCCTACTCCAGTAACAGAAACAGAAAGGAGAGTGAAAAGAGTTTGCTCGTACAAAACATTCTTAAGCTGTAAACCACCGGAGTTTAAAGGAGCAGATAACCCGGTAACCTGTATGAATTGGTTACGAGAAATGGAACAAGTCTTCCGCGCTTGTGAATGTGATGAAAAGTCAAAGGTTAGATTTGCTTCTCAGATGTTAAAAGGGAATGCATTGACATGGTGGAACATAGTGACAGCTTCAATATCGGCTCTAGTATTGGCTGCTATGAATTGGGAGTCGTTCAAGAAGAAAGTTTTGGAAGAGTATTGCAACAAAAACGAGATGGACAAAATCGAAGAAGAGTTTCGGACTCTCAAGAAGGGAAATATGTCGGTGAGAAAGTATACTGAGACGTTTATGGAGAAGTTGAATTTGGTGGGACACATAGCACCAAATGAAAAGGAAAAGATTAAAGCTTACCTGAAGGGCTTGCCTGCGGACATGATGTCCCGAGTAAGGAATGCCAAAGTTTCAACATTGAGGGAGGCTATTGAAGAAGCAAAGGTAAGGGAGGAGGTTTACGCCCGGGATAAAGAAGAAAAGACCCAAGTTGGGGAGAAACGAAAATGGGAAGGCCGATCAGACTCTTCACAGAAATCAAAAGCGTTTGGTAAAAGTGTTCGTTATGATTCACGTCGTGAACCAAATTGGTGTTCAAAGTGCAAGAGCAAACATTACGGGCCGTGTCGGGTGATAGCGTCAGAGTGTTTCAAGTGTGGTAAAAGTGGGCACACTATGAGTAATTGTCTAGTACAAGGGTTCACATGTCGAATGTAAACAATCGGGTCACTTCCGTCAGGATTGTCCAAAGTTGAAGAAGGGCGGAGATCAAAGTATGAAACCAAATGTTCCAAAGCCAACAGGACGGGCCTTTCATATGACAGATGATGAGGCTAAAGAATCAAAAGACGTTGTTTCGGGTACATTCCTTGTTAATTCGTGTCCTGCGCGGATATTGTTTGACTGTGGTGCAAATTTATCGTTTGTGTCCAAGTCATTCTTTCTTAAGTTAGTTGTGCCTGTTACTACTTTGGAAGATGCTTTAGTAGTTGAGGTAGCTAACGGGGGTCAGGTCTTGGTTCGTGAAAGACTTGATGGTTGTCTTATTTCAATAGAAGAAACAAACTTTCCGATCGACTTGTTGTTGATGGAAATCGGAGGATTCGATGTGATAGTAGGTATGGACTGGATAACAGTCAACCAAGCAGAGATACATTGTGCAAAGAAATTAATACGGATTCCAATGGCCGATAAGGATGACATATTCATCTTTGGGGAAAAGCAGAAAGGGGAATTTCCGTTAATTTCTGTTGCAAAGGCGCGTAAGTGTTTAATGAAAGGATGTTCATCCTATCTAGCGTATGTGTTAGATGTTAAGACGAAAAAGAAACAAATGGAAGATATCAAGGTGGTACGTGATTTCCTGGACGTATTTCCCGATGATCTTCCAGACCTACCGACTGAACGGCAGGTAGAGTTTCGTATTGACCTTATCCCTGGATCGACACCAATTGCGCGAGCACCTTATCGTCTAGCGCCGACCGAAATGAAAGAGATGATGACTCAACTTCAAGAGTTGTTAGATAAAGGTTTTGTTAGACCGAGTTCTTCACCTTGGGGAGCTCCGGTTTTGTTTGTTAAGAAGAAAGATGGTACTATGAGAATGTGTATAGATTACCGTGAGATGAATAAGGTGACGATTAAGAACAAGTATCCGCTTCCAAGGATTGATGACCTGTTCGATCAACTCCAAGGAGCGGGATGTTTTTCTAAGATTGATTTAAGGTCTGGGTATCATCAAGTTCGGGTAAGAAATGAAGATATCTCTAAGACAGCTTTTAGAACAAGGTATGGGCATTATGAATTTCTTGTAATGCCATTTGGGTTGACCAATGCTCCAGCAGTGTTCATGGATTTGATGAACAGAGTATGTCGACCGTTTTTGGACAAGTTTGTCATTGTATTTATTGATGACATACTTGTTTATTCTAAGACTGAAGCAGATCACGAACAACATCTACGTGAAGTTTTAGAAGTATTGAGAAGAGAGAAATTGTACGCGAAGTTCTCGAAATGTGAATTCTGGTTAAAGGAAGTACAATTTCTAGGTCATGTAATCACCTCGGAGGGAGTCAAGGTAGACCCAACAAAAATAGAAGCTATGGCAAATTGGGAGACACCAAGAAGTGCGTCTAAAATAAGAAGTTTCTTAGGCCTAGCCGGTTACTACCGAAGGTTCATTAAAGACTTCTCGAAGATTGCTTCTGCTCTGACTTTACTGACTAGAAAGAACGTGAAGTTTGTTTGGACGGAGAAACAAGAATCAGCTTTCAGAACCTTACGTCAAAAGTTATGCGAAGCTCCTATTCTTGCCTTACCAGAAGGAACGGAAGATTTGGTGGTGTACAGTGATGCTTCCAAGATGGGTTTGGGTTGTGTGTTGATGCAACGTGGCAAGGTGATTGCTTATGCATCAAGACAACTAAAGGAGCATGAGAAGAATTATCCGACGCATGATTTAGAATTAGCAGCAGTTGTGTTTGCATTGAAATTGTGGCGTCACTATCTGTATGGAACGAAGTGTACTCTTTATACTTATCACAAAAGTTTACAACATGTTTTTTGATCAGAAAGAGTTAAACATGAGACAACGAAGATGGTTAGAGTTACTTAAAGATTATGATTACGAATTACATTACCATCCTGGTAAAGCCAATGTCGTAGCCGATGCTTTAAGTAGGAAAGAGTATAGTGGGTGATTGAAAACGACCAATGCTAGAATTGATGTAACATCCAGTTTGATTGAAAGGATAAAAGAGGCACAATTAGAAGCTTTCCGGGAAGAAAATATGAAAGAAGAAGTCATGAGTAAGCAACATCTTCTATTGACTGAAGATGGTCGTGGGATTAAATTGTTCCAAGGACGAGTCTGGGTACCGAAAGTTGGAGGAAATAGAGAGTTGATTCTCTAAGATGCTCATAGATCTAAGTATTATATACATCCTGGAAGCACTAAGATGTATAGAGATTTGAAATTGCATTATTGGTGGCCGGCTATGAAAGTAGATGTAGCCCGAAAAGTAGAGATGTGTAGAACATGTTCGTTAGTGAAAGCGGAACATCAAAAGCCTTATGGAAGTTTCCAATCTTTGGAAGTTCCGGAATGGAAGTGGGAGAAGATTACCATGGATTTTGTAACAAAGTTACCAAAGACGCAAAAGGGTAACGACACAATATGGGTGATCGTGGATAGATTAACTAAGAGTGCTCATTTTCTGGCTATGAAAGTAGCGTCACCAATCGATAAATTAGCGAAGCTGTATATTGATGAAGTGGTGTCAAGGCATGGTATACCGGTGTCGATAGTGTCAGATCGTGATAGTCGGTTTACCTCGAGGTTTTGGCAGTCACTACAAGAGGAATTGGGTACGAAAGTCAATTTAAGCACGGCTTATCATCTGCAAACTGACGGACAAAGTGAGCGGACCATTTAAACTTTGGAAGATATGCTCAGATGTTGTGTATTAGATTTTGGGGGTAACTGGGATACGCATCTACCGTTAGTAGAATTTGCGTATAACAATAGTTATCATTCAAGTATCGGAAGGGCACCTTTCGAAGCTTTATATGGTCGTAAATGTAGAACTCCGGTGTGTTGGTTAGAAGCCGGAGAGAAACAGTTTGCCGGTCCAGAATTGGTACAACAAACAGCTGACAAGGTAAAAGAAATTCGGCAGCATATGAAAGCAGCTCAGGACCGACAAAAGAGTTATGCTGATCCGAAAAGGAGACCAAAAGAATTCCAAGTTGGGGAGCGCGTAATGCTTAAGGTATCCCCATGGAAGGGGGTGATAAGGTTTGGTAAACGTGGGAAGCTAAGTCCTCGTTTTCTAGGACCTTTCACTGTTACTAAGAGAATTGGACTGCAAGCATATCAGTTGGATCTTCCGCCGGAGTTGGAAGGAATCCATAATACTTTTCACGTTTGTTATCTTCGGAAATGTTTAGCGGAAGAGGAAGATGTAATTCCACTAACTGATGTGAGAGTGGACGAGAAGAGCCGCTGTGTGGAAGGACCGGAGGCAATTTTGGAAAGATCAGTTAGAAGGTTACGTAATGGTAAGGAAGTAATTATGCTGAAAGTGCAGTGGAAGCACCATAGAGGTGCTAATGTGACTCTAGAGTCAGAAGAAACTATGAAGGATAGGTATCCTCATTTGTTTACCTGATCTTGATTTCGGGGACGAAATCATTTTCAAGTTGGGGAGTATTGTAACATCCTGAATTTTCAATAATAGTATTTTAATGAGAATTGGGATGTATTTGTATTTTGTGTAACCTTGAATTATATGGAAGTTTTATAATTCAAATAAGGTTAAAATACAAGAGATTAAAGTAGAATGTTACTTTTGGAATTAATGAAACTTGAGGGGGGTGTTTGGTTATGTTTTTAGAAGTGTGTATGGATAAAAAGGAATTGAGATAGAAAATATCTCAGTTTTGTTGTTGGAGTCGGCAGAAAGAATTCAAGAGAAAGGAATAGAGAGAAAAAGATAGAAAAGAAGAAAAGAAGATTTTGGCTTCTAAATCTGGTAAGAATTGATCACGATCTTGATAAAAGTTGTTCTGGATGATTGTATGAGAATGAATCTGTTTATTTAATTGATTTTCAGAATCATAAACAGTAGATTGGAGTTCTAAATTTGTGCAGAGAAGTGAGTTTTCTTCAAAAGGTGAGTTCATTCGCTGTTTGTACAAATCAGTGTTGATATGTTAAATTAAACCTTGATATGTATGTATAAACTGTTTTAGAACTGTATGATTGTGTTGGAAATGAGCTGAATAGAACAGATGTGGAAATGGGTCGAATTTTAGACTGCAGGTCGAAGGTTTCCGGATGAAACCTCGTATCCGGAAACCTCTGCGTTGAATGTCTCCGGATGAAGTTAAGTACCCGATAAGTTTTAACTTTCTTGTAAGAATCCGGATGAAATCAATTACCGGATAATGTCCGGATTGTATTAGTCTCCGGATGTGGTCCGGATTAGAAATGTATCCAGAAAGCGGAAATTACCGAAAAGTATGTATTATCCGGATTATGGAAGTATCCGGGGAAATCGTAGTATCCGGAAAAGGCAAACATCCGGATAGTTTAAGTTATCCGGAAAATGCAATCATCCGGACACTTCTGGGTGTTTTGGAAATTACAGTTCTGACAATCGTGGAAAGGTGCGATTTAGGATTTAAGATATAACTTATGTAGCTTGAACATACGTACAACTAAATAGTAGTATGTTAGGCTGATAGACTGTGCTAGTGTGATGCTAGGCAGGAATGTTTTAAGTGTAATGGATCCATAGGCACTAATGGTTATGTACACGTAGAATAGATGAAGGTTACTCATTATTCTGATGTGTGAAATAAAATCGTGGAATAAGCGTAATTCCCGGTTTCTAAGGAAAAGAAGAGATGGCCATGTGTATATTGCGATCTCTAATTTCTTCCTAAGAAATAGGCATGTGTATATTGTTATTTCTTAGATGTGTACAGAAATGGGCATGTGTATATTGCGGTTTCTGGAATAGATATGTATGGAAATAGGCAAGTGTACATTGTAATTTCTGGAATGTTGAAATGGTTAAGTGTACATTGCAATTTCTGGAATAAAAGCATTATTCTAGAATCAGTAAGGATTCGTAGGGTAGCTTTGAGACATGATATGATGATGGAATTATTGTCAGTCATATTCATGGAATTGGATGAAATTGTGTAATGGAATAGAGTTACACACGCGGTAAGAAAAAGGGTAATCAGGTTTGTTATAACTTGTTTACATTGATTTTGCAAATATTTTTGTTGAAACGAATGTTCTCACTAGGCATTGGCCTAATCTTTTCAAATGATGTTTTCTCACCAGGTACTGGCTCGGGAAAATAAAGGGTTGTGGGACGAGCATTTTGGAATGGCAATGAAGTCAATTAACAAGAAGAGATTTTTGATAGATTGCTTAGATAACTTAGTTAATCTGATTATAGTGATATGATTAGATTAATAGGTTATTTGAAGGATCCTGTATTGTAAATATACTCTTGATGGTTAATTCCCTTGCTATTTATATAAGTTGAAGTTTTAGTATCATAACTTGTGGAAAGTTTGAGGTTTAAATTGGCCCGGAATTTGGGGCGTTACACTTGATATGGAAATACGGTTGTCGAGGGACGGTTGTGTCCGGGGGAAGGACTAGAAGTCGTCGAGGATTGGTATTAGCAACTCGTTATGAGTAGTGCAGGGAGAAAATGAAGTGTCCACGGCATGGGAATATGAGTTTCGTGGTGAGCTTGTATGGTTGATGTTACAAGAGTAAGTTCAGAAAAGAGGGAGACGTATCATGAATTGATTATGATATGTTGGAAGGACTAGGTTCCGTGAGGATCCCATGTTAAAGAATAGGTTGAAAGTAGTTCAGGTTGACTGTTGATGTTGAAGTCGACAGCTGGGTGGGAAGGATGAGGTACTTAGCACGAACGAAGTGAGTGGGTAGAGTATGTCGATCTGTGAGGGATTGCGCCCTATCTATGTAATGAGTTGGAATCGCAAGGGGCTAGCAAGAATCAAACATGTTCGAGTTATTCGGGAACTTGTGAAATGTTGTTTTAGAGTGGGAGGAAGACGAGGTAGTGGCATAATTTCGGTTAATTTTATGGGAGAATATAAAGGCAAGTTTGAATTGTGTATGAATGACCAAATGAGAGACCAAGTGTTTTTGGTTAAGAGAGCCGCTTAGTAAGTATGTTTTGGAATCATTGGAAGTTTAAAAGGAGATGAGGGATGGATTAGTCAAAATGTGTTATAGTAACTGCTAGATCTTTAAAGAACGTGAACTGTTTCGTATGTGAAAGGGAATGATCCTAGTAAGAGACAGTTGAAGATTTGGTTAAGTTTAATGAATGACCTGATGATGACTATGGGTTAGAATTGTAGTATGATCATTGTTGCTTTGAAATGTCATGATAGATGTATACGTCTTTGAGTGGTTGACCAAAATTTTATGGGTTTGTTCGGTGATGACATTCATTTGTTATTACAGGAGATGTTATGATTCTACCGAGATTCTTAATAGGCATCGATACTGGAGGATCGGTATTTTAGAGTGAGAAATAGATAAGTAGTATGGTGGATTGAGTAATTCTCAAATTATTTTGAAAATTGTGGATTGTTGAGTACTCGGTGGGAGTTGTTAATTAAGAAACCAGTCTTGACTAATTAGTGTGTGAATACTAAAATGGCGAAATGTTGATGTTAAGTGATTAAAAATGATAATTTGTGGTTGATAGAAAGGAATGAACTGCATCCCAATTGGAGTGTTTCAATTGAAATAAGCCGATAATTACATTTGAGACGAGTTGGTCAAGTTATAGTTGCTTGTGATTAAGAGAATGAATTGTATTGTTTTATGCGGTAAGGGTCGGTGGTTATAGGTCGCACAATTCGGGAAATGCAGTTGAGAGCGGAGACTGTTATTGTGGTCATGAATCAGTTAAGGATAATTAGGGGGTGGTAAGCATCGAGATGCCTACAACCTCTGATTGCATAGTATGATTTATAAGATGAATTACGAGAATTCTTGAGGAAGTGTTATCGAGCATGACACGCTGATCGTTAAAGTCATTGTTAGGGCGAGTCTAAGTAAAAAAGTCGGGATGACCTTATATAAAGATATCCGATTGTATGGTCATTGTAATTAATCGAAAGAATATTGGAACCCGAGGTTCGTAAGACCCCTGAATTAATAGACTGGATTGGAAGATGAAAAAATAAGACGAGTGGGTTTTCCGGTTTTAAACAGAGATTATGGGTTAATCAGAGTTGCGCAGCAAAAGCAAGGAATTATGTTGCTATTGTTCTGTTATTATAAGATCTTTTCCGAGAGTTGAAATTTAAACTTTGATAATCAGTTTCATCGGTTAGTTTTGGAGTGAATTCCGGGACGGAATTGTTTTAAGGAGGGGAGGTTGTAATAACCCAAAATGAGCATTTTGTTCTAAATGGAAATTTAGGTATGAAAGCGTTTATTATGAAAAGTTGAGGGTAAAAATTGAAAATTTGGAAATTAAATCCCCTCTCTTGTGCGCCGCACTTGCTGGAAAGTTTAGAAAGCATTTTATTTGTTTTAGGGCTTTGTGTGTGTGTGTGCTCCATATCGAGAGAGAAAAGAAAGAAGAGTAAAAGAAGAGCTATGTGTGTACGTGCATAACCTGCTGCATATTGAGAGAAAAGAGAGAAGAAATTAAATGATGAGCTATAGGTGTGTGTGAGGTGCTGCACATCGAGAAGAGAAGCAGGGAAAAGAAATCATGGTCATGTGTGTGTGTGTGTGTGTGTGTGCTACGCATCGAGAAGAGAAGCAGGGAGAAATCAGTTTAGGGCATCAAGCTCGTTTTGGTAAGAAAAACTTTCAATTGATGTTAACTCCTGCTTATTAAATAGTTAGATAGATTAAACTTCCAGATGTTCTTTATGTTTTAGCTGGGTTTTGGAATAAGAACACCCTGGAGGAATTTAAATCCTCTAATCGGGATTTCTAATTGGAATTGCTTGTTAAGAAGTAATAGGAGACAAGTTGGTGTAATAATGTTGCGTTAAAAACCTCATTAACTGGAATGTTTAGGAAGGATTGAATGTTAGAAAAGTTCAGAAATCGATATCAGTTCGAAACCTGCAAGTGCAACTCTTAGAAAAGAAAAACCCAAGTTGGCGCAAACCCCAGGTTGGCGCAAACCCAGGTTGGCACAAACCCAGGTTGGCGCAAACCAGGTTTGGCGCAACATGCCGAGACCGGAACCCGATTGGTTTGTGGGCCGATTGTTTTGTTGGGGCTGTTTGGCTTGGTGGACCGAAACATTAGATGGGCCGAGGGATTTCTAAATCTCTTCTGGTCTTGGTGATTAGTTTGGGTTTAGCAATTATTAAAGGAGATCCTCAAGGTAGTTAGTGGTCCATTTATTTTAGGACCGAGTTAAGAGAAGAAATTGAAGGTTCAAGATCGAGATAAAATCTAATTATTTTATAATTTAATTAATAGGATTGCGGACGGAACGAGACAAGAGGTTAGGAAGAGATTTGCAATCAGGTGAGTTCCCTAAAACCCTTTTTACGACGCAAAGTGATAAATGTTTTAATTGATTATGGTTTATCGAGCATGAAATGTTATGAACCGATTTGCATGATTTTTACGAACGTATCTGTTTTATTAGAAGAAATGTTTGGCATGAAGAAATGAAAGGCATGACTTATGAGTATTTTAACTTACATGTTTTCATGAATGTATGTGCTATGTGGTGTCGGTCTGCACTGTGGGATCAGAGAGAGATTCTCGGGATCTGAGGATCTCTCAGATATGTATGACAGGCCGGTAGGTTGGAATTCGTTTCCCTCCTATCCGGTAGAGGGGAGTCCGTGTGGGCTCCAAGGAGGGCGAGAGGGGAGCCTAATGGAACCCTGATCGCGGAATGTTTATGTGATCCATACACAGTGCAGTACCATGACTGATGATGCATTATAGTTTATTGATAAATGTTTTCCAACTGTTTTACATGTTGTTTTCGGAGGGAATTCACTAGACCTTTTGGTCTAACCCTCGCGTTCAAAACTAAACCATTTTCAGGTAAGTGTGCTATGGGTTCTTCTAGTAAGAACTAGGAAAGATGGCAAGAAGGACCTGGAGATTAGAGCGACTCCAGAAATCTTTTTGTAGTACCTAGATAGAGCTCTCGGCTGTGGAATGGAGACTTCCGCTGTCAAATTTTGTCTAGTTTAGCTTATTGATGACTTAGAAACAAGTTCACTTATGTAATTGAAATGATTAATTTATGATTTTGCATGTTTATGTAAATGGGATGTTACATCTGTCCGGTTTAATTATACTTTATGTGGGGCCTTTTGCCCAGTTTTAATAGCTCGAGATGGAGCTTTGGTTGTGTACGCATTTATTTGCATCTTATTTGGAGGTTACATGTTTTGAATGCATTATGTTAGCTTCAATCTTCCTAATCATAGAAGTATTTAGAAGTAGTGAAAAATAGGCTAAGTGAAGAAAGCCTCTTACAGAGGCTCTGCCGACATTACCGAGAAATCAAGGTCAAGAAGCTACAGAAGTAGCAGAGGCTTCCTACAGAAGCTCTGTCATACGCGCAAAGAAGACCAAAGACTCGGAATCCGGTGAAGACTGCTCCACAGAGGACCAGACCGCAGAACCTCTGTAACTCATTACAGAGCCTCTGTGGTCCTCACTGAGACTTGAAGATATTTATAATATCTTGCTACTGTTACAGGACCCGTACATCAACTTGCATGGTAGCATGCCCTGTCCAACGTCGACGTGTCAAACTCTGATTGGACTCAATAGGGCTTAGTACATATTAGACGTCTGCTGCATTAAATGCAATACAGCACGTCTGACTGTTCATGCCATCCTTGCAACTGTTCACGACATCCTCTCAACTATTCATACGTACCTCTTGAATAGTAGCATATGCTTTATGGTCCCCTTTAGAGTAGTATATAAGGAAGACTCATGTTGAGTTCTTCCTCACACACATATAACACACATATAACACACAGAAAAACATTAAGAACACAAAAGCTTATTCACCTTAAGAGTCATATCTGTTTTAAAGCTTTTTCTTACTCACGGTTCATAAACCTGTTTTTGATATATATTCAGTAAACTTTGAGATATAATATTTTGTTCACTGTTTATTTATATTTTGTTCTAAATCTATCAAACTTATCTGTTAGTTCTTTAAATACGCTTCCGCATCAAACCTTAAACCTGAACTAATAGATCTGATAATCTTGTTTAAGAAAAACGGGAACCAACAATTGGTATCAGAGCAAAGCTTGATTTTCAATATCAAGTGATCCTCGTTTTACAACTTTTATTTGATAGATTATTTTCTCTCTTCATCACCATATTTCTAGATATTAGTCGTACCCAGAAAACCTTCCAGATCTTCATACTTAGAAATCCTCCATCAGATTATCCTTTCCTCAAAATGACAAATACAAATAACTTTTTCACTGCTGGCTCACTAACCAAACCTCCTACTCTTCTTAGAGATGAGTATCCTCAATGGAAGATAAGAATGGTTCATTTCTTTGAGGGTACTGAAAAAACTCTCAAAAATATCTTTACAATCCTCCTCCAGTTCCGATGATAACTATGCCACGTGTACCAGCTACTGCTGAATCTGCTGAAATCCCTGAACATCAAAAACCTAAGCCAAGAGAAGAATGGTCAAATGAAGATAAGGCAGAAGATGAAGTTGCACAGAAAACAAAGAGAATATTGATCATGACAATCCCCAACGAACTTTTTCAATCCTTCGATGCATGCGAAACAGCGCACGATCTCTGGAAAGAATTAGAAAGACAGTTGGAAGGGGTGCTAAAACTCAGAAGAACCGAAGGGCACAATACATAAATGAATATCATGCTTTCAGAGCCTCTGCAACAGAATCTCTGCAAACAACATACGACCGGTTCAACTCTCTCATAAACAAATGCAAAAAGTCTGGTATTCACAGAACCACGGAAGAAAATAACGTCATGTTTCTAAAGAGCCTGAACGATGAGTGGCTTCAGTTGTCTATTTCTTTACAAACAAATCAAGATCTAGACTCCTGGACACTCTCTGATCTCTATGGAACACTTGCTGCACAAGAGCCTCAAATAGCTCAAGCTAAAACACTAACCATTGTGCGATACGCATTGGTTAGTAAATCTACAGAGGCTGCAGACAGACCAAGAAATGAGAGATCTACAGAGGAGAAAAAGAAGGAGAAAAAGAAGATGGTAATGGTTGATAGCGAAGAAGACGAGCTGATAGAGGAAGAGATAACTCTTGCGTCATTAGCTAAATCAATGGCTCTATTGACAAGAGAGTTTAGAAATAACCAAAGGATTTCTGGTAGAAGAGATGATGGAAGAAGAGAAGAATCAAATGACCGACAGAGGTCAGACTACAGAAATGATGACCTACAGAGGTCGAGCGACAGAAGCTACAGAGGAAATGATCGACAGAGATCAGATGACAAGGTAGGCCACACACAAGAATGCTACAAATGTGGTAAACCCGGTCATTACGCAAACGAATGCCGAACAGAGAAAGGTGGAGACCTACAGAAGTCTGACGACCGAACTGGAAACATCTCCCAAGGTTGTTTCAACTGCGGCAAGCCAGGTCATTTCGCAAAAGAATGCAGAAGTAGACCAAATCGCCCACAGAAGGACTCAGCTTTTTACAAAAAGAAGGCCGAGTATTACGCACAAAAATCTCTAATGGCGAACAAAGGGCATTCTGAGGCAAACAAAGAAGACTTCGAATCAGACTCTACCTCTGATGATGAATTTCCCACAAATGCCCTGTTATGTGGCATGGCAGAAGTTGACTCCGGCACTGACAATGAGGTATCCATTTCAAACTCTACCTCAAGTACTAATTCTGTAGATAATGATTTATTTAAACTTAACATTGAACTGAAAGATATAATTGAAAGCATTCAGAAAAAGCTGACCTTTAATGAGAGAGAAGTAAGGCTTCTCACTCAAGAAAAAGCCAAAATCTTTGAAGAAAAAGGAAAAGTCGAAAAATATTGGAGCAAAAATATAGATCCTTTAAAAAGACAAATTTCTGATTTAACCTATGCTTTAAAAATCAAAACAAAAGAACTTTCAGTTTCAAGAAGTGAAACTACAGACATAAGAGCTCTCAAAGAATACTTTCAAAAGGAAAGAGAGGTACTTTGGCAAGATCTTTTAAGAAGAGAAGTTTTAATTAAAAACTATAAAGATGCACAGAAGGTGTATGAAAAGGTAAACTCTCAAATAGCAAGACGAGGTATAGGGTACAGTGATATTACCTTAGGAGTTGAAAATAAATGACTAAAACCTCTGTCCTCTTTATTTGTTTTGGGAAAAACTAACAAACCAAACTTTCCAAACTTACTCTCTGTAAGTAAAAGGGTTAAAATCTCTGCAGAACCTCACTTGAGGAAACATACAAAGATGATCAATGTGTGGTTTGAAAACACAGATTCATCATCTTCAACCTCTGTCAATAGAGAAATCAAACCAAAGAAATATCTGAAAACACAAGATCAGATTGGTATCTTTAAGTTTGGTAAACCAGAGACTCAAACACAGGTCGCTTTTGTCTGTATGATAAATGTCGAAAAGAAATTGTCAGCAGAAGCTCCTGAGTTTAAACCCATCTTTTCAGAAGAAAAACTTGAAGAATCTATTGAAAAAGAAATTTTGGAAGTTTTGAAATCAAATATTTTAGAAAATTTCTGTACATCTTCTATAGATCAAAAACTCGCTGAAGAGATCTCATCAGAAACCTCTGCCATCCACGAAAGTTTTTCTACAGAGGAAGAAAGCTCGTATGATACATGCTCAGAAAATCCAGCCTCTGTCGAAAGAAATGACTCAACCTCTGCATATGAGGACGATTCATCCTCTGACGACTCAGAGACTGATTTCAAATCAGGGATAATTCACTGTGACACAGAGGATGTCAAATTCTCCTCTGAAGTTCTTAACAGAACAATTTCTCCAAAAGAGAAAATCACAGAGATACCTATCCATCCAGATTTTCTCAAAATGTGTATACAAGTCAAAACTTCTACAGAGCTTGAAAACTTGAAAAAGGCCTCTGAAAATCCAAAAAGCTTAAAATTTTCAAAACCTTTAAGGAAAATCAAAGAGAATCCCACTTGGCAACAAAAGGGAAAATGGCCTGAAGCTAACAAATATTTTTCCTCTGTGACAGTGAAGAAAGATGTTCACCACAGAAGAGAGTCACAGAAGGCAGGAACTAAACAAGACTTTTGCAAACAACATTCTAGTATTCATAGATCTTCTTGTAATAGGAAATCTAATGTAAAGAAAGAATGTAATGTCTCTGTGGCTCAGTTCAAAGAATTCAATGAAAAGTTCAAACAAATCACATCTCATATTCAATATTGTCATTGTTTTGATCTTATGTTTAAATTGAATAAACACTTCTCAAGTCCAGATTGCTTTCTCACCACTGAAATTCGAAAGTCAGAACCAAAAGAGAAACAATCTGATTCTTCTACAAAAGATAAAATGTATTTCAAGAATGTTAAGGCAAACTTGAAAAATTCTAACAATATTGGACCCATGTGGATATGGGTACCTAAAACTCCGTGATTGTCTTACAGAAGCAACATGTGCCAATTTGGTATCTTGACTCTGGATGCTCAAGGCACATGACTGGCAACAGAAGATTACTATCCACATACAAAGAAACACACGATGGTGGATCTGTAACTTTTGGAGACAACATGAAGGGACACATCAAAGGCTATGGAGTCATACAGAAAGAAAATGTCTCTGTATACAAAGTTGCATATGTGAATGGCCTCAAACACAACCTACTAAGCGTAAGTCAACTCTGTGATACAGGATTCGATGTGTTATTCAAAAGAACTTTCTGCTCTCTACAGAGTGATAACACAGGAATGGAACTTCTGCGAGCTGAAAGAAGAGGTGATCTATACCTAATGAATTTTACTTCAAAATCCAAGGACAAAGTTTGCCTAGTAGCCTGCAAAAGTGAAGAAGCGTGGTTATGGCACAACAGGTTCTGTCACTTAAACTTTCACACCTTGGATAAACTAGTAAAACTCAATCTAGTTAAAGGTTTGCCAAATGTTAAATTCAATAAGGATCATTTGTGTTCGGCCTGTGAAATGGGAAAACACAAAAGGGCTTCCCACAAAGGCAAAACTGACGTGTCTTGCACTAGGCCTCTAAAATGGTGGGTAACCTAATCACTTTCCTCATTTTTTTTCCTTATCAACTTCACAACCATACGAGAGCTTCATCCAAATCGAATTTCAGCAAACCCAAAAATTCATCGATATATATATATATATATATATATATATATATATATATATATAGACACCACCGAGAGGAAGAAAACAAGGAGGAAGAAGAGATGAAGTCTAAGATGACTTCACCCCTTTTACAAGTGTTTGAGAGGTTTGGTGTGTTGGTGTAGTGTGGTGCAATTTTTCCTCTTTGCAATGCATCTCCATTTATAGTAGAAATAAAGGGAATATTCCATGGAATATTCTTGCAAGTTGGCAATTGGTTGGCAACTTGGTATGCTATAGCATGTGGAGCCATATGAATGCTATAGCATATGGTAGCATACAATGCTTTCTACTTGGAGCCCCAAATAAAGATGTGACTCTAATTAATCCACATTTCTCATGCATCACAAATTGTACATCGTGCTTCGAGAATTGCACAACATCTTAAATGAAAAACTTATTTGTTTTTCAACACTCCACCATGATGTGCAAATCTCCTGACGAAAACAGAGTACAAACGATCTTGAACGAATAGCTGATAGAGATTGCCACGAGGTAACCAAATGCATTTTGACCGTGACGAGCTTCGGCTCGGCCATCACCCGTCAAAGCCAAAAGCAAAATCCTCAAGTGTGCAACCTTAGCGAAACAAATGAGTTCAACAACTCCAAGAACACGTTCCAAGTAATAACTCCCCAAAGATGTCGTTTTTTCACCCGTGGTAATATCTTCTCTCTCTTGCAAAGTGCCCATAGGCACTAACACAAACGGAGCTGGATCAAGTCTGAGCAATGCCCAAACTTAGCTGGCGGTAGCGACTTAGTGAACATATCAGCGGCCTTGTCGTCTGTCAGGACTTTCTTCAAATAGACGACCTTCGCTTCATGTAATCTAACAAGATATGCATCACGCACATTTATGTGCTTTGTCCGGGAGCTGAAAGCCAAATTAGTTGCCAAATGGATGGCACTATGATTATCACAGAGAATGCGCACGGAAGTTTGCTCGAAGCCCAAGTCATTTATCAATTCTTTCAAATAGACCGCTTCCTTTGCAGATTCAACCGCCGCAACAAGTTCAGCTTCTGTGGTCGACAATGCAACAATAGACTGTAACCGTGATCTCCAACTGATGGCTGTTCCACCCAAGGTAAATACATAACCGGATGTGGATCTCCAACCTACTCGATCACCTGCATAGTCAGAATCACAATATCCAACAATTTCACAGTCATTGTGCAAACCAAATATAAGACCATGTTTCTCGGTTCCCTTCAAGTATCGGAATGCCGTTTTAACGGCTGCCCAATGTGATCGACCCGGATTCGCGAGGAACCGACTCACCACTCCGACACAATGTGCGAGATCGGGACGGGTACACACCATGGCATACATGAGACTCCCGACCGCACTAGCATATGGAACCTTTGACATTTCGGCCTTCTCCTTGTCGTCCTTCGGACAATCTTCACTTGTAATCTTGATGTGCTTCGGTAGCGGAGTGCTAGACGTCTTGGCACCATCAAGATTGAACCGCTTCAGAATTTTCTGAATATACGCTCGTTGTGTCAACCTGAGTGTCCGAGACTTTCTGTCCCGCACGATTTCCATGCCCAAAATCTTCTGCGCCGCGCCAAGATCCTTCATTTCGAATTCTGACTTCAACTTATCTTTCAGACGTTCGATCTCTGAGCGGTCCTTGCAGGCAATAAGCATGTCATCTACATAAAGAAATAAGTAAGTGAAAATACCACCGCTTTTTCTATGATAGACACAAGCATCATTTTCACTGCGCTCAAATCCCAGAGTGAGCATAAACGAATCAAACTTCTTATACCATTGACGAGGCGACTGTTTAAGTCCATAGAGGGACTTCTGGAGCTTACATACATATTCTGGTTTGCTGTCGGAAACGAAACCATCAGGTTGCTTCATATAAATAGTTTCCTCCAAGTCTCCGTGTAGGAAGGCGGTCTTCACATCTAGCTGTTCTAGCTCCAAATCATGAATAGCCACGATCGCTAAAAGAACACGAATAGATGTATGTCTAACAACGGGAACAAAAATATCATCATAATCGATACCTTTTCGTTGTGCAAAGCCTTTAGCAACGAGACGAGCCTTGTATCGATTGTCATCTTTGACTTTGAAAACCCACTTGCAACCAATAGCACGGATGCCCTTCGGCAATGGACATAAGTCCCAAGTGTTGTTCTTCGAGAGAGCTTCCATCTCTTCTTGCATGGCACCAAGCCATTTCGAACTGTGGGTTGAGGCCAACGCCTCCTTTACATCAAGCGGCTCTTCTTGCCCTACATGCAAAGCAAACTCCAGCTGATTTGTAAAACTCTTGTTAGCAAAATCCCAATCTCCATACATGCGGACGAATAGTCCTTTGACTACGCCTGGTAGGTGCAATAACTGGGATTGTATCACCTTGGTCTCCACCATCATTCAAAATCTCTTCTTCAGAATCACTTGTAGAAGTCACTGGCGGAATGACTTCTTCAACAATATTGGGTGATTCTGGAATAATATCAGGAACGGATGAACTGGGATTATTAGGACTGACTACGGGCTCCACATCATCGGCAGTAGGAGCAACAGTAGTGACGACTTCCGGATTTTGAGAGGACTGAGGATCATGTGACTTCAACAGGACCGATTCATCAAACGTGACGTGTCGAGAATGAATCACCTTACGAGTCAAGGGGTTCCAGATTCGGTAACCCTTGATACCATCTGTATAGCCGAACAATAATCATTTGATGGCTTTAGGATCCAACTTGTCCTGGCCTGAAACATGAACGTAAACAGGACAACCAAATACCCGTATGTATTTCAAACTGATGTTTCTTTTACCTCTCCAAACCTCTTTCGGAATCTTTCCCCCGATAGCCGAACAAGGTAACCTGTTAACAATGTGCACCGCGGTGTGTAGTGCTTCGGCCCAGAAAATTTTGGGGAAATCCGATGTCGACACCATACATCAGACCTTTTCAAGCAAAGTCCTATTCATCCGTTCGGCTACCCCATTAGATTGAGGATCGCCCGAAGTGGTGTATTGATGGTGGATGCCTTTACGTGAACAAAAGTCCTTGAGGTTACCACTAGTAAATTCTCCACCGTTGTCAGATCTAACCACTTTCAACTTCTTGCCAGTCTCGACCTCTACTCGTGCCAACCAAGTCTTGAACGTATCAAAGACATCTGACTTGAACTTTAACACATACACCCAAAGCTTATGTGAGAAATCGTCAATAAACGAAACAAAGTATTTACTTCCACTGAGGGATGGAGTACTGGATGGTCCCCAGACGTCTGTATGAACATAATCGAGGATTCCTTTAGTGTTGTGTTTTCCAACACCAAAAGAAACACGCGTCTGCTTTCCTTTGACACATCCCGAACAAAACTCCAGGCTAGCAGGTACAGAGACTTTAATGAGCTTTCGCTTGCGCAAAATCTCCAAGTTCTTCTCGGATGTGTGGCCCAAACGAAGATGCCATAAGCGAGCATCACCAAGATTCTGAGAAATATCGGCCACACACGATTCAGAAGAAATAGTCTCGCCAATCAAATGGAAAAGATTATTTTCCGCCCGTTCGCCTTTCATAACGATAATACTCCCTCTAGAGATGCGTAAACTCCCGTCATCGATCCGAATGTTGCAATCCAATTTGGACAGTTGTCCAACAGAGATCAAGGAACGAGTCATGGATGGAACAAATTTGACATTATTCAATGTCCGAATACACCCATCGAACATCTTGATCCGCACAGTACCGATACCCTGAGTGACACACAAAGTACTGTTTCCCATATAAATACTGTTACCTTCAACTTTTTCGAAGGTAGAGAAACAAACCCGGAATGGTGTCATGTGGCAAGATGCACCGGTATCTAACACCCATCGCCTGTCACCTTGCGGTGGTTTAGTTGTGGCAGAGAAGCCATCTTGCTCTTCTTCGGTTGCACCGGCTGAGGTGTCCGCCTTGTATTTATTTTTAAGACTCAGACATTCCTTAACCCAATGACCTTGCTTGTGGCAATAATTACAGTTGCCACGCGTCTTTGATTTCCTCCGAGAACCAGGTCGGCGAGACGGAGAGCGCCCACCGTTTCTTTCTCTTGAAGAATGTTGATCGTCTCGGTCTTTATCTGCAAATAGGCCTTGACTGTAATTATTCTCTCTTGGATTGTTACCAACCGGCATCTGAATTCGTTGATCTTCAGAAATCATTCCTGTTTTCACATCAGACAAAGAAAGAATTTCTCTTCCATAAATAAAACTGTTAGTGAATTGGGAATATTTCTCGGGAAGTGAATACAACAGGATCATTGCGAGTGCTTCTTCATCTTTTGCAAGAAGCGCATCTGTTGCCTTCAACTTCATGATGATGTCTTCGAATTCGGTCATGTGCGCTTTAATTGTTGTGCCTTCCTTCATTTTGAAGAAGAGACACGACCGCATCAGTAACAATTTGTTGGTCAAAGTTTTCTTGAGATATAAATTCTCAAGCTTGCTCCAAATACCTGCAGCTGTCTTTTCAGACACAATCTCAAATATAACATTGTTGGGTCACTTAGGATTTGAAGATGACCTCCAGTCTTTCATTTTACACATTTCATACTTAGAATACTTTTTAGGTTCTTTACAAGCAGCTTAATTATGTAACACAAAATGTTCGGTGAAGTCAAAGATCAACCGAAGAAACAAAGTAGAAGTGTATCTTCAAAGCGGATTGAAGATGGACTTCTCAGCCAAAGGTTAAGCTACTACTTGAAGACATCCTTAGTCTTCGGCCAACACTACTTGAAGACATGTTAGGCAAGATGGTTGAAGACATCTTAGGCAAGATGGTTGAAGACATCCTAGGCATGATAATCTTGAAGACATGATCGGCAGGATCACTTGAAGATGTTGAGGACATGATCGGCAGGATATAACTTGAAGATGTTGAAGACATGATCTGCAGGATATAACTTGAAGATGTTGAAGACATGATCGGCAGGATACAACTTGAAGAATTCTTGAAAAAGAATTCTTGAAGATATCTTTTGAAAACATCTTCGGTCAAACAGCACGTTTATTCTACTTTATCTGCAAAATATATTTAGGATATCTTGCAATGATAGAGACATCATCCAAGGATCAGAAAAAGGTTATTTGGATTCCTTATCTCTTTCAAGAAAGATCAGCTTCAACAAGCAGGTCAACGCTTCAAGACAAAAGTGCATATCAGTGTTTCAGAAGACCTGCTGCTCTCTCTTATCTCTACTTGACAAGTGTCCATGCATTTAATGCATGAGGCACTATATAAAGAGACCATCTTCAACCTTGCAAAGATAACCAGATTACAGACTCTCCAAGTGTTTTACACTTGCAAAGATAACCAGATTACAGCTCTCAAGTGCTGGCATTTCTCTCCTCTCTCAAAAGTTCATTGTTTGTACTAAGTGTTTTACAATTGTTCTTATTCTCTGTGTGTCTGTGTGTAAGATTGTTTGAACTGATTTATCTGTTCTGTTCCGCAACAATCAATAGTTTCTGTGTGTAATTCTTATTTGAAGTTTTTCAATAAAAGAATTAAATTAAGTGAAAAATTTTGTGTATTGTATTCAACCCCCCCTTCTACAATATTTGTTACCATTGCTACTCAATAGATGGGACCAACAAACATTATCTCCTATAGCCATCTGCAAAGTAGTAAATGGCCGTGCTTCCATTTCTTTAGCCTTAAGGTCAGACATATTAGGGTCTAACTCGTCTTTAGCAAATACTACGGGATGGACTCCATTTTTCCTAAGTGTCGCAGATGTTGTGAACTGCCATTTACCAAAGTCACCGTCCCCATTCCAAGTCTGTATACGAATCCCAGCCCCGGACAAATTAAAGGTACCTTCTTGGTACGACTTTTGGGACTGGTTTGAGAAACCGGCTCCAAATGGGTACTTCAGCCATAGAGAAAACAAAATGTGCAAACTAGTTTATGTATATTTTCTACACAAACCCAAATCTAGATCCGAAGCTCTGATACCAATTGTTAGGAAAAATTTATCGTGCCAAAAATACGAGAAGCTCACAAAAGATTTCTAAGGTCCCAAAACGAGTAGAAATCCAAGTGTACAATAAACCCAACAGCAAATGCGGATAACAAAAATCTAGATGTTGCACAATAATTCTCTAACGTAGAAAATAACCCACACGATATATATATATATATAGAAGAGCAAGATCACAACAAATAACACCGAGATTTAACACGGTTCCACTATCGATGTGATAGTGTACGTCCACCAAAGAGAGAGAGCAAAAATATTATTACCAACCGGGAGAGATTACAACGTGTTATCGAGATTTTCTCGATCAACTAATCAGCAACCAAAATCTTCATCGATATATATATATATATATATATATAGACACCACCGAGAGGAAGAAAACAAGGAGGAAGAAGAGATGAAGTCTAAGATGACTTCACCCCTTTTACAAGTGTTTGAGAGGTTTGGTGTGTTGGTGTGGTGCAATTTTTCCTCTTTGCAATGCATCTCCATTTATAGTAGAAATAAAGGGAATATTCCATGGAATATTCTTGCAAGTTGACAATTGGTTGACATTGGTTGTCAACTTGGTTGTCAACTTGGTATGCTATAGCATGTGGAACCATATGAATGATATAGCATATGGTAACATACAATGTTTTCTACTTGGAGTCCCAAAGAAAGATATGGCTGTAATTAATCCACATTTCTCATGCATCACAACTTGTACATCGTGCTTCGATAATTGCACAACATCTAAAATGAAAAACTTATTTGTTTTTCAACAGTTTGATGCTTTTTTGAAAAAATTGATTTTTCCCTTATCGGCTTTAGGGAAGAACTTGTCAGGCAAGATGGGCATCTGACAGGATGCGTAATCTTCCTCAAAGTGGTGATCTGGTTTTAGTCCATAGCATCTATTGATATTAATATATAATATATGGGGAAGGAATGAATGAATTAATTATCGCAGGGGATAATAGGTGGCAATGGATTGATTGTCTTGAATTTCATCCCAATTGCAAATGGGTCACATCAGCACCACATCAGATTTGCAATTATCTTGAAATTATATCCACAACAATGAAATTTCACCCAATTGCAAATGTGACACTTCATCATAAAAAATTATATTTTAATCAAATAACAACAACACTACAATTAAATACTCTTTACTATAATTTAATATGAAATATTTTATTAATTAAATAACTATAATTAAATACTCTCTACAAAACTACAATTAAATACTCTCTACAAAACATCACAAAACATGATTTGACATAAAACAATTTCTAATTTAGAAATTATTCCCTACAATTTCATATACTATTCACTGCCACATAATCAAAAAGTACTGATTTGACATTTGCAAATTACCAAAACCAATTTCTAATTTTGCAATCATACTCACAACCACTACAATTTCTAATTTTGCAATCCTACGTGTCACATTTACAATCCATATGAAATTGTTATGAAATCCTTGTTGTGGATGCCCTGAAAGTCCCTTTATTTGGTCTTTCATGGAAGAACTGAAAAAACCTCGTTGAATAGAACAAGTAAATGGCAATCCTCATAACGTATTTCAGATTTTAGTTGTTATGAAAATCGATTTTAGTAGTATAATTTAATTAAACTCGACAATATCACATTTTTAGGTATAAAATAGACAATAGTACATATTAAGACGTTTTCAGAAACAATCAGTCTTTTTTATTCAGATTTCAAACTTTAGGACCGCCACTTAAAAATCAGAAGTGAAATCAGACTTCAGCACCCCTTAAAAAAACAAACGTCACCTTAGTAATTTTCTACAAGCCTTGCGTGTAGGTATACATTGGGTTTCATTGGTTTCAACCTTTTGGAGGGTTTCAAAATAGTCTTCCTCTATATATATATATATATACATATTTTGGAAATAAAAAACTTTTATCTACAATCGAAGGTTGTGCTTTTGCTGTTTCTTCGATGGCTCGTCTGTAATCGATTGGCGGTGCTTTAAATCGACAATGGCTTCAAACCTTATCGACCTAGAAGCAAACACTTGCCAGAGTGGTTCACAAGGGAGGGGGAGGGACGACGAAGGTGGTGTTCGGCGGGAAGGGGTGGGGATCGCCAGAAATTTTGGGAGGATGAGGGGTTTTTATATGATAAATGAATTCGTATATATAATCCACATGCAAGAAATGATAAATATGCACTTTCGGGTGATTTTTAAGAAATACATGATTTAAATAAATGATTGGTTAGGACTCTTCCTCTTATTTTCTTATTTAGATAATATTTTCGTTTGAACATCCCTATAATACCCAAAATTAGCCAATTACATTGCCTGAAACCTCTTTGTTGATTTGTCTGATTTTTATAATAAGAGGGGTAATTTTATGTATTTAAATTGTTTAATTTTTTTGGTGTTTAATTTTTAGACGGTTACAAATGGTTATCCTTATTTTTATACAATCTAATTATGGACTATATTTGAGTTTTATATGTTGAATTCATGAGTGAATCTTCCTTTTTTTTAGATCGTATGAATAAACAAACAGTGCATATAAACGTCAACAGTTGTTGAAGATGAACGATATAGACTCCCTTAAACCTACAACAACGCCGTTTTCAATAACCAGCATTACCCAAATCTCCACTCCCCCTGAAACTCTTGATCTCTAACATAATACAACCACAAAGCTGGAGATAGAAAACCACAAGGTTTGTGGCGCACTGGTTAAGGCCTTGAGGGATGTGGCTCAGAAACCCATCTACCACGGGTTCGAATCCAGGCGTTGGCAACTTGTGGCCACTGAGGAATTATCTCAGGGCTGCATGCTTAGCAGTCAATCATTACCAGAGATTAGTCTAGGCAAAGCCTAAGATACACTTTAAAAAAAACTGGAGATAGAATTCATGGTGAGAAATAATTGAGAAAATATTTAGAAGGTTTTATGGAAGTAGACGATAAACCCTAAAGGTTGATTTTGGGTTGTTGATGTGATGTGATTTGAAATTGGGATGGCGTTGTAGCAGTGTAGGGGATGGTCGATTTATAGTAGGTTTTTATGAATAAAACTGTTGTAGTTTTCTGATGATGAAGAATTTTATGAAAAAAAGAATAATATTATTTACAGGATGGTTAATATTAATTACAAGATGATGAATGTTATTCTTCGAATATATAATATGATGAATATTATCAGATTCTTTAGATGAATATTACAAGATGATGAATAGTATTTTCTCTTACATTCAAATGGAACAAACCAAGACTTTTATAACCATAACCTAAAGAAGGAAAAACAACTAATAATTACAAAAGATTACAAAGGATACTAAATCAACTAAATCAATAGCTAGAGGTAGGAGTAAGGAAGAAGCAACATCGGATTTGGACCAAGGAAGAAGCAACATCCGATTTGGACAATACTGCTACAGTAACACAAAAATTACTGTAGCAGTATGGGTCTTAACAGATGATGAAAAAACAGTGGATTTTCAGCTACTGTTTTCTAGGATGATGACTTACATTTATGGGGAGTGTCACTTTTAAGAAACCACAAGGACAAAACTTGTAGGTTACTCTAAATTTTTTGATAAAAAGTTTCCATAACCGAAATGACGTTATAGTAAATTAAAACTATAAAGTTAATACTCAGTGACTTTGACTTGTTGTAACACCCAGATTTTTTTGGTTTGAAACACTTGGGAGCGAAATATATGTATATATATATATATATATATATAGAGAGAGAGAGAGAGAGAGAGAGAAAGGGGGGAATCATATCGCACTCGTCTTAATTAGCCCCGATTTAAGTGATTCAGTTTCCATAGGAGATTTAATCCATATAGCTACTATATTTGTGTTTTGAGTTTTTGCAAATTCGTGCCATATCGGATCCGAAACTAATGACAAACTTGGGGGAAAGATTGAATATGGTGATTGAAGAATATAAATATTAAATGAGCAACTAAGACATGAGAGATAGCTCTGGAGGTCGCATACCTCTATACTGCATGTCTAGAGATCGAATCTTGCAGGATGCAATTGGCTTATTTTTTTATATGACAGTGTAGTGCGGCCCAGGTGTTAAGTAGCCCATTGGTCAATCCCTATAGCCCAGTTTGTATTTGCAAACAACTCATTCTCATGGCCCAATTGAATTGTGTAGTCATGAATATGTCAAAACTTCAATATTTTAAGAGATGCAGCCGTCAGGTTATTTTTTTGAAGGATACCAGCAGCTTATTTACTTCTTTCTATACAAGAAGAAGAGGAAACTAATTTCCAAATATATTGAAGATTCCAAGTTGAGAGTTTTTATAGAAATACAAGGGGAGATTGAAGAGCTAAATTTTCTTGGTGACTTGTGATTTCTAGAAATTGGAAGGTATGAATACTTTAATCCATTAATCTAAGTTTGCTTAATTATTGAGATTAAATTTAGTGTTCTTGAAATATTATGATTTTGATGTATTAAAGTTATTTGTTGGATGAAATATCTCATGTGATAAATATTAGATTTGTTAGTATTTTGCAAATGAATTAACTTGAGGTATTTACTTTAGTTAATAAGTTCATTTGGGATTTAAGGGTAAATCTTAAAGTTCAAATTCATAGGTTTAGATGGATTTTTATGGATTAATCTATGTGAAGAATTAGGTTGAATGGCTTTAAATCCATTAGGAGTGATCATTAATTAGTTGGAAATTCAAGAGGTTGTATAAGTATTTTGTTTAGAGTTCTTTCATTAATTTGTTGTTTACACATGGTTTACCTAGGTGGCAAGAAGATTATGCAAGTTGGATAAAAACTAGGTTTAACATTACCTAGCAAGGTGAGTTCAAGTTGCTTTGTGAAAATTTTGTACATGCCAAAAATGTCCACTTTGAAGTATTAAAGTGTTTTACTTGATGTTTACCAAATGTGTTGCTTACTTGAGGAATTTACATTCTAGATACATTTGATTCATAAATATTGAAAAATGTTACTTATTTGGGGTCTTTGAACATTTTGTTAAAGAAACCATGTTAATATGCTTTTGATGATTTAATTGTAAAATGATGGTCATTTCACGTAAATACACTTTTAGTTTATTTGGTTTTATAAAACGTGTCGGAAATGTATATTATTGAGTTATAATATATTTTGAAACTATAAAGGGTATAATTTCATTTCGAAAGAGCTTTATCACAACTCATAATGGGTTTTTGAGTTAATCAAAATTTGAAACATGCAATTGCATAAACGTTGGTTAAATACATTTTAATGCTTACGGTGACTTCTATTTTATAGTCAATGGTGTTGTCGAGTTATTGACTCGACTTTGATTTTAATGAGGCGTGCGGGACATCTGTTGTAATAACCCAAAATGAGCATTTTGTTCTAAGTGGAAATTTAGGTATGAAAGCGTTTATTATCAAAAGTTGAGGGTAAAAATTGAAAATTTGGAAATTAAATCCCCTCTCTTGTGCACCGCACTTGCTGGAAAGTTTAGAAAGCATTTTATTTGTTTTAGGGCTTTGTGTGTGTGTGTATGCTCCATATCGAGAGAGAAAAGAAAGAGGAGTAAAAGAAGAGCTATGTGTGTATGTGCATAACCTGCTGCATATTGAGAGAAAAGAGAGAATAAATTAAATGATGAGCTATGGGTATGTGTGAGGTGCTGCACATCGAGAAGAGAAGCAGGGAAAAGAAATCATGGTCATGTGAGTGTGTGTGTGCTACGCATCGAGAAGAGAAGCAGGGAGAAATCAGTTTAGGGCATCAAGCTCGTTTTGGTAAGAAAAACTTTCAATTGATGTTAACTCCTGCTTATTAAATAGTTAGATAGATTAAACTTCCAGATGTTCTTTATGTTTTAGCTGGGTTTTGGAATAAGAACACCCTGGAGGAATTTAAATCCTCTAATCGGGATTTCTAGTTGGAATTGCTTGTTAAGAAGTAATAGGAGACAAGTTGGTGTAATAATGCTGCGTTAAAAACCTCATTAACTGGAATGTTTAGGAAGGATTGAATGTTAGAAAAGTTCAGAAATCGATATCTGTTCGAAACCTGCAAGTGCAGCTCTTAGAAAAGAAAAACCCAAGTTGGCGCAAACCCCAGTTTGGCGCAAACCCAGGTTGGCGCAAACCAGGTTTGGCGCAAACCAGGTTTGGCGCAACATGCCGAGACCGGAACCCGATTGGTTTGTGGGCCGATTGTTTTGTTGGGGCTGTTTGGCTTGGTGGACCGAAACATTAGATGGGCCGAGAGATTTCTAAATCTCTTCTGGTCTTGGTGATTAGTTTGGGTTTAGCAATTATTAAAGGAGATCCTCAAGGTAGTTAGTGGTCCATTTATTTTAGGACCGAGTTAAGAGAAGAAATTGAAGTTTCAAGATCGAGATAAAATCTAATTATTTTATAATTTAATTAATAGGATTGCGGACGGAACGAGACAATTGGTTAGGAAGAGATTTGCAATCAGGTGAGTTCCCTAAAACCCTTTTTACGATGCAAAGTGATAAATGTTTTAACTGATTATGGTTTATCGAGCATGAAATGTTATGAACCGATTTGCATGATTTTTACGAACGTATCTGTTTTATTAGAAGAAATGTTTGGCATGAAGAAATGAAAGGCATGACTTATGAGTATTTTAACTTACATGTTTTCATGAACGTATGTGTATGCTATGTGGTGTCAGTCTGCACTGTGGGATCAGAGAGAGATTCTCGGGATCTGAGGATCTCTCGGATATGTATGACAGGCCGGTAGGTTGGAATTCGTTTTCCTCCTATCCGGTAGAGGGGAGTCCGTGTGGGCTCCAAGGAGGGCGACAAGGGAGCCTAATGGAACCCTGATCGCGGAATGTTTATGTGATCCATACACAGTGCAGTACCATGACTGATGATGCATTATAGTTTATTGATAAATGTTTCCAACTGTTTTACATGTTGTTTTCGGAGGGAATTCACTAGACCTTTTGGTCTAACCCTCGCGTTCAAAACTAAACCATTTTCAGGTAAGCGTGCTATGGGTTCTTCTAGTAAGAACTAGGAAAGATGGCAAGAAGAACCTGGAGATTAGAGCGACTCCAGAAATCTTTTTGTAGTACCTAGATAGAGCTCTCGGCTGTGGAATGGAGACTTCCGCTGTCAAATTTTGTCTAGTTTAGCTTATTGATGACTTAGAAACAAGTTCACTTATGTAATTGAAATGATTAATTTATGATTTTGCATGTTTATGTAAATGGGATGTTACAAATGGTATCAGAGCCTTAGTTTAAGGGATTTAGGTAACCAATCGGGCCTAAACTTAAACTGTAAGATGAGGGACACAGCCGAGACATAGGATTGCCTCTAGGAACGATCACTATAAATGCGCTAGAAAATAGGGTACTGAGGACTGTCATGTAAGGTAAGTTTGAGATTTCACCTGGCCAGTGTAATTGCGAACTTACAGGTACATGTATGTGCTTAACCTACCTTATTATTCCGAGGTGGTAGTCAGAAGCTGGTGTTTATGTCGTACTCCAGTACTTTAGAATGTCAGCAAGATCCCTGAGGGGGTAGACAAGACCCCTTGATGGGGAAGTTTCTTGAGAAGTCACATATGATGTAATGAATGTAGGCACCATAGAGAAGGAATGTTGTATAGAATGTTATGAGTCGTCTAGAGGTAGCTCTTCGTGGATTCGGAGAGGATGAATGGGTGAGTGTGAGTAGGGCTCCTGTGTCGGGAGAGTCCCAGTTCTAGGAATCATGGAATAGATCAGTCGGGATGGTAAGGAAGGACTGTGTCGAAATCTTGAAAGTATCAATGGAGCTCTGAATTCTTAAGCAAGTTTTTCAATGGCAGGGTAAATGAAATAAGATGCTTATAGTGAAGTGAAACCATGTAGAAGTGGAAAGTGAGATAGTTGGTTAAAACGAAATAGTATGAAAGGGTGAGTAAGTGAGATGTGGAAAGCGTGTTCAGTAAGTTGTTGCACGACCGAGAGGGCGACCATTGGTCGTAGGTGAAGTGTCAAGGGTAAGTTGCGTGAGTAAAGCGGTTGACCTTGTTAGAGTGAGTAGCCTTCAATTGCAAGAAGAGTCTCATGCAGGGTGTCCTTTTATGTAACATGAAATTTCCATGATTTAAGTTAAATGTGTAAAAATAAATTTTGATCGAAAATAAGTCAGAATGTGCACGAGTATGTTTAAAGAAAAGGTGATTTCATTCACATTACACATTGAAACCTTGAGCTTAACGATTTGCAAAATAACTCACTCTTTTCCTGATAAGTCAAATTTGTTGCACGGGGTCAAGAAAATGGTTACCTGCAATTCATTTATAACCAAAATGCTTATTGACCTATTGATATCATGCAAATGAGTGTGAGAACCGACTGGCTTACCTTGTGTCGGTAATTCTTTCAGTATTGTGTCATATGAAAAGATTTTCATTCAATACATCATTGTCGTAATAACATCGTTCGGATTGAGTAAGATCAAGGTTCACGGGAAGATGCATGCAAGCGATTCTCGAATCGTTGTGCAGGACATTGGAGTTATAAGAGTGATGGGGTCATGTGTACCCAAGATGTTTCAAGTGTTGTTTATTTAAAATGATAAAATGTACGAAATGATGTATCTATTGCGTTGTCATGCATGAAGGCTATGAACTCACTAGGTCGTAGGTTATTACGTGTTAAGCTAAGGAAGAACTTCAAGAGTGGAAAAGTGTCGGGCAAATCAGGAAAGAATGTTGTAGCTTTAGTACTTGTGTTCAAGAGGAAAGGTGAGCAGTGGAAGAGTCAATAGTGGATTTTAGGGTCGATTGTGTAAGAGTGTGTACCCTTGATGTAACATCCTGAATTTTCAATAATAGTATTTTAATGAGAATTGGGATGTATTTGTATTTTGTGTAGCCTTGAATTATATGGAAGTTTTATAATTCAAATAAGGTTAAAATACAAGAGATTAAAGTAGAATGTTACTTTTGGAATTAATGAAACTTGAGGGGGGTGTTTGGTTATGTTTTTAGAAGTGTGTATGGATAAAAAGGAATTGAGATAGAAAATATCTTAGTTTTGTTGTTGGAGTCGGCAGAAAGAATTCAAGAGAAAGGAATAGAGAGAAAAAGATAGAAAAGAAGAAAAGAAGATTTTGGCTTCTAAATCTGGTAAGAATTGATCATGATCTTGATAAAAGTTGTTCTGGATGATTGTATGAGAATGAATCTGTTTATTGAATTGATTTTCAGAATCATAAACAGTAGATTGGAGTTCTAAATTTGTGCAGAGAAGTGAGTTTTCTTCAAAAGGTGAGTTCAATTGCTGTTTGTACAAATCAGTGTTGATATGTTAAATTAAACCTTGATATGTATGTATAAACTGTTTTAGAACTGTATGATTGTGTTGGAAATGAGCTGAATAGAACAGATGTGGAAATGGGTCGAATTTTAGACTGCAGGTCGAAGGTTTCCGGACGAAACCTCGTATCCAGAAACCTCTGCGTTGAATGTCTCCGGATGAAGTTAAGTACCTGATAAGTTTTAACTTTCTTGTAAGAATCCGGATGAAATCAATTACCGGATAATGTCCGGATTGTATTAGTCTCCGGATGTGGTCCGGATTAGAAATGTATCCGGAAAGCGGAAATTACCGGAAAGTATGTATTATCCGGATTATGGAAGTATCCGGGGAAATCGTAGTATCCGGAAAAGGCAAACATCCGGATAGTTTAAGTTATCCGGAAAATGCAATCATCCGGACACTTCTGGGTGTTTTGGAAATTACAGTTCTGATAATCGTGGAAAGGTGCGATTTAGGATTTAAGATATAACTTATGTAGCTTGAACATACGTACAACTAAATAGTAGTATGTTAGGCTGATAGACTGTGCTAGTGTGATGCTAGGCAGGAATGTTTTAAGTGTAATGGATCCATAGGCACTAATGGTTATGTACACGTAGAATAGATGAAGGTTACTCATTATTCTGATGTGTGAAATAAAATCGTGGAATAAGCGTAATTCCCGGTTTCTAAGGAAAAGAAGAGATGGCCATGTGTATATTGCGATGTCTAATTTCTTCCTAAGAAATAGGCATGTGTATATTGTTATTTCTTAGATGTGTACAGAAATGGGCATGTGTATATTGCGGTTTCTGGAATAGATATGTATGGAAATAGGCAAGTGTACATTGTAATTTCTGGAATGTTGAAATGGTTAAGTGTACATTGCAATTTCTGGAATAAAAGCATTATTCTAGAATCAGTAAGGATTCGTAGGGTAGCTCTGAGACATGATATGATGATGGAATTATTGTCAGTCATATTCATGGAATTGGATGAAATTGTGTAATGGAATAGAGTTACACACATGGTAAGAAAAAGGGTAATCAGGTTTGTTATAACTTGTTTTCATTGATTTTGCAAATATTTTTGTTGAAACGAATGTTCTCACTAGACATTGGCCTAATCGTTTCAAATGATGTTTTCTTACCAGGTACTGGCTCGGGAAAATAAAGGGTTGTGGGACGAGCGTTTTGGAATGGCAATGAAGTCAATTAACAAGAAGAGATTTTTGATGGATTGCTTAGATAACTTAGTTAATCTGCTTATAGTGATATGATTAGATTAATAGGTTATTTGAAGGATCCTGTATTGTAAATATACTCTTGATGGTTAATTCCCTTGCTATTTATATAAGTTGAAGTTTTAGTATCATAACTTGTGGAAAGTTTGAGGTTTAAATTGGCCCGGAATTTGGGGCGTTACAATATGGTATCAGAGCAATAGTTTAAGCGAACTAAGTATGCTGAGGAGGTACTTAGACTTAAGCTGTGATGAATTAAGTTATGATTTGTGAGAATGGGTAGAAATACTAAGACGGGATAGTCTTAGAGTCGACGGAAATACGTGAAATTAGTACTGTAACGATGGTAACGAGTATCCTCCTGTATGATATGTTCACAATTCCAATTAGCTACTGTTATTATGAATATATTGTTACATAAGCATGCTTGTTTCTAAATGGTTACAGTGACTAATGATCGGTATAGTACGTTTTGTATGTTCGTATGTGTATAACCATTTCTTATGGTTATTCTTTTGTGTATATCAGAACGATGGTGAATACGCCGCCATTATCCCCTATTTCTGCGATGGATAGGTCCATGATTGATGGGACAGGAGAAAGGCAGACTGGAGTAGGCGAAATTCATGAGATTCCGCCGGGGTTTCTTTCTCTTGGAGGAACATCAAATCAGGTACATAGGACAGGTACCAGTACTGCCAACCCAAGAACACCAGAAGCAGGTATGGAAGCCCGAATGATGGAAAATATGACAAGAATGATGACGAATGCAATGGCTCAACAAACCGAAATGTTTATGAAAGCATTGAACGATCGAAGTTCAGAGTTGCAGCGAACGGGAACTGATACTGGAGTAATTAATCCACTTCCTACTCCAGTAACAGAAACAGAAAGGAGAGTGAAAAGAGTTTGCTCGTACAAAACATTCTTAAGCTGTAAACCACCGGAGTTTAAAGGAGCAGATAACCCGGTAACCTGTATGAATTGGTTACGAGAAATGGAACAAGTCTTCCGCGCTTGTGAATGTGATGAAAAGTCAAAGGTTAGATTTGCTTCTCAGATGTTAAAAGGGAATGCATTGACATGGTGGAACATAGTGACAGCTTCAATATCGGCTCTAGTATTGGCTGCTATGAATTGGGAGTCGTTCAAGAAGAAAGTTTTGGAAGAGTATTGCAACAAAAACGAGATGGACAAAATCGAAGAAGAGTTTCGGACTCTCAAGAAGGGAAATATGTCGGTGAGAAAGTATACTGAGACGTTTATGGAGAAGTTGAATTTGGTGGGACACATAGCACCAAATGAAAAGGAAAAGATTAAAGCTTACCTGAAGGGCTTGCCTGCGGACATGATGTCCCGAGTAAGGAATGCCAAAGTTTCAACATTGAGGGAGGCTATTGAAGAAGCAAAGGTAAGGGAGGAGGTTTACGCCCGGGATAAAGAAGAAAAGACCCAAGTTGGGGAGAAACGAAAATGGGAAGGCCGATCAGACTCTTCACAGAAATCAAAAGCGTTTGGTAAAAGTGTTCGTTATGATTCACGTCGTGAACCAAATTGGTGTTCAAAGTGCAAGAGCAAACATTACGGGCCGTGTCGGGTGATAGCGTCAGAGTGTTTCAAGTGTGGTAAAAGTGGGCACACTATGAGTAATTGTCTAGTACAAGGGTTCACATGTCGAATGTAAACAATCGGGTCACTTCCGTCAGGATTGTCCAAAGTTGAAGAAGGGCGGAGATCAAAGTATGAAACCAAATGTTCCAAAGCCAACAGGACGGGCCTTTCATATGACAGATGATGAGGCTAAAGAATCAAAAGACGTTGTTTCGGGTACATTCCTTGTTAATTCGTGTCCTGCGCGGATATTGTTTGACTGTGGTGCAAATTTATCGTTTGTGTCCAAGTCATTCTTTCTTAAGTTAGTTGTGCCTGTTACTACTTTGGAAGATGCTTTAGTAGTTGAGGTAGCTAACGGGGGTCAGGTCTTGGTTCGTGAAAGACTTGATGGTTGTCTTATTTCAATAGAAGAAACAAACTTTCCGATCGACTTGTTGTTGATGGAAATCGGAGGATTCGATGTGATAGTAGGTATGGACTGGATAACAGTCAACCAAGCAGAGATACATTGTGCAAAGAAATTAATACGGATTCCAATGGCCGATAAGGATGACATATTCATCTTTGGGGAAAAGCAGAAAGGGGAATTTCCGTTAATTTCTGTTGCAAAGGCGCGTAAGTGTTTAATGAAAGGATGTTCATCCTATCTAGCGTATGTGTTAGATGTTAAGACGAAAAAGAAACAAATGGAAGATATCAAGGTGGTACGTGATTTCCTGGACGTATTTCCCGATGATCTTCCAGACCTACCGACTGAACGGCAGGTAGAGTTTCGTATTGACCTTATCCCTGGATCGACACCAATTGCGCGAGCACCTTATCGTCTAGCGCCGACCGAAATGAAAGAGATGATGACTCAACTTCAAGAGTTGTTAGATAAAGGTTTTGTTAGACCGAGTTCTTCACCTTGGGGAGCTCCGGTTTTGTTTGTTAAGAAGAAAGATGGTACTATGAGAATGTGTATAGATTACCGTGAGATGAATAAGGTGACGATTAAGAACAAGTATCCGCTTCCAAGGATTGATGACCTGTTCGATCAACTCCAAGGAGCGGGATGTTTTTCTAAGATTGATTTAAGGTCTGGGTATCATCAAGTTCGGGTAAGAAATGAAGATATCTCTAAGACAGCTTTTAGAACAAGGTATGGGCATTATGAATTTCTTGTAATGCCATTTGGGTTGACCAATGCTCCAGCAGTGTTCATGGATTTGATGAACAGAGTATGTCGACCGTTTTTGGACAAGTTTGTCATTGTATTTATTGATGACATACTTGTTTATTCTAAGACTGAAGCAGATCACGAACAACATCTACGTGAAGTTTTAGAAGTATTGAGAAGAGAGAAATTGTACGCGAAGTTCTCGAAATGTGAATTCTGGTTAAAGGAAGTACAATTTCTAGGTCATGTAATCACCTCGGAGGGAGTCAAGGTAGACCCAACAAAAATAGAAGCTATGGCAAATTGGGAGACACCAAGAAGTGCGTCTAAAATAAGAAGTTTCTTAGGCCTAGCCGGTTACTACCGAAGGTTCATTAAAGACTTCTCGAAGATTGCTTCTGCTCTGACTTTACTGACTAGAAAGAACGTGAAGTTTGTTTGGACGGAGAAACAAGAATCAGCTTTCAGAACCTTACGTCAAAAGTTATGCGAAGCTCCTATTCTTGCCTTACCAGAAGGAACGGAAGATTTGGTGGTGTACAGTGATGCTTCCAAGATGGGTTTGGGTTGTGTGTTGATGCAACGTGGCAAGGTGATTGCTTATGCATCAAGACAACTAAAGGAGCATGAGAAGAATTATCCGACGCATGATTTAGAATTAGCAGCAGTTGTGTTTGCATTGAAATTGTGGCGTCACTATCTGTATGGAACGAAGTGTACTCTTTATACTTATCACAAAAGTTTACAACATGTTTTTTGATCAGAAAGAGTTAAACATGAGACAACGAAGATGGTTAGAGTTACTTAAAGATTATGATTACGAATTACATTACCATCCTGGTAAAGCCAATGTCGTAGCCGATGCTTTAAGTAGGAAAGAGTATAGTGGGTGATTGAAAACGACCAATGCTAGAATTGATGTAACATCCAGTTTGATTGAAAGGATAAAAGAGGCACAATTAGAAGCTTTCCGGGAAGAAAATATGAAAGAAGAAGTCATGAGTAAGCAACATCTTCTATTGACTGAAGATGGTCGTGGGATTAAATTGTTCCAAGGACGAGTCTGGGTACCGAAAGTTGGAGGAAATAGAGAGTTGATTCTCTAAGATGCTCATAGATCTAAGTATTATATACATCCTGGAAGCACTAAGATGTATAGAGATTTGAAATTGCATTATTGGTGGCCGGCTATGAAAGTAGATGTAGCCCGAAAAGTAGAGATGTGTAGAACATGTTCGTTAGTGAAAGCGGAACATCAAAAGCCTTATGGAAGCTTCCAATCTTTGGAAGTTCCGGAATGGAAGTGGGAGAAGATTACCATGGATTTTGTAACAAAGTTACCAAAGACGCAAAAGGGTAACGACACAATATGGGTGATCGTGGATAGATTAACTAAGAGTGCTCATTTTCTGGCTATGAAAGTAGCGTCACCAATCGATAAATTAGCGAAGCTGTATATTGATGAAGTGGTGTCAAGGCATGGTATACCGGTGTCGATAGTGTCAGATCGTGATAGTCGGTTTACCTCGAGGTTTTGGCAGTCACTACAAGAGGAATTGGGTACGAAAGTCAATTTAAGCACGGCTTATCATCTGCAAACTGACGGACAAAGTGAGCGGACCATTTAAACTTTGGAAGATATGCTCAGATGTTGTGTATTAGATTTTGGGGGTAACTGGGATACGCATCTACCGTTAGTAGAATTTGCGTATAACAATAGTTATCATTCAAGTATCGGAAGGGCACCTTTCGAAGCTTTATATGGTCGTAAATGTAGAACTCCGGTGTGTTGGTTAGAAGCCGGAGAGAAACAGTTTGCCGGTCCAGAATTGGTACAACAAACAGCTGACAAGGTAAAAGAAATTCGGCAGCATATGAAAGCAGCTCAGGACCGACAAAAGAGTTATGCTGATCCGAAAAGGAGACCAAAAGAATTCCAAGTTGGGGAGCGCGTAATGCTTAAGGTATCCCCATGGAAGGGGGTGATAAGGTTTGGTAAACGTGGGAAGCTAAGTCCTCGTTTTCTAGGACCTTTCACTGTTACTAAGAGAATTGGACTGCAAGCATATCAGTTGGATCTTCCGCCGGAGTTGGAAGGAATCCATAATACTTTTCACGTTTGTTATCTTCGGAAATGTTTAGCGGAAGAGGAAGATGTAATTCCACTAACTGATGTGAGAGTGGACGAGAAGAGCCGCTGTGTGGAAGGACCGGAGGCAATTTTGGAAAGATCAGTTAGAAGGTTACGTAATGGTAAGGAAGTAATTATGCTGAAAGTGCAGTGGAAGCACCATAGAGGTGCTAATGTGACTCTAGAGTCAGAAGAAACTATGAAGGATAGGTATCCTCATTTGTTTACCTGATCTTGATTTCGGGGACGAAATCATTTTCAAGTTGGGGAGTATTGTAACATCCTGAATTTTCAATAATAGTATTTTAATGAGAATTGGGATGTATTTGTATTTTGTGTAACCTTGAATTATATGGAAGTTTTATAATTCAAATAAGGTTAAAATACAAGAGATTAAAGTAGAATGTTACTTTTGGAATTAATGAAACTTGAGGGGGGTGTTTGGTTATGTTTTTAGAAGTGTGTATGGATAAAAAGGAATTGAGATAGAAAATATCTCAGTTTTGTTGTTGGAGTCGGCAGAAAGAATTCAAGAGAAAGGAATAGAGAGAAAAAGATAGAAAAGAAGAAAAGAAGATTTTGGCTTCTAAATCTGGTAAGAATTGATCACGATCTTGATAAAAGTTGTTCTGGATGATTGTATGAGAATGAATCTGTTTATTTAATTGATTTTCAGAATCATAAACAGTAGATTGGAGTTCTAAATTTGTGCAGAGAAGTGAGTTTTCTTCAAAAGGTGAGTTCATTCGCTGTTTGTACAAATCAGTGTTGATATGTTAAATTAAACCTTGATATGTATGTATAAACTGTTTTAGAACTGTATGATTGTGTTGGAAATGAGCTGAATAGAACAGATGTGGAAATGGGTCGAATTTTAGACTGCAGGTCGAAGGTTTCCGGATGAAACCTCGTATCCGGAAACCTCTGCGTTGAATGTCTCCGGATGAAGTTAAGTACCCGATAAGTTTTAACTTTCTTGTAAGAATCCGGATGAAATCAATTACCGGATAATGTCCGGATTGTATTAGTCTCCGGATGTGGTCCGGATTAGAAATGTATCCAGAAAGCGGAAATTACCGAAAAGTATGTATTATCCGGATTATGGAAGTATCCGGGGAAATCGTAGTATCCGGAAAAGGCAAACATCCGGATAGTTTAAGTTATCCGGAAAATGCAATCATCCGGACACTTCTGGGTGTTTTGGAAATTACAGTTCTGACAATCGTGGAAAGGTGCGATTTAGGATTTAAGATATAACTTATGTAGCTTGAACATACGTACAACTAAATAGTAGTATGTTAGGCTGATAGACTGTGCTAGTGTGATGCTAGGCAGGAATGTTTTAAGTGTAATGGATCCATAGGCACTAATGGTTATGTACACGTAGAATAGATGAAGGTTACTCATTATTCTGATGTGTGAAATAAAATCGTGGAATAAGCGTAATTCCCGGTTTCTAAGGAAAAGAAGAGATGGCCATGTGTATATTGCGATCTCTAATTTCTTCCTAAGAAATAGGCATGTGTATATTGTTATTTCTTAGATGTGTACAGAAATGGGCATGTGTATATTGCGGTTTCTGGAATAGATATGTATGGAAATAGGCAAGTGTACATTGTAATTTCTGGAATGTTGAAATGGTTAAGTGTACATTGCAATTTCTGGAATAAAAGCATTATTCTAGAATCAGTAAGGATTCGTAGGGTAGCTTTGAGACATGATATGATGATGGAATTATTGTCAGTCATATTCATGGAATTGGATGAAATTGTGTAATGGAATAGAGTTACACACGCGGTAAGAAAAAGGGTAATCAGGTTTGTTATAACTTGTTTACATTGATTTTGCAAATATTTTTGTTGAAACGAATGTTCTCACTAGGCATTGGCCTAATCTTTTCAAATGATGTTTTCTCACCAGGTACTGGCTCGGGAAAATAAAGGGTTGTGGGACGAGCATTTTGGAATGGCAATGAAGTCAATTAACAAGAAGAGATTTTTGATAGATTGCTTAGATAACTTAGTTAATCTGATTATAGTGATATGATTAGATTAATAGGTTATTTGAAGGATCCTGTATTGTAAATATACTCTTGATGGTTAATTCCCTTGCTATTTATATAAGTTGAAGTTTTAGTATCATAACTTGTGGAAAGTTTGAGGTTTAAATTGGCCCGGAATTTGGGGCGTTACACTTGATATGGAAATATGGTTGTCGAGGGACGGTTGTGTCCGGGGGAAGGACTAGAAGTCGTCGAGGATTGGTATTAGCAACTCGTTATGAGTAGTGCAGGGAGAAAATGAAGTGTCCACGGCATGGGAATATGAGTTTCGTGGTGAGCTTGTATGGTTGATGTTACAAGAGTAAGTTCAGAAAAGAGGGAGACGTATCATGAATTGATTATGATATGTTGGAAGGACTAGGTTCCGTGAGGATCCCATGTTAAAGAATAGGTTGAAAGTAGTTCAGGTTGACTGTTGATGTTGAAGTCGACAGCTGGGTGGGAAGGATGAGGTACTTAGCACGAACGAAGTGAGTGGGTAGAGTATGTCGATCTGTGAGGGATTGCGCCCTATCTATGTAATGAGTTGGAATCGCAAGGGGCTAGCAAGAATCAAACATGTTCGAGTTATTCGGGAACTTGTGAAATGTTGTTTTAGAGTGGGAGGAAGACGAGGTAGTGGCATAATTTCGGTTAATTTTATGGGAGAATATAAAGGCAAGTTTGAATTGTGTATGAATGACCAAATGAGAGACCAAGTGTTTTTGGTTAAGAGAGCCGCTTAGTAAGTATGTTTTGGAATCATTGGAAGTTTAAAAGGAGATGAGGGATGGATTAGTCAAAATGTGTTATAGTAACTGCTAGATCTTTAAAGAACGTGAACTGTTTCGTATGTGAAAGGGAATGATCCTAGTAAGAGACAGTTGAAGATTTGGTTAAGTTTAATGAATGACCTGATGATGACTATGGGTTAGAATTGTAGTATGATCATTGTTGCTTTGAAATGTCATGATAGATGTATACGTCTTTGAGTGGTTGACCAAAATTTTATGGGTTTGTTCGGTGATGACATTCATTTGTTATTACAGGAGATGTTATGATTCTACCGAGATTCTTAATAGGCATCGATACTGGAGGATCGGTATTTTAGAGTGAGAAATAGATAAGTAGTATGGTGGATTGAGTAATTCTCAAATTATTTTGAAAATTGTGGATTGTTGAGTACTCGGTGGGAGTTGTTAATTAAGAAACCAGTCTTGACTAATTAGTGTGTGAATACTAAAATGGCGAAATGTTGATGTTAAGTGATTAAAAATGATAATTTGTGGTTGATAGAAAGGAATGAACTGCATCCCAATTGGAGTGTTTCAATTGAAATAAGCCGATAATTACATTTGAGACGAGTTGGTCAAGTTATAGTTGCTTGTGATTAAGAGAATGAGTTGTATTGTTTTATGCGGTAAGGGTCGGTGGTTATAGGTCGCACAATTCGGGAAATGCAGTTGAGAGCGGAGACTGTTATTGTGGTCATGAATCAGTTAAGGATAATTAGGGGGTGGTAAGCATCGAGATGCCTACAACCTCTGATTGCATAGTATGATTTATAAGATGAATTACGAGAATTCTTGAGGAAGTGTTATCGAGCATGACACGCTGATCGTTAAAGTCATTGTTAGGGCGAGTCTAAGTAAAAAAGTCGGGATGACCTTATATAAAGATATCCGATTGTATGGTCATTGTAATTAATCGAAAGAATATTGGAACCCGAGGTTCGTAAGACCCCTGAATTAATAGACTGGATTGGAAGATGAAAAAATAAGACGAGTGGGTTTTCCGGTTTTAAACAGAGATTATGGGTTAATCAGAGTTGCGCAGCAAAAGCAAGGAATTATGTTGCTATTGTTCTGTTATTATAAGATCTTTTCCGAGAGTTGAAATTTAAACTTTGATAATCAGTTTCATCGGTTAGTTTTGGAGTGAATTCCGGGACGGAATTGTTTTAAGGAGGGGAGGTTGTAATAACCCAAAATGAGCATTTTGTTCTAAATGGAAATTTAGGTATGAAAGCGTTTATTATGAAAAGTTGAGGGTAAAAATTGAAAATTTGGAAATTAAATCCCCTCTCTTGTGCGCCGCACTTGCTGGAAAGTTTAGAAAGCATTTTATTTGTTTTAGGGCTTTGTGTGTGTGTGTGCTCCATATCGAGAGAGAAAAGAAAGAAGAGTAAAAGAAGAGCTATGTGTGTACGTGCATAACCTGCTGCATATTGAGAGAAAAGAGAGAAGAAATTAAATGATGAGCTATAGGTGTGTGTGAGGTGCTGCACATCGAGAAGAGAAGCAGGGAAAAGAAATCATGGTCATGTGTGTGTGTGTGTGTGTGTGTGCTACGCATCGAGAAGAGAAGCAGGGAGAAATCAGTTTAGGGCATCAAGCTCGTTTTGGTAAGAAAAACTTTCAATTGATGTTAACTCCTGCTTATTAAATAGTTAGATAGATTAAACTTCCAGATGTTCTTTATGTTTTAGCTGGGTTTTGGAATAAGAACACCCTGGAGGAATTTAAATCCTCTAATCGGGATTTCTAATTGGAATTGCTTGTTAAGAAGTAATAGGAGACAAGTTGGTGTAATAATGTTGCGTTAAAAACCTCATTAACTGGAATGTTTAGGAAGGATTGAATGTTAGAAAAGTTCAGAAATCGATATCAGTTCGAAACCTGCAAGTGCAACTCTTAGAAAAGAAAAACCCAAGTTGGCGCAAACCCCAGGTTGGCGCAAACCCAGGTTGGCACAAACCCAGGTTGGCGCAAACCAGGTTTGGCGCAACATGCCGAGACCGGAACCCGATTGGTTTGTGGGCCGATTGTTTTGTTGGGGCTGTTTGGCTTGGTGGACCGAAACATTAGATGGGCCGAGGGATTTCTAAATCTCTTCTGGTCTTGGTGATTAGTTTGGGTTTAGCAATTATTAAAGGAGATCCTCAAGGTAGTTAGTGGTCCATTTATTTTAGGACCGAGTTAAGAGAAGAAATTGAAGGTTCAAGATCGAGATAAAATCTAATTATTTTATAATTTAATTAATAGGATTGCGGACGGAACGAGACAAGAGGTTAGGAAGAGATTTGCAATCAGGTGAGTTCCCTAAAACCCTTTTTACGACGCAAAGTGATAAATGTTTTAATTGATTATGGTTTATCGAGCATGAAATGTTATGAACCGATTTGCATGATTTTTACGAACGTATCTGTTTTATTAGAAGAAATGTTTGGCATGAAGAAATGAAAGGCATGACTTATGAGTATTTTAACTTACATGTTTTCATGAACGTATGTGCTATGTGGTGTCGGTCTGCACTGTGGGATCAGAGAGAGATTCTCGGGATCTGAGGATCTCTCAGATATGTATGACAGGCCGGTAGGTTGGAATTCGTTTCCCTCCTATCCGGTAGAGGGGAGTCCGTGTGGGCTCCAAGGAGGGCGAGAGGGGAGCCTAATGGAACCCTGATCGCGGAATGTTTATGTGATCCATACACAGTGCAGTACCATGACTGATGATGCATTATAGTTTATTGATAAATGTTTTCCAACTGTTTTACATGTTGTTTTCGGAGGGAATTCACTAGACCTTTTGGTCTAACCCTCGCGTTCAAAACTAAACCATTTTCAGGTAAGTGTGCTATGGGTTCTTCTAGTAAGAACTAGGAAAGATGGCAAGAAGGACCTGGAGATTAGAGCGACTCCAGAAATCTTTTTGTAGTACCTAGATAGAGCTCTCGGCTGTGGAATGGAGACTTCCGCTGTCAAATTTTGTCTAGTTTAGCTTATTGATGACTTAGAAACAAGTTCACTTATGTAATTGAAATGATTAATTTATGATTTTGCATGTTTATGTAAATGGGATGTTACATCTGTCCGGTTTAATTATACTTTATGTGGGGCCTTTTGCCCAGTTTTAATAGCTCGAGATGGAGCTTTGGTTGTGTACGCATTTATTTGCATCTTATTTGGAGGTTACATGTTTTGAATGCATTATGTTAGCTTCAATCTTCCTAATCATAGAAGTATTTAGAAGTAGTGAAAAATAGGCTAAGTGAAGAAAGCCTCTTACAGAGGCTCTGCCGACATTACCGAGAAATCAAGGTCAAGAAGCTACAGAAGTAGCAGAGGCTTCCTACAGAAGCTCTGTCATACGCGCAAAGAAGACCAAAGACTCGGAATCCGGTGAAGACTGCTCCACAGAGGACCAGACCGCAGAACCTCTGTAACTCATTACAGAGCCTCTGTGGTCCTCACTGAGACTTGAAGATATTTATAATATCTTGCTACTGTTACAGGACCCGTACATCAACTTGCATGGTAGCATGCCCTGTCCAACGTCGACGTGTCAAACTCTGATTGGACTCAATAGGGCTTAGTACATATTAGACGTCTGCTGCATTAAATGCAATACAGCACGTCTGACTGTTCATGCCATCCTTGCAACTGTTCACGACATCCTCTCAACTATTCATACGTACCTCTTGAATAGTAGCATATGCTTTATGGTCCCCTTTAGAGTAGTATATAAGGAAGACTCATGTTGAGTTCTTCCTCACACACATATAACACACATATAACACACAGAAAAACATTAAGAACACAAAAGCTTATTCACCTTAAGAGTCATATCTGTTTTAAAGCTTTTTCTTACTCACGGTTCATAAACCTGTTTTTGATATATATTCAGTAAACTTTGAGATATAATATTTTGTTCACTGTTTATTTATATTTTGTTCTAAATCTATCAAACTTATCTGTTAGTTCTTTAAATACGCTTCCGCATCAAACCTTAAACCTGAACTAATAGATCTGATAATCTTGTTTAAGAAAAACGGGAACCAACAATTGGTATCAGAGCAAAGCTTGATTTTCAATATCAAGTGATCCTCGTTTTACAACTTTTATTTGATAGATTATTTTCTCTCTTCATCACCATATTTCTAGATATTAGTCGTACCCAGAAAACCTTCCAGATCTTCATACTTAGAAATCCTCCATCAGATTATCCTTTCCTCAAAATGACAAATACAAATAACTTTTTCACTGCTGGCTCACTAACCAAACCTCCTACTCTTCTTAGAGATGAGTATCCTCAATGGAAGATAAGAATGGTTCATTTCTTTGAGGGTACTGAAAAAACTCTCAAAAATATCTTTACAATCCTCCTCCAGTTCCGATGATAACTATGCCACGTGTACCAGCTACTGCTGAATCTGCTGAAATCCCTGAACATCAAAAACCTAAGCCAAGAGAAGAATGGTCAAATGAAGATAAGGCAGAAGATGAAGTTGCACAGAAAACAAAGAGAATATTGATCATGACAATCCCCAACGAACTTTTTCAATCCTTCGATGCATGCGAAACAGCGCACGATCTCTGGAAAGAATTAGAAAGACAGTTGGAAGGGGTGCTAAAACTCAGAAGAACCGAAGGGCACAATACATAAATGAATATCATGCTTTCAGAGCCTCTGCAACAGAATCTCTGCAAACAACATACGACCGGTTCAACTCTCTCATAAACAAATGCAAAAAGTCTGGTATTCACAGAACCACGGAAGAAAATAACGTCATGTTTCTAAAGAGCCTGAACGATGAGTGGCTTCAGTTGTCTATTTCTTTACAAACAAATCAAGATCTAGACTCCTGGACACTCTCTGATCTCTATGGAACACTTGCTGCACAAGAGCCTCAAATAGCTCAAGCTAAAACACTAACCATTGTGCGATACGCATTGGTTAGTAAATCTACAGAGGCTGCAGACAGACCAAGAAATGAGAGATCTACAGAGGAGAAAAAGAAGGAGAAAAAGAAGATGGTAATGGTTGATAGCGAAGAAGACGAGCTGATAGAGGAAGAGATAACTCTTGCGTCATTAGCTAAATCAATGGCTCTATTGACAAGAGAGTTTAGAAATAACCAAAGGATTTCTGGTAGAAGAGATGATGGAAGAAGAGAAGAATCAAATGACCGACAGAGGTCAGACTACAGAAATGATGACCTACAGAGGTCGAGCGACAGAAGCTACAGAGGAAATGATCGACAGAGATCAGATGACAAGGTAGGCCACACACAAGAATGCTACAAATGTGGTAAACCCGGTCATTACGCAAACGAATGCCGAACAGAGAAAGGTGGAGACCTACAGAAGTCTGACGACCGAACTGGAAACATCTCCCAAGGTTGTTTCAACTGCGGCAAGCCAGGTCATTTCGCAAAAGAATGCAGAAGTAGACCAAATCGCCCACAGAAGGACTCAGCTTTTTACAAAAAGAAGGCCGAGTATTACGCACAAAAATCTCTAATGGCGAACAAAGGGCATTCTGAGGCAAACAAAGAAGACTTCGAATCAGACTCTACCTCTGATGATGAATTTCCCACAAATGCCCTGTTCTGTGGCATGGCAGAAGTTGACTCCGGCACTGACAATGAGGTATCCATTTCAAACTCTACCTCAAGTACTAATTCTGTAGATAATGATTTATTTAAACTTAACATTGAACTAAAAGATATAATTGAAAGCATTCAGAAAAAGCTGACCTTTAATGAGAGAGAAGTAAGGCTTCTCACTCAAGAAAAAGCCAAAATCTTTGAAGAAAAAGGAAAAGTCGAAAAATATTGGAGCAAAAATATAGATCCTTTAAAAAGACAAATTTCTGATTTAACCTATGCTTTAAAAATCAAAACAAAAGAACTTTCAGTTTCAAGAAGTGAAACTACAGACATAAGAGCTCTCAAAGAATACTTTCAAAAGGAAAGAGAGGTACTTTGGCAAGATCTTTTAAGAAGAGAAGTTTTAATTAAAAACTATAAAGATGCACAGAAGGTGTATGAAAAGGTAAACTCTCAAATAGCAAGACGAGGTATAGGGTACAGTGATATTACCTTAGGAGTTGAAAATAAATGACTAAAACCTCTGTCCTCTTTATTTGTTTTGGGAAAAACTAACAAACCAAACTTTCCAAACTTACTCTCTGTAAGTAAAAGGGTTAAAATCTCTGCAGAACCTCACTTGAGGAAACATACAAAGATGATCAATGTGTGGTTTGAAAACACAGATTCATCATCTTCAACCTCTGTCAATAGAGAAATCAAACCAAAGAAATATCTGAAAACACAAGATCAGATTGGTATCTTTAAGTTTGGTAAACCAGAGACTCAAACACAGGTCGCTTTTGTCTGTATGATAAATGTCGAAAAGAAATTGTCAGCAGAAGCTCCTGAGTTTAAACCCATCTTTTCAGAAGAAAAACTTGAAGAATCTATTGAAAAAGAAATTTTGGAAGTTTTGAAATCAAATATTTTAGAAAATTTCTGTACATCTTCTATAGATCAAAAACTCGCTGAAGAGATCTCATCAGAAACCTCTGCCATCCACGAAAGTTTTTCTACAGAGGAAGAAAGCTCGTATGATACATGCTCAGAAAATCCAGCCTCTGTCGAAAGAAATGACTCAACCTCTGCATATGAGGACGATTCATCCTCTGACGACTCAGAGACTGATTTCAAATCAGGGATAATTCACTGTGACACAGAGGATGTCAAATTCTCCTCTGAAGTTCTTAACAGAACAATTTCTCCAAAAGAGAAAATCACAGAGATACCTATCCATCCAGATTTTCTCAAAATGTGTATACAAGTCAAAACTTCTACAGAGCTTGAAAACTTGAAAAAGGCCTCTGAAAATCCAAAAAGCTTAAAATTTTCAAAACCTTTAAGGAAAATCAAAGAGAATCCCACTTGGCAACAAAAGGGAAAATGGCCTGAAGCTAACAAATATTTTTCCTCTGTGACAGTGAAGAAAGATGTTCACCACAGAAGAGAGTCACAGAAGGCAGGAACTAAACAAGACTTTTGCAAACAACATTCTAGTATTCATAGATCTTCTTGTAATAGGAAATCTAATGTAAAGAAAGAATGTAATGTCTCTGTGGCTCAGTTCAAAGAATTCAATGAAAAGTTCAAACAAATCACATCTCATATTCAATATTGTCATTGTTTTGATCTTATGTTTAAATTGAATAAACACTTCTCAAGTCCAGATTGCTTTCTCACCACTGAAATTCGAAAGTCAGAACCAAAAGAGAAACAATCTGATTCTTCTACAAAAGATAAAATGTATTTCAAGAATGTTAAGGCAAACTTGAAAAATTCTAACAATATTGGACCCATGTGGATATGGGTACCTAAAACTCCGTGATTGTCTTACAGAAGCAACATGTGCCAATTTGGTATCTTGACTCTGGATGCTCAAGGCACATGACTGGCAACAGAAGATTACTATCCACATACAAAGAAACACACGATGGTGGATCTGTAACTTTTGGAGACAACATGAAGGGACACATCAAAGGCTATGGAGTCATACAGAAAGAAAATGTCTCTGTATACAAAGTTGCATATGTGAATGGCCTCAAACACAACCTACTAAGCGTAAGTCAACTCTGTGATACAGGATTCGATGTGTTATTCAAAAGAACTTTCTGCTCTCTACAGAGTGATAACACAGGAATGGAACTTCTGCGAGCTGAAAGAAGAGGTGATCTATACCTAATGAATTTTACTTCAAAATCCAAGGACAAAGTTTGCCTAGTAGCCTGCAAAAGTGAAGAAGCGTGGTTATGGCACAACAGGTTCTGTCACTTAAACTTTCACACCTTGGATAAACTAGTAAAACTCAATCTAGTTAAAGGTTTGCCAAATGTTAAATTCAATAAGGATCATTTGTGTTCGGCCTGTGAAATGGGAAAACACAAAAGGGCTTCCCACAAAGGCAAAACTGACGTGTCTTGCACTAGGCCTCTGTACATGCTTCATGTCGACCTATGCGGTCCCATTGCCATACAGAGCCTAGGTGGCAAGAAATACATACTTGTCCTAATTGATGAGTATTCACGTTTCACATGGGTTGAATTTGTTAGAAAGAAATCAGATGTTCCAAATGTATTGATAAATCTAATGAAAAGAATCCAAGTTCTTTATGATTGCAGAATACAGAAGTTGAGAAGTGACAATGGCACAGAATTTAAAAACTCTGTCATTGAAGCCTATCTTTCAATAGAAGGAATATCACAGAACTTCTCTGCAGCTCGCACTCCACAACAGAACGGTGTTGTCGAAAGAAAGAATCGAACACTTGTGGAAGCCGCAAGAACTATGCTGTCAGCATGCGGATTATCAATGAACTTTTGGGCAGAAGCAATTTCTACTGCGTGTTATACTCAGAATCATTCAACCGTTGTGAAAAGACACCTCAAGACGCCTTACGAATTGCTTAACAAAAGGCGGCCAAACATCAAATTTTTCCATGTATTCGGATGCAAATGCTTTGTCTTAAACGACAGAGATTCAAGAGGAAAGTTTGATGTAAAAGCTGATGAAGGCAAATTCATTGGATACTCTGCCACTTCCAAAGCCTACAGAACATTCCTTACAAAGTCTCACAAGATTGTAGAAAGCATCAATGTTTCTTTTGATGATTCATTCCAAATGACTTCTGAGCAAATAAGTTCAGAACTCGGAATTAAAGGGAAACCCTCTGACATCTCAAGAACAAAAGAAGATTTGGATCTTCTATTTTTGGAGATGTTCCACAATGACATTGATCCTTCTGTCAGAACCATCAGAGTTTCTGAAGAACCATCCTCTGTCGGACAAAATCCTACAGGTATGACTCTAACTGGTCCAAATAATGCTTCATCTTCTTCTATAAATACTACAAATGCAATTGCCGAAGCAGAAGAAAGTGCAGAAGATGAAACATTAAGAAAAACGACCACAGAAGCTGCACAAACCACAGAAGAACCAATTACAGAGGAGATCGAGGACCAAGACTATACGTCCTCAGAGGAACAAACTCCACCACCACTCATACCAATCATTCCACAAACGGTAGAATCAACTACCAAGGCACGAAGAACAACAGAGGCTACACAAGAAGAAACACAAGAAGCCTCTGAAGAAAGTTTTGATGACATTGATGATCATCTTCCAGGCACAACTCAGTGGACAAAAAGCCATCCTCCAAGCCAAATAATTGGAGAACCTTCTGACTCAGTAAAAACAAGGTCTGCCACTGCTAATTTTTGTTTCTTTACAAATTTTATTAGTGTGATAGAACCAAAGAAGATTTCTGAAGCCCTAGATGACCCAAACTGGGTAGACGCCATGCAAGAAGAACTTCTGCAATTTGAGCGTAACAGAGTATGGACTTTAGTACCTCTGCCAAGAGGGAAACAGGCCATTGGGACTAAATGGGTCTACAGAAACAAGAAGGATGAAGATGGAGTGGTCGTCAGAAACAAAGCAAGATTAGTAGCAAAAGGATATAGACAAGAAGAAGGCATAGACTACGATGAGACTTTTGCCCCTGTCGCACGGCTCGAAGCAATAAGAATATTCTTAGCCTTCGCAGCCCACAGAGGTTTTAAAGTCTATCAGATGGACGTAAAATCAGCTTTTCTAAACGGTGAAATCCAAGAAGAGGTTTACGTAAATCAGCCACCAGGTTTTGAAAGCTCAAAGTTCCCAAGGCATGTATACTACCTTGAAAAGGCTCTATACGGACTAAAACAGGCTCCAAGAGCATGGTACGAACGACTTTCTACCTTCCTTCTAGTCAATGGCTACAACAGAGGTACAACAGATACTACCTTATTCTATAAACGCAAAAATAGTGAGATAATGCTTGTACAAATATACGTAGATGACATAATTTTTGGGTCTACAAATTCAGAAGAGTGCAAAAATTTTGAAAAACTCATGCAGAGTGAGTTTGAAATGAGTATGATGGGAGAATTAACATTTTTCCTCGGACTTCAAGTCAAACAATCTTCAGAGGGAATTTTTATAAATCAAGCCAAATATGTCTCTGACATACTTTTAAAATATAATCTCTCTGATACCTCTGCAATGAAGACTCCAATGGCCACTGGAAATAAGTTATTCTTAGATCCAAATGGTATTTCTGTAGAATGTACTCTCTACAGAGGCATGATTGGATCTCTGTTATACTTAACAGCAAGCAGACCTGACATTATGCATGCCACATGTCTTTGTGCACGTTATCAAGCTAATCCAAAGAAATCACATTATGATGCTGTAAAGAGAATCTTTAGATACCTGAAGGGGACCAACAATCTTGGTCTCTGGTATCCACAGAACTCTGGTTTTAGGCTTAAAGCTTATACAGATTCAGACTATGGAGGATGCATGCTCGACAGAAAGAGTACCTCTGGGAGTTGTCAATTCCTAGGTGGTAAACTAGGCAGTTGGACCTCCAAGAAGCAGAATTGTGTCTCCACATCCACTGCAGAAGCTGAATACGTTGCTGCCGCTAGCTGTTGTTCTCAGGTTCTATGGATGAAGACTCAGCTAAAAGACTACGGTTACATCCTGTTCAAAATACCCATCTTCTGTGATTCCAAAAGTGCCATTTTCTATCTCTGCCAACCCTGTGCAACACTCAAAAACCAAGCATATCGATATAAGGTATCATTTCTTGAAACATCATGTTGAATACGGTACAATCGAAATGTATTTCGTGCCCACAGAATATCAACTCGCTGACTTATTCACCAAAGCATTAGACGAGAAAAGATTCAACTTCTTGGTGGGTAAGTTAGGAATGATTAACATGGTGTGAAAATCCTCTGTAAGTATAGCTTTATCTTCTGTAAATAAGTATAAATATCTATTATTACTTAAGTTATTGCATTGATAAATTTATTTCTGTATGTATTTTTGTTGTGTGCAAAAATAATTCTTAGTTACAGAGCCTCTGTGGGTCCGCTCAGATCTTCTGATAACCCTTACAGAACCTCTGGTAAACATGATCTATGATCAATACAAATCTTACCATTCTTTTAACCAAACATAGATCAAGGGGGAGCAAAAGGAAAATTCTTGATCTACAGAAGTGAATAGATCAAGGGGGAGCAAAAGGAAAATTCTTGATCTACAGAAGTGAATAGATCAAGGGGGAGCAAAAGGGACCCTGAAATGATCTACAGAGGTAAATCTTTCAAAGGAAAGCCAAAGAAGAATGTCGATAATTCTCCATCGACAGAAGTAAGACAAAACTGCCGAGAACAGAAGAACCAAAAGGTATGTCTCTCGCACAAAAGGTTTTTGAAAACAGTTTTCTAGGACAAGAATTGTCAAATATGTCCTAAATATACTATGAATAACATTTCAAAAATCAAAAGTTCAAAAAGTTTAACAAAATTCGAAATAGGAGAAATTTAAGGTCATAGAGCTTCTGCTGAGCTCAACAGAGGTTCTGCAGGAAATATGCTCTGTGATCACAAATTAACCCTCTGTCGATCTTTTGGAATGTTATCTCGGAAACCGACAACACACACCATGACCTTCTCGAACAAAACGTTTATCAAAATAGTTTTCTCGGACACCAACTTTCAATAATGTGCGAAAAACATCTCTTAACACAGATCAAAAATTGGATGATCAGAAAGTTAATAGAATTCAAGTTATAAGATTTTTTCTCTCATAGAGCTTCTGTTGGCTCTCACAGAGCTTCTGTAAGTTCCATCAGAGCCACAAAACCTCTGTGAGTAAAATTTCTTGACAAAATCCTATTGATCCTCTCCAATATCGATACAAACGTTTTCGTTCAAAGAAGAACCTTCAGAGTCATGACAACAATGAGATATATGAGAAGAGGTTAAAACTCAAGATTTTCAAAATCACAGAGCTTCTGTAAAACACAAGTTCTGCCATTTTGTTATCTGGGCATTTCTGAAGTAATAACGGTTACTTTTACTGAGAGTGAAACTCATGTGGCTAAAAACAACCTCACGCGCCTAGCATTAATGGGCCGCGCACGACGTCCTGTCATATACTGACAAGGCCTACGTGTCCCATTTTCATTGGGCGTACATGGAACGTTTTTATTTGGAAAGTTGAACCCGCCGCTCAAACTCGAGTACGGATTCCAAATTTTAATCCATTGCCATATATTTTACTCTTTCGAATACTACCGTTTTACCCTCCTATAAAAACCAAGCTTACCCTCTCATAAAACCTTTTACAAACTCTTATCTTCTTCTCCGGCGAAACCCTGCAAAAGCTTGCAAAAACCTTGTTCTTAAAACCAAATGGCTTCATCTTCTAAAGCTATCTCCCAAGAACTCTCTCCGGCAAACTCACCGGAACACTCCCCTGCCCATTCTGAACATTCAGAAAACCCCAACCTTGCAAGAGCTATTGAACAACAAGATTCCGGGGACTCAGCAGAATTTGCTTCGATGACACACCTGCAAAACTTCATAGCAAAAGATCACTTCGAAACCATACTTCCTATCAAATCCAACAACTGCTATTTGGTCCCCTCACCCACAGCTTTCGGCGAAGCCCATGCTATTCTTCTAAACATAATGGAAAATCACATCCTCTTCCCTCTACTCTCAAGAACCCCAAACAAAATTCCAGTCCGTTATTTGAACCAATTTTGGCAAAGCTTCCGATTTGATAAAGACGATTCTCTTATCAAAGGGTACATTTCAAGACCTGATAAATCTGAGCATCTTGAAATCAAGTTCAATAGAACAATGTTCTCACTTGAATTCAACCTACCAACAAGGGGTCTTCTGGGATTGAAGAGTTATGCAGAGCAACCAACAGACGAAGAGCTCTGTCGCTTCGTAGAAATGCTTGGGTACAACACCCAACTACGGAAGAGAAATGACTTTCGCAGAGGAAGATTACCACCTCTGTGGAACACTTTGTTCTCTATTCTTAACAGATGCCTAACAGGGAAAATAGGGAGTATTGACCAGAGCTCACATCAAATCTTGAGCATCATGTATGGGGTTTACTATGATCTTCCACTAGATTATGCGACCATAATGATGCAAGAGATCATAAACACCATCGACAGAAAGAACAACTCGAGAAGGGTCAAAGAGAACGATCCCAACTTTCTACCACCTCTACAATTCCAAAGAATATTGGGAGTACTGTTCGAACCTCTACTGCTAATCCAAACCTGGCCAATGGAAGGACCAACTCCCAAACAGTTCCCGATGAACAAAAATACCCCCACTGATCATACTGATGGCTACTCACACTGCAGACCTCTGTCAAAAAAGCTTCTGCGCTACGCATCGAATAAATCCCTTAAGAAAGAGTATATACGCGATCATAGAACTCCTAAACCGAGTCCTATGACACCCCCGCGTTTAGGTGTCCCCCTAGGAACAATGATAGCAAAACCTCTTTCCACTCAAGAAGAAAAGGATCAGAAGTTAGCAAAGCACATGGCTATTCAACTCAGCTTTATAGCCAAACGTGCAGAACTTATGGGAAAGAAGTCTTCATCAAGAACCTCTGCATCTACTCCAAAAGCTAAGAAGAGAAAAACTGCAGAAGGCACCTCAACAAGCGCTGCAGAAGATCAACCTTCACCTCCTCATGCCACAGAAATTGGCTCCTCTGCTCCTCCCTCTTCACCAAAAATGAAGAAGAAAAGAAGATCGAAATCAACAGAGGAAGGGGCACCAAATCCTAAGAGGAGGAAAACCAAAAAGAAGCATGGTAAATCACTTGCAAAGTTGGTTACCATTGCAGAAGAGGAAACTGCTGAAGAAGAAGTTGCAGAAGAAGAAATGGCTACAGAAAAGTATCAATCACCCTATCAATCTCCAGATAGATTTGCTCACCAAGGAGACCTGAACGACTTCTTACAGAATCCTGACATTGCCAACACCCTAAATACAGCAGGGTGGACGGCACAACCTCTCGACCACCACTCTCCAGAAGAACAAGATTTCTTCATTTCTGGCATTGACACACATCTGCAAGAAGATGACACAACACCCAAAAATCAACCAGCCAACACCCCTGTTATTTTACAAAACCCTTTCATTCAAGGATTGGACGTCCACAGAAGAAGTCCAAACCAAGCTTCAGAAGAAATAGAACAAACAGAAGCTGAGTGGAACAGAGGTGAAATTACAGAGGCTTCTGAGAATATGATGGAAGAAGAAAAAGAAAAAGGGGCCGAAGTTGTACAAAAAGAGGGATTAGCAACAACAGAGACAGGAATAGAGATCTTATAGACAGATTCAGATGAAGAAGAAGTTGTCTGGATACGTAAAGGTCTTTATCATCCACATGTCATGAGATTATTCGGATCTCATCAAATGTATGACTTCTTACGACCAGAGCAAGGAACTTCAACAGAACCTAGGGAAGAAGCACCAAGCCGTAGGATAGCTACAGAGGATGAAATGATAGACAATGATGTAGTGCTTGGAAGCTTCACAGAGGAAGAAGCAAGAAAAGATGCCTGGATAAATAGAGGCACACAACCAAAACCAACTCCTAGTGAAACCCACATTTCTAACTCCGCAGGTCTAGCTGCAGAAGGAGTTATTGAAAAAGAGCAGCACAGCTCGATCCTAACCCAACCCAACCCATCCAGCCAGAGGTTACTCTTTCAACCTCTGTGCCCACAGAAACCGGGGAATCCATTCCTAGGGAGTCTCCTAAAAGAGACTCACCTATTGTTCGTGATCAGTCGCCCTAGATCACCCTAGAACACCCTACAGAGGAATTTGTTTCCTCTGCCACGCACACATTAGGACCAAAACTTCTTTCAGAGAGTAGTGAGCACAGAGACGAAGAGACTCTAGACAAGTCTCCCAGTCAACAGAAGGACATTCCAATAACCACCTCTGGAGTGGATTTGGACACTGTTCTTCACAGAACTTCTGTAGAGATCGAAACTCAGGTTTCTTCTCGAGGATCAGAAGGAAATCCTTCCACCCCCATCGTACAAACAAGGGTGAACGAAGGTGTCCCAGGAACAGGGACTCACTCTGGAGACGAATGTGTTCCTCCAGAGGTTACACAAGGAACACAAGTATCAAGGGATGAGTTCCAAACCCTTGTCACCTCTGTGAACCAAACCATGAAAGAGTTGCAAAGCTCTTTCAAATCTTTTGCAGAGACAACATCTACGGCTATCCTGAATCTGAACACCAAAATGGACAATCTGTCCACAGAGGTAAAAACCGCCATCTCAGAGATGAAGTCTTCTGCCGAAACTACTGCCAAAGCAACAGCCACTTCTGCAGCTCAGGAATTCGGAACAACTGCAACTTCTGCTTTCAGGGACTCTGTCAAAAATTTCCTTGAACAAATGAATACGCAATCCAACAGAGCAGAGGGCATTACTCCTGCAGACTTACAGAATGCCCTATCACAAGTCCAAGCAGAGGCAATACGCAACACGACAATGATGCAACCAAAATACTATATGACCAGAGCACAGCTTACAGAGCTCAGACAGAACGTCATTAACCAGGTCACAGAAGTCATTGTCTCCTTCACAACTGCAAATGCCAACTATGTCAAGGATTTCAGAAAGAGTGTCGGCAGAATGCGTTTCAAAACAGAAGCAGAGCTTGCGACATTGATTGGCCTCTGCGATGATGTCTGTGAAAAGTTGATGGCAGCAGGAGCTGAATTACCAAAGAAGCCCAACACTTCTTGCAGAGAAGAGGGTACTTCTGGTAAAAGTCAGGATGATTCTGATGATGACCAACCTGGTCCATCAGATAATCCTGAGGGGGAGAATCTAAGAGAGAAAGCTACGAGCAGAGGAATACAAAGTCCACCAATCGCAGCAGAACCAATCAACCAAGCCCCTCCAGAACAAACCCAACAACAAACCCAAAAGACCACAGAGACAACACCCATCTCTGTGGAATCATCTCCTGACGAAACCGAAACTCCAGAAGCAGATAAGCAAACCACAGAGGCAACAACCGCCCCTGAGGTAATCATTTTGGAAGAAACAGATGAACAAACCACAGAGAAAACACCCACCTCTGTGGAAACACCCCAAACCATACCGAGAAGAAAGTCGATTGCCACCAAACCAAAAAGAGCAACGACCTCTGCTTCTGACGTTCTGAAAAAGATGCACACAACAATGAGTGATCGTATGGCGCAGAGAGAAGAAGAAAGGCACAGGTTCACTTTAGCTTTCAAAATGGAAAGAAGATTCGATGTCAATACTTCATCAACAGAAACTGAGCTCACAGAAGAAGTCAACAAACAACCTCCAACAGAGGTTACAGAGCAACTCAAGCCAACAGAACCATCGCCACAAAAGTCCTCTAAATCACAAATGTCAAAACCCACAGAGGCAACCCCCATCAAGCCAACAGAAGTGCCAACCTCCAAACTTACAGAAGCAACAGTTTCTGCCCCGCCAAAAGCCAAAGATAAGGGCAAAGGAATACTGACAGAAGAGCCTAAGAAGAAAACATTGCCAAAGCCAACAGAGAAACTAATGAAGAGTGCGTTTGATGCCTTTCAAACCCCAAAGCCTGAAGAAGTTGACTGGGCACATGGATTGAAGCCTCTGTCAGACATTCCTCTAACTGGTAGAGCCGCAGAAGTTGTTCAAAAGATGGAGAGTCTCAGAAGACAAGTACCACAACCAGGTCCAACATATGAAGAAATGGAAGAAGTGGTATACAAATACCTCTATAAACAATCCTTTCAGACCAATTATCCAACAGATCATGTAACAGATCCAAGGATCAGAGAAGAATTTGAGAACATCTTCACAAGGACAAAGCCAAGAACCAAAGCAGATGTCTTCTCAATCCACAAGATCAAAAAGGTAATCTTCTGCAAATTCTCCTTCACAAGAACCTATCCAAGGGTCAGGTACAATCTTTACAAAGTTAGAAAAGAAGACAATTCAGAAACTACCTTCGCTGATGCTGATTTAAGAAATATCAATCCTTATGATCTACCTGACCTTCTACAATGGACAAAGGACAACTACAACACAGAGGCAAACACCAGAGCCTATCAAGTGTTGAGAAAAGCGATGAGGGAAAAGCTTCTGCTCTACAGCATGATAGATTTCTAGCTGGGAAAGGATCTTGGTCTCAAGCATCTGGATTTACGACCACCAGAGGATCGCTGCCCACCGGACGCCGTACCTAACTCAATCATCACAGAACCACGGTTTGGGTTAGTATTTCAAAACCCTCAAGGCGAAACTAAACTATTTGTATGCATGGACTGTCAGAAGTACGCAACAAGTACTCTGAACAAGTTCAGAGCAAGCCTTGTGAAATACAGAGGTACAAAGAAAATGGATAAAGATGCTGCAGATACTATCATGAGAGAGATTGACGCAACAATACGCCTAAGAGAACTCTGCATCAGATTCTACAAAGAGATCAGAAAAGTCGGAAGAGACAACAGAAGCTACAACGATTTCAAAGATGCCAAAATCTGATTCTCAGACCTCCAATCTCTGCAAACAAAGTTAAAGTTTATCTTTCATTGTACTCAAATGTAAAATTCCTCTGGCATATTTCTAAATGAAAGAAATTTCGAGGTATTGTTTAACCTCTGTCTTATCTAACTTAGCCTAACTTAACTCAAGTTCAAATTTTTATTTTTCACTACTTAGGGGGAGATTGTTAGTTTCAATCTTCCTAATCATAGAAGTATTTAGAAGTAGTGAAAAATAGGCTAAGTGAAGAAAGCCTCTTACAGAGGCTCTGCCGAAATTACTGAGAAATCAAGGTCAAGAAGCTACAGAAGTAGCAGAGGCTTCCTACAGAAGCTCTGTCATACGCGCAAAGAAGACCAAAGACTCGGAATCCGGTGAAGACTGCTCCACAGAGGACCAGACCGCAGAACCTCTGTAACTCATTACAGAGCCTCTGTGGTCCTCACTGAGACTTGAAGATATTTATAATATCTTGCTACTGTTACAGGACCCGTACATCAACTTGCATGGTAGCATGCCCTGTCCAACGTCGACGTGTCAAACTCTGATTGGACTCAGTAGGGCTTAGTACATATTAGACGTCTGCTGCATTAAATGCAATACAGCACGTCTGACTGTTCATGCCATCCTTGCAACTGTTCACGACATCCTCTCAACTATTCATACGTACCTCTTGAATAGTAGCATATGCTTTATGGTCCCCTTTAGAGTAGTGTATATGGAAGACTCATGTTGAGTTCTTCCTCACACACATATAACACACATATAACACACAGAAAAACATTAAGAACACAAAAGCTTATTCACCTTAAGAGTCATATCTGTTTTAAAGCTTTTTCTTACTCACGGTTCATAAACCTGTTTTTGATATATATTCAGTAAACTTTGAGATATAATATTTTGTTCACTGTTTATTTATATTTTGTTCTAAATCTATCAAACTTATCTGTTAGTTCTTTAAATACGCTTCCGCATCAAACCTTAAACCTGAACTAATAGATCTGATAATCTTGTTTAAGCAAAACGGGAACCAACACATTAGTTCATTTGTTTTGAGTCATGTACCGTTTTAGACTGTATTGCATTGGATCCATAGGCACGTAAGTCAGTCTTTAATTGATGGTCTATCTCTTTGTGCACGAGGAGTGGACTATTGGAACGCATGGTTTTGTGCGGTAGGCCGTTCAGGGCCACTAACGAGTAGGCAATGGGGGACATTGGAGTCATTGAGGTGTAACTCGTCTAGACTGGATAGGAAATGTGGTCCCATAAGTCCTTGAGGTGTAACTCGACGGAGAAGGCAATAAAGGCATGGGAAAGGTTTGAGGTTGTGATGTCTTTATGGCATGGGAACTAAGACCGGGACTTGAGGTGTAATCCAGTAACATCATAAGTGACCTAACTTTGTGTGCTCGTCACTTTCGATGGAATCGGGTCTCCCCCGTCACTGAAAGGTGTTGTTTTTTGGTATATGTTTTATCCATATTTTCGGTGACACATTTTATTTATACGAAATGTCTTTCATGGGTTATTGGCGGGTACTATGCCTCGTCCTTATTGGATGTTTAGAATATTGGAGTTTTATTCACGTTTATAATTACTTGGGATATTTAACGTCAAAGCACGTTTTGAGTGAGTTGGGATTGGAATTCATTTTGGAAAAACGCGTTATACGTTTTGGGAACTTTTCTCATAGATTTTGTGTGCGTTGGGAAAATGAGTCGTTTACATCCTTTCATAAAATCTTTTGGAAATCATGACTTATGTCGCAAACTTTCATTCAACGAATTATATAAATCATGCTATAAACTCTTGAACTCACTAGGCGTTATCCTAACCTTTTTATTTGTCGGCATGTGCAACAGGTTCAGGTTGGGAGTAGTTCTAATGACACTGTCAAAGGTCGAATGCTAGTAGTGTGCTCGAGAAGTAAATTGCTTAAGTGAAGTCTTCCGCGTTAATTATTGGGAATAGAATCTTGTACTTGAGTTAAGTAACACTCGAGGTGAACTTAGCCTTTGTATTGAGATTTGAGTTATATATTGTTTGAGGATAATCATAGATTTTAAATTAAGGTATTTCCCGTTTTGGATTATAGGGAGGAATCCTATTATTTTGAATTTATTATCAAAAAATTTATTTAGTTGCTCTTTCTCAATTCGAGGGTGTTACAAGTTGGTATCAGAGCATAAGTTTGAGAGAATTAGGTGTTGATTTTGGATACCTAGACTCAGACTAGCGTTCTTTTAAGTGAATAAAAGTGAAATTGCACTATTAGGCACTTTAAGATAGGATGTTTTGAGGTTGATGGAGTTGCTAGAAACGGGAATCACGTCGAGGGTAGCAAGGATAATCATGTACAGTACGTTCATAATTGCACCCGGCCAGTGTTATGGTGAACCTACTAGTTACATGTGCATACTTGAACTACTTTAATGTGATGACCGTTGGGGTAGTGAAGAAGTTTCTAAGCGAGTAGTCTTTGAAAGAGATTGACGATTTTAGCATTAGTCACGTGGAGTGACAATAAGCATGATAATTGCACTAAGTGGATCATTTCGGGTCGAAGTTGATGGTTGGATTAGAACCATAGGCTTATTGGATCGATATTAATTGAGGAAGGAATCGTGAGGTTAATCGATGTAACTTTCAACTTGTTTTAAGATGTTTGAGAATCCGGATGACGATAGTGTGACCGGAGGATCTTGGAGAAGTGTGGTTTGAGACGTTGAGTGCCGACTACATTCATGCACAATTTTTTTTTTAAATAAATTGCATCGGTTATTTCTTGTGTTTCAATTCCTCATGTGGATTGCGTTACAAAATCTCGAAAAACGTTTAGCACACACAAGATTTTAAATCATGGTTTTAAACACGCATGAAATTATTTATAGCAGGTGGTTACAAACTTTGTCGGGTCCTGCTTTATTTTTGTTGTTGTTCGTCGTTATTTTCGGATACCATGTTATACATCTTTTAATGTTGTTTAAGATTTTGGATTAGTAACGACGACATATGACTTTAACATTGGATCTCCTCCACATATGTCAAAGTTTGAACGAAGAGTTACCTTCCACTATTTTGAGTCTTGACATCTATTGGGATTTTTACTTAATGCGAGTTTTGTTGAAAACATGTTGCTTTATATTCTAATGCAACAAAAGGGAAATTTTTGGAATCATCACATTTTAGTCATAGTTTTATTTAATTTAATTATTTGAAAAGAAAACTTTGGCATCATTTAATTGATTGGAGGTCATTGAGCTCTACTGAGTTTTATGGAGTTTTGTTTTACGATGTTTTGTGTCACGTGAGTACAACTTTGAAATGTGTGTACTTTAATATTTATATGTGTTAATGGATGGGTTCAATTGGGCATTTTGTCTCATGCTAGTTTGGTTGAGAAATGTTATTTTATGTCGTCGTAAGGCAACCAAAATGATACTTTTAGAATTTTGGTGTCACTTGGTTTTCTCTTTTGAGATTTATGCTAGCATGTTTAGTTGCATCTTGTTTAGCGTACGAATTAATTTATACGGGGCGTGAGTTATGCATATAAGAGCATCATGATAGTTTATCTAAATGTTTTGTTTATGCACTTTCGGTTAATTGGTTCTTTTGTTATCATTTCACGTAAATGTACTATATTGATTTATTGGTATGCATAGCATAGTAGCCACTATTTTGGAACGTTAATGCACATAATTTGTACGACTTTTAAATTCGAAGTCGATTTAAATTATTTTACGTGTCAACCAAATTAAATGCACTTATCGTTTTCCTAAGTTCTAAAAAAAACACAATAATATGCGTGGGTCTTGTCAGAAGATTTTACTTCCGTGTCATTGTATGACTAGACTAAAAAATTTCGAAATTCGATATAATCCTCCTGTTTTGAAAGTTCACATGGACCATCTGTCACATGTTATTTTATTTCAGGAAAACTACTAGGAGAGTGTTACAAGTTGCATGCATATTCTAATTTGAGACATTTCTTCCCGATGTTTTAGTCGATATTTTCATATGATGAAAGCATGTTGCTATTTTGCTTTAAACTTGAAATCGGTACAAATCATTTCTCATTATATATATATATATATATATATATATATATATCGTTATGTCGTTTTTGCAAAACAAACTGACACATACGAATTTTGTTGGTGCATTATATTCCATGTCGCTTTATGGTTAAAAGAGATAATTTTCGGAGCTTGATGTCGTTTAAATTTCTTTTTGAAGTTTCGTACAAACACTTTGTTGCACATTATTTTAATGCAGGAAATTACTTTACATACATGGCGTAAATAGATACATGCTAGGACCCTAACGGTTCATTTGAAAAGTTTGTCGAGCATATTTTCGTGTTTTCATTATTAGTTTGAATAATGATCAAGTAGCTTTCAAAATGGTTTTAATATGTGTGGCAAAAGTGGCCACTTTGCACGACTACCTAGTAAGTGGTAGTAAGTTTTGCATGTACGTACATTTGCTATAAAGATTTTGTGTCTAAAAAGTCTTATAAAGTTGTGAATTGCGTATCTATTAAGTCCTATACTTGAAAAACCTTGAACTCATTAAAGACGTGGAATTAAACCCTTTGTGAAGCGTGAGGACTTAGAGAGCCTTGAGAGTGGAAGTCCGACTTGTGGTAGTGTCGTAATTTGGGCGCTTCAGTTGTCAGGTTGATGTACTTTTAGATAACTAAAGTATTAGACTCGTGGGATTTTTCGACAACTTTGGTAGTGAGTTGTCCGTTTCGACAATCCTTGAGTTGGAGGTTTGGACAATTATTTGATGAGTTGTTGTTTGGCGTCTTGATGGGTGGTACACTGTTTTGGTGAATCTTTGGGGTTTGAGAAAAATTGTGAAACCAAGTGCAAAAGTGTTGCAGTTATGAGATTCAAGTTCTCATATTAGGTGTCAACTAAAAAAACGACATTGATAGTCGAAGCAGTGGGAAATCTAGAATGAACTACTTCTGGCCATACTCATATTTGGTGGCACTGTCATTTTACGAACTTAGGTGTCCACTTTTGATTTTGGAGGTCAATGACCATTGGGGTAGTTGTGAGTATTTCCCTTGAGATCTAAGAAAAACATGCAATATAAGTGACAACCTTAAGGAGGTTAGATGTTGATAAATAGGTATTTATGATAAACGACATTGATAGATGATCGATACTTGAATGTATTATAAGAGTTGTGCAACCTGTAAGTTTGGGGATAATCGACTCTTTATAGTTTATTGGTACGTTCCGCAATAGAACATTGGACCAATGTCAATGATGGTTTGGTTAAGGAATTTTTGAGAATTCTTACGGTTGGCGTGCTTTGTGACGGTTTAGAGTGCATATTCAAATTGGGACGAACCCGACCGGTATAGCCATTAAGAATTTCATCGAAAGAATGGTAAAAACAATCAAATGTTTTGTCGAGGTATTAGATTTCGAGGACGAAATCTCTTTTAAGGTTGAGAGGATTGTAACACCCGGATTTTTTTGGTTTGAAACACTTGGGAGCGAAATATATGTGTATATATATATATATATATATATATATATAAAAGGGGGGGGGGAATCATATCGCACTTGTCTTAATTAGCCCCGATTTAAGTGATTCAGTTTCCATAGGAGATTTAATCCATATAGCTACTATATTTGTGTTTTGAGTTTTTGCAAATTCGTGCCATATCGGATCCGAAACTAATGACAAACTTGGGGGAAAGATTGAATTTGGTGATTGAAGAATATAAATATTAAATGAGCAACTAAGACACGAGAGATAGCTCTGGAGGTCGCATACCTCTATACTGCATGTCTAGAGATCGAATCTTGCAGGATGCAATTGGCTTATTTTTTTTATATGACAGTGTAGTGCGGCCCAGGTGTTAAGTAGCCCATTGGTCAATCCCTATAGCCCAGTTTGTATTTGCAAACAGCTCATTCTCATGGCCCAATTGAATTGTGTAGTCATGAATAGGTCAAAACTTCAATATTTTAAGAGATGCAGCCGTCAGGTTATTTTTTTGAAGGATACCAGCAGGTTATTTACTGCTTTCTATACAAGAAGAAGAGAAAACTAATTTCCCAAATATATTGAAGATTCCAAGTTGAGAGTTTTTATAAAAATACAAGGGGAGATTGAAGAGAGCTAAATTTTCTTGGTGACTTGTGATTTCTAGAAATTGGAAGGTATGAATACTTTAATCCATTAATCTAAGTTTGTTTAATTATTGAGATTAAATTTAGTGTTATTGAAATATTATGATTTTGATGTATTAAAGTTATTTGTTGGATGAAATATCTCATGTGATAAATATAGATTTGTTAGTATTTTGCAAGTGAATTAACTTGAGGTATTTACTTTAGTTAATAAGTTCATTTGGGATTTAAGGGTAAATCTTAAAGTTCAAATTCATAGGTTTAGTTGGATTTTTATGGATTAATCTATGTGAAGAATTAGGTTGAATGGCTTTAAATCCATTAGGAGTGATCTTTAATTAGTTGGAAAATTCAAGAGGTTGTATAAGTATTTTGTTTAGAGTTCTTTCATTAATTTGCTGTTTACACATGGTTTACCTAGGTGGCAAGAAGATTATGCAAGTTCGATAAAAACTAGGTTTAACATTACCTAGCAAGGTGAGTTCAAGTTGCTTTGTGAAAATTTTGTACATGTCAAAAATGTCCACTTTGAAGTATTAAAGTGTTTTACTTGATGTTTACCAAATGTGTTGCTTACTTGAGGAATTTACATTCTAGATACATTTGATTCATAAATATTGAAAAATGTTACTTATTTGGGGTCTTTGAACATTTTGATAAAGAAATCATGTTAATATGCTTTTGATGATTTAATTGTAAAATGAGGGTCATTTCACATAAATACACTTTTAGTTTATTTGGTTTTATAAAACGTGTCGGAAATGTATATTATTGAGTTATAATATATTTTGAAACTATAAAGGGTATAATTTCATTTCGAAAGAGCTTTATCACAACTCATAATGGATTTTTGAGTTAATCAAATTTTGAAACATGTAATTGCATAAACGTTGGTTAAATACATTTTAATGCTTATGGTGAATTCTATTTATAGTCAATGGTGTTGTCGAACTATTGACTCGACTTTGATTTTAATGAGGCGTGCGGGACATTTGTCCGGTTTAATTTTACTTTATGTGGGGCCTTTTGCCCAGTTTTAATAGCTCGAGATGGAGCTTTGGTTGTGTACGCATTTATTTGCATCTTATTTGGAGGTTACATGTTTTGAATGCATTAGTTCATTCGTTTTGAGTCATGTAACGTTTTAGACTGTATTGCATTGGATCCATAGGCACGTAAGTCAGTCTTTAATTGATGGTCTATCTCTTTGTGCACGAGGAGTGGACTATTGGAACGCATGGTTTTGTACGGTAGGCCGTTTGGGGCCACTAGCGAGTAGGCAATGGGGGACATTGGAGTCCTTGAGGTGTAACTCGTCTAGACTGGATAGGCAATGTGGTCCCATAAGTCCTTGAGGTGTAACTCGACGGAGTAGGCAATAAAGGCATGGGAAAAGTTTGAGGTTGTGATATCTTTATGGCATGGGAACTAAGATCGGGACTTGAGGTGTAATCCAGTAACATCATAAGTGACCTAGCTTTGTGTGTCCGTCACCGAAAGGTGTTGTTTTGGGGTATATGTTTTTATCCATATTTTCGGTGACACGTTTTATTTATACGAAATGTCTTTCATGGGTTATTGGCGGGTACTATGCCTCGTCCTTATTGGATGTTTAGAATATTGGAGTTTTATTCACGTTTATAATTACTTGGGATATTTAACGTCAAAGCACATTTTGAGTGAGTTGGGATTAGAATTCATTTTGGAAAAACGCGTTATACGTTTTGGGAACTTTTCTCATAGATTTTGTGTGCGTTGGGAAAATGAGTCGTTTACATCCTTTCATAAACTCTTTTGGAAATCATGACTTATGTCGCAAACTTTCATTCAACGAATTATATAAATCATGCTATAAACTCTTGATCTCACTAGGCGTTAGCCTAACCTTTTTATTTGTCGGCATGTGCAACAGGTTCAGGTTGGGAGTAGTTCTAATGACACTGCGAAAGGTCGAGTGCTAGTAGTGTGCTCGAGAAGTAAATTGCTTAAGTGAAGTCTTCCGCGTTAATTATTGATAATAGCATCTTGTACTTGAGTTAAGTAACACCCGAGGTGAACTTAGCCTTTGTATTGAGATTTGAGTTATATGTTGTTTGAGGATAATCATAGATTTTAAATTAAGGTATTTCCTGTTTTGGATTATAGGGAGGAATCCTATTATTTTGAATTTATTATCAAAAAATTTATTTAGTTGCTTTTTGCCAATTCGAGGATGTTACACTTGTGCTGGTTGAAAAATCGTTGATTTTGAAAAGATATTATATTTTGCCGTAATGTAAACTTTAGGTCGCTTTAATATAAGAAATTTAGGGAAATTAATTAAAATGCCAAAAGTTTGACCAACAGTTACAAAAATGCCACAAAAATTTCTCAGTTTACCAAAATGCCCTAAATACCCGCGATGGAGCCTGCGATCGCGGGATAGGGCTGATGTGGCACGAACTTTGGCCACAAATGCCCCGCGGAGCCCCTCAACTTTGGCCGCGGTGCACATTTGGCCCCTGCCCGCGATCGCAGCCCGCGATGGACCAAAATTTTTCAGTTTTGGTCCCTGAAAATTTACACTTTTGGTCCCTGTACTTAGACGAATCTTGCATGCTTTTACTGTTTTTTTTCCACAATTATTGTACTTTGAAGACCGATTTGTGGTTGAAATTCATTTGCATGTTTGAATCAATGTTAAATCAGTTTTTTGGAATACCAGTTTGTGGATGAAATGAGAGATTGGTTGTCATCAATGTTGGTTGTTTCATTGATAAATAGATATAAAATGCAATCCATAATCCACACACCGATTTCATACTTCTTTCTTGATTTCTTTCTGCAATATTTTGTGTTTGAGATACTACTGAAAAAATGAGTTCATCTGTTGCAAAAGCTAAGCTATATTTCTGTTTTGATAGTGAATGGGAGCAAGATAACAATGAGTGGAATTTTTCTTATAAATCTAAGCATGGTGTAAAAGTGCTAGTAAACTATACTTATCAGAAATTTCTTGCATATGCCATGCAAAAATGTGGAATCAACCCTTCTGCTGTTTGCAAGTTAGTGTTTAAAAATGGCGATAGGTCATTTGTGGATTTATCCAACGATGGGGATATCTCTACTTTTCTGCAATTTGCAGTCGATTCAGAAAGGCCCCCATTACTTTTTGTGTATCCCGACAAAAACGACGACGACGGTGACGACGAAGACCTCCAAATAGAGCAGTCTGATTCTCAATTTCAGGCGTCCGATGCCCCAACGGTTCATTTAGATCATTCATATGGTCTTAACGATTGTATTCCGGAGACGCAACAACAACAACCACCACAACCACACGAAGGGCGTACTGCTGGAGTTGCTGATGACGAAACCCACGTTTTCAGAACGGGTAATTCTGAAATAGACAGATCAGACACCGATAGTGATGATCACGAAGAATATACCCCTAGTAGAAAATCATGTAGTCAGATAAATGACCTTTTTGATATGCCCCCTATTCTTCCAGACTCCCATACCCACACACAAACCTACGAACCTACACCTTATATTCGCAGTGAAAGGTTAAAAGCAGGTCAGATATTCGATTCGAAGGATCTCTTGGCAAGTCAGATAGGACTCAAGTTCTTGGAAGAGGGTTTCCAAAGTCAAGCGCAGAAATCTGACAAAAGCAGATACGTAGTTGAATGTGCCAGAGAAAAGTGTGAGTGGAGGTTGTACGCGATTCACACGGGTCCCAACGGAAGGGCGATAATGATTAGAAAGTTGCACGACATACACACTTGTACGAGGATGCAACTTAATCCTCACCACAAACAAGCCGGCAAAAAGACTTTGGGTGCGATGCTGAAAAACAAATTTCTTGATGTTAGCAGGTCATTGCGTCCAAAGGACATCGTCCACGATGTTCACCAGCAGTTCGGCGTCACGATCGATTACCACCAAGCTTGGCGTGCGCGATGCCATGCACTGTTTATGGTGAGAGGCACGTTCGAGGAGTCGTATGAACGACTCCCGACATATTTATATAATTTGCAGCTACAGAACCCTGGTACTGTCACGCAGCTACGAACCGATTCATGTCGACGGTTTGAGATGTGCTTCGTGGCCCTTGGACCCGCGATACGTATTTTAACACGTCATATGTTTACACATTATAAACTATAACATTTACAAAGGAAAACCACCTATGTTTTTGCAGATCCGCACATTTCTGGCAAATCTACGTCGTGTCCTGATAATAGACGCAGCCCATTTAAAGGGTCGTTACTTGGGTATGATGTTCCTGGCGGTTGCCATGGACGGGGATAACTCCATCGTTCCAGTAGCTTTCGGCGTAGGCAAGTCTGAAACCGGGGACGAGTGGACTTAGTTTATGTCCATGTTGAGACAATCTATCGGAGACCCGCAAGGGTTGGTGTTTATGTCTGACAGGGCTCCTTCCATAAGCGCCGCAATCTCTGCCATGTACCCAAACGCCCCTCACGCCATATGCTGTCGACATTTGGAGATGAACGCCAAATCCAAGGACAAACGTATTACCACCTACAAGGATGTCTATTGGGCGGCATGCAGAGCATATACGGATCGGGAGTTTAACAAGTACATGAATATGCTACGATATAGTGCCGACGAAGCAGCCAAAGTCTTTGACGATGCTGGACCGGAGAGGTGGTTCGCGGCCCATTTTTCTGGACAACGGTATGACATTCTGACCTCGAATAGTGCAGAGTCTGTGAATGCACTCTCCCGTTTTGCGCGTAGATGTCCGATTGTTAATCTTATGGACTACTTTCGGGCCTTTCAACAAGATTGGTACCAAATTCGACGCCTAAAAGGGGCTGAGATGCAAAATGCACTCACACCAACGGCGGAGAATATCGTTCAGTACAGGGCGCGTCGTGCGGCGACATGGCCGGTAAGAGCAATCGGGTATGGGAAGTACGAGGTGCATGATGACTATATTCACGCGATTGTGAATATGGAAGACCACTTTTGTTCGTGTCGCGAATGGGATAAATCTGGGTTACCGTGCGGCCATGCCATCGCTGCAGCAAGATATATGGGTCGTACAGATTGCAGCGACTTGGCTGTACCTTTCTTCACGTCCGAATATTACCGAAAAACATACGTGGAGGTAATAAACCCAGCTGGACCCCCTGCAGCATGGGTGTATCCACCCGACCCGCTTCCGCCATGCTATCAACCTTTAATGGATAAGAACAGAGCCGGGAGACCGAGAAAGAACGACCGACGTCCATCACATGGTGAAAGTTCGATACAACGAAGATGTACTCGGTGCCAATGCGTATGACACACTCGTGGAGAGTGTCCAAATCCCGCCCCTTCAATCGTGCCAAGGAGACATTCAGTCAGTCACACCCCGGGCCCGTCACAGCTTGAACCATATGGAACAAACACATATGATACTGTTGATCTGAACGCTGATTTGTAAAATATATATATATATATATATTCATATTATATATACACACATACATATGCTTCTAAATGAACATTGATAACACAGCTAGTTTGTAAATGATATATATATTCATATTATATATACACACATACATATGCTTTTAAATGAACATTGATAACACAGCTAGTTTGTAAATGATATATATATTCATATTATATATATACACACATACATATGCTTCTAAATGAACATTGATAACACAACTAGTTTGTAAATGATATATATATTCATATTATATATACACACATACATATGCTTTTAAATAAACATTGATAACACAGCTAGTTTGTAAATGATATATATATATATTCATATTATATATATACACACATACATATTCTTTTAAATGAACATTGATAACACAGCTAGTTTGTATTCCATCCAACATGCTCTTCATCTTCAATCTTTCTGACCCTTCTTCAACGGCTTCTGCTTTTGCAACCACGTATGGCCATTGTGTACCACAACCCGGACACACTTTAGCAAATGAGTTGAGGGTTGTCATATATTCTACAAGAGGAGTAGGCCCACGTGGATAGAGTACGGCTACCAAAATCTAGCATCATTAACAAACAAAACCCCATATTTGTTTATCCGAATGAGGTAACCTCTGACTTGACCTTGCATGATGTATCCAACCTAACCGTGGTTCAGCGGCTTAAAAACTACTTTTCAGAGAAATTAACAACAACAAAAAAATACAAAACAACAACACAGTAAAAAAAATACAAACAACAACACAATAAAAAAAATACAAAACAACACAGTAAAAAAATACAAAACAACTAAAACAACCACCACCTACTTAAAAATTGATTTAGTTTCATCAATCCAAGCTTGCTTCTCGTTTACCTTCGCTTGAATAATTGCGAAGTCTTGCAGAATATGGTGAATTGCTTCTTGTTCTCGACGAACACGAGCCTACCGAGCTTTTATATCCCCTTTCATCCTTTTGATCTCCCTGTCTTCCTCTTCGATCTTTCTCAAATGGACTGCCTTCCTGTCCATAATTTTTTTCCACTCTTCTGTTAGTTCATCTATCTCCTTTTCGTTTTTTGCTATGGCGACCTCGATTTGAGGTGGCATTTTTTCAGGAGTGGACTTAGGGTTTGATGACGATGCCATTTGTGGATGAAATGAGAGAAGAGAAATCAAGAGAGAAAGCAATTCAAAGAAAGAAAGCAAGAGAGAAATCAAGAAAGAATGTGAATTGCATATTACTGATATTTATGGATGAAATCTCAAACATGCAAATGAATTTCAACCACAAATCGGTCTTCAAAGTAAAATAATTGTGGAAAAAAACAGTAAAAGCATGCAAGATTCGTCAAGTACAGGGACCAAAAGTGTAAATTTTCAGGGGCCAAAACTGAAAAATTTTGTTCCATCGCGGGCTGCGATCGCGGGCAGGGGCCAAATGTGCACCGCGGCCAAAGTTGAGGGGCTCCGCGGGGCATTTGTGGCCAAAGTTCGTGCCACGTCAGCCCCATCCCACGATCGCGGGCTCCATCGCGGGTATTTAGGGCATTTTGGTAAACTGAGAAATTTTTGTGGCATTTTGGTAACTCAATGTTTGACTTTTGGCATTTTAATTAATTTCCCAAATTTAATAGCTCTTTTAAAATTACAAACCTAACCAAGACAATTTAGATAATTATGATCCTAATGTTGTTTACTTTTTTTTCTTAAAATTCGAATATTTGTGCTCTAAGGCCTACATTAAAAATTATAAAGATGTTCTAGACGGCACATAATTTTTTAAGAAAATAAAAGGACGAGGTATGCAATTTTTTAAAGGGTTTGAAATCTAGACAAACTAGATGACACATACTGATTTTTGTTATTGTTGTATAACATATGCTCCAATTGTGCATATGTAGTTATGTGCATTGCAAACTTTGATTTTCAATATGCAAGACTAGTTATCAAAAGATAAAGACCCTTAACCCAGTAACCCACACGACCACATAATGTAACATCTCGATTTTCTATATAAAGTGTTACGTTTGGTTATTGAATAATTTGAGTATAACTATTTGATAGGTTAATTTTAGAGTTTATTCCCGAGTAAGTTACGTTAATTGTTTTACGGAGTTATAAGTTAAGGGGTAAGCTTTAATTTTAATTTATAAGTTGGAGGGTGGAAATTGTCAAATGATGAAAGTAGAGGGGGCTGTTTGGTTAAGTGGTGAAACCACTTACACTTCCACCGCCTCATTTGATTAAGAGGGGTGAGGTGTCCTCCCTTTATCATTTTGTGTCTTAAGTGTGTGTGTGTGTTGTGTACGACAAGAGAGAGAGAGAAAGAGAGAATCGAGAAAAGAGAGAAAGAAGAAGAAAAGCAGATTTTAGCTGGAGATTACGAGTACAAACTGGTGTAACAAAGGTATGATCTTCACTTGAAATTAGTTCTCTCATGTAACTAAAGCTTTCTATGGGTTTAGAAATTGGGTTATGATGTTTTTGAATGTTATGAGAAATCTGGTTTATGAATATGTTCTATTGGTAGTCTTAAACATATCTGGAAATTTATAGGATCATACATGGCTTAAAAGTATGGATTCTGGCTTAAATACGTTTTCAGTTAGTTGAGACAAAGATGAACATCGCAGCAGTGAGTTGCGATAAAGTTGATAGTTGCGATAAGTATGAATGTCGCAACCTTGGGTTGCGACAAGATTGATTGTATCGCAACAGTTGGTTGTGATAAGCTGTATATCGCAACAGTTGGTTGCGATAAGATGCATGTCGCAATAGTTGGTTGAGATAAAAAGGGGATATCGCAATAATGGGTTGCGATAAGAATTATGTCGCAAGTAGTAGGTTGCGACAAGTGTTATCGCAATTAGTGGGTTGCGATAAGTGTCGAGAATTTTGGTTATTTAGGATTCTTAGTCTTTAAGGGTCATGTACAGTAGATTGATATTAGTACAATATGTATTTGGATATTTCAGACTCTGGGAAGTTTAGTAGCGAAAAGTCTTTACAACTTTAAGAAGTGAAGTAATAGCGACGTTACTGCTATCAGGTGAGTTCATTCTTACCTTACCCTTTTATAATGTTTTTAAATTATGGTAAGGTGCATTTTTATAATGAAATGTTTTAGATGGATTTTGGAAGAATGATTTTATGAAGTAAAATCGGTTATCTTAAATTGATGGTTTTGCTTAATTTCATTAACGTTATTTGAAAATGATTTATATTAAGCAATAACCTGCACGAGTACAAATAAGTGTAATGGATCCATAGGCACTAGTTTTTATATGATAAATGTGGAATAGGCGTGGACTAATCGTAATTCTCGTTTAGGTGAAATAAGGAATAGGCGTGGATTAATTGTAATTCCTATTTCACATTGATGAGAAATCGTGGAATAGGCGTGGACTAATCGTAATTCCCGATTTCTAAGGAAGAATAGGATTGACATGTGTAATTGTAATCTCTACTTCCTTTCCAAGAAATTGACATGTGTAATTGTGATTTCTTGGATATGAGCATTAATCTAGAATCCGTGGAGATTCATAGTGGGCTCTTGAACATGATATCATGACTGACTTGGTGTCGGTCATATTCATGGAATCAGGTTTAACCTCGTCATCGTAAGATGTTTTTACAAATTGGTAAGAAAGATGGTAAACTAGGTTTGTTATGCCTTGTTTACATTGATGTTAAAAGTATTATTTTGAAACCGAATGTTCTCACTAGGCGTTAGCCTAATCGTTTCAAATTATATTTTCTTACCAGGTACTAGCTCCGGGAAATAAAGGGATGTGGGACGAAAGCTTTTGGAATAGTGGAGAAGTTAATGAATATTGAGGCTTTTTGATGGATTGCTTAGATAACCTAGTTAATCTGATTATAGTGACATGATTAGATTAATAGGTTATTTAAAGATTTCGATATTTGTATATATGACCCTCATAGTTAATTCTCTGCTTATGTATAAAGTTTGGAAGATTAATGTTTAAATCTTGTTATAAATTGAGGTTTAAATTAGTCCTGATTTTTAGGGTGTTACAATATGGTATCAGAGCATTAGTTTAAGTGAACTACGTATGATAGTGATATACCTAGACTTAAGCTGAGATGAATTAAGTTATGATTCGTGAGATATGGGTAGAATTACTAAGACGGGATAGTCTTAGAGTCGACGGAAATACGTTAAATTAGTACTGTAACGATGGTAACGAGGATTCTCATGTATAGTATGTTCACAATTCCAATTAGCTACTGTTATTATGAATATATTGTTACACAAGCATACTTGTTTCTAAATTGTTACAGTGACTAATGATCGATAAAGTACGTTTCGTATGTTTAGATATGTGTAACCATTTCTTATGGTTATTTCTTTGTGTTATGTCAGAATGATGGTGAATACGCCACCGAGGTCCCCTAATTCTTCGGAGGATAGGGCCGTAGTTGATTGGTTAGTAGAAAAGCGACCTGAAACAGGTGAAACTCATGAAAGTCCGCCGAGGTTACCTTTTACGGGAGGAGTGGACAGTCAGGTACACAAGACAAGTACCAGTACCGTCAACCCGGAAACGTCGGAATCGACAATGGAGTCTCGTATGATGGAGAACATGACACGAATGATGAATACATCAATGACACAACAAACAGAGATGTTCATGAAGTCGTTGAATGATCGAAGTTCTGAACTACGACGAACGGAGACTGACACTGGGGTAATAAATCAAATTCGTAATCCTGTGACTGATATAAACAGGAGGGTGGAAAGAGTCTGCTCATATAAAACGTTTCTAAGCTGTAAACCGCCAGAGTTTACCGGAGCAGACAATCCAGTGGCATGCATGAACTGGCTCAAGGAAATGGAACAAGCTTTCCGAGCTTATGAATGTGATGAAAAGTTGAAGGTCAGATTTGGGTCTCAAATGTTACGAGGAAACGCGTTGACTTGGTGGAACATAGTGACGTCTACTGTGATGGCTCCAGTCTTAGCAGCTATGACATGGGAATCGTTCAAGAAAAAAAATTCTGGAAGAATACTGCAATGAAAACGAAATGGATAGGATTGAAGAAGAGTTTCAGACTCTTAAGAAGGGTACTTCTACTGTTAGGAAGTATACTGAATCCTTTATGGAGAAGTTGAACTTAGTGGGGCATGAGGCTCCAACTGAGAAGGATAAGATTAAAGCTTATTTAAAGGGTTTGCCAGCGGACATGATGTCCCGGGTAAGAAATGTTAAAGCTACAACGTTGAGAGAGACAATTGAGGAAGCTAAGGTTATGGAAGAGGTCTATGCTAAAGACAAAGAAGAAAAGACGCAAGTGGGAGAGAAACGGAAATGGGAAGGACGGTCAGAGTCTTCTCAGAAATCAAAATCCTTTGGCAAAAATGTTCGTAATGTGTAACATCCCAAAAATCCAACAGGACAAACATAGCATTACATCATAAGATTTACAAAACTGGGTCCCAGAATTTCATTACATCAATCTAATACTTAGGTTGGCGGAAACAACCTATACACAACTGAGAATAATCTAACTTCTACAAGAGGCACTTGCACTGTTTCTAGCTGCATCTGTACTCTATCTTGCTCTTGCTCATTTACCCGAGCCTCCTATTAATCGCTTACCTGAAAAGGTTTTAGTTTTGAAAAGCGAGGGTTAGACCATGAGGTCTAGTGAGTTCCCTCCATAATCGGTGTACATCATCATTATAAAATCATTTTTATAAAACAGTTCACATTCTTCACATTGTTCTCATTCATGGTGTTGCACAGTGTAATGGATCTCATAAACATTCCGCGATCGGGGCCCCAACAGACTCCCCTCTCGCCCGAGTAGGAAGGAAACGAATTCCCTCCTACAAGCTCATCACATATCCTAGTAGGAAGGAAATGAATTCCCTCCTACAAGCTTCTCACAATAGCCCAAGGGATCATCAGATCCCGAGGTCTTCAGATCCCACTGTGCAGACCGACTCCACATACATACACATAGCTCATCATGATCATAAAACATGAAATTCGTAAAACACTTTACAATTCATTTCATCTTGCTGAATAATCTTTTCAGTAGAACATACTTTTCATGGGAAAACGTTCGTAAAAGCTTGTAAATAAATCATGCTCATAAACATGCCCTGATCAGTAAAATATTAACTTTCATTCACGTAAAAATCATGTAAAATGACATGGCATTTCCACATAATCACTTTCTTTGGAAAACACGTAAGATCACGTATTTTAGTTAGAAAAACTCACCTGATGCGCTTAATATCTTTTCTTACTTCGCTTCTGGCTTTCAATCGGTCTACCTGAGGAATAGATGAGATATAAACTACTCAGATGCCTAACCAACAGTCCAGACACCACTCGGATTCGACTTACCGGACATCTGCCACTTTCTGGATACTACTTTCCGGGTACTACTTTCCGGACAACCACACTTACCGAACAACCTTACTTACCGGACAACCTTACTTACCGGACAATCACTTACCGGACACTACTTACCGGACATTCACACTTTCCGGACAACCCTTTACCGGACAACTACTCATCCGAATAGCCTTCTTTTCCGGACAGTTTCCTCATCCGGAAACCTTCAAATTGGACAACGTGTCCGGACGCCCACAGGCTTTCCGGATGCCGACTCAGAACCCTATTTGGGACCGAAATTCTCAGAAAACTCATAATCCAAGGAATTTAGATTAGCAACAATATTCTGATTACAAAGCTCTATTAGTACTGAACTCTTAGTTGCCCAAAAACGCATTTGAGACCCCTAATTTCTTCCATAAAGTCTCAAGCTCAACTTTTAAACAAAAACCCCAAAATACCTAACTTAGCAACATTTTCACAGATTAGGGATGAAGAGAAACGATTACCTGATTGAATTAGGATGATGAAAACTTTCCTTTTCTCCCAATTAACTTGGAAACTCTTTCTTCTTTCTTGCTCCACCTCTCTTTCATCCTCCTTGCTCTTTCTCTCTTTCTTCCTTCTTATTCTTTCCCCCTTTCTTTCTATTTCAGCCGCACACCACCACAAGAACCCCATACTTATACCTAGCTAAGAGTAGTAACCTCCAAACCATCGTTGAAGTGTTCACCTACTCAAATTAAACTTATCCTGAAACACACCAATTTCTCTCTGATTGCCACGTTCGTTCAGTCATATGAACAATCTCTGGTTATCCTCACTCCACTGGGAGGGGTAACCCTGGTCACACCATACTATTCTCACTAGTTTAATCACTGCACGACCAATTCGTTTAAACATTTCATGCAAAGTCACTAACTTAACTCATTCAGTTGTCTTATCCACTTCTTTCCTGCACAAAATCATACACAATTCCCTTCCTCAATACTCTTTCCAAAAGCTCGCACACTTATCAATGACAATCTACACAACACTGCACCTTTCGGCATTACTGTCAAGTTTACTACTTCCAATTTACTTACTTATTCCGACATACTATCTTCACCTCCCCACGTTAGCGTGGAGCACTGCCCACCAAACATTACTTGCCCCTCTCTCCTGACCTTTCCACATGCTGATATCACTTTCTCATTACTTACATAACCAAACAGTTGCACCAAGATCCTAAATTAAGGCATTCAACCAAGTCGTCTTGAAACGACACTAGTGTTCGACGTCACTACACATTCTTTAAGGATTTCACATCTATTCCACCACACTTTGACTAACACACTCATCATCTTCTTTAAACTTCCAATGATCCCAAAATATGCTTACTTAGCGACTCTTACAATTAACAACACTTGGTTTCTCCTTTAGGTAACCACCCACCAACACTCCGTCATTCTATCCTAAACATAATCATGCCACAACGTCAACTTACACCCTACGTGCTCCAACAATTTGGTTAACAAATCATACACCTCATCCAAAACCCCCAAAAAGGCTTCTATCTGATGCTTCCTCTCTCTCTAACATCCCATCACTATGACACTAGCTGGCACATTTAGCTTGACAATTACTGTCACTACACATTTGTACACTCTTTGCCCATAACATCACACTGCAGACCAGATCTCTCAAGATCATTCACACAATTCGAACTTGCCTTCACATCCTCCCGTATACACAATCGAGTCTATCTCGCTACTTAGTCCTTTCTCAATCTGTCGAACTATACTCACGAGTTCCCAATTAACTCAAACATAATCGTTCTTGCTGGCTCTTTGTGATCCAAGCCCTTTCATAGACACGACACATTTTCTTACTGACTGATATAGTCTACACTCACTCCGTTTGTGCTACACACCTTATCCTTCTATGGACCCTCCACACCTCGTAAATAGAATGCTTATTCATCAACAACGGCCTCTCACTAACTTAGCACCCCCACAAGGTGTTCTATCAACTTTCGCTCTTCTGGTTCAAGCCTTCGGCCTTAACCATCTTGCACGGTTGCCGACTTCAGCATCAAAAGTCGACCCGCTGATACTTTCTTAAAAAATTCTTAAACACGGGTTCCTTACGAAACCTAATCCTTCCAACATATCATAGTCAACTTCATAATCCGTCTCCCTTATTTCAAAACCTACTCATGTAACATCAAAATTACAAGATCACCTTAAGACTCTTATTCGACATCGAGGATGTCTCATTTCTGCCACAGCACGCTACTCATAACGAGTTGCTAATACCACACCTTGAAGGCTTCAAGTCCTTCCTCCGGACACAACTGTCCCTTGACAACCGTACTTCCAGTTACCGAACAAGGGTGCAAACCCTCATACAACCGATACTATAATCTACTTCTGACTCTACCACTGTTCACCTTTCCTCTTGAACACAAATACTAAAGCTACAACATTCTTTCCTGATTTGCCCGACACTTTTCCATTCTTGAAGTTCTTCCTTAGCTTAACATGTAATATCTTACGACCTGGGGAGTTCATAGCCTTCATGCATGACAACGCAGTAGATAAATCATTTCGTACATTTTATCATTTTAAATAAACAACACTTGAAAACAACGTGGGTACACATGACCCCATCATTCTTATAACTTCAATGCCCTGCACAACGATTCGAGAATCGTTTGCATGCATCTTCCCGTGAACCTTAATCTTACTCAATCTAGACGATGTTAATACGACAATAATACGTTGAATGAAAATCCTTTCATACGACACAGTTCTGAAAGAAATTACCGACACCAAGTAAACCAGTCGGTTCTCACCCCTTTTATATGATATCAACAGGTTAAAACTCATTTTGATTGTAAAAGTTTTGCTGGCAAACGTTTTCTCGACCTTTTTGTAACAATTTAACTTATCACGAAAAGTGTGAAATATTTTGCGAATCGTTAAGTTCAAAATTTCATTGTGTAATGTGAATGAAGTCACCTTTTCTTTAAACATACGCTTGCACATTCTGACTCATTTTCGATTAAAATTGATATTTACACATTTGACTTAAATCATGAAAATTTCATGTTACACATAAGAACGCTATGCATGAGACTCTACTTACAATTGAAGGCTACTCACTCTAACAAGGTCAACCGTTTTACTCACGCAGATTATCCATGACACTTACCTACGACCAATGGTCGCCCTCTCGGTTATGCAATAACTTGCTGAACCTGCGTTCCACATCTCACTTACTCAACCATTTCATACTATTTTCGATTTGGTCGACTATCTCACTTTCTACTTCTACATGCTTTTAATTCACTATAGGTATCTTATTTCATTTATCCTGCCATTGAAAAGCTCGACTAAGAAGTCAGGGCTCTATTGATACTTTCAAGGTTTTGACATTGTCCTCCCTTACCATCCTGAGTGATCTATCCCATGATTTCAAGAACTGGGACTCTCCCGAAACAGGAGTCTTACTCAAACTCAAACACTCATCCTCTCTGAATTCACGAAGAGCTACCTCTAGACAACTCATAACACTCTATACAACATATCTTCTCTATGATGTATACATACATCACATCATAAGTGACTTCTCATGAAACTTCCCCAACAAGGGGTTTCAATCTACCCCTCAGGGATCTTGCTGACATTCTAAAGTACTGGAACCCGACATAAACACTAGCTTCTGACTACCACTTCGGAATAATAAGGCAGGTTAAGCACATACATGTATTTGTAAGTTTGCAATTACACTGGCCAGGTGGAATCTCAAACTTACCTTACATGACAGTCCTCAGTACCTTATTAGTCCTATCTCTATAATAGTGTCCACCTAATGCATTTCCTGTATCCTAACGCATTTCCTGATTCTCAGTTGTGATTTCTACTCCCAAGTTTAAGTTTAGGCCCGTCCGATCACCTAAATCCCTTAAACTATGGCTCTGATACCATTTGTAACATCCCAAAAATCCAACATGACAAACATAGCATTACATCATAAGATTTACAAAACTGGGTCCCAGAATTTCATTACATCAATCTAATACTTAGTGTAATACCCCGGGTAAGTTCGTTAGTTAAAGTCTCATTCCGTTAAATTTATTTAACTTTATAATTTATGTTTAGGGTAAGTTTAGGAGAGTTTATAAGTTTAAGGTGTTTTGGTCATTAGTGAATAGTTCAAGGACTAAGATTGTAAATGTAGTTGATAATATCCCTTAGACTATCTAGATATTTTCATAAAACCAGATTAATCAGTTCAAGTGTGTGTGTGTGTGTGTGTGTGTGTGTGTGTGTTCTTGGAAAGAAGAAGAAGAAAAGAAAGAGTTTGTGGTTAAGGCTTCAAGTTGGATTGTTGGAAGTAATATTAAGGTATGTTCCTTTGCATTTTATGTTTGTAATTGTATTTAGAAGGTTTCTATCGGAGTAGAATCATTGACTTCATGCCTGAGGTTAGTTCAGTCGATTTCTGGGTGAAATTTGGGTAAACCGACAGTGGTTTCCGGACAAAAATATGAATGTGTCCGGTAGTTTGTTGATAGTGTCCGGTAGTTTTGCCTTGCTGGTGTCCGGACGGTTAATCTACCCGGTAAGTACCCATTTTCTTTAAGTTTCCGGTTAAATTGAGATACCAGATGGTGTCCGGATTGCTTTGGTGTCCGGATTGCTTTGGTGTCCGGATGACGTCCGGATTGTTTAGGCTATCCGGAAAAGTCATGTTGTCCAGATTGTTTGGTGTTATCCGGAAACTAAGGCTGTTTGATCACTTTTGAGAGTTCAGATGCTTTTGAGTATCCAGTAACCTGTATTTTGTTAACTCTTAGATCGGGAATGAATGAGGACTGACTATTCTGTGGACTAGACTTAAGTTCGGGATTGGGGGTAACATTTGGAGGATTTGAGCTATATAGAGTTCTTAGCTCTAGCAAGTCTTATGTGTTCTATTTGGTAAAGAGATACTTGTACCTATTTGTTTCAGATTCTGTGGATTTGGGGTGAAGGCTGAACTGTATTTTTGAGAAAGGATTGGAAGCGTTTTGATAAGCAAACAGGTGAGTTTTACTTCAAAATGTTTTCAAACTGGAATACATATATGTGTGTATTGAATATGTGATTATGTGCTTATGTTTGAAATATAATATGTGGAGATGTATATTATATTTACATGAGTATTACACTATACGAGAGTGTGTTGGCCGGGCTTAGGACCGGTGGTGTTGGCTGTAATACTCGTACAACGGTGTTGGCTGTAATTGTCGTACAATGGAGTTAATTTATTAGTTGGCTTGCAACCAACTAATATGGCCATGGAAATGATACAGGGAAGTACACAATGCATGAGTCCTATTTGGTATTTATACTTGTGATATGTATATGGTGTTTGTGCAAATGGTTTCAAACTAACAGGGATTTTCTCACTTAGACCGCTAGGTCTAACCCTCATTTTGTTTTAAAAATATGTATTCCAGATCATGGATCGGGTAAGAACAAGTGAATAGAGTATTCGGTGGCTAGCTTTTGGGAAGACTTATGTTGAAGACTATGATGTGTTTTACGTTTATAACCTTGTTATTAGATATAATGTATTTAATTAGCGAAAAGTTGTAATGGAATACCTTATTTTGGATTGTAAATGTGAAATCCCAAATCTAGCAATATGTGAAGAACAAATGTAGAGAGAATTTAGAAGGCAAACTTGTCATCCATATATTGATCTCTAAAGTACAAATGACAAAATGCTCAAGAAGTTCCAAAAGGGATCTAGTTTCCTTTTAACTAAGAACTAGACAAGCCTATTTATACCCATAACATACAAGGTATAAAGGCAATTACAATACAATATAGACTAATACAGAACATTGACTTTATAGTAAATCTTGAATACAATAATGCTCTAACAATCTCCCCCTTTGGATTCAAGATTTAAAAAAATATATCGCATCAGTCTTCAGCTCTTGATCTTCAATACTTTATCTTTGACCGCTTTAAACTTTGAGGCTCAGATAATCTTCAAATAGCTTTATCTCCACTAGTTCACGGCGAACTATATGCTTTGACACTCTTTAAGAACTCAGCTTTGAAGAATCTTCAGACAAACATGAAAAGTCTTTGTCTTTCTCTTTGAAAAGGCAACCTTCTTCAATACAATCTTCAACAGATTGTCTTCAAGTCTTGAACATGAATTTCAGAAAGATGTGAAACCATTCCGAGAACCACTCAGAACTAAGATAACCAAATTCGGTGTAAGCGCATTCCGAGAACCACTCAGAACTAAGATAACCAAATTCAACAACATTTGGACTTCACATGATCCTTCTCCCCCTGATCTTCAGTCTTTGTTCATGAATCTTTGACTTGAAATATCTTTGATTTGAAAGCTCTTTGACATGAAATTGAATTAAACATTTCTCCCCCTTTTTCGATGAAAGTGAGCATCATTATCATCGAAAACCTTCTTCAATTTCAGTCGCGTCTCTTAGTATTACTAACAATCTCCTCCTTAGTGGATAACCTTGCTCCCCCTCAAAATAAGAATTCTGGAGCAATTTGTTTTCTCCCCCTGAAAGTATGCATATATTTCAATAACGTACAGTATTTGAAATTGTAGCACAAATTTTAAAACAAATTTACACAAGGAAAATAAAATTCATTGAACTTCATTTTATAACTACTAACATTTGATCATTTGAAAGCTTTACAAAAGAAATTCAACTTAATGAAATTTAACAATATTTCAATCAAATGAAATCAAATGCATGTGTTTGGATTCAAAAACAAGACATCATTGCATATCAAGTTACAAACGTTCAGTTTCAACCCCTTTATTAAATCTATTTGGTGTGCTAGCATGTGACATATGATTAGCATTAAGCGTATGCAATTCTAAAACATATAAGAATAATTTGCTCTACTCACACTATTTGTCCAAAATCAGAATTTCACAAATTTACGGGTTTATCGCGACTTTGTATTTTCCCCAAGTTTCAAGAGATGTGTGCTCATTGGCATCTTTTGATTTTGTGCTCATTGGCATCTTTTGATTTTGTGCTCATTGGCATCCTTTGATTTTGTGCTCATTGGCATCTTTTGATCAAAAAGTTTAGTAAGAATAAGATACACCGTTAAACATGACTTTCTATCTGGTTCTATAGCAGGATTTGGGTCAGCATATCCCAGACCAGTTGGCCTTAGGTGCTAGGTGACGAGCACCCCTTAGAACTTAATTTCCCAAACCAGAAAGGCCACATCGATATATCTTAAACCCATTTGTACCAGTAGAACATGGCTTTCTATCTGGTTCTATTGCAGGATTTGGGTCAGCCGATCCCAGACCAGTTGATCTTAGGGACTAGGTGTCGAGCACCCCTTAGGACTTACTCTCCCAAACCAGAAAGGCCACAGGCACAAACTTTCAAACTAAATGATAGTGCAACAATTTCATCTCAATCACTTGGTTCTAAAATATAGTGTTATCCCCATATTTTCATTTCCATCCATCATTCTGACATATAGGCTTTTTGAGCATTATATTCTATATAAGTCCAGATTCACATAACTTTGAGCATTCAGCATAATTTCATTCATGTTTTGCTGACCTTTCGATTTATTTCATAGGTGAAAGTTGAAACAAATCTAACTCAGATAATACAAAAATACTTGTAAAATCATCTTTTAGCACACATTTAATTCATTGAATGAAAATTGAAAATTTTATCTCATTGAATTAAATTTGTAAAGATTCAAGTTTTCAAAGTGGTAGAAACAAAATATAATCCAATGTTACCTTTTACCACGTTCCTTGAAACAGAAAGATGTAACAGTTAAAGATATCACCTGAGAAGTGTGAGTTCTAAACTGATTTGTTTAGAAGTCTTTGTCTTTCTTTGTTTCAAGACCTGCAATATATACTTCAAGATCAGTAATTCTTTTAGTAAGTTTAGCATTTGAAGAAGAAAAGTCTAAAATCTGTCTCTTTAGATCAACATTTTCTTCCTCCAATGCTTTATTTAAATCAGAAAATGAAGGACTTGAAGCAACATCTTTAGCAATATATTGTTTCAAACTTTCATTATTTGGTTTAACAGAAACTTGTGGAGTTGAAGGTATTTCTGTTATAATAATTTGCTTCAAACCCATATTTAATATTGCTAGAAAATGATCGTTCAGAAGATCAAGCAGAAAGTGTATGAAAATACACTATACAAAAAATTTTATATAAAATTTTTTCTTGAAAAGCTCTTACAGTGTATGAAATACACTATAGAAAAAATTTCGGAATAAAATTTTTTCTCAAAAAACTCTTTTTTTTTTAAATCACAAGATTTCGGATGTATAAGGATTCGAAATCAATGAATTCGGATGTAGTTGGTGTTGGGAACTGAAGATATGCTAAGTAGGGTTAGTACTGCTAAGTCTACATTACTACTGCCAGTTCTTCGTTACTACTGCTGGGCAAGATTACTACTGCTAGACGAAGTTAGTACTGCTAGAAGAAGTTACTACTGCTAGAAGAAGTTACTACTGCTAGAAGAAGTTACTACTGCTAGAAGAAGTTACTACTGCTAGAAGAAGTTACTACTGCTAGAAGAAGTTACTACTGCTAGAAGAAGTTACTACTGCTAGAAGAAGTTACTACTGCTAGACCAAATTACTACTGCTAGACGTGGTTAGTACTGCTGAGCTGAGTTACTACTGCTTGAAGACTGTGAAGGTTAATACTGCTGAAGGTCGTTAATGCTGCTGAGCCAAATCATCATTAATGCTGCTGAGCCAAATCATCGTTAATACTGCTGAGTTGATAAGTTTGGTATGCGATGCTTTTGGAGACAAATAAGGAATTGATCAAGATATGTTTAACGAAGATTCAGAAGATCAATTTACTTTTGATAGTTATCTTGTAATTACTTTTGTATAAATAGTATTGATAGATAGCTATTAGCACATAAGTGAAAAAAGATAGACGACAGAAGATAGATAGTATACAGAATTCGATATTCATTCAAGAGTGAATTAACCTCAAGATTATAGATCCTATTTCTAGAGAAGTAGAAATCGTCTTGTTGAGCCTGTTCAACAAGATTGAGGTTTGGTGTAAAACTTGTGAGTAATAACTGTTTGATATATATACAGTTTATTGAATTTCTATTGATTGTTCTTTAATTGATTTAGAGTTCTATTCCGCAAGATTCTCTAAATTCTGTTTCTAAGAAGTTTAATTCTTGTTAAGAATCGATCCTGACAAGTGGTATCAGAGCATTTGTATCTTAGAAGCTATGGACAATTCAATGGATACTCACAGTACTCCTGTTTCAAAAGTTCCCATGCTCAAACCCAATAAATTGGACATGTGGAAACTGAGAATCAAGCAGTACATTCTTCTTACTAATTATGCAATATGGGACATCATAGAAAATGGCCCATGTAATGAAGGAAAGATTGGAGAAGATGGTGAAGGCTTTGACCAGTCCAAGGTTGAGTGTTATGGAGGATCACATCAACAGGCTCCAAATGGAAACCAAAACAGAAGCTCCTCTCAAGCCCATGTTTCTCAACAAGGAATGGGATTTGATTGGAGTGATCAAGCTGAGGAAGCCTGTCAGAATCAAGCTCTTATGGCAGAAGTATCTGATATTCCCACTGAGGTACAATCTAAACTCTGTTCTCAAGCTTGCATTGATGCTGTTAAAAGATATAGGGATCACAATCAGGGTATGTGTGATGACCTCAAGAGGCTAGAGAAAGATGTGAAAGATTATGTTAGGATTGTAGAAAGGTTTGAGGAACAGATTAGAGCTTTTCAAGCTAATGAACTTCAACACCACTATGATACTAACTATTGGAAGTGGGAGAAGAATGAGTATGAGATTAAGCTGAAAGTGTCTGGGGAGGAGAATGAGAAATTAAAAGAAGAGATTAAGAAGGTTAAACTTGATGTTGAAAAGTTTACCTGTGCTTCTAAAACCATGGATACCATCATTAAGGCTCAAATCCATGACAAGATGAAAGTAGGGATAGGGTACAATACCACACCTCCACCCTACAACAACAACTACATACCTCCCAAGTCTGATTTGTTAGAGACCAAGGATAGAAAGGAACCTGAATTAAAGATTAATATAGATCCTTGTGAAAAAGAAATAGTTGTTGAGGATGAGACTGACAAAGTAGACTCTGATGAGGAATGTGAGAGTCCATGTGTCAAGAACACTGAGATCAAAAGGAATGAAGAGAAAAAGGGAGTCCATTACAAACAGACCACAGTTGTGGCTCCCAATACCTGTAAACATTGTTCTTGTAAGAAATCTCAAGAGCTCAAGCCCTAAAAACATGATAATCAGAGGGGAAATCAAAGGAACTGGAATAACCAGTGGGCTATGAGACAAGGAGTTGACCTGAACAGAATCAACAGGCCAAAACCTTGCTTCATCTGTGGTAAGCTAAATCACTTAGCCAAACACTGTTATTTCAATCCAGTTAACCAAAGGTTTAATGCTCAAAGATATTTTCAAAAACCTGCTGGTTACAGAAAGAGTGGGGGATATAAAAAGTCTGTGAGGAAAGTTGTGGCAAAGAAACAAGTTAAAACCATAAGCCACATGAAAAAGGCAGAAACAGAAAGTGTTAGAGTAGGGATGCCTAAAGGTACTAATGATAATACTGCCAACTCAGTTAGTACTGCTAACAATGTTAGTACTGCAGGAAGCAATAATGTTACTAGCAGTGTTAGTACTGCTAACACAGTTAGTACTTCTTCAACAATTAATACTGCTTCTAGTGTTAGTACTGCTAAGTTAGTTAATACTGCTGAGAAGGCGAGTACTTCTGGAAGCAATGTTAGTGCTGCCAAAGTTAGCACTTCTACATCAGTTAGTACTGCTTCTAGACCTATCATCAAAACAAAGTACTCAAGCACTGATGTTCCTCACTTTGACAAGCTCATCAAAACAGAATGTAAGTATTTTGATGATCAAGGGAGACCCAAGACCACAATGGCTTGGGTCCCTAACAAAACTAATTGATTTATCAGATGTGCAGGGCAGCCAACAGCTTATGGGGAGAAGCATTTGGCATGTTGACAGTGGTTGCTCTAGGCACATGACAGGTAACATGGCCTGCCTTCAATTTTTCCAATGAATTGATGGAGGACATGCTACTTTTGAAAATAATCCTGCAGAAGGTAAGAGAAGTGGTAAAAGTGATGTGTAAGTTGACATTTGAGGATTTGACAAGTGATGCACAGTGCAGAGTTACTACTGCCTGTGTTCTAGTAGTTAATACTGCTTGTGCAGTTAATACTGCTTTGCAGTTAATACTGCTCAGTAGTTAATACTGCTAGTGTAGTTAATACTGCTCAGTAGTTAATACTGTTCTAGTAGTTAATACTGCTCAGTAGTTAATACTGCTAGTGCAGTTAATACTGCTAGTGCAGTTAATACTGCTAGGTAGTTAATACTGCTAGGTAGTTAATACTGCTTGGTAGTTAATACTGCTTGGTAGTTAATACTGCTCAGTAGTTAATACTGCTAGTGCAGTTAATACTGCTAGTGAAGTTAATACTGCTAGGTAGTTAATACTGCTTGGTAGTTAATACTGCTAGGTAGTTAATACTGCTTGATAGTTAATACTGCTTGGTAGTTAATACTGCTAGGTAGTTAATACTGCTAGGTAGTTAATACTGCTTGGTAGTTAATACTGCTAGGTAGTTAATACTGCTAGGTAGTTAATACTGCTTATGTCGTTAATACTGCTTTTAATAATCTAGGGCATATAAATACCCCTGTTTGCCCGCCCAAGTTCATAACGACTCTTCGCATTTACTTCTTCTCTCTCGTTCTAACCTAGTCTCCCAGAATCTTTGTGTTTTTCTTTCAAGAATCCTCAGGAATCATGGAGTTTGTGGATGAGCACAATGAAATAGCCATGCTTCAGAAGCCGAAACAAGCTGCGGGATTCCACGATATAGTCGATTTTCTCAAATCCTCGCACATCTCCTATGCCCTAACGGTGAGCCCAACAATCTATATCGAACATCAGACACAATTTTGGGAGAATGCCACTGTTAGTTTCGAAGAAGGGAAGAAAACCATTCGAACAAGGGTTTGTGATAAACCCTTGAGAGTCACTGAAGAGGTTATTCGCATCTCTCTTCAGTTGAATGATGCTTCAGGTATATCTTCTATTCCTAATGAAGAACTCTTTTCTACTTTACAAAGAATGGGGTATGAAGGTCCCATTGGTGTTTTTAAATTCTACAAGTCAAAATTTTTCAACCAATGGAGATTTCTTGTTCATACCCTGATGCACTGTATTTCCAAGAAAACTACTGGATGGAGTGAGTTCAGCAGTCCCATTGCATATGCCTTGGTCTGCTTATCCACTGCCAGAAAGTACAATTTTTCAGCAATGATCTTTAATGATCTTGTATCAAACTTGGAATCCAAAAAGACCTTTTTCATGTATCCAAGGTTTGTGCAAGAAGTTCTTAACAAGGAATTGATGGACTTACCTCAGTTTACTGAGGTATATGTACCCAAATCCCCTAAAGGGAAGGTTTTTTCAAATATGAAAAGACTTCCTAGGGACTCGGAAGGAGTTGACACACCATTGTTCTCTACAATGATGGTTGTGTCCCACCCCTCTGAAGGTATGGCATCAGGATCAAGGCCCTCATTAGATCAACCCACTGATGACCAATCCCAACCTTCCATCTCAAAAGACATCCCTCAGTCCATTCTTGAACAACCCACTCCCACAATCACCAAAAGGTTTCAAAGAAGAAAGGTGCACAAGGTTCCTTCCCTTGATGTACCTACTCAGAGCCATAAGCCTTTAAGCCCTCAGTTGGAGCATTCTCCAATTGATAATATCAACAGGGAAACCACAGGGGTGTCTCCCAACCCCAAGAAGGTGGTCTCTAAGGAGAAGGATGACCATATGGGTGCTAAGGCTGCCACTACTTCTGCTAGCACAGAGAAGGACAGTGGTAACATAAATAAGACCTTCCCCATGGCAACTCTAAATGAGAAATCATTAGGAGGACCCAGGTGCCAAGAAACCAAGGGGCAGGTAGTGCTTCTGCTAGGCAGAAGGCTTCTGCTAAAACTTCCAGTGATCCTTTAAAGAAGGTAAACACTTCTAAACAAGGTGAGGATAGATATAACTATGAGGAATTGATGGAAACCATAGGGAATATCAACTTGGATGTTATGGCACAAAAGAAGGAGATTGAGCAACTGAAGACTGTGGTCACCTACCAACAGTCTCAAATTGAGAAGCTCAAAAAGATGGTCACCAAGTTGCTGCACAAAAAGAAAAAGGCAAGATTTGTGCTGAGAAGAAGAACTTCAACTGATGATGCTCCCAAAAAGGGGGAGTCAGAGTCAGAAGCAGAACTGAAAATGAAGGGTCCACAAATTGAGGGGGAGACTGTTCACATGGAGACTGAGATGGAAATGGAGACTGTTCACATGGAGACTGAGATGGAAATGGATTATGCACAGTTTAAGGGGGAGTCCAGTGCACAGAATAAGGGGGAGACAGAAAAGGGGGAAGAGTGTGTTAAAGCAGCAGAAACCAAAGCAGCAGAAACCACAGCAGCAGAAACTGTTAATGCTGCTGAGTGTGAACAAGCAGCAGAAACAGTTAATGCTGCTGAAGGCCAAACAGACAAAGCAGCAGAAACTGAGCAGGAAACAGTGACTACAACTCAAGCTGAAATAGATGAAGAAATATACTGGATTGTGAAGAACAGCATTGAAGCAGCATCATTACATGTCCTAAGAGAAGCAGTAACAGCCATAGCAGCAGAAATGGTTATTGCTGCTGAAAAACTTAAAGCAGCTGAACCAACTCCTGAAGCTGTTAAAACTCTTAAAAGAACTAAGATGATGTCAAAGAAAAGACCAAGAACCCAGCCCATAACTTCAAAGAAGAAAAATGAAAAGAAGCCAAGGGTGGAGTCATCTGCAGAAGAGGCCCAGGAGGAAACAGTGAAAGAAAAATCTGATCCAAAAGTTGCTGAAGAAGAAGTGGCAACTCCATCAGGGCAGTCAAGCAATGTGCAATCACAAACGGATGCCCAATGTGATTTGTACATTACTAGTGTTGACTCTAACCCAATTCCACTTCAGGCTGAACCAATATCATCTAAGGCTCCTGAAATCATCTTTTGGGACACTTTGAAAGATGGTAGAAAGGAGTTCATTAGGATAAAAAGAGCAGATGGAAAATTTGAAGTCTTTTCAACTTGGGGAAAAATTGTCAGAACTTGCTCAAGACCAGACTTAGAAGAGATGTTCAAAGTTGGGATGAAGATATATGAAAACATGCTGACTGAGCAAGGGATGTCAATCTCTAAAATGGTACTTGAATTCTTGTGTCAAATGTTCAAACCTGAAGCAGTTCAGCATAGGATAAACACACAGTTTCAAGCCATTACCAACTGGATGCTCTATGAAAACTGTGGAGTATATGTCATCTCCCTTGACTCTGCAACTCAAGAATACTATCTGGTGGATGAAATATACAATCACAGCATGAAGAGGCTGCAAGGAATGTTACATACTAAGCTGACCTGCAACAAGGATTCAGCAATGGGAAGATTCTTGGTAAAGAGGATTCTCAATCAGAGTCTAGGTTTAAGTCCTAATCTGTGTGTACATGATGACTAAGTTTTGGAAGCATCATCTGAAGAACTTGACTTCTTTTCCTAAAAGTCAAGTTAGGGGGAGATTGTTGGGAACTGAAGATATGCTAAGTAGGGTTAGTACTGCTAAGTCTACATTACTACTGCCAGTTCTTCGTTACTACTGCTGGGCAAGATTACTACTGCTAGACGAAGTTAGTACTGCTAGAAGAAGTTACTACTGCTAGAAGAAGTTACTACTGCTAGAAGAAGTTACTACTGCTAGAAGAAGTTACTACTGCTAGAAGAAGTTACTACTGCTAGAAGAAGTTACTACTGCTAGAAGAAGTTACTACTGCTAGAAGAAGTTACTACTGCTAGACCAAATTACTACTGCTAGACGTGGTTAGTACTGCTGAGCTGAGTTACTACTGCTTGAAGACTGTGAAGGTTAATACTGCTGAAGGTCGTTAATGCTGCTGAGCCAAATCATCATTAATGCTGCCGAGCCAAATCATCGTTAATACTGCTGAGTTGATAAGTTTGGTATGCGATGCTTTTGGAGACAAATAAGGAATTGATCAAGATATGTTTAACGAAGATTCAGAAGATTAATTTACTTTTGATAGTTATCTTGTAATTACTTTTGTATAAATAGTATTGATAGATAGCTATTAGCACATAAGTGAAAAAAGATAGACGACAGAAGATAGATAGTATACAGAATTCGATATTCATTCAAGAGTGAATTAACCTCAAGATTATAGATCCTATTTCTAGAGAAGTAGAAATCGTCTTGTTGAGCCTGTTCAACAAGATTGAGGTTTGGTGTAAAACTTGTGAGTAATAACTGTTTGATATATATACAGTTTATTGAATTTCTATTGATTGTTCTTTAATTGATTTAGAGTTCTATTCCGCAAGATTCTCTAAATTCTGTTTCTAAGAAGTTTAATTCTTGTTAAGAATCGATCCTGACAGTTGGATCCGAAATCAATGAATTCAGATGAAGAAGGATTCGAATTCACCCAATTCGAACTTAACAGATTTCGAATTCACACAATTCGAACCTAACAGGATTCGAATTCACCCAATTCGAACTTAACAGGATTCGAATTCACACAATTCGAACTTAACAGGATTCGAATTCACCCAATTCGAACTTAACAGATTTCGAATTCACACAATTCGAACTTAACAGGATTCGAATTCACCCAATTCGAACTTAACAGATTTCGAATTCACACAATTCGAACTTGACAGGGTTCAAATTCAATACTTGGAAAATCAAAAACAACTCAGATTTGTCCACAACTTCTCAATTCGAATCTAACAGAGTTCGAATTCAATGAATTCGAAAGCTTCTCCGAATTCAATGAATGTGAAATCTACACTTGTGATGACCAGGAACACTCCAAATTCCCTTGAATGATCCGAATTCTGTATGAATGATCCGAATTCACCAAGAATGATCCGAATTCTGCACTTCGAACTTCAAAAACACAGATTCAGCTATAACTTTCTCAATTCTTGATCAATTAACACGAAATTTGTACTGGTTTGCTCGAAATCAAAATCCACACACTTTCTCAGTTAATCACAATTTCTAATTCGATCAGTTTAATCGAATTAAAGTCCAAAACAGTGAATTGGGGTTTTCTAACAAAGTTTCAAAGAAATGATCAAATCTGATGATTTTGTGCAGAATTTGATGATAATCCAAGAGTTAATGTTGTTCAGATTTCAATTCCGAGTTCAGTGATGCCAAGAATTGATCCAAGAAATCAAAAATCAAAGTCTGAATAAAAAGTGATCAGATGAATAGTAAAGCATGCATGGTTCGAATTCTGTATGAACAGTGTAAAAATTCTTCAATTTGGATCTTGATCTGCTTGAATCTCCTGTTTAGCTCTGATACCAAATGTGAAATCCCAAATCTAGCAATATGTGAAGAACAAATGTAGAGAGAATTTAGAAGGCAAACTTGTCATCCATATATTGATCTCTAAAGTACAAATGACAAAATGCTCAAGAAGTTCCTAAAGGGATCTAGTTTCCTTTTAACTAAGAACTAGACAAGCCTATTTATACCCATAACATACAAGGTATAAAGGCAATTACAATACAGTATAGACTAATACAGAACATTGACTTTATAGTAAATCTTGAATACAATAATGCTCTAACAGTAAAGACTAAGGGACCGTATTTGTTATATAATGTATCTTTGTTATGTAACGACGTTATAAAATATATGTTATTTGTTGTATGTTTGGGATCCAGGTTGTTACAGATGGTATTAGAGCCTTAGTTTAAGGGATTTAGGTATTCGTATCTGTACCTAGACTTAAACTGCATGTGAAGTAGGATGTCCCTATTATTTTAGAACCTTGGGATGATTAAGTATAAAAGGTAGAAGGAACATCATGTAAGGTAATTTCATATTACACCTGGCCAGTGTAATTGTGATCTTACAGGTATATGTTTGAACTGGAATACCTTGTTATATGGGGTATGTGCTTATGTGTATATTAACCTTGTTTGAATCAACAGAATGGCAAGTGGTACTAGATAAACGAATCGAGGAGGAAGAGGAGATCATGATAGAACGAATCCAACAGTTGGGGTAAGAGGAAGAGGGGGAGAAAGAGGTAGAGGCAGAACAGGCGGCAGAGTTCAGCCGTGAGGTACTGAATTTGTAACAAGGGACGATCTAACAGCTGAAATGGGAAGGTTACAAGCAAATATTCATGCCATGTTTAACCAGACTCGTAATACTGAAACGGAAAGACCAGATCCTAACTTGGAAGATGAGATGCCTATCACACCTACTGTCGTACCAGTAATGAAAAAGTGTGATTATAAAATGTTTCTCAGTTGCAAGCCTCCTACGTACTCAGGAGATCGGGATCCAGTGAAAGCTATGAAGTGGCTGAAGGAAATAGAAGCTATCTTCAAGACTAGTAAATGCGCTGAAGAGGATAGAGGACTTTATGGAACCGCAATGTTAAAAGGCGATGCTTTATACTGGTGGGAAGCTCATATTTCTTCGGGAGGGTCTGACATATATTCTACCTTCTCTTGGCAAGAATTTGTTATAGCTTTCAGGAAACAGTTTTGTCCTCAAGCCGCAGTTAAACAATTGGAAGGGGAGTTTATGAACTTGCAGCAAGGGAATTTGTCAGTTCGGGACTACACCGCTCGTTTTCTAGAAAAGTCCCGTTTCGCGGAATACTACGTTGCCACGGAGGCAATGAAGATTGAGAGGTTTATCTTTGGGTTGAATGCAAAAGTCAGAAGTTTTGTGATTGCTAAAGGACCAGAAACCTTCTCTGCCGCAGTAGACGCAGCGAAAATCGTGGAACATGATAAAGGGAGAAGTACTAGTGATAAAGGTGTGGGAAAAAGAAAGTGGGAAGGATCCCCGTATGATCCGAAGAAGTCCAGGTTTCAGAAATTTGATAACTGTTCGCCTTTCCGACCAGCGGAAAGACCTTGTCAGAAATGCAACCGTATCCACCAAGGAAACTGTCAGGTTGATACTCGGGTTTGTTATAGGTGTGGGAAGACCGGACATGTTGCTAAAGATTGTCGGGTAACGCGGTTTTGTTTCTTATGTAATTCTCCGGATCACATCCAGTCTGATTGTCTAAGGGGAAGAATACAGCAAGGGGGTACGTCGGGGAAACCAACGGGTGTTAGACCAGTAGTTCCAAGACTAGAACCACCAAGAACAAGGGGTCGTACGTTTCAGATGACAGCAAAAGAAGCGGGGGAAACTCCGGATGTGGTTACAGGTACATTTTTCATAAACTCTACACGTGCTAAAGTGTTATTTGACTCCGATGCAAACCGATTGTTCGTATCTCCTGCATTTGTTGCTTATCTGCATTTAAAGCCTAAAGTGTTAGATCATGCTTTAATGGTAGATACTGCAAATGATAATCAAGTATCGGTTAAAGAAGTTTTTGATAGTTGTGTGATAAATATATAGGGGTGTGGAGTACCTATTCAACTATTTCCTATAGCTTTGATCGAGTTTGATGTAGTAGTGGGAATGGATTGGTTAGCCGAGAATCAAGCTAACATAGTTTGTGATAAGAAGTTAATAAATGTTATATTACCTGAGAGGGGACCGGTAGTGATTTATGGTGATCGTAGAAATCATCAGTTTTGCCTTATATCTATGATAAAAGCCCGTAAGTGTGTTAATAAAGGTTGCCCGAGTTACTTAGCTTATGTGATAGATATTAAGTCAGAAAAGAATAAGTTGGAAGATATTCATATTGTTAGTGAATTCCCAGAAGTTTTCCCTGAAGACTTGAATAGTCTTCCGCCCGTTAGACAAGTAGAGTTCGGTATAGATCTGATTCCTGGAGCCGCTCCTGTAGCCTGTGCACCGTATCGTCTGGCACCTCCAGAGATGAAAGAAATGATGACACAATTGCAAGACCTATCCGATAAAGGCTTCATCAGACCCAGTTCTTCGCTGTGGGGTGCACCAGTTTTGTTTGTGAAAAAGAAGGATGGTTCGATAAGATTGTGTATCGACTACCGGGAACTGAATAAGCGCACGATCAAGAACAAGTATCCACTTCCCAGAATTGATGACCTCTTCGATCAATTGGTTGGAGCTTGTTATTTCTCCAAGATTGATCTAAGATCTGGATATCATCAGCTGAAGATTAAAGAAGAAGACGTTCTGAAAACTGCTTTTCGCACAAGGTACGGTCACTATGAATTCTTAGTGATGCCGTTTGGACTGACGAACGCTCCAGCTGCTTTTATGGATTTAATGAATCGGGTATGTAAGCCGTATCTCGATAGATTTGTTATAGTATTTATCGATGATATACTTATCTATTCCCGATCTAAAGAAGATCACGTGCAACATATTCGTTTGATTCTGGAATTGTTGAAGAAGGAACAGTTGTATGATAAATTTTCTAAATGTGAATTCTGGCTACGAGAAGTTCAGTTTCTAGGGCATGTAGTTTCTGAGAAAGGCATTCAAGTTGATCCGATGAAAGTGGAAGCGATTGAAAAGTGGGAACCGCCGAGAACGCCAACCGAAGTACGAAGTTTTCTGGGTTTAGCCGGTTACTATCGAAAGTTCATAAAATATTTTTCTCGTATCGCTACGCCTCTCACTAAGCTGACCCGGAAGAATCTAAAGTTCGAATGGAAAGCAGAACAGGATGAAGCATTCCGAATATTGAAAGAGAAACTCTGTAGCGCACCGATACTAGCATTACCTGAAGGTTATGATGATTTTGTTGTTTACAGTGATGCTTCCAAACTGGGATTGGGTTGTGTACTAATGTAGCGTGGAAAGGTTATTGCTTATGCTTCTCGTCAGTTAAAAGATCATGAAAGACAGTATCCTACACATGACATGGAGATTGCAGCAGTTGTTTTCTCATTGAAGATTTGGAGACATTATCTTTACGGCTCTAAATGTCAAATTTATACTGATCATAAGAGTCTCCAACATCTTTTCAATCAGAAGGAACTAAATATAAGGCAAAGAAGATGGTTAGAACTGGTAAATGATTACGACTATGAAGTTCTTTATCATCCAGGAAAGGCGAATGTGGTAGCTGATGCACTAAGTCGTCAAGAAGGAGTGGAACAATAAAGCCATTGCACTAAGAGCTGAACTTCTACCTAACATCTTCGACGAATTGAAGAAGTGTCAAGTGGAAGCTTTTCAGGAAGAACATTGGAAATCAGAACGGTTAGTGGGGATATCAGCATTGCTTGTAAAAGATGACCGGGGGTTATTGTGTCTGGAAAACAGAATTTGGGTGCCTTGTTTGGGTGGTTTACGTGATCGGGTACTACAAGAAGCTCATCAATCTCGTTTCTCTATTCATCCAGGTACGAATAAGATGTATAAAGACCTAAAACAATTCTATTGGTGGCCGGGAATAAAAAGAAGCATTGCTCAGCATGTGGATGGTTGTACTACTTGTAAGAAGGTAAAGATTGAACATCAAAAGCCGTTTGGTCAGTTGCAACGGTTAGAAATACCTATATGGAAATGGGATCAGATTACTACGGATTTCATCACGAAGCTACCAAGGACTCCGAAGGGATTTGATGCCATTTGGGTAATTGTTGACAGATTGACAAAGTCTGCTCACTTCCTACCAATAAAAGAAACTTATTCATTAGAACGACTAGCCAAGTTGTACATTGACGAAATAGTAACTCGACATGGAGTTCTAATCTCGATTATTTCTGATCGTGATAGTCGTTTTACTTCAAGGTTCTGGAGGAGTTTTCAAAAAAGAAATGGGAACGCAGATAAAGTTAAGTACATCATATCATCCTCAAACCGACGGTCAGAGTGAGCGAACAATTCAGACTTTAGAAGATATGCTACGGGCTTGCATTGTTGATTTTGGGGGATCATGGGATAAGCATTTACCGTTGATTGAATTTGCCTATAACAACAGTTATCATTCCAGCATACAAGCGGCACCGTTCGAAGTTCTGTATGGTATAAAATGTCGAACTCCTTTGTGTTGGAACGAAGTGGGAGAGAAACAGCTAGCGGGGCCAGATATAGTTCAGTTAACAGCGGATAAGATTACTCAGATTCGGGAACGTTTGAAAGTGGCTCAAGACAGGCAGAAAAGTTACGCGGACCGACGCCGGAAACTATCTAGATATTTTCATAAAACCAGATTAATCAGTTCAAGTGTGTGTGTGTGTGTTCTTGGAAAGAAGAAGAAGAAAAGAAAGAGTTTGTGGTTAAGGCTTCAAGTTGGATTGTTGGAAGTAATATTAAGGTATGTTCCTTTGTATTTTATGTTTGTAATTGTATTTAGAAGGTTTCTATCGGAGTAGAATCATTGACTTCATGCCTGAGGTTAATTCAGTCGATTTCTGGGTGAAATTTGGGTACACCGACAGTGGTTTCCGGACAAAAATATGAATGTGTCCGGTAGTTTGTTGATAGTGTCCGGTAGTTTTGCCTTGCTGGTGTCCGGACGATTAATCTACCCGGTAAGTACCCCTTTTCTTTAAGTTTCTGGTTAAATTGAGATACCAGATAGTGTCCGGATTGCTTTGGTGTCCGGATGACGTCCGGATTGTTTAGGTTGTCCGGAAAAGTCATGCTGTCCGGATTGTTTGGTGTTATCAGGAAACTAAGGTTGTTTGATCACTTTTGAGAGTTCAGATGCTTTTGAGTATCCAGTAACCTGTATTTTGTTAACTCTTAGATAGGGAATGAATGAGGACTGACTATTCTGTGGACTAGACTTAAGTTCGGGTTTGGGGGTAACATTTGGAGGAATTGAGCTATCTAGAGTTCTTAGCTCTAGTAAGTCTTATGTGTTCTATTTGGTAAAGAGATACTTGTACCTATTTGTTTCAGATTCTGTGGATTTGGGGTGAAGGCTGAACTGTATTTTTGAGAAAGGATTGGAAGCGTTTTGATAAGCAAACAGGTGAGTTTTACTTAAAAATGTTTTCAAACTGGAATACATATATGTGTGTATTGAATATGTGATTATGTGCTTATGTTTGAAATATAATATGTGGAGATGTATATTATATTTACATGAGTATTACACTATACGAGAGTGTGTTGGCCGGGCTTAGGACCGGTGGTGTTGGCTGTAATACTCGTACAACGGTGTTGGCTGTAATTGTCGTACAGTGGAGTTAATTTATTAGTTGGCTTGCAACCAACTAATATGGCCATGGAAATGAGACAGGGAAGTACACAATGCATGAGTCCTATTTGGTATTTATACTTGTGATATGTATATGGTGTTTGTGCAAATGGTTTCAAACTAACAGGGATTTTCTCACTTAGACCGCTAGGTCTAACCCTCATTTTGTTTTAAAAATATGTATTCCAGGTCATGGATCGGGTAAGAACAAGTGAATAGAGTATTCGGTGGCTAGCTTTTGGGAAGACTTATGTTGAAGACTATGATGTGTTTTACGTTTATAACCTTGTTATTAGATATAATGTATTTAATTAGCGAAAAGTTGTAATGGAATACCTTATTTTGGATTGTAAAGACTAAGGGACCGTATTTGTTATATAATGTATCTTTGTTATGTAACGACGTTATGAAATATATGTTATTTGTTATATGTTTGGGATCCAGGTTTTTACACTTAGGTTGGCGGAAACAACCTATACACAACTGAGAATAATCTAACTTCTACAAGATGCACTTGCACTGTTTCTAGCTGCATCTGTACTCTATCTTGCTCTTGCTCATTTACCTGAGCCTCCTATTAATCGCTTACCTGAAAAGGTTTTAGTTTTGAAAAGCGAGGGTTAGACCATGAGGTCTAGTGAGTTCCCTCCATAATCGGTGTACATCATCATTATAAAATCATTTTTATAAAACAGTTCACATTCTTCACATAACATCATTCATGGTGCTGCACACTGTTTTGTGAAGAATGTGAACTGTTTTATAAAAATGATTTTATAGTGATGATGTACACCGATTATGGAGGGAACTCACTAGACCTCATGGTCTAACCCTCGCTTTTCAAAACTAAAACCTTTTCAGGTAAGCGATTAATAGGAGGCTCGGGTAAATGAGCAAGAGCAAGATAGAGTACAGATGCAGCTAGAAACAGTGCAAGTGCCTCTTGTAGAAGTTAGATTATTCTCAGTTGTGTATAGGTTGTTTCCGCCAACCTAAGTATTAGATTGATGTAATGAAATTTTGGGACCCAGTTTTGTAAATCTTATGATGTAATGCTATGTTTGTCCTGTTGGATTTTTGGGATGTTACATAATGAATATCGTCGGGAGCCAAATTGGTGCCCGAAGTGTCGGAGTAAGCACTTTGGTCCGTGTCGGGTGACCACACTGGAATGTTATAAGTGTGGTAAAAGTGGGCATACTTTGAATAATTGTCCTGTTCAAGGATCTACATGCTACGAGTGCAAACAACCCGGTCATTTCCGTCGGGATTGTCCAAAACTGAAAAAGGGTGAAGACCAAAGCAAGAAATCAATTGTTCCCAAGCCAACGGGTCGGGCATTTCATATGACAGCTGACGAAGCAAAAGAATCGAAAGACGTCGTTTCGGGTACATTTCTCGTTAATTCCATTCCCGCGCGCATTTTATTTTACTGTGGTGCGAATTTTCCGTTTGTGTCCAAGTCGTTCTATCACAAGTTAGCTATGCCTATCACTACCCTGGAAGATGCCTTAGTAGTCGAGATAGCTAACGGGGGTCAAGTCTTGGTTCGTGAAAGACTTGAGGGTTGTTTAATTTCAGTAGGGGAAACGAAATTTCCGATCGACTTGTTGTTGATGGAAATTGGGGGATTCGATGTGATTGTGGGTATGGGCCGGATAACAGTCAACCAGGCGGAAATACATTGTGCAAAGAAATTAATTCGAATTCCGATGGCTGATAAGGATGATGTACTCATCTTTGGGGAAAAGCAAAAAGGGAAAGTTCCATTAATTTCTGTTGCTAAAGCGCGTAAATGTTTGATTAAAGGATGTTCATCCTATCTAGCGTATGTTCTAGATGTGAAGTCAGAAAAGAAACAAGTGGAATACATTAAGGTGGTACGTGAATTCCCGAACGTATTCCCTGATGATCTTCCAGGTCTACTGTCTGAACGACAAGTTGAGTTTCGTATTGATCTTATCCCTGGATCGGCACCAATAGCGCGTACACCGTATGGCTTAGCGCTAGCCGAAATGAAAGAGATGATGTCTCAGTTACAAGAACTGTTAGACAAGGGTTTTATTAGACCAAGTTCTTCACCTTAGGGAGCTCCGGTATTGTTTGTTAAGAAAAAGGATGGCACTATGAGAATGTGCATCTACTATCGTGAGCTGAATAAGGTGACGATTAAGAACAAGTATCCGCTTCCCAGGATTGATGACCCGTTCGATCAACTCCAAGGTGCGGGATGCTTTTCCAAGATTGATTTGAGGTCGGGGTACCATCAAGTTCGAGTAAGAGATGAAGATATCCCTAAGACAGCGTTCAGAACGAGGTACGGGCATTATGAATTCCTTGTTATGCCATTTGGGTTGACTAATGCTCCAGTTGTGTTCATGGATCTGATGAACAGAGTATGTCGACCATTCTTAGACAAGTCTGTCATTGTATTCATTGATGACATACTTGTTTATTCAAAGAATGAAGATGATCATGAATACCATCTTCGTGAAGTCTTAGAAGTGTTGAGAAAAGAGAAATTGTGTGCAAAGTTCTCGAAATGTGAATTTTGGTTAAAAGAGGTACAATTTCTAGGGCATGTGATTACTTCGGAAGGAGTTAAAGTAGATCCAGCAAAGATAGAAGCAATGACGAACTGGGAAACACCAAAGAGCGCGTCTGAAATAAGAAGTTTCTTGGGTCTAGCAGGTTACTACCGGAGATTTATTAAAGACTTCTCAAAGATTGCTTATGCTTTGACCGTGTTGACTCAGAAGAATGTAAAGTTTGTTTGGACTGAAAAGCAAGAGTCGTCTTTCAGAACTTTACGTCAGAAGTTATGTGAAGCTTCTATTCTTGCACTACCGGAAGGAACAGAAGATTTAGTCGTATATAGCGACGCATCAAAGATGGGTTTGGGGTGTGTGTTGATGCAACGAGGCAAGGTGATTGCTTATGCATCAAGACAACTCAAAGAACATGAGGAGAATTACCCTACCAATTATTTGGAATTGGCAGCGGTTGTGTTTACATTAAAACTATGGCGTCATTATCTGTATGGAACAAAGTGTACTCTCTTCACTGATCATAAGAGCTTACAACATGTCTTTGATTAGAAAGAATTGAACATGAGGCAAAGGCGTTGGTTAGAACTACTTAAAGACTATGATTGTGAATTGTATTACCATCCTGGTAAGGCAAATGTTGTAGCCGATGCTTTAAGTAGAAAAGAATACAGTGGGTGCTTGAAAACAACTAATGCTAGAATTGACGTGACGTCAAGTTTGATTGAAAGAATAAAGGGGCACAAACGGAAGCTTTACTGGAGGAAAATCTGAAAGATGAAGTCATGAGCAAGCAGCATCTTCAACTGACTGAAGATAGTCGTGGAATTAAACTGTTCCAAGGTCGTGTTTGGGTGCCAAAGATTGGAGGAAAGCGAGAGTTGATTCTCGAAGACGCCCATAAGTCTAAGTATTCTATACATCCTGGGAGTACTAAGATATATAGAGACTTGAAGCTACACTATTGGTGGCCAGCTATGAAAGTAGATGTGGCACGAATAGTAGAAAAGTGTGTGACATGTTCGTTAGTAAAAGCCGAACATCAAAAGCCTTACGGAAGTTTCCAATCTTTGGAGATTCCGGAATGGAAGCGGGAAAAGATTACCATGGATTTTGTGACAAAGTTACCAAGGACGCAAAAGGGTAACGACACTATATGGGTAATCGTAGATCGATTGACCAAGAGTGCTCACTTTTTGGCAATGAAAGAAGCGTCACCAATAGATAAATTGGTGAAGCTGTATATTGATGAAGTGGTGTCAAGGCATGGTATACCGGTGTCTATAGTTTCTGATCGTGATAGTCGGTTTACCTCGAGGTTTTGGCAGTCACTACAAGAAGAATTGGGTACGAGGGTCAATCTAAGCATTGCTTATCATCCACAAACTGACGGGCAAAGTGAAAGAACCATTCAAACTTTGGAAGATATGCTCAGATATGCTCAGGTCGTGCGTGTTAGACTTTGGAGGTAACTGGGATACGCATCTACCGTTAGTAGAATTTGCGTATAACAATAGTTATCATTCCAGTATCGGAAGAGCACCTTTCGAAGCTTTGTATGGTCGGAAATGCAGAACTCCAGTATATTGGTTAGAAGCTGGAGAAAAGCAGTTTGCTGGTCCTGAACTTGTGCAACAAACGGCTGATAAGGTGAAAGAGATTCAGAAGCATATGAAAGTAGCTCAAGATAGACAAAAGAGTTATGCCGATCCGAAAAAAAGACCAAAAGAATTCCAAGTTGGGGAGCGTGTAATGCTTAAGGTATCCCCATGGAAAGGTGTGATAAGGTTTGGTAAACGTGGAAAGTTGAGTCCTCGTTTTCTAGGACCTTTCACCATAACTAAGAGAATTGGATTACAAGCATATCAGTTGGATCTTCCACCTGAATTAGAAGGAATCCACAATACTTTTCATGTTTGCTATCTTCGGAAATGTTTAGCCGAAGAGAATGATGTGATTCCACTTACTGATGTAAGGGTGGATGAAAAGAGCCGTTGTGTGGAAGAACCGGAGGCGATCTTAGAGAGATCAGTTAAAAAGTTACATAATAATAAGGAAGTGGTTATGTTAAAGGTTCAATGGAAACATCATCAAAGTGCTAATGTGACTTTAGAGTCGGAAGAGGATATGAAAATTAGATATCCTCACTTGTTTACCTAGCTTTGATTTCGGGGACGAAATCATTTTCAAGTTGGGGAGTATTGTAACATCTCGATTTTCTATATAAAGTGTTACGTTTGGTCATTGAATAATTTGAGTATAATTATTTGATAGGTTAATTTTAGAGTTTATCCCCGAGTAAGTTACGTTAATTGTTTTACGGAGTTATAAGTTAAGGGGTAAGCTTTAATTTTAATTTATAAGTTGGAGGGTGGAAATTGTCAAATGATGAAAGTAGAGGGGGCTGTTTGGTTAAGTGGTGAAGCCACTTACACTTCCACCGCCTCATTTGATTAAGAGGGGTGAGGTGTCCTCCCTTTATCATTTTGTGTCTTAAGTGTGTGTGTGTGTGTGTGTGTTGTGTACGGCAAGAGAGAGAGCGGAAGAGAGAACCGAGAAAAGAGAGAAAGAAGAAGAAAAGCAGATTTTAGCTGGAGATTAAGAGTACAAACTGGTGTAACAAAGGTATGATCTTCACTTGAAATTAGTTCTCTCATGTAACTAAAGCTTTATATGGGTTTAGAAATTGGGTTATGATGTTTTTGAATGTTATGAGAAATCTGGGTTTATGAATATGTTCTATTGGTAGTCTTAAACATATCTGGATATTTATAGGATCATACATGGCTTAAAAGTATAGATTCTGGCTTAAATACGTTTTCAGCTAGTTGAGACAAAGATGAACATCGCAGCAGTGAGTTGCGATAAAGATGATAGTTGCGATAAGTATGAATGTCGCAACCTTGGGTTGCGACAAGATTGATTGTATCGCAACAGTTGGTTGAGATAAGCTGTATATCGCAACAGTTAGTTGCGATAAGATGCATATCGCAACAGTTGGTTGCGATAAGAAGGGGATATCGCAATAATGAGTTGCGGTAAGAATTGTGTCGCAAGTAGTAGGTTGCGACAAGTGTTATCGCAATTAGTGGGTTGCGATAAGTGTCGAGAATTTTGGTTATTTAGGATTCTTAGTCTTTAAGGGTCATGTACAGTAGATTGATATTAGTACAATATGTATTTGGATATTTTAGACTCTGGGAAGTTTAGTAGCGGAAAGTCCTTACAACTTTAAGAAGTGAAGTAATAGCGATGTTACTGCTATCAGGTGAGTTCATTCTTACCTTACCCTTTTATAATGTTTTTAAATTATGGTAAGGTGCATTTTTATAATGAAATGTTTTGGATGGATTTTGGAAGAATGATTTTATGAAGTAAAATCGGTTATCTTAAATTGATGGTTTTGCTTAATTTCATTAACGTTATTTGAAAATGATTTATATTAAGCAATAACCTGCACGAGTACAAATAAGTGTAATGGATCCATAGGCACTAGTTTTTATATGATAAACGTGGAATAGGCGTGGACTAATCGTAATTCCCGTTTAGGTGAAATAAGGAATAGGCATGGATTAATCGTAATTCCTATTTCAAATTGATGAGAAATCGTGGAATAGGCGTGGACTAATCGTAATTCCCGATTTCTAAGGAAGAATAGGATTGACATGTGTAATTGTAATCTCTACTTCCTTTCCAAGAAATTGACATGTGTAATTGTGATTTCTTAGATATGAGCATTAATCTAGAATCTGTGGAGATTCGTAGTGGGCTCTTGAACATGATATCATGACTGACTTGGTGTCGGTCATATTCATGGAATCGGGTTTAACCCCGTCATCGTAAGATGTTTTTACAAATTGGTAAGAAAGATGGTAAACTAGGTTTGTTATGCCTTGTTTACATTGATGTTAAAAGTATTATTTTGAAACCGAATGTTCTCACTAGGCGTTAGCCTAATCGTTTCAAATTATATTTTCTTACCAGGTACTAGCTCCGGGAAATAAAGGGATGTGGGATGAGAGCTTTTGGAATAGTGGAGAAGTTAATGAATATTGAGGTTTTTTGATGGATTGCTTAGATAACCTAGTTAATCTGATTATAGTAACATGATTAGATTAATAGGTTATTTAAAAATTTCGATATTTGTATATATGACCCTCATAGTTAATTCTCTGCTTATGTATAAAGTTTGGAAGATTAATGTTTAAATCTTGTTATAAATTGAGGTTTAAATTAGTCCTGATTTTTAGGGTGTTACACATAAGTTAATAATAATCAATTAAAAATCTAGATTTTTTTTCAAATTAATTAAAAACTCATAAATCATAATATTACTTGTACTGCACACAACAACTAAATGTTTAATTAACAATAAATATAAAATACATTATACAATAAATACAAAATTAAGTTTTAGAATTTAAGAATAATTTCATACGTGCAATTTGGGCTATGTTTGGCAAAGTAGCTGGTAGCTGATAAGCTACCTGGTAACGGATAAACTAACTAATGAATAAGTCACGTTTGGTAAAAACTAACTTATAACATGTAAAATGACCTGAAATGACATCTTGAAAACAATTTATTAATTACAATATTTAATAATATAATTAAAACAATTTTATAGCATTATAATATGTTAATTAATACAAACAATGTAGTAAAAAAATAATAGTAATTGATACCTAAAATATATTGATTAATATTTATATATATATATATATATAAAAAAGGATCAACAATTATTCTAAATACTTAAAAATTAACATCAATGTATAACTAATAATTTAATAATTTTCAATTTATACTAATTAAAATTAAAGTTTGATAATTCATATTATTTATAATAATAATTAATAGTAATAAGAGCTTTGAAAAAGTCACAAAAAGTTTTTCATAAAAAAAATTAGTTTAGGTCCATCCAAATATGTATCCAAAAAATAAGCTAAATTATAAACTAGCTTATTTTTTGTCAAACGATGCCTTGATGAATTTCATTGAACTTAAAACCAATCTCCACTTCTAGATTTCAAGAAATACAAATTAAAATAGGACTAATGATATTTAGTAGATGAATATTTGAGAGCCAGTGAAAAGATTGAGATTTCAGAGTTGCATGAATTCCTGAATCGTATATCCATGGATTCTGCCATTTAGGATTTCCATCTTCGATTACTTAAATCTAGCTTCATGGCCGTTAATTGACTAGAAATAGAATGCCATGCCTTAAAAATCAAAAGAATCTGAACTTTGAAAAACAATAAAAATCAGATTGAGTTGTTGTACTAGTCCACGATGCGCATTCAGTATCCATAAGTACATGTTGTTATATAGTTAAAGCCCGTAGCCCAATTCCCAAATTACTAAACCCAAAGCTAGTAATAGATGAAAATTTGACGTCAGTTCGGGGTTGCACTTGGTCAGGCCCAGACGACAACATCTTCTCTATTAGAAATATCGAGGTCATTTGATTTGGTATATTTATACCATTACCATATCGATCACTGATCGAATCGAAGATGGAAAGTGGAACTTTATGGAAGGCTTAAACCATAAAGTCCAAAAGACTTCAAGCAAAATACAACATACAGCACAAAATTTAACATGATGGCAAATAGGATGCCTGAAATTCAACTAGAAACGACTCAAAATCATCGATGATAACACTTCTGCATATGATATAAAGAAAAAGTTGTGTAAAATATGAATCCTTATTTGAGTGGCTCAATGGATGATTACACCCTTTACATGATTGAGGTAAAATCAAATACCAAACAAAGCTTTGTAACGTTTGCAATATTCTACGCCTGAGAATAGGTCTCTATTTGGAGAGCGGGAATTCCCCGAGTATAAAAGGACAGGATCTGTCAAAATTTATGAGCCCTGAGAATAAACATAAAATGATATGGTAAAATGCCATATATATATATATATATATAATAGAAAGATAGATGCCCACACTTGGATCATATTGAACATACCTCATTCATTCATTCATGACAAAATGGCTCCCACAAAACTATGGGAAAAACTTGGAGTATGCTTTCTTCTCTCTCTCAAGTCTATCAGCAACCTACACCCATATCGTTGCGTCAAGCTAAATTGGTAAAAAAAATCCATAATTACAAAAGAAAGGTCGTTTCAAGTAAACTTACAATCTTCAGTGCAGCCTTGAGCTCCCTTTTGATTGCAGCTGTGAATACATATTTGACACCATCAGCAATCAGGTTTTACCGACTAGCTTAGTTTTTGAATTTATTGAAAAGTCTCGTTTGACAAGTCATAAACAAGCTTATATAGCTTTTTGAAGAACTACTTCAAGTGGCATTTCAACAAGCTTTAGGATTTTTTGTTCCATTTTTTCCAACTACGCCGATTATATTTTACATAAATGACCCAAAACCCTATCCTTTTAGGTAATTTTACATTGTCATATAACTAACAGCTAACTTATCCGCTAGTTTGCCAATCATATATAGCCTACAGATACATAACAAACTGTTCACATGATAAAAGAAATGTAAATGTCAAATATGGTGTGAATACAAGTAAAAAAGTAGTTAAGGAATTAATAGTTGCACTGCTCACGAAGGGGTTACGCAAAATTTCCTGATGTTAATTTCCTTTAAACAAAACCATACAAATATTAATTGGATTTTGCTTAATGGACAGAAATGAAAAGTGTCTAACCATCATTAGGCTCCAACTCTCTTGCCTTCTTAAAACTCTCTATTGCAGCATCTACCTCAGTGAGTGCCATATGTGCCTGGATGAACACAATTATTAATTTTACAATAATTATTGCAGCATCTACCTCACCTAAGTTAACCAGAAAAAAAGGATGTTTGATGAAGTGAAATGTGTAATATTTTGTTGGTTCAATCTAGCTTATGGACATAACCAACCTGACCTTGGCGAAACCAAGCCTTTGCGTTGTTTTGACCATCACGCAATGCAAATTCTGTGTCAAACAATGCTCCCTTTGCATCCCCTAGTTTCAGTTTACAAGCCTGTGGGAGAGAGAGAGAGAGAGAGAGAGAGAGAGAGAGAGAGAGATAATTTGTGAATGAACAGTTAACATTTGTATTGTTGGACATGAATTATGCAACCGATAATAATGGGATACTCTCAAGATAGAACATGATGGAAATGGTAATGATGGCATATGCATTATCTCACATTAATGGCATTTATTTGTTTACATGATTCGAATTTTCATTATTTATTTAGAGGTTGAACTTTTATTTTACTCAAAGGGCTATTTCTAAGTAACAAGTCAATGATAAAAATCAAATAATATAGAAACCAAGAAATGCTTCAAAAGCTAAATACACCGGAAGAAAGAAAATAAGAAAAAACTGTTGAGGAACAGATATTAACAGATACATGTAACTTATATTTCTTAGAGGAATTCAAAGAGAGCAAGCGACTAGCGACGGAGACTTACAGCACTGTTTGTGAATATCTGTGCCTTCTTCTTTCCCAGAGAAATACTTAGTTCTGCAGCATTTAACCAATGGAACAGGGGAGATCAAATCAGTTCAAATGTCACAGAATCATGGAGGATGCACTGCAAAATCTAATATTTAAAAACAAAAGGATATGGCTAAAAAAATGTTGGTCAACCATCATCAATTCCTTCCTTCTCCCAGCAGATATCCAAATAGCGTACGGCTTTCTTATACTTTCTGAGAGCCATTTTATGATCTTGCTTCTGCGGATAACAGTAATTACATAGCATGCCCATGCATTTGAGCTTCAAGAGGAAGAATTCTCTATATCAAACACAAAAAGTGAAGTAGGTTTATAACATTTACCTTAAAAGCCTCATTCCCAGAAGCCCGAATTGAATCTACAGCATCCAACCACCAAGATAGTTCACTAGGACTATTATCAAGGTCAGCTGGCCAATCAGGATACACATCACCATCTTTGAAAAAATTCCCAACTCCATCATCTTCCCCTTCTTTAATTTCTCCACAATCCGCAATCATAACATCGTGAGTGGGGCAATCATTATCACCAGTAACAACATGCTCAATTGACTTGAGAATTCCTACTCCTTTAACTATCTTTCCAAATACAACATGTTTTCCATCTAAATGAGGAGTGCGGGTCGTGGTGATACGAAATTGGGATCCATTGGTGTTGGGGCCAGAATTAGACATTGATAAAATTCCCTTTCTTTCATGTTTCATTTCAAAATTCTCATCTTCAAATTTTAGACCATAGATAGATTCTCCACCACTACCATCTCCAGCAGAAATGTCCCCACCTTCAATCATAAAGCCTTTGATGAGGCGGTGGAAACAAACCCCCTGAAGTCGAGTGAAAAGTGAATGAAAAATCTAAAAAGTAAATAGCACCTACTGCTCGTAGATAATTACCTATATTTCTATAGGAATGAAATGAAGGCATTTAAGGTGTCCGTGTTGCAGAAATGTCATAGGGTTATATATACTTGCTTGCATGATATGATATGATTTTATTAGGATGCTATATAAGTAGCACTTCCGATTGCGTTCATGACAACAACGTTTATCAGTTAAATAGCAGTTTTTGCCAAATTACCGATTTATATTTCATAATCAATAACAAACCATATCGAATAAACCAGATTTAGTTCAGCATCCAATAACAGTTGATACACAATCAATAACGAATTCCAAATCAACACCAGTTAATCCAAAACTGCAAAAATTCATGCAATCAAGCAGCATAACGAAATAGGAATAAAAAGGAAGAATCAGCAAATAATGTGCATAGAAGAAGACGATGATAGACCTTATAATGGAGCGGAACGCCGGTGATAGGGCCAACACCTTTCTCTCCGGTACAGAGTGCTCTGAAATTCTCGGCGGTTTTGGGAACAATATCAGTGAACAATTCCACCACCATCCTTCCTTCAAGCTCTCCTCCTATGCTAATATCCAGATAGCATCTTCCTCTCCTCATCTCTCTAAAAACCAGAAGATGAAGATGAAAGCAGATGTTTGCAATTATATATACATTTGATGTATGTATATGTATGTATGTATGTATGTATGTATGTATGTATGTATGTATGTGAGTAAAAAAGAAAAGAGAGGAAAATGAGTATGAGAGGATTGAAACCCTAAAAATGGAAATGGTTAAATATGTATTTATGAATGAAATCCCATAGACAAGGTGACACTCGTGTCTCCTCTTTCCGTTCTAACTTCTATCCTGCTTCCCCATTTTCAATGCTTATTCCTTTTTTCCAAATTTACCCCTTTTTCTTTCATCTAAATACTCCTACTTCTCTTTAGGGAAATTGACCCAACTAGTTGTTTTATGATAACAATTTGGTTTTTAGTCATTTTTCTTTTATTTTGATCGAAATGTTACTACGTTTGAAAAAACTAGGTTGGTAATTTATGGAATTAGCTAAATGGTTGAGTTTCGATGAGAAGTGCCAAATTTAGTGAGAAATGTGAGAGGTGGTATCAACTGTTGGATGAAAAATGGACGAATATTAGAATGAGATGCAACGGATCCATTCCCTTTTAAGCCGCAATTCATGGGAGAGTATTTGATTAAAAGTGATCAACGGTTTAAAAGTACTTCTCACAAAAAATGACACTTCTCACATGATCTCATGCTCTTAGCTAAAAAGCACCCAAAAAAATCTGATCAATTTTCTTTAAATGTTTTTTTGTGGATCCAAACTTAAAAATTACGGATATAGTGATATTTTGATAAAAGTAGGAGACGAATGGTTAAAAGACCAATTTAAGAATGTAAGACGGTTATTTGAGTCAGTTTCCTTTATTTTTAACAAGTAACTTCTTTCGTCTAAAAATAAATATTTATAATAAAAATATATACAGTTTTAGAAATATATACTTATTACATTTTTTTGGTTAACTTAAAAGAATATTATTTTTAATAATAAGATAAAAAAATTGTCTCATAATTAATGGTAGATTGAAAAAGTACATTTATTTTCGAAAATAAACATTTATTTTTAGACAAATAAAAATAAAAATGCAAACACTTACTTTGATAGTATATCAAAAATAAAACTTGATTTGTTCTTATTACTATTTTAAAACCTCAATTATAATGCTTACGACAATATATCGTAAACAAAATAAATCAGTTTTTACAAGGTTATCATACATTTTCGCCATTTATTACAAACTTGGAGCATGCTTATTTAATTGCAACAAGACATCCGATATCTTTTGAAATAGAGCTATTCAGTTTATATTTTTTTAAACATGAATCGAAACATAATACGTTTCATTTTGATGCAATTTATCATATTTTCTATCCTTATGTGTTTAATTTTGAAATGTCTTTTAAAGAGTCTTCTTCTCACTTAATTACTGAGTAATATTCATGGTCTTTACTATACTCATTTGATAAGATAAATGACACTCGATAAATGTTTATCAGGAAAATGTTTAACAAACAACCCTTAAAATTATTATACATCATACTCTAAATTAATTTTTATTTGTAAAGGGGATAGTTTAGATATTAAACTAATAATTAGATTTATTTATTTATTACACGCTAGTAAAAAATAGCAAGTGCAAGTGGCTACTAGTTTCCAATAAAGATGTTCGATTATGACAATCTTAGAAATAATATTTATTTATTAAAATAAAATAAAAAAATCCAGCTTTAAATGATTATAATTAAAAAAATAAAAAAGTCATAGTCTTGGTGTTGAATTAAATATGAAAGCAAACCATTGATATCAACTACTAATTATGATTTTATTTTCTTAATAAAAAACAAAACCATCTTTCAATTTTCTTAACCTTCCATCACCATTTCTTTATTTATTCTACTTCTCTAGATCTAAAAAAGTATGATATATTTTCTATCCCACAATTCTAAATTATATTTAGATATTAATACTTATTAAGAATTTAAACAGTAATAAATTGAAGTTTAAAATATCAAAAAATAAGAACAGTTTATGAATATTTAATGAATGGACATGGGTTTTAGTTAGGGGTGGCACCGTGGCAAAGAGTGATCTAACCCGCCAACCCAACCCAATAGTAGCAGGTTGGGTTGAGATTTTCAACCCATTTAAGTTAAATGGGTTAACCCGTCTAACCTAATTAATAAATGGGTTGGGTTGGGTTGAAATTTTCGACATGTTTTCAACCTGATTTCAATCCATTTACAACCTGATTTCAACCTATTTACAGCTTGTTTTTAACCATTTACAGCTTGTTTTTAACCCATTTACAACCTGTTTGTAACCCATTTATGACTTGTTTTTAATTTATTATCATTATTTAATTATAATTAATAATTAAAAAGTTAATAAAAAACTAAATATGATTCCACTAAAGTCTAAACAGAACTCCTTTAGTCCTTTTATTTCAATATTCTATCGTTCAAATTTTCAAAGTCTAAATTCTCTAAACCCTAGCCGACACTTCCTTCCAGTTCCAGCCAAGAGAGCGACGCCAGACCTAGAAACTTATTTGTTTGACTTTATGGTTGTGTTATTGAAACTTTAAACAATTTATTTCACTTTATGGTTGTGTTTTATTGAAACTTTGAACAATTTATTTGGTTTTGTGGTTGTGACTTGTATATTTGTCATGGAATTATGTTTTTGTCCGTTTGTATTTTATTTAAAGTTTTACAATTAAATGGGTCAACTCAGGTTCAACCCATTTGTTAAACGAGCTGGGTTGAGAAAATCATAAATATGTCAACTCGCTACCAACCCATTTAAGTATCAGGTTGGGTTGGGTTGAAAATCTCAACCCATTTACTTAAACAGGTTAGGTTGGGTTGAGGTTTTCAACCTAATTAATAAATGGGTTGAACCCGAACCCAACCCAACCCGAACTATTTACACCCCTAATTTTAATTTGTAAGTAAATGAAGATTTAAAATGTAGAGTAAATTACACTTTTAGTCCCTGTGGTTTGTTAATAATTTCTGTTTTTGTTCTTATGGTTTTAAAATTACGATTTTCATCCCTGTGGTTTATAATTCATCATCTTTTTTGTGATTTAAATTTCATTGTTTTATTCATCTTTATGGTTTACAATTTATTTCGTTTTAAGTCCTTCATATTTAAAAGTAGTGTTTTGGTCTCAGGGATGAAAATAAAAATAAATTGCAAACCATAGGAAACAAAACCAAAACTTTAAAACCACAGGGACAAAATCCGTAATTCTTTTGCAAATCATAAAGACGAAAAACGTAATTTATTCTAAAATGTATTTACACTCACAGGTAGAAAAAAGAGTTTTGCTAATGACAACGACGAACTTTACTACACCAATTTAGAGCATCCACACAAGTCTTGCAAGACCCCTTGCAAGATGAGATGGCATGCCATGTGGCTTGCAAGGCCTTGCAAGACAACCATCATCTTGCTAAATTAGAAAAAGGGCTTAAATAAATTAAAAAAACAACTCTAAATATGGTAACTTTTAGAATTACAAAGTGTATATATATATATATATATATTCAATTGGATTTCGAAAATGTAATAGGTCACTTTGGCATGTTTTAGAGGTATCTTTTGATATTTGAAAAAGTTTGGTTGAGCGATCTTAAATGTAACTTGTATGTTTTCTACAACTAGAAACAACTTAGAAAGTTTGTTGGTAAATTTGAGGACCCATTCATCAAAAGTCAGTTGTCATTTTCAGATAAGTTAAAGTAGTTAATACGACCATTACCACAAACCTTTTTATGAGAAACAACGAATTCTGATTTGGAAAGAAATTCATCTACATAGGCACTCCAGAGCATCCAATTAGATCATAGCTACAAATGAGTGGATTAGTTGATAACTTAATAGAGGAATTATATTGTAAAGTATAGATTAGGGATGAGCCTCAATACCATTTTTTCAGAACTGAATCGGGACCGAACCTGAATTGGCACTAGGGGTGCTCAAAAAGTTGACCAACCCAATCCAAAGTAAAATAACCCAACCCGAAACAACTCGAGTTGTAAAATCTTCAAACCGTATGTATTGGTTGATATTGGGTGACGATCATTTGAACCCAACCCAACCCAACCCGATATCCTTTTACTTCTCGGATTTAATATTTACACAATTATGTACTCTCTTTATATATATATATATATATATATATATTCAATCTCTTATCCATCTCTATATAACTCCTTCGTATATATATTCAGTAAATGTGAACATATATATGCAAATTGAGAAAAATAATTGAATGTGATATGTTTAAGATTTAAGAAATATGGCTAAGTTATATAATATTATTGATGGTGAACATGAATTATGAATAGATAAAACAACATATTCAAGGTTACGAGAATATTTTGATGTGCCAAATTTCAACCCGACTAACCCGTACGGTTTGGGTTGGGACACTTTTGTTTGGGTTGAGATTTTTCAAACCGCCAAACATTGGGTTGGGACGTTGGGTTGTTCAAATGTATTCAACCCAATCAACCCAACTCGTGAGCACCCCTAACCGGTACCTTGTAATCGGTCCGGTTATCGGTTCCAAGATTTTGACAAATTCGGTATTTGGTACCGGTATTTTCCCCAAAAACCGAACCCGAACTAGAATATTAAGGGACATTGTTTTTTTAAATTCCTAAACTAATCTTATTTTTTCATAATCAAGATATATCATCTTCTAAACTAACCAAACCTTCTCCATAAATATTCATATCTTCTGCAATTTTTTTACCATCAAAAAATCGGTCCTTACATACACCATCAAAAAATCGAAGATATGAAAATGTATCTTGTTGAACTTTTGATTGTGTGGATTGGTTTTGATACAATTTCATATTTTCGGTTCTAAGTGGTCCTAGTACCGATTTTCCCGTCCCAAAATAGAAACTGAATCGGACCAGTACATACAAATCGGTTTTCGGTTCTACTTTTTAGTCCCAAAAATATTTGGTATCAATCTGGTACCGAGCTAACCCCTACCATAGACAGATGTGAGATGTATCTGTTAGGATTGATGTAGGAATCAAGTGATGAACAAGTGAAAAGATTGAGAGAGACGCGATATGGCTGAATCGGCAGCAGTTTTTCATATATTGAGAGAATGTTTACAAGACTTGATTAACCTAAAACTAAAACATAAGTAACCTATATATACAGCTAAGATGTAGATAATTACATAATAGACCTTGTACTTTACATATACACAATAATAACTCTAACACCCCCCTCAAACTCAAGTGGGGGAAGAATGAGCCCAATTGAGTTTGGAAACAAGAGCCCGAAAACGCCCCGGAAGATGAGCTTTGGTGAATATGTCCGCTGTCTGATCAATGGTTGAAATCGGAAGAAGTTTAACCGTCTTGCGAAGAACATGTTGACGAGTGAAATGACAGTCAATCTCTATGTGCTTTGTACGCTCATGAAAGACATCATTGTGAGCAATCTGAATAGCACTATTGTTATCACACCACAATGGTGTTGGAGAGATCTGATGAGCACCCATATCAGATAGTAACCAACGTAGCCATACAAGTTCTTGTGTAGTGTCAGCTAAAGCGTGATACTCAGCTTCAGTACTAGATCGAGCTGTCAGAGATTGTTTCTTGCTGCGCCAAAAAATAAGAGAGTCTCCAAGGAAGAAACAATATCCGGTGGTAGAGCGACGGCCTGTTATGTCTCCCTCCCAGTCAGCATCGGAGAATGCACGAAGAGTTAAGGACGATGTGGATGAGAAGTGAAGTCTATGAAACATTGTCCCTTTAAGATACCGAAGGATACGTAGAACCGCGTCATAGTGATCGGAGCACGGAGCAGCCATGAACTGGCTGACTATATGAACTGCATATGCAAGATCCGGTCGAGTAACAGTCAGGTAGACCAGAGAACCAACTAGTTGACGGTACCATGTAGGGTCCCGCAGTGGGGTGCCGGCATTGGGAGCAAGATGCATATTTTGCTCAATGGGTGTAGAAGCAACTTTGTTGTCTGTAATCCCAGTTTTGGATAACAGATCTGAAATGTACTTGGCTTGACAGAGATAGATGCCGGAAGAGTCTGACAGAACTTCAAGACCAAGGAAGTAGTGTAGTTTACCATGATCTTTCATCTCAAAGCATGAGCTGAGAGACTGTTTGAGATGGGTGATACCTGTAGAGTCACTGCCGGTAATGATCATATCATCAACATACAATAGGAGTAAGATAGTACCTGCAGCAGTGGTCCGAGTAAACAGGCCAGAATCATAATTACTCGGAGAAAACCCCAATGAAATGACAGTATTGCTAAAATTTTCAAACCAAGCACGAGGAGCTTGTTTGAGGCCATAGAGGGCTTTTCGAAGTCGGCATACATGACCCTGACGAGTGATCACACCTGGAGGGGGTCTCATGTAGACTTCCTCTTCGAGATCACCATTTAGAAAGGCATTCTTGACATCCATCTGGTAAAGTGGCCATCTTTTGGTGGCAGCTATGGCGAGAAGACTACAAAACGAGGTGACACGAGCCACAGGAGCAAACGTCTCCTCGTAATCAATGCCATATTCTTGATTGAAGCCTTTTGCCACAAGGCATGCTTTGTATCGATCAATGGATCTATCAGACTTTGTTTTGATTTTGAAGACCCATTTGGAACCAATAGGTGACTTGCCCGGTGGGAGAGGTACAAACTCCCATGTATTTGCTTTGTCAAGGGCCTGAAGTTCCTCAGTCATAGCTTGCTTCCAAACATGGTTAGAAGCAGCTTCCTTGAAGGAAGTGGGTTCATGGTTGGACAACAGTGTAGCATAACAATGATAATCACGAAGATGAGAGGAACTTGTCTTACCCGGTCTGAGCGTCGTACTTCAGCTTGTGGTTGAGAGGAGCTAGGATCCATAGACTCAGCAGATGGCTCAGAAGTAGTCCTTGGAGATGGTGCAGATGATTGATCATGATCAGATGGCACAGATGGCATAGGTGAAGGCTCAGGTTGAGACGAGACGGAAGGAAGTGGAGCAGATGATGAGGTCACAGATGGAGGTGAGACGGAAGGAGGTGTACTAGATGGAGGGGTGAGTATGGGATCTAATTGGAGTGAGTCCAAATAGATAGAGTTATCAATGAAGAAGGAAGTGGAAGGATTGGGTATGTCCTGAAATTTGGACACTGTTGAGAAGGGAAGATGTTCCCAGAATGTGACATGGCGGGATATACGTAGTCTCTTAGAGACTGGATCCCAACAACGATAACCTTTGTGTTCAATATCATAGCCAAGAAAGCAGCATAATCGAGAACGAGGTTCGAGTTTGGTCTGTTCATGAGGTTGCAACTGAACAAAGCAGGCACAACCCCATACTTTTAGGAGTTCATATGCAGGGGAGACCCCATGGAGCACTTCATAGGGAGACTTTTGATTTAGGATGGGAGTCGGGTGACGGTTGATGGTGTAGACAACCGTGAAGGCAGCTTCGCCCTAAACCCTAAAAACGTTCTAGACACTTGGCTGAGATTAACAGAGTACGAACAATATCGAGGATGTGACGATGTTTACGTTCTGCACGTCCATTTTGCGGAGAGGTGCCGGGACAGGAGTACTGAGAAAGAATACCCTGAGATTGAAGAAAAGAGAGGACAAAAGATTATTTGTATTCCATAGCATTATCTGCTCGAATAATCTTTATAGGCTTGGAAAACTGGGTCAGAATCATACGAGCGAAGGTAATATATATTTGAGGTAGTTCGGAGCGATGTTTCATGAGATATATCCATGTAAAACGTGTGTGATCATCGATAAAGATAACAAAGTATCGAGAACCTCCCATGGATGGATGTGGTGCTGGTCCCAAACATCAGAGTGAATGAGATCAAAAGGAGAGGCAGATTTAAATTCATTTAGTTGAAAAGGTAAGGCATGATGTTTGCCAAGTTGACAAGATAAACAAGAAACGTTTTCAGAAGAAGTGTTGCCTAATAATCCTGAACTAGTTAACCGTTTTATTCTAGCTAAAGATAGATGTCCTATACGCTTATGCCATAATTCAAAAGAAGGGGTACTGGAAACAGAAGCAATAAAATTTGATGAGGGTAAGGGAAGACGGAGGTAGACCACTTCAATCATCCGACCAACTTTACGGCCTACTCCAAGGATCTGCTTGGTCTTTGGATCCTGCACAACACAACCAGAAGGATGAAACAGAACAATTAGACCGAATTCCATAAGTTGAGTGATTGAAATCAGGCTCAGAGATAAGTTATGGATATGTAGCACATCAGGTAATTGTATATTGGGGGTAGAGACAGCCCCACTGAAAGATACAGGTAAGCGAGTGTCATCCGCAGTACGGACTGGTGAGAACATTCTGGAGATCTGCTTAGAGACAAACCCGTCAGCCTTAGGTGTCATGTGGTTAAAACATCCAGAGTCAAATAGCCAAGGGTTACCTGGTGCTGAGATATTGCACTGAGAATTCATACCTATAGAACCTGTAATGAGTCGCTCTATAAGCTCTTGGTTTCGGCGCATGAGTTCCATAAGGTCAGGTGATGAGTTGTTGCTATGTGGTGCCTGAATTGCCGGCGTAGAGAAGTCTTGAGTGATTGATCCAGCAAATGACTGAGTGCGTTGTTGCTTTTGCTCACCTGAATTCCGTGGATGCTTTGGACAGTCAGATCCATAGTGTCGTGGCTGTCTGATCCCACACCAGCGACATTTTTGAATTGGGCAGTTGAGGAGAAGATGAGTACTAGAGTGACAGAACGTGTATTCACTGTATTTAGATTGGCTATTGAGAGCCATCTGGAACTGAAGACTGGAAGGAAATTTTGGAATGTAAAGAACTAATCGTGATGTACCGAAACCGTGTGTTCCGGAATTGAAAACTGAAAAGAGGAGTTTCGGAGTTGTGAGTGATGGAACTGAGTGTTCCAGAAATAATTTCAGAAAAGTGAGAACCGGAGTTGAGTTTTGGAATTGATCTCAAACCATGTTTTCGCGAAAAAGAAACAGTTTCGAAATTGATCTCAAACCCTGTAATGTGAGTTCCGGAATCAAGAAAAAGAAACAGTTCCGGAATTACAAAAATTGAAACAGGTTTCGGAAGTTGAAAATCAAGCAGTTCCGGAAGTTTAAGACTAGCAGGTTCCGGAAGTATAAAGGGAAAACAGGTTCCGGAAGTTGAAAAACCAAGCAATTCCGGAAATATGGTCAAGCAGGTACCGGAAGTCAGTTGTTCCGGAATAAAAGGGCAGATACCGGAACTGGTAGGACAGATCCGGAACTAAGAAGGTTCCGAATAGCGAGACAAGAAATCAAACAGCAAAACAGTCGAGAATATGAAAAGCAAAAAAGTAGAAATCGAACAATCGAAGATGTAGATGATACGTACCTATAGCTCTGATACCATGTTAGGATTGATGTAGGAATCAAGTGATGAACAAGTGAGAAGATTGAGAGAGACGCGATATGGCTGAATCGGCAGCAGTTTTTCATATATTGAGAGAATGTTTACAAGACTTGATTAACCTAAAACTGAAACATAAGTAACCTATATATACAGCTAAGATATAGATAATTACAGAATAGACCTTATACTTTACATATACACAATAATAACTCTAACAGTATCATTTTGTATTTGTTTAAAATAATTTACTTTGTATGGCCCTGACAATATAATATTTGTCGCCCAATTATATGAATGTCATTTCTCTATTTTTATGCTTTATTATTTTTATCGTATTTTATGAATAATATATATATATATATATATATATATATATATTGAAATAGTGTTTTTATGATCCTTACAGGTCCGTATTAATAAAAAAGAACGCCAATAATAGTAATACCACGATATTAAATCTAAAATGATGAGTGGTGATTGGTGAAGTAGGAAAAAAAGATGTTAAAGATGGTGATGAATGAAAACCAAGTTTAGTGGGAGAAATGGAAGACAATGGCATAGTGACACCCACCATTGTAGGGGCTCACCACTTTCTTATTTTTTAACCTCTCTTCCGACATAAATTAAAAAAGTTAAAACCTGTTGACTTTCGACGGAAAATCCGTCGATAATATATATTTATTTTTTTAAAATATATATAACCCGTTTTCGACGGATTTTCTGTGGATTTCCGATAGATTTGAAATTAGTAGTTAGTTAATTATTTTTTAAATAATTAACGGTAAATTAACGAATATTTTCGGTGGATGTTAATTAATTATTTTTGCTAATTAACATCCGCCGGAAACGTATTATATTTTTCTTAACTGTTTTATAAATTTAAAATAAATTAATATTTTTTTTTGTATCCGGCAGAAACGGGCTATATTTTTTTTAAACCTTTTATAAATTTAAAAGAAATAAATATATTTTTTGTATCTGCCGAAAACGGGTTATATTTTTTTAAACTTTTTATAAATTTAAAAGAGAATAAATAGTTTTTTTGTATCCGTCGGAATTGCCCCTCTGTTTTGTAGTGTTGAGGGAAAAACATCAAATAAAAAAAAAAACCTAAAAGACACCTTAGATTAGATGATCTGATAGATGTGATTAAACAGACGGATTATAACAATAATTTTTAAATTAAACAACGTCAATGGCACTATTCTTTTTGGGCATTGCTATTCGCACCCCCTAATAGAGGTGTTGAATGCTTTGAAAATTGTGAAGTCAATTAAAAATATCAAATGTCAAATCATTTCCTAATATACTATTATTTCTTATTATTTATTGTTATTGTTTTATAATATATATATATATATGGGAAATTAATTAAAATGCCAAAAGTTGGACCGTGTGTTACCAAAATGCCACAAATCTCTCCCATGTTACAAAAAAGCCACAAAAAACCGCGGTGGGCCCCGCGATCGCGGGCCCCAGGCCCACGTGTCACCAAACTTTGCCCAAATAGCCCGCGTTGGTCCCTCAAGAATGCCCGCGGTCCAGCTTTCCCCCCTCAAGAATTCCCGTGTTTACAGTTTTGGTCCCTGCCCGCGTTGGGATCCTGCGATCGCGGGCTACCCCGCTACTTTTCGAATTTACAGTTTGGTCCCTGGAGTTTGTTGCAAATTTAAAAAAACATTAATGGTCCCTATAGTTTTTAGGTTATCATTTTATGTGGTTTTTAATGTATTGTTTCCTTTCCATTTTAATGTTTTTAATATAGAAATTCACTTAAGTTATTTAACAAGGAAATTAACTAACAACGTCATATAAAAATTATTGCAAATCATCTTCCCAACCGAAACGGATACAGTGCATGTAAACAAAGAAATCTATTACTGGAAGGCGTCCTGGAGTCCTGTGATCAGGTTAACCTTTTCCTTGATCACGTCCTCCATTCCTATGTAGTCCGATTCGAGTTCTTCTAGTTCCTCTTCAACTTCCTTAATCTCTCGTTGCAGCTGCCGAACGTGAGCCCTAGTCATGGCCAGTTCTCGTTTCTTCTCCGCTAGATACTCCATTTTCCCCTGCTGAATCCCCCTGTTATGGTTCCACATACCCTTTACCTTTTTGATATCGGCGTTCGCCCCATTAATGGCTTTTTGCACTGCGGGAGTAATTTGTTGACTTTGTCGAAGACCCGTCGGCATAAAATCATACATTGGTGGGGTTCTCATGCCATTAACGAAGTAGTAATTGTCGGATGCCATCTCCCAGTCTGCTTCCTCCTCAGGCGTGAATGGAAAATCGGATTCGAGAATAAGACTTCCATTTAACAAAAACCCCTTCGCCGGTTCATTGAGTTCACTCAGTAGCATGAAAATTAGTCTTTAAGTAGTCTAAGGATTAATGCACATGTGAATCAAGAAATAAATGCTTGTTCATCCAATAATCTCTGTATTAGGATTATCGCAAGTTTCATAAACCTACTTACTAGGTGTTGGAAAATTTTAGTAAAAATATGGGTTTTACTAAACTTTGGACACATTTAAATATATATATATATATATATATATATATATATATATATATATCTATACTACTTATATATGCATTTACATCAATGTCTTAAAGACATCCTTTTATGCACAAGGTACTACAAATTTATGCATAAAATGTTGAAAACTCTTAAGTGCACCTCATGAAGCATATTGTACAAGTGGTCTCATGCAAAGGTTTTAAAATTCGGGTTACACGACACGGCCCATACCTATGTTCACTTTCTCACAGTACAAGGCTATACAGCCCTACCAACAACTCTCATGCCTGCACTGTTTGGGAAGCTTTCACACGCCAAAAACAGCCATACTTCTTCTACCATACCTCATACTTCTTCTTCTTCTTGCATGCCAGGTTGGATATAAGTCAAGAGCTTCAGAGATAAATCACTTCTACCATACCTCATACTTCTTCTTCTTGCAAGCCATGTTGATCGATTTCAAATTGAGGCTTACTTTATTCTCGTGTTTTGTTACTATCCAGGAAGCACAAAGAACATTGCTATTCAGGTAATTTATATATGTTTTAGGGTTTCTAATCTCAAACTTTGATGCCCCAAGGGTTTCTTGCACATAATGTTTTAGGGTTTCTAATCTCAAAATTTGTTTCCTGTTTTCTCGATTTTTCTTCTTTTTTGTTCAGGCATCACATACTCTGCTTTTCTCTTTTTATTTCTCAAGTTATGCATCTATATTCTGTAGCAAATATGCCATATAGATTTGAAGCTTGATAATAATCTTTTAGATGGGTGTTTTACACAGCGACTGAAATTTTGTGATTTTGGCTACTAAAAGGTATCATCTATCCATAGTTAATATTATTTTGTAAACTAAATCCATATATAATTTGTAATCTTGGCGATTCAAAGGCCTTTCGAAGACACGCACTGTGTTATTATTTCGGTGATATGGAGCTGATTTTTTTGTGGTTTGTTATCATTTGAGATGCACTTCAGGTGTTTGATATAATGTCTTATTTTTTTTGTTCAGTGCATTTGCTGGAGGTTTCTATGTTTCTGTTATACGACCTTATTGATCTCGGTGGTGATTCAAGTCCCTATGTCAGCGTCATTTCCATCTCTTTATTTTGTCCATGGTAAGATCTCCATCCCTCTATTTTGGTCTTGGTAAGACTGGTGACAATAAACTGATTAGGATTAGATTTTAAAGATTTCAGGAACCGGGGGATCGATTCTGTAGGTTTGTTTTTTATAATCCTTTGGTTTGTATGCACATATTTTGTAAGCTTGATTTGGACGTTGATATTGGTTTCTACAGCCAACCGGTGAAACCATAGATGAAATGAAAGCAACAACATGGCTACAGGTATGAACTATATATTTAGTACGTTTCTCACAATCTGCATTTCATATGTATTAATCAACAGTCTTATTTACATAGCAGGTAGGATCCTTGTAACATATTTTTTGTTTTGTTAATGTTACAATTTTTTTTGGATGTTTTTTCTACTTTTATCTAAATTGGATTGAAGCAGTTCAGTGTTCAATATAACCTCTAGAACTCTATCTATTTCTCAGTATAATTCACGATCAAGCAAGCCCAATGCTCATGTTTGTACTTGATATAAATTACTGTAAGGGGTGGATTTATGAATTGACTATTAATATCATGGAAATAATGATTTAATTATTATTTTTTAATGTAACCCTCATGTTGTTCCTCCACTAGAAAAAATTGTTGCTGACGTTCAAGAACCTGCACAATAATCAAATTGACGGCTTCATTGATGATGAAACCCTTTAGTTAGTATAAGGGACTCTGCTCAATTATTGATTTGAGCCTTGTGGTACCGTATGAAATGATAAGATTTATTTGTTTTCAAGTGATAAAAGAGGTTTTTTATGTGATTGTAATGTTTAATGGCCTGTCACGAGGATCAGTTCAAGAGCTTTCATGTCACACCTCTAAACCTTGTAAATTCTTTGATATGGAATTTTGTGATACATTCAGTATCAAAGCACGAAAGACCTGATCTGACATGTTCGGTTACTTTATCATCAATATTTTGCAGAGTGGGATAATCACACAATGCTGGTAGGGTTGCCGAAGATGATCTGCATCGTGTTAAATTTACTGTCCAGACATCGGTTAAGAATGTTATAGGCGAGATCATACTCTTCCATTTTGTACAATTTTCTCATTAGAAGTTGAATTTACTGGTTTGCAACATCTAAAATATGTGTGGCTATATCATACTTCAATCGGTTGTACTTACTTTCTGTTCTACAAAATCTAAAATATTACTTTTGATATTTGGAAATGCATTCTTGGGCCTTGTGAGGTTTTTGAGAAAAGGCAAGTTGGAGCCGAACGTTTCAACATTTGAATGGTGGTGTTCTTTTGCACATTTGGAAGTCCTCTTTTCTGATTTTTTTTACTTCCTTATTTACCTACTGGTCCAATAAGTTATAAATAATATACAATTATTATTATTTTGTCGAAGAACCAAGAAGGTGAAACCCAGAAGGTATTAGGATATAGTGAAAAGACATTTTAGTGGGCTTGGTTAATTATCTTAGAGGGTGAATATGAAGGTGAAATCTAGAAGCAGCAAAATTTTACTTAAGATATAAGGTCATGATTATTCATTGAATTTTACACATGGTGGGTGCATTTTTGTGTTATGGTATCATATAAACCATTTGGAGAGTCCGATTAAAACACGTGTGTATGGTTCGGTTGTTTTTTATTGTTCATCTGAGGTGGTGGGCTCAATGGATTAGAAGTTTAAAATTGGTTGTTGTCTTTGTTGTCTTTTTTCTGCATGAGAAGCGTCTTTGCTTGGGAGTTAGAACGTAGACGAAGGGGTTAGGAGGAGATTGACTTAAATGCACATTAAGTTCCTTTTTCTTCGTTTCTTTGAGTTCATTTTATGCTTTGATTTATTCTTTTTTCCCTTTGTTTTTGGTATGGTTTGAGTAATAAATCTTCATTTTGCTGTTATGATTTTATTTACAGATATTCATTTATTCTTCGATCTTTGCTTAACTTATAAATCGTCAATGTTCTTTAGTGGAGGGAATATATCAACTTATATTGCGTTGGTGGCCAAAAACATGTTTATGTTTCTCCCAAAGCATCAAGGTATGTTTATCAAGGTTAAAAAGAATGAGTTTAGAATGGAACATGAACTTGGGTATTATTTGTGCACTTTATTGTTTATACTAGAAGTTAATCTCACTTCATCTTCAATTTCGTTAGTTTCCGATTTCCAGTTGTGAAAAAGCCATCCCTGCTCACTTCGTTCGATATGATGATTTTCAGTCGTGAAGTACTAAAAGATGAAGACATGATGTTATTCGGTCATTCGATATGGTAATTATTCATCATGCATTTGTTAATTCTTGATTTGCATAGTTGCTTTGCTTCTTAAAGTTCTGATGATCACTTGGGAATTCGATATAGTGTGTTCTGCATATGGGAACTTATAAACTAAGTGGCTAAGTTTTATTTCAAATTTAAGACATGTTGGGAGGTTAGTAAGCTTTCAGCTTCTGATGGTTTTGTCGTGTGCTTTTATATTTGATCACTTAGATTTAGCTAAATTGTGCACATGAAAAGGCTTGAAGATGTTGTGTTTGTTTGATTTTGAGGCCAGCTATTTTTTGAACCATCTGATAGGGCAACGGTACGTAATGCATTTTCCTGATTTATTCGTTAATATTATTAGTTAATAATGGAGGCATTGACGAAGGTTCATTTCTATAGTCAATGGACCTTGTACAATTTTAGGACAGCTTCTATGAATTTTTGTTTGGTTATGCAAGCATTCAAATTTTAGTGAAATATATTGATTTTGGAGTTCAACAGGTTGTGTAGCACGATCATAGAAGGTTGTACCATATTCTTGAATTATTCATCACCGGGATCGCTAATAATCTGTCATCAACATTTTGAATGGGATTCTGGAAACACTTAACTTTATCATTGTTATGTGTGCACTGATGAAACTATCGGTTCAAGGTTTGTGTTTGGCAATGTCAAGCTTTACATTTAATTTTTAACAATTTAAAAATATTTAAATCACCATTGCCTAATTTGATAGGGATTCCATCTTCGAAGTGAGGTCTACAGGTTTACTGCGATTGGTTATTTGTCTCTAATTCTTGATTTTTGTTTCCTTTTTTCCACTGTATCTATTTGTTATTGTTGTTGGCTAGGGTTAGGGTTAGGGTTAGGGTCTTCGGTTAGGTTATCTATAAATGTTTCATAATGAATCGAATGAGGTTCGTACCGAAAGTGGACCTGTAGATAAAAACATTGGACATTAGAATTTATAGTTGGTTTTCTTTGTCTCATGAATCAAACCGACCTAAGGGTTGTTTTGCCATCTGTTTGGTCGAACCAGAGATGTCCATGGGATGTTTATGTTCTGTCCAATAGGCCCATCAATGACTGTTTTGTAGTTCTTGCTCAAGCTCATGGGAAATTTGGATTTATATTTATAGAACCTTTGCATCCCGTCGCATTGCCACTTAATGAAAGTGAGGGGTGTTAAAAACAACCGAGAAACCGAGCTGAGCTGTTCGATTTGAACCGAGTAAACCAAAAAATATGAAAACCGAAAAAAACCCGGGTATTCACCGGTCTTGTATGGTTTTGAAGTTTAGGTACCCACTGGGTGATATTTTATGTGTACAAGTTTTTTAAACTCTTTGATCAAAAAGGTTGATTATCGACAACCGTGATTGCCTCATATGGAACCCACCCCTAGGAACCACAAACTTAAGAAACATTTCAAAGTTGACTAAACGCTTAAGGCTAGCAGAAGGATTCAAGCCCATACCTTGCATGATTTGAACTTGAACATGTTGTGTATTGAGAAAAAAGTCACTCAACCCCTCTGTCAAACTCGGGAGCTTTTCATTTTTCATTTTGCGATAAAATTTTCACACCTTTCTCATCCCGTGCATTGCACGGGTACACTACTAGTATATATATATGTGTGTGTTATATATAAGTAACTCTTAGTAGGTTTATGTTCTCCTATATGAGAGCTTCGAAACGATATATAATGCGTCCAAAATGGAGTATGTGTGAAAGAGATATCGATACTCAAATTTGAGTAATTGGATGAAATTAGCAAAAACCAAATGAAGTAAACACTAAGTCAATCACAATACTTTAACAAAATAAGTTAATACTAAAAATAACAATTATTTAATGTTACATAAACAACCTAACTTTGCTTTATTTGACAATGCGCATAAATGGACTCCGCCATATGTATGTGAAATGCCTTGGCCTCGGCCACGGTGTGGTCAGGGTGTACAAATACCACATCGTTATTTATCAACATGTTGGCATTACGGCATACCCAGACACCGCAATCCGCATTCATCTCGGCCTGCTGGGTGTATTCTTGGCGAACTTATGGCGAAAGAGCTCTGACCTATCGCGACGCCTCGTGTCCTTGACCCGACAAAAGAAGTCAAATAACACAGCTTTAAACCTTCTCATCTGGTCTTCCAATTGGTCTATGAAGAGACTGGCACTGTCGCTGTCATATATGGTCATGGTCATAGCGTCAAGCTCAAACACTCCAAGCAGCCAATGTTTGGGATGAATGCATATTGGGATGTACACCTGAAATATTACAATATTAGACAACTTAGTTAGCAACAAAACAACTTAAATAAAATAAGAGTAAATCGATTTACATACCACATCGAGGAGAGCCCAAGAAACCCCTCCCACGCCATTGCATGAGTTGGCCATGGAGGCGGGACCTTGATGGGGGAGCAATAGGTAGGGAAAGAAAATACTGTACATCATGGTCCACCTCGTGTCTGTTCCACGAGATTTTTGGAGCAGCGAGACCCAACAATCCATGTGCTATACATAAAAAATAGACGGTTAGACATGTAATATAAATATATTTGATTATATGACTATAGTTAAACTTCATACTAACCACATCCTGTAACTCAGACTCCAAAGGGTCATTCCCCAGCAATACTTGGAAAAAGCGGGGGGTGATTTCTAGGCTCAAGTAAGGGACAAATATCATGGGGGGGAGGTGACCAGTCTTGCACATCCTCAATATATCGGATGCCGGTAGACGCTCCGGTGAAGCCACCTTTCCCTTTCTCTTTCCCGCCTTCTTTCCTCCCTTCTCCCCCCCCCGCTTTCTTTGCTTGCTTTTTAGGGGGCAATGGTGTCGTAGATTCTTGTTGTCTAAATGGGTAACTCAACCATTTTGAAAGTTTATGCGGCCGCTTTTGAGGGAGTGGGGTCACCTGTGGATCTACGACATCCATCGGGTCATCTTTCGGCTCCGAGAAGTGCTCCTCGAGAATAGGAGACCCCATCGTCTGAAAATTAAGTTATTAGATGCTTTAAGTACAATTTAGGAAATGTTCACAATTAACCAAAACTACCAAAATAACTTACAGTATGCATGGAAGGTGGCTGTGTGACGTACGACGACCCCGACATTTCCGACCTGTAATACTCTCCGGCCGAACCGCTAAAGATGTCCGTGAATGCTGTGGTGGCGAACGACGGCATCTGCGAGGTGTATGCCCCCGACATCCCGGCCTGCGTGACATTGATCATTAAAAGAGTTACAAACTTAGGAACTAACATATAACTATAATGGTTACTCAGTGTGACTTACAGTCTCCGAGATAGTAGAATAGGATGTCGTGCCAAACGGCGGCATCTGCGAGGTGTATGCCCCCGACATCCCGGCCTGCGTGACATTGATCATTATAAGAGTTACAAAATTAGGAACAAACATATAACTATAATGGTTACTCAGTGTCACTTACACTCTCCGGGATAGTAGAATAGGATGTCGTGGCGAACGTCGTTTGGGAGGTGTATGCCCCCGACATCCCGGCCCCCGACATCCCGGCCCCCGACATCCCGGCCTGCGTGACATTGATCATTATAAGAGTTACAAACTTAGGAACTAACATATAACTATAATGGTTACTCAGTGTCACTTACATTTTCAGGGAATGACAGATAGGATGTGGTGGCATACGTCTCCTGTGCCCCCTGTCCGAACGGAGCGGGGATTGGCGTCGTACTCGACAGCTAAAACAAATTTAGAACGTAATATTAGTATACAAACAAAAAGATCGTGGCCGACAAATTAAGTTACACACTAACATTTACAGCGCGAAACTGTCTGTTGAATGCCTCCAGATCATCAAGACGCGTGTGTATTAGCCCCCGAACGTAGTCCCACAAGTCGTGTAAGGTGCCATAAGATGGCTCGGTGGAAGTTGGATCTTGATGGAAGGAGGAAGGGGGCGGCTGATAGGAGGAGGAACGGGCCAGCTGATAAGAGGGCCTCGCGTCGTCTTCCTCATCTTCATTAGATGTGGAAGGAGAGGGACGTCGAGCCCTTGCCGCCTCTTCGTCAATAAATGCCACGTTGTTTCTGTACCAATGCGTTTCCCTCTCGTCGGCAGTAGGCTCAAGGTGAGCGAAAGGCGCATGCGGCGGCTAAATATATGATAAAACATAAAAAATTTAATAAGCGGGACTAACGTATGCAACATTGTAAACATAGTAAAAGAACTTACATGTCTAGATTGACTGAAGAACTGAAGCCAAAGCGCCCTATTTAGGGAAAGAGGGCCCTTGCCCCAACGGGTTCCCCTAAGTAATATGTCGTCGCGCTTGACGAAATATTGGACGGTTGTGGGAAACATCTCCAAGATCCATATCTGGAATTACACAAGAAGAGCAAGTACGTAAAAAGGAAAGCCAAACAGTTTGTATGTATTATTATTTATGTTATACTACGTATCTAACCTTGAAGGCGTATGTAAAACCACAAAGATTCATCTTTGCATGTCGATCGGCGCGTCTGGCTATGGCTCGGTGCAGAATAGAGTAGCAATGTGTCCAGATATGGCTACCCCACGGGTACCTGTTAAACACATCAAAGTCCTCGACGGCCCTAATGACCGTCTCGGAAGCAGTCTGGCTATACTCACGGCCCATGAAGCCCATATCCACGATCACCACCAAGCATACATGGACAGCATCGGCGTCGCTTAGGGCACTAAGGCCCTCTTTCATCATGTCTCGGGCTGCCTTCAGCTTCAAACGAGATGCTGAAATGCCCCAAACCCTAGGAACGAAGGAGCAGTCTGCTAAGGGAGGAAGGGGGGAGCCTCTCCAAAACGTAGTCCTGTAATTAGACAGAACTCACGACGCCCAAAATACAATCGATGGCCGAAGAAATCAAAATGCATCTCCTCCGGCTCAGCGTTGGAGTTCTCGACCTCCAACTGTAGAAACATGTGCACTAGCGTAGGGTCGCCACCAGAGTAAGACACATCCATCCATGGCCCGAAAGGTGTCCCTCTAAAGATGGCCTCAACGGTATCTGCACGATCACCTAATCCCCTAAAGCGCTCTCTTAACTCCTCGATGTAGCCAACTTTGCACTTTAGCGTCAAGTCAATGTTAAAGAAATCCCTCTACATAGTCATTCACAGATGTTATAGTTAGTGTTATATATAGATGCTTTTGCTTGTTTGGTTTATTGTGTTGATAATTATTCGTTTGTTTTAGTTTTAGAAAAAAAACACTCAATCTATTGGACTTCCAGGTAGCAGGGGAATCACAAGGATTGCTTAAATCCCGACATACCTTAGGGCTATTTACACCCGTTTGACAAAATCCAAATAGATATGTTGCGGTTTATTTTATTTCAACATATAATAGTGTTATAAATAGATATGTTGCGGTTTATTTTATTTCAATATATAATAGTGTTATATATAGATGTTGCGGTTTATTTTATTTCAACATATAATAATGTTATAAATAGATATGTTGCGGTTTATTTTATTTCAACATATAATAGTGTTATAAATAGATAGGCTGCGGTTTATTTTATTTCAACATATCATAGTGTTATATATAGATGTTGCGGTTTATTTTATTTCAACGTATAATAGTGTTATATATAGATGTTGCGTTTTATTTTATTTCAACGTATAATAGTGTTATATATAGATGTTGCGGTTTATTTTATTGTCATTCTTAAAAGTTATATATAAAAGTTTAGGGACCTAAGTTGTCATTCTTAAAAGTTTAGGGACCTAAATTGTCATTCTTAAAAGTTAAAGGACCTAAGTTGTCATTCTTAAAACCGTAGGGACCTAAATTGTCATTCTTAAAAAAACACATTTTTAACAATTTTTTATAAAAAAAACACATTTTTAACAATTTTTTATAAAAACACATTCTTAACAATTTTTTTTATAAAAAATACATTCTTAACAATTTTTTTATAAAAAAACACTTTTAAGAATTATTTTTATAAAAACACACTCTTAACATGTTTTTTATAAAAAAACACTCTTAACAATTTTTTTATAAAAAAACACTTTTAAGAATTATTTTTATAAAAACACACTTTTAAGAATTATTTTTATAAAAACTCTTAACAATTTTTTTATAAAAACACACTCTTAACAATTTTTTTTATAAAAAAACACTCTTAACAATTTTTTTATAAAAACACTCTCTTAACAATTTTTTTTATAAATAAACACACTCTTAACAATTTTTTATAAAAATACTCATATAACAAGATACACATTATAACATACAAATATCACATTCAAACATAAAACCATACATATCATATATCTTAAAAATGTTAAACATAGAACATATTCAAACATAACAAAAGTTATAAACACTTTAACAACATACAAATCATATATCTTAACTTAAAATAACATACATTAAATAACAAAAAAACATAAGGAAAACATACCAAATAGGTAATACGAGACATCTTCACAAAACTCGAGCACGTGGTCCACACGACAAAATTGAGAGTGGGAGAAAATTGAGAGAGAGTTGATTAAAAAATTGGAGAGTATTAAAAATGGGAGAGTGGCCGGTTTTTGGTCCCCCCACCCCTTATATAGTGCGGCCGAAGAAGATAAATTAGGGTTTTGGTCTTCAAAAAATGTTTAGGGTAAACCCTGTGCCGACGCGTGGCGGGTTAGCCCGCGATCGCGGGATCCCAACGCGGGCAGGGACTAAAACTGTCAACACGAGCATTCTTGAGGGGGAAAAGATGGACCGCGGCCATTCTTGAGGGACCAACGCGGGCTATTTGGGCGAAGTTTGGTGCCACGTGGGCCTGGGGCCCGCGATGACGGGGCCCATCGCGGTTTTTTGGGGCATTTTTGTAACATGGGAGAGATTTATGGCATTTTGGTAAGAAGATGTTTGACTTTTGACATTTTAATTAATTTCCCTATATATATTGATATAAATGCATATATTATCTTTTTTTATTATTATTATATAATATTTATATTAATAATTATTATTAAATATATCTATATATATTATCTCTAGTATATCTGCATATATACATATATTATATATTATATATCATTTTTATTTATATTATTATACATAATTTATTATATATATAACGATTTAATATTATTATATATTATCTACATTATATGAAGAATAGACGATTCATCCTACCAAAACCTTTACAAAATCATCTTCAATACCGGATAATGTTTTTAAAGTCACCCCACCAGAACCTCTATATAGTTTTGTCATCGTAGATAATTTTTTTAATAAGTTAGTTCATACTGACTTATCAACTTATTTGAAATAACTTATGACTTTTTTGGTTATTTTACATGTATAAGCAATCCCAAACACCTCTAAGTAACAAATTATTAGCTTTTTACGTTTTGATACCACAATAAGTTAATCCAAACACTTTTTATAAAACTTTTTTTGGCACCACATAAGTTGATAAGCATTTAAAAAAAGCATAAGGGTTTGGTTCGCAAAATGTTTTTGGATGGAATGAAATCTGTCAAAGGAATTTGACTTTGAAGGAATTGGAATGGAATGTTGTCAGGTTTGACCAGCTGTTTGGTTGACAGAATTGGAATGAAATCTGTTAAAGGAATTGGAATCTGTCTGTTTGGTTCACAGAATGTAGCTTTGAAATTGAAATGAAATTTGGTTAAATGACCAGAATACCCTTTTGTTAATTTTGATTTTTTTAAACAAAAATGCTTTAATAAAATAGTCATTAAATACTTTAATAAAATTATTATTAAATAATTGAATCTTTAAACAAAAATGCCTTCACCATTGGGACGTTTGTAATGCTCTATAAACCACTCTGCAAAATAAAGAGGGATTTCCCTACCAACATAGTCTTTCAATATCCCATCTAATTCCTTATGCACTTGCACATCAATTTTTCCATGATTTAGCACAAATTAACATTGAAAGTAAGACTTTTTATTCCACAAACCAAACTCAAAGGAGCACATTTTTCAACTTCTAACAGGAATCAGTCCAACAGATGGAATAATATTGCACAAAGTTCTCTTAATAAGTGCAGTGGTAGGTAAGGAGATGGAATAGTATTCTACTAATAATCAGTGGTAGGTAAGGAGAATAACAATCAATAAGTGCAGTTAAGTGGTGATAGTTTGGTTTAATAAACGTGAGAAGCTAAAATCACAACAATTGATCGAAAGTAGAAGACTATTGAATAGATACGAAGTGAAAGGAAAAGAGATGAATAACCTGGAATTGATGGTCGGTAGCGAGGGATTTGAAAACGGATTCAAGCTCGGAGAGAGCATACATTAGGGTTTCAGGGACATACTTGCCGCCATACTTACCAAAACGGCCGAGAGAATCATGGCGCTGGAGGATCGACAATTCATCAAGAACCGCCGCCATTTGGTCTTGTGATTGCTTAGCGAGGACACAAGAAACGGCAAACGACTTGGGTGAGCAGGACCCAAATTTCTTGGATTGAAAGGACAGTTGCGAAGGGTAGGGTTTGAGAAATGGTGAAGAAGAAGAGTTGGAAGGGATGGCGGTGATTCTGTGAAGTGGAGTTGTGATAACGCCACTTTTTGGCGTTATTTTCAATTCTCAAACCAATGAGATTGGCTTGCATTCAAGTAAAAAGACGTGTATTTTACGGTTTATCTAGTGTTTGATACAGGTTATCAAAAAGGCAGTAATCCTTGAGAAAAGAAGCTAAAAAGAGCCCAAAAAGAGCCAAAACGAAGCCTAACGGAAGCCCAAAAGTCAAGCCCAAGACCCGCGACCGAACCAGGACCCAAACCGCGAACCAGAAAACGACCCATGTAGCCAAAATGACACGCGCGACTTACCACGCGACTTACAAGTCGCGTGGCAAGTGGCGTAACCAACTGTTTCGCGATTTTCAGTATTTTAATTCGGGTTTTAGGTCATTATTCGGGACGCAACTTTCACACGACGGCCAGAGAAGTTCCGGGGGCGATTTTCAGAGCCGACTGACACCCGTTGGAGCCACGATAGAGGGAGGATCAGATACACGTTCATCACGCGAAGTAGAGACGAGCACGATAGAAGGGAGTAACCATTCCATTTACAGTTGCCACGATTATCATGTCTACATACTTGTTTCCATCTTTTTCTATTGTGTTTGAATCCACCACCGACATGAACTAACCGGTTCATGTTGGGGGTTGGAATGAATGTGGTTTAAGCTTGTAAACAGATGACCTGAGACCTTTATCAGTTTTCCTATTAAATGAATGAATGCAATTTGGTGTTTAATGCTTTTGTGAGATTAGCTACCTTACAATTGTTTTATTGCTTTCAATTTATGTTCGAGAGAAGTAATTGAGAAGTAGAATTAGGAATTGCATGTCTAAGTTAAGAAAGGATAGAGATATACCGAGTAAATCTTAGTCCCGTTTGAATCTTAAGCTTAATGCGCTTTGAACCCTATATGTTGAGATCGAAAGATAAAACTTATGTTTTCAAAATAGAAATCACGGTTGCTTGAAAACGAACCATGCTTTGCACATAAAATCGTTGTAGCTTGAAAAAGAACAATGATTAGATAAAGATTGGGTATTCATTGATAGGAATAACTGGTATTTGAATTGAGTCAGACGTTTGTATGCGAGAACCATTGGATTTCCAACCCTCAACTGTTTTCTCTATCTGATTTTCCAAAGCTGTTTACTGTTTTGTCTTGTGTTTGATTTATTTTCTGCTATTAGTAGTTTAATACCAACCTCTCAATTTTCGATAGTTCAGTTAATAGAGCTTATAGTAATTGTGATATTTAGTTCCTAGTTCCCCGTGATTCGATACTCGTACTTCTCTAAGTACTATTACTTGACTTCGACCCGTACACTTGCGGTTAGATTCTCGGGGTGTGAAAACCTCGTATCAAGTTTTTGACGCCGTTGCCGGGGAACTAGTTGTAACTGATAGCACTACCATCTATAAGAGCTATTAGATTGAGCATTTTTTTATTTGCTTTATTTCATCACTTTCAGTTTTTAGATTACTGACTTTACCTTCTTTCTTTTCAGGTACCACTTGGTTTATGCCAAGGACGACCCGAGGGAAAGAGATTGAAGAATTCGATCCGGAGATTGAAAGAACCGCTCGTCGCCTACGTCAAGAGACAAAAGCTAAGCGACAGTTAAAGATGGGTGACGAAATGCCCGTCAATAGACCACCTGGCAACAATCCTCCACCTCTTCGCAATAATCCTCCACCAGCTCCCGAAAGACGCCCTATGCGGTCGTTTGCCAACCCGAATGTGGCAGCGGCCCGCATAGGCATTCAAGCACCAACCATCGCGGCTAACTACTTCGAGATCAAGCCAAGCACCATCGTGATGGTGCAACAAAACCAATATGAAGGAGCACCGACCGAAGATCCTCATGCACACCTCCGTGCATTCGAGAGGATTTGCAGCACCTTCAAGATTAATGGCATGAACGAGGACGCCATCAAACTAAGGCTATTCAGCTTCTCACTCAAGCGTAGAGCTGAAATTTGGATAGAGGGTTTGCCAGCCGATCAGATCACTACATGGGCAGACCTGAAAGCTGCATCCCTCTAGAAATTCTTCCCACCGGGAAGAACCGCTCAGCTGATGGCCGACATTACGGACTTTGCGCAATGGGATCAAGAGACACTCTACGAGGCATGGGAGAGATATAAGGACATGTTGAAGAAGTGTCCACATCACGGGTTGCACGGATGGGTCATAATCCAGACATTCTATAGTGGGCTTCACCCGCAGTTTAAAAACGATATCACTGCCGCATCGGGTGGAGCATTGATGGATAAAACCTATGAAGAAGCATGCGAGCTGATCGAGAACTTGGCCGAACACAGTTTCTCCACTCCACGATCAGCCGTTAGACGAGTCGCGAGTGTTCAAGAGACGGACGAGCTGAAAGAGATAAAGGCTCAATTAGCCATGATCACGAACCATCTGAAGGGAGGCAATTCACAAGATCCCGAGCAAGTTCAATTCCTCCAAAACCGGAATCATCAGCCGAGGAACGACCCGTTCTCCAACACGTATAACGAAGGGTGGAAAAAGCACCCAAATTTCTCGTGGAGTCAACCCGGTCAACAGCCAGGTAATTTTTCTAACTCTTCAAATTCTTCCAATACTAATAATGCTTATCGTCCTCCAGGTTTCAACCAAAGGAACGAAGGACCATCCGGAGAGAAGAAGCCGGGCTTAGAAGAAATGATGATGAAGTTCATGACAAAAATGGACAACACGGTCGAGGGATTAGCGAGCACGGTGAGTACAGTCAAAGCTGCAACTGATCAGAACACCGCATCCATCAAGATCTTGGAGAGGCAAGTAGGGCAAATCTCTGAAGCCTTACAAAACCGACCACTTGGCACATTTCCAAGCATGGATGAAAAGAGGAACCAAGAGAATTGTAATGCCATCTATCTGAGAAATGGCAAGGAGCTGAATGGGGAGCCGACAAGAGAGACCGATCCAAAGGAGAAAGAGGTCGAGATCATAGACATGACTGAGCTAGAGACTGAAGAAGAGGTAGTGAGTGAAGAAGGGAAACCGAAGGAGAAAGAGGTGTCACCACCGACCAAGCCGGAAATCCCACGAGTGCCTTACCCGAACAGACTCAAAAAGAATAAGGATGATGTTAATTTTTCCAAGTTTATTGATGTGTTTAAAAAGTTAACAATTAACATCCCTTTTGCAGATGCGTTGGCGCAAATGCCCTCTTACATGAAATTCATGAAAGAGATCTTATCCAAAAAGAGGGCGATCGATCACCAGGCCACCGTTGCACTCACTGAAGAGTGCAGCGTGATTTTTCAGAATAAGCTTCCCCCGAAGCTTAAAGATCCAGGGAGTTTCTCTATCCCTATTCAGATTGGGGAGTTTACTTTTAATAAAGTTTTATGTGATTTAGGGGCAAGTATTAATCTGATGCCTCTTTCTATTTTCAGGAAACTCGGACTGGGTGAGGTAAGCCCGACATACATAACGTTAAAGCTCGCCGATCGATCAATCAGATACCCGTATGGAGTTATCGAGGACGTACTCATCAAGGTCGGTAAGTTCTATTTCCCCGTCGACTTCGTGGTCATTGACATAGACGAAGATGAAGAGGTCCCGTTAATTCTGGGAAGATCATTCCTAGCCACGAGTCGAGCGTTAATTGATGTGGAGGAAGGAGAGGTGACCTTCAGAGTTGGCGGCGAGAGAGTGATATTCAAGATGTTCGAGAAAGTGGAAGGTCGAAGCAAAGAGGAACTCGGAGATGATAAAGGAAGGCCAAAGGAGGAACAATCCGCGGGGAATCGCAAGTGTGGGCGATTCGAGTCAGCGGATACCGAGCCGAGCTGAAACCACATAGTCATGCCACAACTTTAAATAAGGCGCTGGGTGGGAGGCAACCCACCAAAGTTTGTTTCCTTTTATTATTTTTAGTTTGAGTGTGTTTTTATTTCCGAAAAAACCATAAAAATCGAAAAATCAAAAAATCAAAAATAGCTGGAACAGGGACATACGTGACTTGCCACGCGGTTTGCATACCGCCCAGCAAGCCGCGGGACCCTCTGTTTGTTTTCTGAAACAGTAGGTTACGCGGTTTGCCACGCGACTTGCAAGTCGCGGGCTAAACCGCGGGAGTCCCTTATGCCCTGTTCGTTTTTCGTGCAGTTTTTATTCCTTTCTTGCTTTGTGTGTTTCATTTTCATGTTTTTTCGTCGTGTGTTTTGTGCTTTGATTTCCTTTGTTTTGCATGTTCTCCCTATCTCATCCGATTGATGCTCAACCTTTCAAGAATCCTCCTTCATCCGGGCAAAACAGGTACGCTCTAAACTTTGCATAATAACGAGTGGTGTAAGATGTTTGTTCGTGTTAGTTAAACGAGATGCAACAAACCTAAGTTTCACTTAGGTTTGGGGTGCCTCATCTTTCACATCTACACACTCAATTCTTTAGACCCTGTGCAAACCTCGGTTTTACCGAGGTTTGGGGTTGGCTTTCATTTAGCAAACCTAGGCCACAGCCTAGGTTTGGGGTGCCCATATTAGAAATCTTGGGTTTTCTTTTGATGTTATGTAATGCCTAGCCTGTCCTTTTTATACCTATAATAACTGCATAATGATTCGAGTCGCATCACCTACGACTTTACTTACACATTGGGGACAATGTGTGGGTAAGGTTTGGGGTTGCCCAATCGGGCCCAAGTTATGCACGTAGATTTCCTACACTTCTGAGTGTCTAGATCATAGTAGCTAAATTTTTTGTTTTGAATGATTGAGACCAACCAGTGTGGGAAGAATCTTGCGATAGTGACGTGACCGTTAGGGAAGGACCGGGAAAGGACATGACTAGGGACATTAGTGGAGACCACCCGATAGTGAGTTTTGAGCCTAAAAGACGTTTTTCATTTCGAGGGATTCATACACTTAAGTCACATACACTTTTTCGAATTCTTTGTCGTGAATGTAGAATGATCTCACTACATTATTGCATTGAGTAGCAAAGACGAACCTCGGGATATTGGGTAAGGGTATAGTAGACCATATCGTGTGGACCTTAAGATATGATTCCAGGCATTGTGTGTTTTGTTTTAACCCGTTTTAGCTATCGTTACCTTTTACCCTTCTGTGTGTATCCATAACCCCCTTTGCAGCCAAACACGCACCTTAATTCTTTCTAAACCCACCATTAAACCTTTAGCCAAAAGCCTTAGCCAACCCTTATCCGAAAGTGTGTCAATTAGAGGCGGTAATGAACTACGAGAGATAGAGCAGAAGAGAAGAGAACAGGCCAGTCATGAGAATAAAACGGGTCAATGTAACCCGAGAAATAGAAAAGACAAATAAAGAGGACCAATGAAGTCCCAACTGAAAAAAAATACAGTTAGTCAGATAGTATTTCCAGCAGCTGAATAAGAGAGTCAAAGCGACTCCAATAGTGACAAAGAGGGCCAAATGATAGAGGCTGAAGTAGAGAAGTTCGGAACTGCCAATGATTGACATGCCAAGGATCTTTGAACCATTTTACCCTTCGTTTCTCAGCCATAGCCCTAGCCCCGTTACAACCCTTATAAAGACATGAATGATCTTTTTGAAAACATGATTAGAGTCTATGACCACCTTTACCGATATTCCCTGTCACGCTACTTGATTCCCTCTGAGATCACCTTTTTGGACATTTGTGCGTCTTTCTGTAGAGTTGTCATGTAATTATTCCATATTCTTGTACATAACCTCCTTAAACATGACAACACGAGCGATAACCTAGGTTCGAGCAAAACGAGAGTATCCCGTGAGGTAGGGTCGAGGCGAAATGTTTTCCCCAGTATGTTTGGACCTAGTCTAACCCGAACGTAATCGGAACTGTCACGAGTTCAACTCACATTGGAAAGTCATAGATCAAACAAAATAGAGATGAGGCGAGAGTGAGATAGATATTCACGGGTATAGGAAATCACCGATGCATCACTTGGTACCGATTGGGAATTATGCAGTCATTATTATTTCACTGTGTGCTTTTATTCTATTTTTATCGTTAATTTTCTTGGGGACAAGCAACGCTCGGTTTGGGGTTGTTGATAACGCCACTTTTTGGCGTTATTTTCAATTCCCAAACCAATGAGATTGGCTTGCATTCAAGTAAAAAGGCGTATATTTTACGGTTTATCTAGTGTTTGATACAGGTTATCAAAAAGGCAGTAATCCTCGAGAAAAGAAGCTAAAAAGAGCCCAAAAAGAGCCAAAACGAAGCCTAACGGAAGCCCAAAAGTCAAGCCCAAGACCCGCGACCGAACCAGGACCCAAACCGCGAACCAGAAAACGACCCACGTAGCCAAAATGACACGCGCGACTTACCACACGACTTACAAGTCGCGTGGCAAGTGGCGTAACCCACTGTTTCGCGATTTTCAGTATTTTAATTCGGGTTTTAGGTCATTATTCGGGATGCAACTTTCACACGACGGCCAGAGCAGTTCCGGGGGCGATTTTCAGAGCCGAGTGACACCCGTTGGAGCCACGATAGAGGGAGGATCAGATACACGTTCATCACGCGAAGTAGAGACGAGCACGATAGAAGGGAGTAACCATTCCATTTACAGTTGCCACGATTATCATGTTTACATACTTGTTTTCATCTTTTTCTATTGTGTTTGAATCCACCACCGACATGAACTAACCGGTTCATGTTGGGGGTTGGAATGAATGTGGTTTAAGCTTGTAAACAGATGACCTGAGACCTTTATCAGTTTTCCTATTTTAATGAATGAATGCAATTTGGTGTTTAATGCTTTTGTGAGATTAGCTACCTTACAATTGTTTTATTGCTTTCAATTTATGTTCGAGAGAAGTAATTGAGAAGTAGAATTGGGAATTGCATGTCTAAGTTAAGAAAGGATAGAGATATACCGAGTAAATCTTAGTCCCGTTTGAATCTTAAGCTTAATGCGTTTTGAACCCTATGTGTTGAGATCGAAAGATAAAACTTATGTTTTCAAAATAGAAATCACGGTTGCTTGAAAACGAACCATGCTTTGCACATAAAATCGTTGTAGCTTGAAAAAGAACAATGATTAGATAAAGATTGGGTATTCATTGATAGGAATAACTGGTATTTGAATTGAGTCAGACGTTTGTATGCGAGAACCATTGGATTTCCAACCCTCAACTGTTTTCTCTATCTGATTTTCCAAAGCTGTTTACTGTTTTGTCTTGTGTTTGATTTATTTTCTGCAATTAGTAGTTTAATACCAACCTCTCAATTTTCGATAGTTCAGTTAATAGCAATTATAGTAATTGTGATATTTAGTTCCTAGTTCCCCGTGATTCGATACTTGTACTTCTCTAAGTACTATTACTTGACTTCGACCCGTACACTTGCGGTTAGATTCTCGGGGTGTGAAAACCTCGTATCAAGTTTTTGGCGCCGTTGCCGGGGAACTAGTTGTAACTGATAGCACTACCATCTATAAGAGCTATTAGATTGAGCATTTTTTTCACATCACGGGTTGCACGGATGGGTCATAATCCAAACATTCTATAGTGGGCTTCACCCGCAGTTTAAAAACGATATCACTGCCGCATCGGGTGGAGCATTGATGGATAAAACCTATGAAGAAGCATGCGAGCTGATCGAGAACTTGGCCGAACACAGTTTCTCTACTCCACGATCAGCCGTTAGACGAGTCGCGAGTGTTCAAGAGACGGACGAGCTGAAAGAGATAAAGGCTCAATTAGCCCTGATCACGAACCATCTGAAGGGAGGCAATTCACAAGATCCCGAGCAAGTTCAATTCCTCCAAAACCGGAATCATCAGCCGAGGAACGACCCGTTCTCCAACACGTATAACGAAGGGTGGAAAAAGCACCCAAATTTCTCGTGGAGTCAACCCGGTCAATAGCCAGGTAATTTTTCTAACTCTTCAAATTCTTCCAATACTAATAATGCTTATCGTCCTCCAGGTTTCAACCAAAGGAACGAAGGACCATTCGGAGAGAAGAAGCCGGGCTTAGAAGAAATGATGAAGAAGTTCATGACAAAAATGGACAACACGGTCGAGGGATTAGCGAGCACGGTAAGTACAGTCAAAGCTGCAACTGATCAGAACACCGCATCCATCAAGATCTTGGAGAGGCAAGTAGGGCAAATCTCTGAAGCCTTACAAAACCGACCACTTGGCACATTTCCAAGCATGGCTGAAAAGAGGAACCAAGAGAATTGTAATGCCATCTATCTGAGAAATGGCAAGGAGCTGAATGGGGAGCCGACAAGAGAGAGCGATCCAAAGGAGAAAGAGGTCGAGATCATAGACATGACTGAGCTAGAGACTGAAGAAGAGGTAGTGATTGAAGAAGGGAAACCAAAGGAGAAAGAGGTGTCACCACCGACCAAGCCGGAAATCCCACGAGTGCCTTACCCGAACAGACTCAAAAAGAATAAGGATGATGTTAATTTTTCCAAGTTTATTGATGTGTTTAAAAAGTTAACAATTAACATCCCTTTTGCAGATGCGTTGGCGCAAATGCCCTCTTACATGAAATTCATGAAAGAGATCTTATCCAAAAAGAGGGCGATCGATCACCAGGCCACAGTTGCACTCACTGAAGAGTGCAGCGCGATTTTTCAGAATAAGCTTCCCCCGAAGCTTAAAGATCCAGGGAGTTTCTCTATCCCTATTCAGATTGGGGAGTTTACTTTTAAGAAAGTTTTATGTGATTTAGGGGCAAGTATTAATCTGATGCCTCTTTCTATTTTCAGGAAACTCGGACCGGGTGAGGTAAGCCCGACATACATAACGTTAAAGCTCGCCGATCGATCACTCAGATACCCGTATTGAGTGATCGAGGACGTACTCATCAAGGTCGGTAAGTTCTATTTCCCCGTCGACTTCGTGGTCATTGACATAGACGAAGATGAAGAGGTCCCGTTAATTCTGGGAAGATCATTCCTAGCCACGAGTCGAGCGTTAATTGATGTGGAGGAAGGAGAGGTGACCTTCAGAGTTGGCGGCGAGAGAGTGATATTCAAGATGTTCGAGAAAGTGGAAGGTCGAAGCAAAGAGGAACTTGGAGCTGATAAAGGAAGGCCAAAGGAGGAACAATCTGCAGGGAATCGCAAGTGTGGGCAATTCGAGTCAGCGGATACCGAGCCGAGCTGAAACCACATAGTCATGCCATGACTTTAAATAAGGCGCTGGGTGGGAGGCAACCCACCAAAGTTTGTTTCCTTTTATTATTTTTAGTTTGAGTGTGTTTTTATTTCCGAAAAAACCATAAAAATCGAAAAATTGAAAAATCAAAAATAGCTGGAATAGGGACATACGCGACTTGCCACGCGGTTTGCATACCGCGCAGCAAGCCGCGGGACCCTCTGTTTGTTTTCTGAAACAGTAGGTTACGTGGTTTGCCACGCGACTGGCAAGTCGCGGGCTAAACCGCGGGAGTCCCTTGTGCCCTGTTCGTTTTTCGTGCAGTTTTTATTCCTTTTTTGCTTTGTGTGTTTCATTTTCATGTTTTTTTTGTCGTGTGTTTTGTGCTTTGATTTACTTTGTTTTGTATGTTCTCCCTATCTCCTCCCATTGATGCTCAACCTTTCAAGAATCCTCCTTCATCCGGGCAAAACAGGTACGCTCTAAACTTTGCATAATAACGAGTGGTGTAAGATGTTTGTTCGTGTTAGTTAAACGAGATGCAACAAACCTAAGTTTCACTTAGGTTTGGGGTGCCTCATCTTTCACATCTACACACTCAATTCTTTAGACCCTGTGCAAACCTCGGTTTTACCGAGGTTTGGGGTTGGCTTTCATTTAGAAAACCTAGGCCACAACCTAGGTTTGGGGTGCCCATATTAGAAATCTTGGGTTTTCTTTTGATGTTATGTAATGCCTTGCCTGTCCTTTTATACCTATAATAAATGCATAGTGATTCGAGTCGCATCACCTACGACTTTACTTACACATTGGGGACAATGTGTGGGTAAGGTTTGGGGTTGCCCAATCGGGCCCAAGTTATGCACGTAGATTTCCTACACTTCTGAGTGTCTAGATCATAGTAGCTAAAATTTTTGTTTTGAATGATTGAGACCAACCAGTGTGGGAAGAATCTTGCGATAGTGACGTGACCGTTAGGGAAGGACCGGGAAAGGACATGACTAGGGACATTAGTGGAGACCACCCGATAGTGAGTTTTGAGCCTAAAAGACGTTTTTCATTTCGAGGGATTCATACACTTAAGTCACATACACTTTTTCGAATTCTTTGTCGTGAATGTAGAATGATCTCACTACATTATTGCATTGAGTAGCAAAGACGAACCTCGGGATATTGGGTAAGGGTATAGTAGACCATATCGTGTGGACCTTAAGATATGATTCCAGGCATTGTGTGTTTTGTTTTAACCCGTTTTAGCTATCATTACCTTTTACCCTTCTGTGTGTATCCATAACCCCCTTTGCAGCCAAACACGCACCTTAATTCTTTCTAAACCCACCATTAAACCTTTAGCCAAAAGCCTTAGCCAACCCTTATCCGAAAGTGTGTCAATTAGAGGCGGTAATGAACTACGAGAGATAGAGCAGAAGAGAAGAGAACAGGCCAGTCATGAGAATAAAACGGGTCAATGTAACCCGAGAAATAGAAAAGACAAATAAAGAGGACCAATGAAGTCCCAACTGAAAAAAAATACAGTTAGTCAGATAGTATTTCCAGCAGCTGAATAAGAGAGTCAAAGCGACTCCAATAGTGACAAAGAGGGCCAAATGATAGAGGCTGAGGTAGAGAAGTTCGGAACTGCCAATGATTGATACGCCAAGGATCTTTGAACCATTTTACCCTTCGTTTCTCAGCCATAGCTCTAGCCCCGTTACAACCCTTATAAAGACCTGAATGATCTTTTGGAAAACGTGATTAGAGTCTATGACCACCTTTACCGATATTCCCTGTCATGCTACTTGATTCCCTCTGAGATCACCTTTTTGGACATTTGTGCGTCTTTCTGTAGAGTTGTCATGTAATTATTGCATATTCTTGTACATAACCTCCTTAAACATGACAACACGAGCGATAACCTAGGTTCGAGCGAAACGAGAGTATCCCGTGAGGTAGGGTCGAGGCGAAATGTTTTCCCCAGTATGTTTGGACCTAGTCTAACTCGAACGTAATCGGAAGTGTCACGAGTTCAACTCACATTGGAAAGTCATAGATCAAACAAAATAGAGATGAGGCGAGAGTGAGATAGATATTCACGGGTATAGGAAATCACCGATGCATCACTTGGTACCGATTGGGAATTGTGCAATCATTATTATTTCACTGTGTGCTTTTATTCTATTTTTATCGCTAATTTGCTTGGGGACAAGCAACGCTCGGTTTGGGGTTGTTGATAACGCCACTTTTTGGCGTTATTTTCAATTCTCAAACCAATGAGATTGGCTTGCATTCAAGTAAAAAGGCGTGTATTTTACGGTTTATCTAGTGTTTGATACAAGTTATCAAAAAGGCAGTAATCCTCGAGAAAAGAAGCTAAAAAGAGCCCAAAAAGAGCCAAAACGAAGCCTAACGGAAGCCCAAAAGTCAAGCCCAAGACCCGCAACCGAACCAAGACCCAAACCGCGAACCAGAAAACGACCCACATAGCCAAAATGACACGCGCGACTTACCACGCTACTTACAAGTCGCGTGGCAAGTGGCGTAACCCACTGTTTCGCGATTTTCAGTATTTTAATTCGGGTTTTAGGTCATTATTCGGGACACAACTTTCACACGACGGCCAGAGCAGTTCCGGGGGCGATTTTCAGAGCCGAGTGACACCCGTTGGAGCCACGATAGAGGGAGGATTAGATACACGTTCATCATGCGAAGTAGAGACGAGCACGATAGAAGGGAGTAACCATTCCATTTACAGTTGCCACGATTATCATGTTTACATACTTGTTTCCATCTTTTTCTATTGTGTTTGAATCCACCACCGACATGAACTAACCGGTTCATGTCGGGGGTTGGAATGAATGTGGTTTAAGCTTGTAAACAGATGACCTGAGACCTTTATCAGTTTTCCTATTTAATGAATGAATGCAATTTGGTGTTTAATGCTTTTGTGAGATTAGCTACCTTACAATTGTTTTATTGCTTTCAATTTATGTTCGAGAGAAGTAATTGAGAAGTAGAATTAGGAATTGCATGTCTAAGTTAAGAAAGGATAGAGATATACCGAGTAAATCTTAGTCCCGTTTGAATCTTAAGCTTAATGCGTTTTGAACCCTATATGTTGAGATCGAAAGATAAAACTTATGTTTTCAAAATAGAAATCACGGTTGCTTGAAAACGAACCATGCTTTGCACATAAAATCGTTGTAGCTTGAAAAAGAACAATGATTAGATAAAGATTGGGTATTCATTGATAGGAATAACTGGTATTTGAATTGAGTCAGACGTTTGTATGCGAGAACCATTGGATTTCTAACCCTCAACTGTTTTCTCTATCTGATTTTCCAAAGCTGTTTACTGTTTTGTCTTGTGTTTGATTTAATTCTCGCATTTAAGTAGTTTAATACCAACCGTTCAATTATCGATAGTTCAGTTAATAGAGCTTATAGTAATTGTGATACTTAGTTCCTAGTTCCCGTGGATTCGATACTCGTACTTACCGTACGTTATTAATTGATTCGACACCGTACACTTGCGGTTAGATTCTCGGGGTGTGAAAACCTCGTATCAAGTTGTGGATGAGAAGGCCATTAGGGGAAGGGTAATTTTGGAAATAAAAAAAATGTTGAATTCCATTCCTTTAGAATACCTTGGTTAAGTGATGGAATGAAAATTGGCTATTTCATGGAATTCAATGGAATTTTAAAGATTCCATTTAGACAAAAGCTTGAACCAAACACTGGAATGGAATCTGGTCAAAGGAATCTGACATTCCAATTCCATCAGATTCCATCAGTTTCTGTGAACCAAACGGCACCTAAGTGTTTTTAAATAAGCAATCCCAAACACCCCCTTAAGATCATTACAACTCTATAACAATAATTTGAATAATTCAAAAAAAATCATTACACCTCTATAACAATAATTCGATGATTCAAAAAGAATCTAGCCTACAATTCATCAATGATTTATCTTTACATCAATTCATCTTTATGTGGTTTCATCTTTACATCAATTCATCTTTATGTAGTGTCTATAATTATTTTAACAGTAAGATGTTTTTCCATCAATTCATCTTTCATCCTATATATTCATCTCTATATTTCCTTCAACGTCTTTCTTTACACTGTCCTTGAACGTCGTTCTCCATCATCTTTAGTCTCCTTTCTGTGGTAAGCATTATCCCTGTCTCGGTATAAAACACTTAGAAATGGCGAATTAGGGAGAAGATTTTCAATGGTATCATAATTCAAATGATGAGGTATTTCATCCACTACTTTATATATATATATATATATATATATATATTATATATATATATATATAGGCTCACTATTTTGTAAACTTTTTTTCATGTAAACTTTGGATTTCATAGGTTTTTTAATGAAATTTTTTTATGAAATTGTTTATTTTGATGAAATTGTTTATTTTGATGAAATTGTTTCATATCATTCATTTATTGATGAAATTGTTTCATATATTTGTGTTTTTATGTAGTTTCATATATTTTTTTTCATTCCTATGAAACTTGATAAACTTTTTCGTTTTACATAAAAAAACACAAATATATGAAACAATTTCATTAAAAAATGAATGATATGATACATTTTTATCAAAATAAACAATTTCATAAAATAATTTCATCAAGAAAATCTATGAAATCCAAAAGTTTACAAGTTTACACACATTTAGCGGTTTACAATTTATTATCACTATATATATATATCGCAATGTTTATGTTTTACTAGTTTTGTTTTATTTATAGTTATATTATATATATAACGTGATATCTATTTATAATCCGCTAAGTAGGGATGAGACTCGAAGACCAAATACCCGATCCGTACCACTACCGAACCGAAACCGTAACTTTGTTATATTTTATAATCTTTTGTTTTATTTATAATTTTATTATATTTAAATTTTTTTATTTTTTTATATTCGTATTATACATGACCCAAAATTTTATATGAATTATTTTATATTTTATTTATATGTCAATCTTAATGTTTATGTTATATTTTTATAACTATATAGTTATTAAAAAATAGTAATATTTTTATTAATGAGATTTATTCATTTTTAAATAAAAGTAAAAGGTAAAAAATAATAATACAAAAAATACAAAAAGGCTACACAAGAAGCAACAGGTGAATAAAATTTTCATTTTTATAAAAAAATATTTTATTAATAATATAAAATAATATATATATATAATAAATTAAAGAAAAAAAATCAAACTTTTAATAATTTATCTAATTAAACATTTAAAATTTAATATAATAACAATTAAGACAAAAAAACAAAAACAACAAAAAGACAAAAAAACAAAAAAACATAATAATTAATTAGATCTTAGGGGTGCCAATAGCATGGTTTAGGGGTGCCATTAGTCTACCCCTTCTTTTTTCAGAAAAATACGAAAAATGAACAAAATTCGAGCTACATAAATTACCAAATAAACGATCAAATTTTCTCGTTAATTTGACATTCATATTTATATAAATTTTCATCCATTTTTTCATGGCTTTTTGATTTTCCATTTATCTAGAGTTTTCTCTATAACTTGACCCTCTCTCTCTCTCTCTCTATATATATATATATATATATATATATATATATATATATATAGAGAGAGAGAGAGAGAGAGAGAGAGAGAGAAAGAGAGAGAGAGAGAGAGAAAGAAAGAGAGAGAGAGAAATTCAAATACATTCAAATCAATTTTAACCGTTCATTTAGTTTGATGAATATATGGTTTTATAATTATCTTGATTGTTTCCTTAACTAAAGCGTAATCACAATGAATGAACTCTGTTCATAGGTGTTCATAACAATGTGTTTATAACCATAAGGTGTTCATAAGAATGTGCTGATATGTGTTCATAACGATAAGGTGTTAATAAGATTGTGTTCATAACCATAACCATATGGTGTTCATAGATGTTCAATAAGATTGTTCGTAGGTGTTCATATGCCATAATTCACTTTTTTACATTCTATGAAAAATCATATGAACACAAAATGTGTTAATATACATGTTATCTTACATGGAAACTGCTTCATATATGGTTACAAACACAAATATGTTGTGTTATTGTTATTGACAATATGATTATAGATAAACTAAATGTAATTTAGAGAAGTTGCATTGTATAACCACGTTGATGTTTGTGTGGTTTTTATTGCACACAATGTAACTGAACTTGTGGTCCTTTATTGCACATAACGTAACTGATAATAGTTATAAAATAAATATTGGTGATCTTTTCACAAATACCCTTATTCATGAATGTTTACCTATGTTTATATAGTTTTCGTGTTTAGTTAATTACAAATATGACATGATTAATTTCAACCATAGATTTCAAAGATTAAGGGCTAAGATTGGTTCACATAGTTACTGTAACAGCCTAAAATTTAAGGTAAATTTAAACCTGAATAATTGTGGAAATGAACTAAAATGACATAGGCAAATCACCCAAAAGGGGAAGTAATATTGTGGCGTTTACATTACAATTAATCAAACGTGATAATCTCAACAACCTACTAATCTAGACTTAGCAAAGTTCATATTATACACGGGTGTTGCTATCTCGCTCTCAAAAGTATATCAAACTATACACCAAAAGTTCGCCTCTGTGTCCATCCAAAAATGCTATCTCTCTTCACCACTCTTCCCTCAACCCCGGGAAGTATCACCGCTAGAAAGGCCTGCTTAAACACAATATACAAAAGAAGTGTTAGCCAAAAGCCTAGCCAAAATAGCAATTTCATAAGTAAGATCATTTGTACAATATATAAGGCGTTTTGCCGTCCGTTACCGGTTGACCGCACGTTACATCCTTGCAACATAAGGCATCAACCCAAACTAGGTCTTTAGTCCAATAAGACATCAACCAAACTAGGTCTTTATTCCATTAAGACATCAACCAAACTAGGTCTTTAGTTCATTAAGACATCAACCAAACTAGGTCTTTAGTCCATTAAGACATCAACCAAACTAGGTCTTTAGTCCATTAAGACATCAACCAAACTAGGCCTTTAGTCCATTAAGACATCTTAGTGTCATCACAATATACAAGTCCTCATATACATAACAACATCATTTGAAAGCAATAATCATCATAAGAGTATCATTAATCACATTTACTTCATAAAATTTTTAGCACCAAATCCCTAGTTTTAATCTACATCAACTTTGGAATTGTAAAGAGGGAGAGGTGTGCATATACTCAAAAGTACATCACTACACCACCCATCCACCCATTTTCACCTCTAAATATCATTATCATCATAGTCAAACCCTAATTTTTACCAAAAGAGGAAAGTTAGGTCACATACCATAAGATTATGAAAGTGACAAGTAAATAAGCAATTATTTAAAGAAATGTAGATACATAACCATTTATAAGCTTAGTGAGTCAAGAAACTCACCTTAAAAGGTTTGTAATGTGAAAACCTAATTTCTTGGAAAAACCCTAGAAATGGTAGACTCAATGTGGAAGACTTGATTACTTTAAGCTCTTACACTTTAGCTTCTTCTTCTTCTTCTTCTTCTAGCATTAACTACAAAGTTAAGTGAATGGTGTGGTAGGTGGAAACCCTAGATGCATTTAGTGAGGGGGGAGGGAAAGATGTTGGGAGAAAATCGCCACAAAGGGAGAGAGATCGATCTTGTTGTGGAAAATAGGAGAAAAATGAGGTTCAAACCCTCCAAAATTGGCTTAAACCAGCAGCACCCGACCCTAAAGTCACGACTATGCCCTCGCGACTTTGCCAAGGGCATTGTCGCGAGGCAATGTCGCTCCCTCATGTCCACTTTCTGTTCGATTTCGTGACTTGATCCTCTATCGCGACAATGACCCTGCGACTATGCCCCGGGCACAGTCGCCGGGCATAGTCGCCCATGTTGCTGCAGTTGCTGTTTCGAGCTTCGTTTGCGGCGTAGAGTGGTCTTCATGTACGGTTGATCGGTTAATTGCATGCGGTAAGGGATCCATGCATGGGAGGTTAGGGTTTGCATGCATAACAAGTACATACATATATGTATATATATATATATATATATCTTTATATACGCATAAATATGTACATTCAAGGTAAACACGTTAAAAATTGAGTATTGCTTACGAGAAATTCGGGGTGTTACAATCCTCCCCAACTTGAAGTTGATTTCGTCCGCAAAATCCTTGATTATTCAAAAAGGTGAGGATATCGACGCTTCATAACTTCCTCCGTTTCCTAAGTTACGTTGGCACCACGGTGGTGCTTCCATTGTACCTTGACCATGTCAATGTTCTTGTGTCGGAGTCTCTTAGTCTCTCTTTCAAGGATAGCCTCGGGTTCTTCGACGCATCGGTTGTCATCAACTCGAATTTCCGACAACGGTATTACGTTTTATTCTTCCGCCAAACACTTGCGTAGATAACATACGTGAAAAGTAGGATGGATTCCATCCATTTCCTGTGGCAAGTCCAGTTTGTACGCTTGCAACCCAACTCGCTCCAAAACGGTGAACGGTCCTAAGAAACGGGGACTCAACTTTCCACGCTTTCCAAATCGTATTAAGCCTTTCCAAGGGGACACCTTTAGCATTACCCGCTCCCCAACTTGGAATTTGTAACACTCCAAATTTTTGGGTAAAATTTCTCTTTTAAATCTAATGGTTTTAAATTTGAAATTGCATCTCTTTCACAATTTTTTTTTCTCCATGTTGAGGACTTCGTGAGTGTATGCATGCATGTGTATAGGCATGCATGTATTGAGTAGGAAATGCCACGTAAACCTAATGTGTCAAAATTGGTTCCTCATGAAACTCCTTGTGAATGCAACATGGCATTGTCCATGTGGTCTAGCATGTAGAACCAACTTATTAACTGATCACGTGAGCTCCAAATGATTTCTTTTGTCGACGGTACAATTCCGGCGGAAGTGCCCGGCGATAGTGCCGGGGCACTTTCGCACTTGGTCATTATCGCTGGAATCTTTTTCGTCAGCTGCTCCTTCCTCGCGGTACATTTCGGGCGAGGATAGCCTCGGGCACTCTCGCATGGTCATATTCGCCGGCAATGGTTTTGGTAAAAAAAGGGCAGTGCGTCGGTCTCTGGGGAGAGTACATTAAAGTCTCACCTGCTTGCTCTCTTCCCTCATTTCTTTTCTTTCAGCCGACACCAAAACCTTCCCACCCCCTTCTCATTTATTTCTTTTCCACATTTATTAGTTGTGATCGTTATAAGCAATCTAGGATCTCTATTCTTATCTTCAAGTATTTAAGAAGATCTCAAGTTCAAGTGTTCTCTACTCCAACAAACTAGGGTTTCCCCATTTATTAGGGTTCCTCTTTCAAAACCCTAGGTAAGTAACTTGTTAAATCTAAGGTGTATTAATGACCCCTTATGGCTATTATGAGGTGACTGGTGTCAATTTATTGTGTCATTTAGGGTTCTTTTAAAAGATTGGGGTTTTCTCACTACAAACCCTATTTTGTAAGCATTTCTCCACCTTTAATTAAAATGTTAAGTTTTCTTTGTGTCAAGATGAAGAATTTGTCATGTGATAATGTCCTTGTTCAAAAGGCTAGGGGTTGCCTAGTTTAATTGGGTTTGGTTAATGCATATTTCCATCCACACTTACTTTAATCTTTTGTGTTAAGGTGTCTTAATTATGTACATATTCATACATATAGACATATATACTCTCATATATAGATGTATGTATAAATATGTATATGTAAATATATATCTATATAGGTGTGTGTGTAATTGTATATGTATACATGAATATGAGAATATATATATATATATATATATATACACATGATCATAAATAGTTGGAATCTCCTTGAGGTTGAGGATCACATATTAAATATTCAATGTGTGGAAGTGGTCGCTATGCCATAATTTGTATGAATCGATTTATACGTTCTCATTTCCTTGGTACGTATTTTATTTGTAACAACCTGGTTCTATAACATGCATCAAATAACATACATTGCATAACATCGTTACATAACAAGATACATCATATAACAAGTACGGTCCCTTAGTCTTTACAATCCAAAATAAGGTATTTCATTACAAACTTTTTGCTAACTAAATACATGATATCTGATAACGAGGTTATAACTACAAAACACGTTATAGTCTTCAAATTATAAGTCTTCCAAAAAGCTAGCCACCGATTACTCTATTCGCTTGCTCTTACCCGATCCACGATCTGGAATACATATTTTTAAAACAAAATGAGGGTTAGACCTAATGGTCTAAGTGAGAAAATCCCTGTTAGTTTGAATCATTTGCACAGTCACCATATACATAACACAAATATGAATTCCAATTATGACTCTTGCATTGTGTGCTTTCCTGTCTCATTTCCATGGCCAAATTAGATGGTTGCGAGCCAACTAATCAATTTACTCCGTTGTACTTAATACAACCAACACCGTTGTCCCTTCGTACAGCCAACTCCACCGGTCCTAAGCCCGGCCAACTTGTACTCATGTAGTGTAATACTCATATAAACATAATATGCACGTTATTACACTATTCATCACATTCTCATTCCACATATATGTATTCCAGTTTAAAATGTTTTAAAGTAAAACACACCTGATTGCTTATTAACACGCTTCCAATCCTTTCTCAAAAACAGTTCAGCTTTCACCCCAAATCCACAGAATCTGAAACAATTAGATACAAGTATCTCTTTACCAAATAGAACACATAAGACTTACTAAAGCTAGGAACTCTAGATAACTCTAATCCTCAAATGTTACCCCCAAACCCGAACTTAAGTCGAGTCCACCGTATATTCAGTCCTCGTTCATTCCCCATCCAAGAGTCAACAAAACACAGGTTACCGGATACTCAAAAGTATATAAACTCTCAAAAGTGACCAAATCAGCTAAAGTATCCGGATACCACAAGTTATCCGGACAACACAACTTTCCGGGCAGCACAAACATTCCGGACAACACAACTGTCCGGATAACACAAACAATCCGGACAACATCCAGACACCAAAGTAATCCGGATACCATTCGGTATCTAATTCCATCCGGAATCTATAGAAAAGAGAGACTTACCCGGACACTTCATCTACCGGACACCTACAAGGAAGAACTACCGGACACCACCAAAAGAACTACCGGACACATTCATACTGTGTCCGGAAACCTCTGTCGGTTTACCCTAATTTAACCCAGAAATCGGCTGAATCAACCCCAGGCATGAAATCTATGATTCTACTCCGATAGGAACTGTTTACTAGCAATTACAGACATAAAACACAAAAAAAACATACCTCAATTCACTTCTAAGTACACCAAATTGAAGCCTTAGCTCCAAAACCTTTCTTTCTTCTTCTTCTCTTCTCAAAACACACACACACACACTAATCTGGATGGTTTTTACTTTATGAAAATATCTGAATACCTTAAGAGATAATATCCAACCATATTTACCATTTTAGTCCTTGAACTAATCAAAATGACCATAACACCCTTAATCTTATAAACTAACCCAAACGTACCCTAAACATCAAAATTTAAAGTTAACTAAATTTAACGGAAAGGGCATTTAACTAACGAACTTACCCGGAGTATTACATCATCTCCCCCCTTAAAAGAATTCCGTCCCGGAATTCGGTTAAGCAAAGAGGTATAGGTACCTAGTTCTCATCTCTGATTCTGATTCCCAAGTAGCATCCTGCCCTTTATGATGTCGCCACTGTACTTTTACCTGTCTGATTTCCTTATTCCGCAAAACTTTGATTTTATGGTCAACAATGGCTTCAGGTTCTTCCACATAATTCAGCTTTTCATCAACTTGTATATCTAGTAGAGAAACTTCTGGATCTGGTGTAACCAAACACTTTCGTAGATTCGAAACAAGAAAAGCATTATGGACTCCGCTTAACTCTGGCGGAAGTTCTAACCGGTAAGCTACTTCACCGATTCTTTCCGTTATTGCAAATGGTCCGATGTACCTTGGACTAAGTTTACCTTGCTTGCCAAATCGAATGACTCCTTTCCAAGGCGAGACTTTTAACATCACGAAATCTCCAACTTGGAATTATAACGGTTTTCGGCGTCGGTCAGCGTAGCTTTTCTGTCTGTCTTGAGCCACTTTCAATCGTTCCCGAATCTGAGTTATCTTATCCGCGGTTAACTGAACTATATCTGGCCCTGCTAATTGCTTTTCTCCCACTTCATTCCAACACAGAGGCGTTCGGCATTTTCTACCATACAGAACTTCAAACGGTGCCGCTTGTATGCTGGAATGATAACTGTTATTGTAGGCAAATTCAATCAACGACAAATGCTTATCCCATGATCCCCCAAAATCAACAATGCAGGCCCGTAGCATGTCTTCCAAAGTCTGAATCGTTCGTTCACTTTGACCGTCAGTTTGAGGATGATACGCTGTACTTAACTTTATCTGTGTCCCCATTTCTCTTTGAAAACTTCTCCAGAACCTTGAAGTAAAACGACTATCACGATCAGAAATAATCGAGATTGGAACTCCATGTTGAGTTACTATTTCGTCAATATACAATTTGGCTAGTCTTTCTAACGGATAGGTTTCTTTTATCGGCAAAAAGTGAGCAGACTTTGTCAACCGATCAACGATCACCCAAATGGCATCAAACCCTTTCGGAGTCCTTGGTAGCTTCATGATGAAATCTGTAGTAATATGATCCCATTTCCACATAGGTATTTCTAAACGCTGCAACTGACCAAAAGACTTTTGATGTTCAATCTTCACTTTCTTACAAGTAGAACAACCTTCCACATACTGAGCAACACTTCTTTTTATTCCCGGCCACCAGTAAAATTGTCGTAAATCTTTATACATCTTATTCGTACCTGGATCAATAGAAAAACGAGATTGATGAGCATCTTGTAGTACCCGATCACGTAACCCACCCAAACGAGGCACCCAAATCCTGCTATCCAAACACAGTAACCCACGATCATCCTTTACAAGCAATGCTGATATCCCCACTAACCGTTCTGGTTTCAATTGTTCCTCTTGGAAAGCTTCTACTTGACACTTCTTCAATTCGTCAAAGATGTTAGGTAGAAGTTCAGCTCGTAGTGCAATTGCCTTTATTGTTCCGCTTCTCTCTTGGCGACTCAGTGCATCAGCTACCACATTTGGTTTCCCCGGATGATAAAGAATTTCGCAGTCGTAATCATTCAACAATTCTAACCACCTTATTTGCCTCATATTCAATTCTCGTTGATCGAAGAGATGTTGGAGACTCTTATGATCGGTATAAATTTGACATTTAGAGCCGTAAAGATAATGTCTCCAAATCTTTAGCGCGAAAACAACTGCTGCAAGCTCCATGCGTGTGTAGGATACTGTCGTTCATGATCCTTCAGTTGTCTAGAAGCATAAGCAATAACTTTCCCACGCTGCATTAGTACACATCCCAATCCCAGTTTGGAAGCATCACTATAAACAACAAAATCATCGGAACCTTCAGGTAGTGACAATATCGGCGCGCTGCAGAGTTTCTCTTTCAATATTGGGAATGATCCATCCTGCTCTGCTTTCCATTCAAACTTTATATTCTTTCGAGTCAACTTGGTCAAAGGCATAGCGATACGGGAGAAATCTTATATAAACTTTCGATAGTAACCGGCTAAACCCAGAAAACTTCGTACCTCGGTTGGCGTTCTCGGCGGTTCCCACTTTTCAATTACTTCTACTTACATTGGATCAACTTGAATGCCTTTCTCGGAAACTACATGCCCTAGAAACTGAACTTCCCGTAGCCAGAATTCACATTTAGAAAATTTAGCATACAACTGTTCCTTCTTCAACAACTCCAAAATCAAACGAAGATGTCGTGCGTGCTCTTCTTCTGATCGAGAGTAGATAAGGATGTCATCGATAAACACAATAACGAATTTATCGAGATATGACTTACATACTCGATTCATTAAATCCATAAAAGCAGCTGGGGCATTCGTCAGTCCAAAAGGCATCACTAAGAATTCATAGTGACTATACCTTGTGCGGAAAGCAGTTTTCAGAACGTCTTCTTCTTTAACCTTCAGTTGGTGATAACCAGATCTCAGGTCAATCTTGGAGAAATAACAAGCTCCAACTAGTTGATGAAAGAGGTCATCAATTCTGGGAAGCGGATACTTGTTCTTGATCGTGCGCTTATTCAGTTCCCGATAATCAATACACATCCTCATCGACCCGTCTTTCTTTTTCACAAACAACATTGGTGCTCCCCACGGCGAAGAACTAGGTCTGATGAAGCCCTTATCTGAAAGATCTTGCAATTGTGTCATCATTTCTTTCATCTCTAGAGGTGCCAGACGATACGGTGTACGGGCAACAAGAGTGGCTCCAGGAATCAGATCTATACCAAACTCTACTTGTCTAACGGGCGGAAGACTAGTCAAATCTTTTAGGAAAACTTCCAGAAATTCACAAACGACAGGAATATCTTCCAACTTATTCTTTTCTAATTTAGTATCTATCACATACGCTAAATAACTCGGGCAGCCTTTACTAACACACTTACGAGCTTTTAACATAGATATAAGGCACGACAGACGATTCCTACGATCACCATAAATCACTACCGATCCCCTATCGGGTAATACAACATTAATTAACTTCTTATTACAAACAATATTAGCCTGGTGCTCCGCTAGCCAATCCATTCCCACTACCACATCAAACTCAATTAAAGCCATACGAAATAATTGGATAGGTACTCCACACCCATCTATGTCTATAACACAACTATCAAATACCTCTCTAACTGATACTTGACTATCATTTGCTGTATCTACCATTAACGCATGATTTAACACTTTAGGCTTTAAATGCATATAAGCAGTAAAAGAAGGCGACACAAATGATCGGTTTGCACCGGAGTCAAATAACACTTTAGCACGTGTAGAGTTTATAAAAAATGTACCTGTAACCACATCAGGAGTTTCCTCCGCTTCTTGCGCGGTCATCTAAAAGGCACGACCCCTTGCTCTTGGTACTACTGGCCTAACACCTGTTGGTCTCACTGATGTACCACCCTGTTGTAATCTTCCCCGTGGACAATCTGACTGAATGTGATTGGGAGAATTGCAAGAGAAACAAAATCGAGTTACTTGGCAGTCTTTAGCAATATGACCGGTCTTTCCACACTTGTAACAGACTCGAGGATTAACTTGACAATTTCCTTGATGAAAACGGTTGCATTTTGGGCAAGGTCTTTCAGCTGGTCTGAAAGGTGTACGACTATCAAACCTCTGAAACCTGGACTTCTTTGGATCATACTGTGGCCCTTCCCATTTTCTCTTTCCAGTACTCTTATCACTAGCATCTCTCCCATTATCCCGTTCTACGTTTTCCGCGGCATCTACTGCGGCTGAGAAGGTATCGGGTCCTTTTGCAATCACTAGCCTTCTAATTTCTGAATTTAACCCGAAGATAAACCTTTCCATCTTAAGCGCCTCTGTGGCCACATAGTACTCTGCAAAACGAGACTTCTCCAGGGAACGAGCAGTATAATCCCTAACCGAAAAACTTCCCTGTTGCAGATTCATACTCTTCCTCCAATTGTCTAACTGCTGCTTGAGGACAAAACTGTCTCTTGAAAGCCGTAGTTAAATCGTCCCAAGAGAAAGTAGAATACACATCAGATCCTATGGAGGTAATAAGAGCCTCCCACCAGTACAGAGCATCTGCTTTCAACATCGCGGTTCCATATAGCACTCTATCTTCTTCTGCACACTTGCTGGTCTTGAAAACAGCTTCTATCTCTTTTAGCCACCTCATGGCCTTTATTGGGTCCCTCTCTCCTGAGTAAGTCGGGGGTTTGCAACTTAGAAACATCTTATAGTCACACCTCCTTGGCACCGGTATGGCAGTAGGTGTAATGGGCATCTCGTGTTCCAGATCAGGATCTGGTATTTCAGTTTCATTATGGCGCGTTCGGTCGAACATAGCTTGTATATTGGCTTGAAGTCTTCCCATTTCAGCCATCAAATCGTTTCTTGTAACGAATTCGGTACCCCTCGGCTGAACTCTGCCTCCTGTTCTGCCCCTACCTCGTTCTCCCTCTCTTCCCCTTGTCCCGGCTGTTGGATTCGTTCGATTAGGATTTCCTTCTCCCTATCTATTTGTACGTCGAGTACCACTTGCCATTCTGTAGATTTTTACAAGGTTAATAAACATATAAGCACATACCCCATATAACAAGGTATTCCAGTCCAAACATGCACCTGTAAGTTCATGATTACACTGGCCAGGTGTAATTTGAAATTACCTTACATGATGTTCCTTATACCTTTTATACATAGCATCCCAAGGTTCTAAAATAATAGGGACAACCTACTTCACATGCAGTTTAAGTCTAGGTATGGATACGAATACCTAAATCCCTTAAACTAGGGCTCTGATACCATCTGTAACAACCCGGTTCTATAACATGCATCAAATAACATACATTGCATAACATCGTTACATAACAAGATACATCATATAACAAGTACGGTCCCTTAGTCTTTACAATAAAAAATAAGGTATTTCATTACAAACTTTTTGCTAACTAAATACATGATATCTGATAACGAGGTTATAACTACAAAACACGTTATAGTCTTCAAATTATAAGTCTTCCCAAAAGCTAGCCACCGATTACTCTATTCGCTTGCTCTTACCCGATCCACGACCTGGAATACATATTTTTAAAACAAAACGAGGGTTAGACCTAATGGTCCAAGTGAGAAAATCCCTGTTAGTTTGAAATCATTTGCACAGTCACCATATACATAACACAAATATGAATACCAATTATGACTCATGCATTGCGTGCTTTCCTGTCTCATTTCCATGGCCAAATTAGATGGTTGCGAGCCAACTAATCAATTTACTCCGCTGTACTTAATACAGCCAACACCGCTGTCCCTTCTTACAGCCAACTCCACCAGTCCTAAGCCCGGCCAACTTGTACTCATGTAGTGTAATACTCATATAAACATAATATGCACGTTATTACACTATTCATCACATTCTCATTCCACATATATGTATTCCAGTTTAAAATGTTTTAAAGTAAAACACACCTGATTGCTTATTAAAACGCTTCCAATCCTTTCTCAAAAATAGTTCAGCTTTCACCCCAAATCCACAGAATCTGAAACAATTAGATACAAGTATCTCTTTACCAAATAGAACACATAAAACTTACTAAAGCTAGGAACTCTAGATAACTCTAATCCTCAAATGTTACCCCCAAACCCGAACTTAAGTCGAGTCCACCGTATATTCAGTCCCCATTCATTCCCCATCCAAGAGTCAACAAAACACAGGTTACTGGATACTCAAAAGTATCTAAACTCTCAAAAGTGACCAAATCAGCTAAAGTATTCGGATACCATAAGTTATCCGGACAACACAACTTTCCGGGCAACACAAACATTCCGGACAACACAACTGTTCGGATAACACAAACAATCCGGACAACATTCGGACACCAAAGTAATTCGGATACCATCCGGTATCTAATTCCATCCGGAAACTATAGAAAAGAGAGACTTACCAGACACTTCATCTACCGGACACCTGCAAGGAAGAACTACTGAACACCACCAAAAGAACTACCGGGCACATTCATACTGTGTCCGGAAACCTCTGTCGGTTTACCCTAATTTAACCCAGAAATCGGCTGAATCAACCCCATGTATGAAATCTATGATTCTACTCCGATAGGAACTGTTTACTAGCATTTACAGACATAAAACACAAAGAAAATGTTAGCTCCAATCTTTCAGTTTATGAAAGTAGTTAAAAATAGGCTAAGTATAGAAGTGTTCGACAGAGGCTCTGCCGAGTAGCCGAGAAGACAGAAGTCTTTGACAGAGGCTCTGCCGGGTTAAACAAAAAGACTGAAGTAAAGAAGCAACAGAAGACACTTCTAAGCGGACAAGACCACAGAGCTTCTGTCATACTTGACAGAGCTTCTGTGGTAAAAAGAAGATCTACGCAAAAGATCTTAACAAGGACGAACATGCTTCTTACAATATCTACCATTCGAAGGTTCTAAAGATCAATCGTACAAAGGCGTGACCTGACAACTCCACGTGTCAAACTCTGATAGGTTTCCGCCTAAAGCTGAATACGGAGCATTTAATGAACGTTGTATCTGCAACAGTTCCAGAATAGTGTTTTGTACCTTCCAGCTACTATGCCTCAACAGTGTCTTTGTACTTTCAGTCCTTATTGTCCCCTTTAGAAGTAGTATAAATAGAAGGCTCATGTGAGCTCTTCTATTAAACTTAATACCACGAAAATACACATATATCGTTAAGCTTTGCACTTCTCACACACACCATTAACTGTAGATTTCTTGTTAATCCTTTGAAGTTCTTGGTGTTCTTAATATTTATCAAATACAGTAATCTTGGAGATATTCATCTGTTCTTACATACTGTTTATTTGATATTGTGTGTTCTTCTACCTTACATTATCTTTCAGTTCTTAAATACGCTTCCGCACCATATCCAAATCTGAACTAACTGAAAGTTAAGATCATTGTTTAAGCAAAACAGGAACCAACAGAAAACATACCTCAAATCACTTCTAAGTACACCAAATTGAAGCCTTAGCTCCAAAACCTTTCTTTCTTCTTCTTCTTCTCTTCTCAAAACACACACACACACACACTAATCTGGATGGTTTTTACTTTATGAAAATATCTGAATACCTTAAGAGATAATATCCAACCATATTTACCATTTTAGTCCTTGAACTAATCAAAATGACCATAACACCCTTAATCTTATAAACTAACCCAAACTTACCCTAAACATCAAAATTTAAAGTTAACTAAATTTAACGGAAAAGGGCATTTAACTAACGAACTTACCCGGGGTATTACATTATTGATGTTTATTTCATTGTGTATGAGGATATAGAAATTGTACTTCATGCTCTTGTTTGTATTGGTCGTGTTGGACCGCTAGCGAGTAGGCATTAGGGGACGAGAAGGTCCTTGAGGTGTAACTCGTCTAGCTCGGATAAGCAATGGGGTCCCATAAGTCCTTGAGGTCTAACTTGACGGAGTAGGCACTAGAGGCATATTAAAGAGATGGTTTGAGGTTGTGATGTCTACATGGCATGGGAACTAGGACCGGGACTTGAGGTATTATCCATAACATCACGGTGACTCCACTCACATGTTCTTGTCACCTAGATGGTAACGGGTCTCCCCTGTTTTAGAGAATTGTCTCTTTCATTTTATGACATGTGTGGATCACTATAACTTGTGGAAATTTGGTAATGTGGGAAATTAAGTGGAGCCGGTATCTTAACTTTTGGCGTTGTTATAATTCTTTGATATTATTTCCTTAACTCGAATACTATTAAACTCTTAGTTTTAACACTTGTTAGTTCCAGATCCGTGCAACAATTATGAAATCGAATAGATAAACAATATGCGTAATGATTTCAACTGGTCATCCCTGTATTATGCTTTCAATACGAGAGAATTACAATACAATTCAGAAAAGCAAATGAGACAACTAGCCTATTTTCCAAGGCTAAGCTATCTATTTATATGGCGGGCCCGTGGTTAACAAGCCCACGGCCCGTTCACTAATAGAGCTCAAAATAAAGAATTACAATTTAAACCCTGAACTTTAAATCAACATAAAACGACCCTAACAATCTCCCCCTTTGATTTGAAGTTCGAGTTCGTGCTCTAGCTCTCGCCAGTTGTAGACATATCCTTTGCGAAGCGCGAAGTGAATCTCGAACCATCTGATAGCACGGCGGTAGTCGATGCAATCTTCAACCAATTCCAAGGCATTCCGAGCAATTATTTCATTCGGATTAGGAACATACGAAACCCTTGGATTTTCAGACTCGTGCTGAATGATTTTTCGAAGAGCATCTCGAACTTTGTAGAGCGTGCCGTCGCAGAATCTTTCTACCTGACTGAACCGCAAAAATATTTTCTCTTTCTGTTCATTGATGAAGACGATCCCAAATTCTGGTTCTAGAAGCATAGCGTTCTCGGGATACATATTCAACTCAGGAGCTTGTAGATTCGGCTTTATCAAATTTACCTTCTTTGCCCTGTTCTCGATAGCCATTTGAAAATCCGTTAGATATGACATCATTATGGTACGGACCAGGTATCGACGAACAGCTTCGAGCACCTTTGTAACTTCAAGCGGTCGGATGGTTCTTGTACGAAGGTCTTTGAGATTGCCAGGAAGTCGAACGGTCGGAGGTGCTGGAAGTCGGCTTCAGAGAATTTCCATTCATTCCCATCTTCACGTCGGACAGTGAATACTGGGTAGACGATTTTCATGATGCGTCTTGAATGGATGTTAAGTACCTCTGTGATCTGATGCTTGGTTCTGACTTGGCTAACTGGAAGACACCGCTGCATTGCGCTGATATAACGCCGTTGGTATTCGGGGTTGAGGTTATAAATACAAGGCAAAAGGTCGGCTCGATCGGGCGAAGCTTGTGGACGAACAACTTCTTCAAAGATTCCTCCAGATGAGGGATAAGTACCATGATGTTCTCCCAACGGATTTGTTGCTGAGGAGGGGGAGGAAGATCAGAAGCTGTCGTTTGCAGAGGAGTTGTCGGAATATTGGCAGTAGTAGTTTCAGGTCTTGTTGAAGTTCCAGTGGGTTGAGCATAGTGAACGGGAGAAGTACCATAAAAATTCTGGAGCAGGAACTGATCATAGTCGATGTTGTCGTCTTCATCAGTAGGGAAAACCAAATTTACCTGGAGATTTACGGCACTGGCGGCTTTTTCATACCATGCATCTTCGGTCTCCGGGTTGGCTTCGCAGTCTGGATCGATCATATCCAGTAAAGGTATGTCTGATGAGTCAAAGTCGACCAGTTCCTGTGTTGAACCCTCAGGCTTTTCAACCGTTGGATCTTCATCATCTGATATATCCATATCTATTACCATGTCGGCTAATGGCAACTCGGCTTCAGGTGCTTCTGTTGTAGTTGCCGCAGTTGGGGGTTCCTGTTGAACCACAATTGGAGTTTCAGTAAGGATAGGGGCGGAGTTCTCGGTTGGTCTTAATCTTTTCTCCCCCTCATGGTGATCAGGATCATCCTGGTCATCGTGTTTCCGCTTCAGACCGCCCGCTTGACTCTTGCAGGTGTCTTCGAGTGAACGGACTCTCTCGGACAGCGTTGTGAGCGCTTGGTTGTAGTCCTTGAGAGTCGAGTCAATGCTATCCAGGCGAGAGGTAATTGATGATGAAGGAGCAGTTACCTGTGTTTTCAGAACGGTGATCAGGTCTGCGTCAGTTGAGGCATCAGAATCTTGGAGTAGTTGTGCTAATAGCATCGTCTTGAGAGTTTCCACCGAATAGGTAGGCTGAGTAGGGGCCGGTGGAGGTATGGGTGCGGTTTCAGTGTCAACGATATGCTCTTTACCTTTGATTATGCGTTTGACGGTGTCGATCTCGGCGGCGACATACTGCTCCATCGCCTCGAGGACAGCCTTAAGGGTGTTGTCCAGGGACCCTTGCGACACAAAGTCAAGGTGAGTAACACTGGGATCACTTAGATTACCCGTTGAGGCGTCTACCTGAGAGGCATAGCCACCTACGTTCACAGCTGGCATGTCGATAGCTGTGGTAGGATTTCCCTCCGATCCTCGCATGCCACCTAAAGGTGACGACACTACGGTGGTTCCGGTCGAGTCACGGAGATTCTCGACTAGGTGTTGCTCCTCTTGTGTCCTAGCCAAAGGATTTTCAATAGCAAATGTCTCTAGACTCGATTGTGCACGAAATGAAGTCGCGACCGGGGGCTGCTAGTCGCTTGTTTCATCACCAGCACTCTCCGAGTGAGAGGCCGGTGGAAGTTGTGCTATTTCCCCGTGTGAAGTTGAAACATCCGCCTTTTGAGAGACGGATGAGTGGATAAGGGGGTCGTGCAATTGCTCCGCTAGGTCCACGGAGGCTTCTTCAATACCCCGTCCCAACGGATGAGACGAGACAACAGATGTGGCTACCCGGGTGACACGTGGTTGGATTCGCTCAGGAGCCTCGTTATCTTTACGGCTCAATCTTTCTTGGTTCGCTTTCGACCTTAACTCCCTCCTTCTCACATGTTCTATGTCCCGGGGAAGGTCCCTCCGGCGCTGGCTGGACCATGGGATTCCCTAACTCTCGTCTATATGCTATCACAGGTAAGGGCTTCAGGCATATGCATAGAATGGATATTATCCTGCTCCCCCTCAAAACATACATGGGGATTGACTTGCTCCCCCTCGGAGTGAGAGTGTTATTTACTTGGGAGACATCGACACAAGGAAAAATTATTTAGACTTTTAAGAAAAACAGTGTGACGCTTCCTGAAACACCCTAAAACTGAGTCAATTTAAACCTTGAAATTTCCACCAGTTATGATCAAAAACTTTCAAACTTATATATCCTGAGGATCAAATGAAAGGTTTCTATATACAATTGACATTACTTAAATAACTTATTAATCTAATCACCTCATAACAATCAGATTAATCGAATTATCTAAACAACTGTCCCAAAGATTTCAAAGAATAACTATATCCTTTGTTATCTCTAAGTCTGAATCTCTCCAAAAGTTCTCTTCTCTCGTTCCCGCTACTTCCCGGAGCTTGTACCTGGTAAGAAGATTCAACTTGAAACATTAGGCTTTCGCCTAGTGAGAATACTCAAATCAAAATAAAATTTAATAATTAAAATATGAACAGATAACTCAAACCTGTTCTCACCCATCTTACCGTACGACAACTCCTTTCCAAATCGGGGAATCTACTCCACTCCCATTCCTATGACTAATTCATTTAATCGTAACAACAAAATAAGAATTAACTCTGAATCATTCCAGATTCACAACCAATATTCACACACAAGAAATTACAAGTCAAAACTTGCCTATTTCTTAATCAGGAAGTAGAGATTACAAATTACTTTATGCCTATCTCTAATCTTCCTCTCATCACAGGGAAATCTCCGATCTTCCCGAAAACAATGGAAATCTCTGATCTTCCATAAATCGAAATGGGAATTACAAATCAAAATCTGCCTATTCCACATTCCACCTCTGCATCAATGGTCCCAATGGGATTATAATATCGCGATACTCAATCGGGACTCACGATGGTTCGAGGTTCACCCAATTACTAAAATTACACCCCTTTGGTCTATGGCGAGTAATCGGTTCCCATTATACCGTACCCAAGTGCCCCCGAAGACCGGGTGCCTATTTTAGTAAAAGCACAAAGCACATAACACAATATATGTAATAATCGATACTATGATATGCGTCCGGCATTTAATGTATCATTTCTCCAAACATATTCTATATATAAAATAAAGAATATTATTATCTCCTCATCTCAATCTCTTTACTATTCCTCCTCTGTAATCGGGTACGAAATCACCATCTCAATTGTTATCTATATTTTGAGAGACGGATGAGTGGATAAGGGGGTCGTGCAATTGCTCCGCTGGGTCCACGGAGGCTTCTTCAATACCCCGTCCCAACGGATGAGACGAGACAACAGATGTGGCTACCCGGGTGACACGTGGTTGGATTCGCTCAGGAGCCTCGTTATCTTTACGGCTCAATCTTTCTTGGTTCGCTTTCGACCTTAACTCCCTCCTTCTCACATGTTCTATGTCCCGGGGAAGGTCCCTCCGGCGCTGGCTGGACCATGGGATTCCCTAACTCTCGTCTATATGCTATCACAGGTAAGGGCTTCAGGCATATGCATAGAATGGATATTATCCTGCTCCCCCTCAAAACATACATGGGGATTGACTTGCTCCCCCTCGGAGTGAGAGTGTTATTTACTTGGGAGACATCGACACAAGGAAAAATTATTTAGACTTTTAAGAAAAACAGTGTGACGCTTCCTGAAACACCCTAAAACAGAGTCAATTTAAACCTTGAAATTTCCACCAGTTATGATCAAAAACTTTCAAACTTATATAGCCTGAGGATCAAATGAAAGGTTTCTATATACAATTGACATTACTTAAATAACTTATTAATCTAATCACCTCATAACAATCAGATTAATCGAATTATCTAAACAACTGTCCCAAAGATTTCAAAGAATAACTAGATCCTTTGTTATCTCTAAGTCTGAATCTCTCCAAAAGTTCTCTTCTCTCGTTCCCGCTACTTCCCGGAGCTTGTACCTGGTAAGAAGATTCAACTTGAAACATTAGGCTTTCGCCTAGTGAGAATACTCAAATCAAAATAAAATTTAATAATTAAAATATGAACAGATAACTCAAACCTGTTCTCACCCATCTTACCGTACGACAACTCCTTTCCAAATCGGGGAATCTACTCCACTCCCATTCCTATGACTAACTCATTTAATCGTAACAACAAAATAAGAATTAACTCTGAATCATTCCAGATTCACAACCAATATTCACACATAAGAAATTACAAGTCAAAACTTGCCTATTTCTTAATCAGGAAGTAGAGATTACAAATTACTTTATGCCTATCTCTAATCTTCCTCTCATCACAGGGAAATCTCTGATCTTCCCGAAAACAATGGAAATCTCTGATCTTCCATAAATCGAAATGGGAATTACAAATCAAAATCTGCCTATTCCACATACCACCTCTGCATCAATGGTCCCAATGGGATTATAATATCGCGATACTCAATCGGGACTCACGATGGTTCGAGGTTCACCCAATTACTAAAATTACACCCCTTTGGTCTATGGCGAGTAATCGGTTCCCATTATACCGTACCCAAGTGCCCCCGAAGACCGGGTGCCTATTTTAGTAAAAGCACAAAGCACATAACACAATATATGTAATAATCGATACTATGATATGCGTCCGGCATTTAATGTATCATTTCTCCAAACATATTCTATATATAAAATAAAGAATATTATTATCTCCTCATCTCAATCTCTTTACTATTCCTCCTCTGTAACCGGGTACGAAATCACCATCTCAATTGTTATCTATATTTTTGGACTCATGGATAGGCTTTTATAATTTCTCTCAATAAAACTTCAAATCACATTCCGAGTTCATAATCATATCACAGATTTCATATAGTAGATAATCATACTCATTATAAGGAATATGAATAATTCTGGTTCATCAACTTCTTAACAATCCCCTCATAGTAATTTAACACGAGAGTTAACATATATATATCAGTTGTTAATCTGTATTTTTGAACTCATGGATGGATCTTTATAGTTTAACTCAATGAAGCTTCAAATCATATCTAGAGTTCATAATCATATAGCAAATTGCATGTAGTAGATAATTCAGCTTCGCATACAAGATAATAATAAGTACTAGATCATCAACTTCATAGGTAACTCACCCTTTAGAAATTTTAGCATGGAAATCAACATAGCACAACTTTTAATCGCTCTCTTGGCTTATCTCGGATTTTAATCAAGTCCATATAAAACATATTCATGCATACATATAAAACGTCTAATTCAATATTAATTACTGAATTTTAAAGAGAGTTGAATAAACTCACCTGATGTATTATCACTCCTTTTAGTCCTTTTTAACCCGTAAGGCTCCTTTCTTCACTACCACAGCTTACTGTATTATTCAGTTTACATATACTGATATTAATTTTCCAAAACAGAACCCTCTACAACTGAAAATCCTTAATTTCTAAAAATTACATCTCAAGTCGCAATGGACTGAAATCGCAGTCAACTATTGCGATTCCAATTCCAGATCGCAACCAACTGTTGCGATTTCACCCCAAGTCGCAACTCACCATTGCGATTCCACCTCAAGTCGCAGTCCACGGTTGCGACTACAGTACCAAGTCGCAATCAACGGTTGCGACTCCAACTCCAAGTCGCAACGGTCTATTGCGACTCCACTACCAAATCGCAACTGCCCACTGTGACAACTATGAATGTCGCAACTCAAGGTTGCGACTTCGATGGTGTTCATCCAAGTCTCAGTCCACTCTGTTCAATCTTAAACCCAGAATTTGCAGTTTTTCTCTATGATTGTTTATGCCAATTTGTAGATATGTTTAATACACTTATCTTAACATATCCTAAAACTCATATTCTTATAATCATCACAATTTACTCAAAACCCATCAAAATCTTCTAAGAACACTTTTACTACTAAAATGAAGAATTTAAATGAATTGCTTACCTTATGATTCTTCAAACCCACAACACCTTGAATGATTTCTGCTATTCCTTCTCCTTCTCTTTGCTCGATTTCTCTATCTCAATCTCTCTCTCGGTTTTCTTTTCTCAAACCGCAATACACACACCAAAACACAAAATCTCACACTCACAAATAGTCTTGTATGCCTTAATTGATGACACCTCAATCTTGATAAAACATGAGTCATAGGACTCTTACCAAGTAAACCTCTAACTTTCAAGGAATTGCACAACCAACCCTACAAATGAAAATCTATCTCAAGCAACACTTATAAACAATTACAAACTTAACCCCAAGTTAATTTGTAATTCACAACCTTATACAACGAAAATTTGGGATGTTACAATACTCCCCAACTTGAAAATGATTTCGTCCCCGAAATCAAAGTCAGGTAAACAAATGAGGATATCTAACCCTCATACTCTCTTCTGACTCTAAAGTTACATTAGTACCTCTATGTTTCCACTGTACTTTCAACATAGCTATCTCATTACCACTACGTAGCTTTCTAACCGATCTTTCAAAAAATTACCTCCAGTTCTTCCACACCGCATCATTATCACAACTCACTTTCCAGGTTTCAAAATAATATTAACATGTACTATCTGAAATTTTACGTACACTGTAAATTAAGCATACATGATACTATTAAATACTTCAACAACCACGGCAGTCCATTAGTACTTCCATGACTTACACATTTCTTCAATATAGAATGCTATTACTTCCTCACATCACTATCTCATCGTACAACCACAATACAACCACGCACCAAAGTATTGAACATCATAAATGATAACTCTTATTGAACTTGCAATGTGATTACATTCTTAAGTCCGATCTTTCTATCCTTGTTTCCCCACGTCAGTATGGAATATTATATGTTTCTTTCTTCTAACTTTCCACATACCGATAGTATTTTCTCCTTACAAAACATAATTAAACAGTTTCACCAAGATCTCTAACTTCAAATATTCAACTAAGTTATCTTGGAACGACATTACCGATCAAAGTTAGTACCATTCTTAGATCTTCAACTAATAATTTCTCATACATTTCTTTCACACATAAGGAGCAACTTATATTCCTTAACAATCTTGCCTTCGCTACACCACATTGACCTACATACTCATCATCTTTATTAAACTTCCAGTGATTCACAATACAACTTAATTGGCAACTCATACCATCAAAATTTCTTTAGATACACTCACCACTGCTCCGACATTCTATTTCGATATAAGTCATATTACCAAGTTATCTTACAAACCACATGTTCTATCAATCTTTATTAACAAATAATACTCTCCAACCGGAATTCCCAAATCTTCCATTCGGATACTTCCTCTTTCTAACATCACGTCTCATACTAGATAATACATGCATCTTGGCAATTAATGCCACTACTCGTTCATACCTTCCCCCCCTCATAACATTTACCACATACCATGTCTCTCATAGCCATTCGTACCTATTTAATTTTATGATCCTGTTTTCTCGTCCAAATACCCTAGTCTATATCACTAAATATCTCCTCCCCAACTTTAGTTGAACTATTACTCAAAATTTTCTAATTAATCTTGAACTTATTCGTTCTTACTAGCTCTTTGTGATTCCAATATGTTGCATAGACAGAGTACAATTCCTCACAGATTAACACAATCTATACACTCCCTTTGTTCATCTCTAGTATTTCATCTTTTATAAATCTTCCACATCGTAAGTAAACACTTATCTGAAAGCAACAGTCCTTCACTGTTCTAACAATCCCACCAGGTGATCCTTCAACTTTTAAGCTCTTAATTAAAACTTAACATTCATACATGATCCCAAAAGGATAACCAATGCATTCACGTTATATATACTTAAATTTTCAACACCGATTATGCAAGTTCAACCCCAAGCCTACGCCAAGCTTATCAAATCGGTTCAAAGTTCTTAAGACTTAACTGAATCCAAAACCGAGTCATCTACTCAAAGGATTTAAAGATTATTTTTCAATATCAACTCATGCAAATAAATACATCTAACTCACATTATGCAACATACACTCCGAGACGTGATAATCTTACGACCCCTTCATTACTACTTTCCCAATGAAGTCAAATCATTTGCAAGTACACGTAAATGCAACTCTTTTTCATATTCCACAATGTATATAATATGCCCAAATTCATTAGTTCTAAAGATACTAAGTAAATATCAAACAGTCTTTACACCTAAGACTAACACTTAAACTGTCACTGGTTCAAATACAATGCAGTTAAGCATATAACACATCCAATACTCTATCTCGAATCACTAAACTGTCAAACATTCAAAAGACTCATTTGAATATTAATCAGGCCTTTAAGGTCAAAACAAACGTTTGGTTAAACACGTGTCACTCACACGGTTACGTAAACCAAAAATGCCTCTTTACTCAAAATCTTTACCTTATTAATCCCTTAATTGGCCATCGACCCCAAAATAAAAGCTTATCACTCTCAAAACATTCACAATTCCCCAATTGTGTTACACACACTAAAATCCACTTTGCGCATACCCTCTGCATAACAGCATACCGGTATCGCTCACGGTTTTGTTCCTACCCGCACGGCATACGTGGGACGTATCTAGACCGTACCCAGTGACAGACAAAAGGCCTCGTACACCTTACACAACTCTCGCCTTCAAAGTCAAAACTTGACATCTCAATACTTCCTTAACCCTGAATCTAATTCTTCCTCCAGACACAACCGTAGTCGCAACAGCCGACCCTCGGCAACTGTATTACTAATCATCGAACAAGGGTACAGACCCTCGTATTAATGTTACTAAAGTTCATTTTCAATTTTCCCACTGTTCATCTCTCATTTGAATATAATTACCAAAACCTCAAACTTTCTCCCAAGATTTATCCACACCTCTCCACTCTTGGAGTTCTTTCTTAGCTTAAAGCGTAATATTCTACGACCTAGTGAGTTCATAGCCTTCATGCTTGACAATATAATAAATAACTTAATCCACACTTTTCTCATTTAAATAAACAATATTCGAAACAACGTGAGCACACACGCCTCAACCATTTTCATAACTCCCATGTTCTTCACAACGATCTCAAAAACCGTTTGTCTACAATTTTCGTAAAACTCAATCTTTCTCAACCAAAAATGTTGTTACAACAGTAATATCTTAGATGAAGATCTTTTCATACGACAAAAGTTTAAAATTTATTGACATATTGTAAACTAGTCGTTTCTCACACTCTTTTATATGACATCATCAAATCAATAATTTTGTTGGTTATAAAAAGTTTACTGATCAACACTTTCTCGACCTATTTACTATCATACAACTTTTTATGTAAAGTAAGAAGTATTTTGCAAGTTACTAAGCCCCAAAATTTCGTTAGGTAGCGTAATTGAAATTTCCCTTTTTCTTTAAATAAATTCTTGCACATACTAATTCATCTTTGAATAAAACTGTTATTTATGCATTTGATTTGCAATCAAGAAAACTCATGTAACACACATTAAAACATAGTGCCCAGAATTTACTCGCAATGAAGGCTATTTTACTCAAACAAGGTCAATCGCTTTACTTACATAACTTATCATTGACACTTTACTTCCGACCCGAAATTGCCCTCTCGGCCTTATAATAATTGCTACATCTGCATTACATGGCTCCCATACTCAACCATGTCATACTAATTCTGTATTAATCAATCATCTCATACTCTATCTCTGCACTTATCAAATCACCTATTAAAGGTTGCCTTGGCAGACTTTCATGAGTCCTACCAATTCCAGGTTGTCCTTCAAACCTCCAATCATATACTGCTCTGTCCTCTAAAGGACCTTGGTGACGAATTCACCATTACTTTACTATAACTTAAAAAGATAACCACGAGAAATGGTTATGCACTTACATACATACAAAACGTACTTTACCGATCGTTAGTCACTATAACAATTCAGAAATAGACATGCTCGTGTAACAATATATTCATAATAACAGTAGCTAATTGAAATTGTGAACATATCATACAAGAGAATCCCCATTATCATTGTCATAGCACTAATTTCACGTATTTCCGTTAACTCTAAGACTATCCCGTCTTAACACTTCTACCCATATCTCACATATCATAACCTACTACGTCTCAGTTTAAGTCTAAGTATCTCATCAGCATACTTAGTTCGCTTAAACTAGTGCTCTGATACCATACTGAAACACCCTAAAACAGAGTCAATTTAAACCTTGAAATTTCCACCAGTTATGATCAAAAACTTTCAAACTTATATAGCCTGAGGATCAAATGAAAGGTTTCTATATACAATTGACATTACTTAAATAACTTATTAATCTAATCACCTCATAACAATCAGATTAATCGAATTATCTAAACAACTGTCCCAAAGATTTCAAAGAATAACTAGATCCTTTGTTATCTCTAAGTCTGAATCTCTCCAAAAGTTCTCTTCTCTCGTTCCCGCTACTTCCCGGAGCTTGTACCTGGTAAGAAGATTCAACTTGAAACATTAGGCTTTCGCCTAGTGAGAATACTCAAATCAAAATAAAATTTAATAATTAAAATATGAACAGATAACTCAAACCTGTTCTCACCCATCTTACCGTACGACAACTCCTTTCCAAATCGGGGAATCTACTCAACTCCCATTCCTATGACTAACTCATTTAATCGTAACAACAAAATAAGAATTAACTCTGAATCATTCCAGATTCACAACCAATATTCACACACAAGAAATTACAAGTCAAAACTTGCCTATTTCTTAATCAGGAAGTAGAGATTACAAATTACTTTATGCCTATCTCTAATCTTCCTCTCATCACAGGGAAATCTCCGATCTTCCCAAAAACAATGGAAATCTCTGATCTTCCATAAATCGAAATGGGAATTACAAATCAAAATATGCCTATTCCACATTCCACCTCTGCATCAATGGTCCCAATGGGATTATAATATCGCGATACTCAATCGGGACTCACGATGGTTCGAGGTTCACCCAATTACTAAAATTACACCCCTTTGGTCTATGGCGAGTAATCGGTTCCCATTATACCGTACCCAAGTGCCCCCGAAGACCGGGTGCCTATTTTAGTAAAAGCACAAAGCACATAACACAATATATGTAATAATCGATACTATGATATGCGTCCGGCATTTAATGTATCATTTCTCCAAACATATTCTATATATAAAATAAAGAATATTATTATCTCCTCATCTCAATCTCTTTACTATTCCTCCTCTGTAACCGGGTACGAAATCACCATCTCAATTGTTATCTATATTTTTGGACTCATGGATAGGCTTTTATAATTTCTCTCAATAAAACTTCAAATCACATTCCGAGTTCATAATCATATCACAGATTTCATATAGTAGATAATCATACTCATTATAAGGAATATGAATAATTCTGGTTCATCAACTTCTTAACAATCCCCTCATAGTAATTTAACACGAGAGTTAACATATATATCAGTTGTTAATCTGTATTTTTGAACTCATGGATGGATCTTTATAGTTTAACTCAATGAAGCTTCAAATCATATCTAGAGTTCATAATCATATAGCAAATTGCATGTAGTAGATAATTCAGCTTCGCATACAAGATAATAATAAGTACTAGATCATCAACTTCATAGGTAACTCACCCTTTAGAAATTTTAGCATGGAAATCAACATAGCACAACTTTTAATCGCTCTCTTGGCTTATCTCGGATTTTAATCAAGTCCATATAAAACATATTCATGCATACATATAAAACGTCTAATTCAATATTAATTACTGAATTTTAAAGAGAGTTGAATAAACTCACCTGATGTATTATCACTCCTTTTAGTCCTTTTTAACCCGTAAGGCTCCTTTCTTCACTACCACAGCTTACTGTATTATTCAGTTTACATATACTGATATTAATTTTCCAAAACAGAACCCTCTACAACTGAAAATCCTTAATTTCTAAAAATTACATCTCAAGTCGCAATGGACTGAAATCGCAGTCAACTATTGCGATTCCAATTCCAGATCGCAACCAACTGTTGCGATTTCACCCCAAGTCGCAACTCACCATTGCGATTCCACCTCAAGTCGCAGTCCACGGTTGCGACTACAGTACAAAGTCGCAATCAACGGTTGCGACTCCAACTCCAAGTCGCAACGGTCTATTGCGACTCCACTACCAAATCGCAACTTCCCACTGTGACAACTATGAATGTCGCAACTCAAGGTTGCGACTTCGATGGTGTTCATCCAAGTCTCAGTCCACTCTGTTCAATCTTAAACCCAGAATTTGCAGTTTTTCTCTATGATTGTTTATGCCAATTTGCAGATATGTTTAATACACTTATCTTAACATATCCTAAAACTCATATTCTTATAATCATCACAATTTACTCAAAACCCATCAAAATCTTCTAAGAACACTTTTACTACTAAAATGAAGAATTTAAATGAATTGCTTACCTTATGATTCTTCAAACCCACAACACCTTGAATGATTTCTGCTATTCCTTCTCCTTCTCTTTGCTCGATTTCTCTATCTCAATCTCTCTCTCGGTTTTATTTTCTCAAACCGCAATACACACACCAAAACACAAAATCTCACACTCACAAATAGTCTTGTATGCTTTAATTGATGACACCTCAACCTTGATAAAACATGAGTCATAGGACTCTTACCAAGTAAACCTCTAACTTTCAAGGAATTGCACAACCAACCCTACAAATGAAAATCTATCTCAAGCAACACTTATAAACAATTACAAACTTAACCCCAAGTTAATTTGTAATTCACAACCTTATACAACGAAAATTTGGGATGTTACACTTCCCCTCGGATTTTGTTGAGGTTGTTGATCCGCCATTGAATATCTGTAAAAGACCCAAAGTTAGTAAACAAGACGGATAAACAAGTTCTGGCGCGTACCTTTGCTGTAAATGGATCAATCTGAGACAGATTGAGGACTGGCAGTAGGAAAACAGGTACTGGATAGACGGAACAGGGGTGTCCGAACACCACACTGGAAGTGCAAAGCTTACCGGACAAACCCAACTATCCGGACAACGAAGTATTCCGGATGAATTGAATTATTCCGGATAGGGACCCGGTCCGAAAACTCATCCGGACAGATTTTTCCGGATACCTGTCCGGAAACTCTGGATTTTAAAAAAAACTTTTCATGTCCTTGTTGATTTTGCAGAAATATGACTATGTGGATTTAAGAAACGAACCATCTCTCGCTCCCCCTCAAATTGAGCGTGGGGATTACCTTGCTCCCCCTCGAATATTGCAAACTTGTGCAATAGAGAGTCCGACACATAGAAAAAACTTTTGAACGTTTAAAGAAAAACACTGTGTTGCTCCCCCTCAAGTGATGAACATCCAGTTGGATGCTTCCCTTCAGAATGTGCGCGTAGTGTGAAATGCACACGGGAGTATCCACACACACAAAAAAACTTTTCAGCATTTAAAAAATTGTGTGTGACGCTCCCCGTCAATAGTAGAGTATACTTACCTGATGGCTGATCATGCTCCCCCTAAACACATGAGCAGTCGTGAAATTACAGGTATAGACAAATCTCACGTCTTCTTAATGTGTTTCCTTGTAGATCGTGAGCAGCTCCCTCCTTCCGGTCATGTGTGTGGAGCATCCAGAGTCTAAGAACCACACATGACCGTCCTGCAAAACAAGTTTAGCGGACCTTGGGTACCCAGATTTGCCTGGGTCCGGGAGGGTTAGGTTTGGCACCTAGAGGATGAACTTGCTTTGACTCAGACTTCCCCTTAGGTGCAGATTGTACACCGTTTGGAGTAACTGGTTTTGGCACATGTTGCCTCTTAGGTGTAGAATTTACACCCTTTGGAGGAACAGGTTTTGTAGCAGGTTGCCTCTTGGGTGCCGGTCTAACCTCAGTAGAAGAAGCCCATTTTGGAATGGATTTGGTCTCCCGCTGTGGTTTAACCTCTGATTGGAAACCCCGTTGTATATAGTATTTTCTTTTGTTATTACGGGGTTTGCGTTTGGGTGTCGAATTATACATGTGATATGACCTAAACCAATCATCGTTATGGATATCATCAAAGTCATTCCAACCACAACTAAAACAACACAAACGATTGTGCGATAATTGAATCAATTGCTGAATGGAGTAAATTTTCATCGGAAAATTAATATCTCTTTTAACAAAATTATTCCTATGATTCCAAGCACAATCGTTTTTGTTCATTCTCAGGTAAAAGACAGTATTGAACGACTTTGATGCAGCACCCTCGACAGATTCCTTGGCTGGCCACTTTGGTTTTGCTTGTTTGGCGCGACCGGTTTTATCCGAAACAACAGGGACAGTACGGTCAGTGACTTTTGAGGAAACAGGAATCTTAGCAGGTGATGGACCGGTCTTTTGCCTCGGCTGTGACTGTTTTTGAAAATTTGGCTTCGTTTTAGAAAGCTTAATCACAGCTGTGGCCTTGGTTTTAGAACAGTTACCCTTTAGAAAATTGACCGGTCGATTGACTACTGGTGACAAAAAATCAGTGTGACACGGGAGAGGTTTGTCGAAAGGAAACGACTCAAACTCTCGATCAGAATTGCCTTCAGAGTTCATGTATTTTGAAAAATCAATCTCCGGAATTTCAGGACTTGGATCAGGTGAGGAAGGCGAGGAACACGCTGTGCTTGTGTGCTTTGGGGAACTTGGTGCGGAAGCTAAGAAAAAATCAGAGTTTAAATTCCTTTTAACACACTCGTCTTGAGAATCTTTATTGTCATGTGAAGTAGAAATTTTGCCGATGAAAGCTTTGCACGACGATGTATCTGATGAATTTGAAGAAAGTTCGGGAGAAACCTGCTTTTCAGATTTAAGTTGGTCAATCTGTTCTTGGAGCTGACCATTTTTCGCATACTCCTGCATCGCATCTGTTGCCAAAGCAGCTAGTTTTGATGTGAGTATGGTGATTTCTTCCCGAAGGATTTCCTGTCCTTCATCAGACACAGTTTCGGTTTTGACCGATTTAAGATTCTAAAGTTCTTGGATAAGAGCTTGCTTTTCCGTTTGACAAATCGACCTTTCTTTCTCAAGTGACTCCTCCAACTCGACAATCTTTGCTTCCAAGATGAGAGGAGGAACATACAGTTTAAACTCATCCGTCTCAGTCTTGGTTGCTGGTGCTTGGACCTCATCCTTTTTGGAGGAATCCTTGGGCTTAGCAACCTTGAAGGGGTCGAAGTAGTCATTTGAGAGATACTTTTTGTTCTTTTTATACGAATAATTCAAAGGTTCATAACAAAACGGAAGTTGTATTCCTCGTTTGTGTGCGCGCTTATATTCCTCGGTTTCCTCTTCCTTTTCAGGTTCAAGAGGACCAGTCCACTGGATTGCATATTCCGGATATTTTTTTTATCTAATCCAAAACAAGCAAAGTCATATAACGTAGGTATTTGGTACCTTCCCTTTTGCATATAATGTAGGTTATCATATCCGATTCCCCACTCTTTGTTAAAGTATGTGAACTCTTTGGGTTTATTCAGAAAGATAGTTTGATCAGTTTGACCCCTCTTGTGAAGTTTGGTTTCAAGATCGAGAATTTTAGCAACAAACTCCTTGTGCTGAATTTGAAGAGAAGAACATTGATAAATGATTTCTTCTTTCTCATTCATGCACTGATCAAACTTAGACTGAAGATCAGATAATTTGGCCCTTAAGTCTTTAGGTGCTATTGAAAGGTTTTTGCATTTTTCTTTTAACATAGCATTTTCAGTCTTAAGTTTTTCAGTTAATCGCGTTTGAACATCTAGCTTTTCGGTTAGTGAACTAATCTCAAGCTTTTATTCTTTAGTAGTGACCTTAAAGGAATTTGCCTGTTCAAGAAGGGATTGCATGTCATTCATGAAATCTTGTTGGCTAGATTCACATACCTGACTTGTCGTTGCCTTTTCTTCATCGGCTGGAGACATCTTCAGTTGCACTGGAGTGATCGTCAGACGATGGTTCGATTCAAAGTGAAACAGTATCAAGGATACTTAAATGTCCCCCTCCTGCGACTTAGCACGAGGGTCCGGATATGTGATCCGGGTGGTTTCCGGATAGAGAATCCGGAAAAACAGGAATCCGGATGTTAGAGTCCGGATAATGAGGGTGTCCGGACAAACTACAGTATCCGTATTACAAAGAGTATCCGGAAGACAATATTTACCGAATGATAAAAGTAAACACAATACTTACCGGATGTTTGGAGTTTTCGGATGAAAATGCTTTCCGGATGATAGGCTTTCCGGATGAACTGGTCCGGAAAGAATCGGATTGACAGGAAACTTCGAGTTGTCCGGATAAAATATTTTTACCGGAAACTTTGGGTTTCCGAAACAATTTACCCGGAAAGATTGGAATTAGAGAACTTACCCGGAAAGCTGAAGTACCCGGAGAGTTTGAATGCGATTGTCCGGAAAGGTCTGCAGTTATCCGGAAACGGCGGCTGGAGTGATAAACTCGATTGGGAATCGATTAGGGTTGCTTAAAATCGTTCCTGAAAGGTTAGGAACTCGACCAAACACAAAAATAACACTACCCAAATCGATTTTGAAGCAAAAACAACAAGTTTTGATGATTAAAAATATGATTTTTCTCAAGAACACACTCAAAACTTTTGATCTTAATTTGCTTAAAAACACACTCAAACGATTGAATTAGAGCACGAAAATTTGCAGAATCACTAAGAGTAATGATGCTAACAATACCCAATAAGCGAAATCGATCAATTTTACCAGAATCAAAATTTTGAGATTCAAGTAAGAACACAGCCGTATTTTTCAAGAAACTTACCAGAAATCGAATTTTGCACTTTGAATCGATGTAGTCCGTCTGCTCTGATACCAATTGTTAGTTCCAGATCCGTGCAACAATTATGAAATCGAATAGATAAACAATATGCGTAATGATTTCAACTGGTCATCCCTGTATTATGCCTTCAATATGAGAGAATTACAATACAATTCAGAAAAGCAAATGAGACAACTAGCCTATTTTCTAAGGCTAAGCTATCTGTTTATATGGCGGGCCCGTGGTTAACAAGCCCACGGCCCGTTCACTAATATAGCTCAAAATAAAGAATTACAATTTAAACCCTGAACTTTAAATCAACATAAAACGACCCTAACAACACTTGATTGTATGTTATGGATTACAGGTTCCACCTAGCGGCATCTAGATTGTCGTGTTTACGTACATGCTTAGGAGCTTGGGAAGGACGGGCCTTTTTGGGAATCGAGATAAGAGACTTTTTGGAGATATAGTGACACCCAGATTAATCTAGTTGATTATAAGTCTAGATTAATAGGTTGTTGTATGCTATGTCTTAATACTCCTTTAATTGTACATTGTCCAAACTACCCCATTACATTAAGGGTTTAGTTGGTTTATATTTTGAGGTTTAAATTTGACCCATTTTCCGGAATTTTTCCCTATATTTAACGTTTAAATTTTAGGGTGTTACAAGTTGGTATCAGAGCTCTAGTTTAAGTGAACTAGTGCTAGTGTGATGCCTAGACTTAAGCTGAGACCATTAGGTGATGGAATGTGAGGAAATTGGGTAGAAACATTAAGATGGGACGTTAGGAGTCAACGGAAATTACGTTATTGTGAATTATGAAAGTGGTAACGAGAACTCTTATGTGTAATGTGTTCATAATTTCAATTAGCTACTGCTATTATGAATATATTGTGACGTGAGCATACTTGATTGCTGTGATTATGATGACCAATGGTTGTTCTAGTACGTTTCCTTATGTTATCTTGTAGACTATGTTCTTATCTTTATTCTCGAATATGACAGACATACAGAAATGGTAAATACTCAGGGCAGGACTCAAGAGGATAATGCCGTGACCGAATCCACGGCCGATCAACCGAACATCGATGCGTCTTCTTTGCCACCTCCACTCCCACCCCTGTTGGGCGGAAGAGTGGAACAGATCCCAAGGAGAAATATTGCCTCTACCAACCCGGTTATGATGGAAGCGACCCCTCATACTTAAATGATGGACATGTTGCAGGCTATGAACGATTCTATGGCTAAGTAACAAGAGTTGTTCATGAAACTTTTGGAAGATAGGGATGCACAACCGCGTCGTCATGAGACAATTGAAGAAAATGTGGGTGGAGGATCCGGGGGAACCGGTGATGAAAACCGGACTGATAGGATAGTTACCTTGGAGGCGAGGCTGACGGGAAGGGTATGCTCCTACAAGACTTTCCTATGCTGTAAACCGCTGGAGTTTGCCGGTTCTGACAATCCGGTTGCTTGCATGAACTGGATCCGTGAGATTGAACAGGCCTTCCAGGCTTGTGACTGTGAAGAAAATCAGAAAGTGACTTTTGGTTCACAAATGCTTCGAGGTTCGGCTTTAACATGCTGGAATGTCTACACTTCCACCCTTGAAGCTTCTGTGTTGGCCAAAATGTCGTGGCCGACATTCAAGAAGAAAATTTTGGAAGAGTATTGTAACGAGCAGGAGATGGATTTGATCAAAGAGGAATTCCGGTCATTAAAGAAGAGAAATATGTCGGTGAAGGAGTACACCCGTCTGTTTATGGAAAAACTGAACCTGGTGGGGCATGTGGCCCCGAATGAGAAGGAGAAGATGAAAGCGTATTTAAAAGGATTACCGGCGGGCATGATGGCGATGGTCTGCAATTCGAAGGCCACTAATCTTCGAGAGACTATTGAAGAGGCCAAAGTTATGGAAAGGGTCTATGCTAGAGACCTAGAGGAGAAAGCTAAAGTTGGGGAGAAGAGGAAGTGGGAGAACCCACATAATTCGTTCAAGAAGTCGAGGTTCCAACCAAGTGGTAGGGGAGGGGACAACCGTCGTGAGGCGAGGTGGTGTCCTAAATGTAAAAGTAAGCACTTCGGTTCTTGCAATTCGGGTCAAACTTCGTGCTACAAGTGTGGGAAGCCAGAACACGTCAGTCCGGACTGTCCCATAAGGGGGACGGTGTGCTACGAATGCAAGGAGATGGGGAACATGAGAAGAGAATGCCCCAAGCTAAAAGGAGACGCTAGAGGGACCGGTTCGGGAAGTCAGCCGAGGCGGGAAGCTATCCCCAAACCTCAAGGGAGGGCTTTCCAAATGACGAAGAAAGAAGCAAAGGAAACCACCGATGTGGTGTCGGGTACGTTCTTACTCAACTCTTTACCCGCTAGAGTATTGTTTGATTCAAGTGCAACTTGTTCGTTTGTTTCGTATGTGTTTTTCAAGTCTTTGAATCTGCCTAGTAGTACTCTACAAGATACTTTGGTCATTGAGGTAGCAAATGGGGAAAAAGTAGTCTTGCGGGAAATCTTGGAAAAGTGTCGCCTTGAGATTAGTGGCGAAATATTTGAAGTGGACCTACTTCCGATGTCTATTGGGAGTTTTGACGTGGTGATTGGGATGGATTGGTTGGCTAAGCACAAAGAGGAGATTTTGTGCTCAAAGAAGCTTATAAGAATACCTCTCCTAAGTGGGGACTTTGTTCTTGTGTACGGGGAGAAGCTCAAGGGTGAGGTGGCTATCATCTCTTCCATCAAGGCAAGGAAGTGTCTAATGAAGAAGTATCCAACGTTTTTAGCCTATGTGGTGGACACCCAGCTAGAGAAAAAGAAGGTGGAAGATGTAAAAATTGTCAAGGAATATTCGGACGTATTCCCCGATGACTTGTCGGGTTTGCCACCCGACCGTCAAGTGGAGTTCAAGATTGATTTGGTTCCAGGGGCGGCACCAATAGCACGCGCACCTTACCGTCTCGCTCCGACAGAAATGCAAGAAATGATGACGCAAATGTAAGAACTCTTAGAGAAAGGTTTCGTGAGGCCGAGCTCATCGCCTTGGGGAGCTCCGGTGTTGTTTTTCAAAAAGAAAGATGGAACGATGCGGATGTGTATCGACTATCGGGAATTAAACAAGGTAACCGTGAAGAATAAGTATCCACTTCCCCGAATTGATGACCTTTTCGATCAACTTCAAGGGGCCGGATGCTTCTCCAAGATTGATCTTCGATCCGGCTACCATCAAGTGAAAGTTAAGGAAAAAGACGTTTCAAAGACGACGTTTAGGACTCGGTATGGGCACTACGAGTTCCTAGTCATGCCTTTCGGTTTAACGAAAGCCCCGACAATTTTTATGGACTTGATGAATCGGGTATGCCGACCGTTTTTGGATAAGTCGGTGATCATGTTCATCAATGATATTTTGGTGTACTCCAAAGATGAAGAAGAGCATGAGCAACATCTACGGGAAGTTTTGGAAGTGTTAAGGAAGGAGAAGTTGTACGCTAAATTCTCTAAGTGTGAGTTTTGGTTGCGGGAAGTGCAATTCCTCGGGCATGTGGTGACCCGGGAAGGTGTTAAAGTAGATCCCGCAAAGATTGAGGCAATGATGAATTGGGAGCCTCCGAAGAGTCCTACAAAAATTCGAAGCTTTTTGGGACTACCCGGGTACTACCGTAGGTTCATACAAGACTTCTCCAAGATTGCTTCGTCACTAACGGCTTTGACTCGTAAGAACGTAAAATTTGTGTGGACTAATGTGCAAGAGGAAGCATTTCGAACCTTGCAACGAAAACTTTGTGAAGGTCCAATTTTGTCCTTACCCGAAGGAACGGAAGACTTTGTTGTGTATAGTGATACGTCCAAGATGGGTTTGGGTTGTGTCTTGATGCAAAGAGGGAAAGTGATAGCGTACGTATCAAGACAGTTGAAAGAACACGAGAAGAATTACCCAACTCATGATCTCGAATTGGCGGCGGTCGTGTTCGCCTTGAAGCTATGGCGACACTACTTGTATGGCACGAAATGCACACTCTACACTGATCATAAAAGTTTGAAGTACGTCTTCGACCAAAAAGAGTTGAACATGCGACAACGAAGATGGCTAGAATTGCTTAAAGATTATGACTGCGAGCTACTATACCACCCGGGCAAGGCGAATGTGGTAGCGGACGCCTTGAGTCGAAAAGAATATAGTGGGAAAGTGCAAACATCGTTAGCAAGAATTGAAATCATCTCGAGCCTAATAGATATAATCAAAGCCGCTCAAACCGAAGCACTACTTGAAGCGAACCTCAAGAATGAATCTATGGTGAAGCACCATCTTTTATTGACGGAAGATGGTAGAGGATTGAAACTTTTCCAAGGAAGGATTTGGGTGCCCAAAATCGGAGGGTATCGGGAGTTACTTATGGAAGAAGCTCACAAGTCAAAGTACTCTATACACCCCGGGAGTACCAAGAAGTATAGAGATTTGAAATTGAATTATTGGTGGCCGGTCATGAAGCTTGATGTGGCCGGTGTTGTGGAGAAGTGCACTGTAACACCCTAAAAATCAGGGCTAATTTGAACCTCAAATTGTAACAAGTTATGACAAAATAACATCCAAACTTTTATATAAGAAGAGAATTAACTATGAGGTTTCGTAATTACAAACATAGAATTCTCCCAATAACCTATTAATCTTATCATGTCCACTATAATTAGATTAATTGGCTTATCTAAGCAATCCATCCCAAAAAGCCTCAATGCATTAGCTAACTCCTCCGCTTATCTCTTAAGTTGGATACTTCAAAAGCTCTCGGCCCACATCCCATTTACTTCCCTGAGCATGTACCTGGTAAGAAAATTTAATTTGAACAATTAGGCTTACGCCTAGTGAGAACATCCAAATTCAAATTAAAACGTTAACAGCTTGAAAATATCCTATACATATAAACAAACCTGTTCTCCACCATTCTTACCGTACACATGCTCACCTCAATGACGGGAACATACCCGATCCCAATTATATGACTCACATTCAGTAAGTCATATTATCACAATCAAGAGCCTACTACGAATCATTACAGATTCTAGATTATTGCTCTTATCCAATAAATTACAAGTTACTTTATGCCTATTTCTTGGACTGGAAGTAGAGATTACAAGTTACTTTATGCCTATCTCTGGTCTTCCCATAGAAATCAGGAATTACAATTTACTTTATGCCTATTCCTCGATTTCTATACTATGTGTTAGGTCTAGAGTTTTGTCAAAAACACAAGTGTTGAGTTCTGAGTAAGAAGACTAAAGAAGACTCAGAAGACTCAGAAGTTCTGAGTAGAAGACTCAGAAGTTCTGAGTAGAAGACTCAGAAGTTCTGAGTGATAAATCTCAAAAAGATTCTAAGTGTTGGATTCTGACTAGAAGGTTCAGAGTTCTGAGTAGGAGACTCAGAACTTCTGACTATGAAGACAAATGTTCTGAAGCGCTTATTCAGAAGTATGTTCAGAATTCATATCTTGGGATATTCTCTGTTATATTCAGTTACTAATTAGGACACGTGTAATTGTTCTATTAGTCTGTTTCTTATATGTACTGTAGCTTTAGCATTTCTTAAACAGTATATATAGGAGTTAGCAACTGTAGCTAACTGAATCTTTTGGCTAACCTTTTGGATAACTCTTTACGCATAAATTGTTAGATCTATTGAGAGAGAAATTCATTGTAATATCTTGTAATTCACAGATTGTTAATAAATCATATGACCAGTTGCTGTGAATACGATCTTAATTGTTCATATTTGATTGTAAGAGTATATCCTGGACTTACAATTGGTATCAGAGCTAAAAGCTAAAGATTTTGAAGATGATTTTGCTTTCCAAAACTTTAGGGGGAGAAAAGCTAATGATTTTGAAGATGATTTTGCTTTCCAAAACTTTAGGGGGGAGAAAAGCTAAAGATTTTGAAGATTGATATGGTTTTTGTACAGAAATAACAAAAGAGAGAAATGTTATTTTAAGAAGGAGAAGAGGAAAAGAAAACTGATCGGTTGTTTCTTATAAAGAAATCTTATGAAAGCTGAAATGAAGATGAGAATTGTCATTTCAAGGGGGAGCAAAGAAAAAGCAAATATATAACAGAAATCAATTTGGAAATAGTTGCTGCTGCTGATTAAAGACTGACCAGAAGTTGTTAACTCAGATTATTCAGAATTCTGAGCAAAAGTTTTCAAAGCATTCAGAAGAGCTCCTTCTGAAGATTGTTCATGCTCTAAGAATTTGATGATGAATAGTACAAGTGTGTTTGACAAAAAGGGGGAGATTGTTAGGTCTAGAGTTTTGTCAAAAACACAAGTGTTGAGTTCTGAGTAAGAAGACTAAAGAAGACTCAGAAGTTCTGAGTAGAAGACTCAGAAGTTCTGAATGAGAAATCTCAAAAAGATTCTAAGTGTTGGATTCTGACTAGAAGGTTCAGAGTTCTGAGTAGGAGACTCCGAACTTCTGACTATGAAGATAAATATTCTGAAGCGCCTATTCAGAAGTATGTTCAGAAGTTCTGAACAACATGTTCAGAACTTATATCTTAGGATATTTTCTGTTATATTCAGTTACTAATTAGGACACGTGTAATTGTTCTATTAGTCTGTTTCTTATATGTACTGTAGATTTAGCCTTTCTTCTACAGTATATATAGGAGTTAGCAACTGTAGCTAACTGGATCTTTTGGCTAACCTTTTGGATAACTCTTTACGCATAAATTTGTTAGATCTTTTGAGAGAGAAATTCATTGTAATATCTTGTAATTCACAGATTGTTAATAAATCATATGACCAGTTGCTGTGAAAAAAAAACAAGGGGGAGAAAAGCTAAAGATTTTGAAGATGATTTTGCTTTCCAAAACTTTAGGGGGAGAAAAGCTAAAGATTTTGAAGATGATTTTGCTTTCCAAAACTTTAGGGGGAGAAAAGCTAAAGATTTTGAAGATTGATATGGTTTTTGTACAGAAATAACAAAAGAGAGAAATGATATTTTAAGAAGGAGAAGAGGAAAAGAAAACTGATCTGTTGTTTCTTATAAAGAAATCTTATGAAAGCTGAAATGAAGATGAGAATTGTCATTTCAAGGGGGAGCAAAGAAAAAGCAAATATATAACAGAAATCAATTTGGAAATCGTTGCTGCTACTGATTAAAGACTGACCAGAAGTTGTTAACTCAGATTATTCAGAATTCTGAGCAAAAGTTGTCAAAGCATTCAGAAGAGCTCCTTCTGAAGATTGTTCCTACTCTAAGAATTTGATGATGAAAAGTACAAGTGTGTTTGACAAAAAGGGGGAGATTGTTAGGTCTAGAGTTTTGTCAAAAACACAAGTGTTAAGTTCTGAGTAAGAAGACTAAAGAAGACTCAGAAGACTCAGAAGTTCTGAGTAGAAGACTCAGAAGTTCTGAATGAGAAATCTCAAAAAGATTCTAAGTGTTGGATTCTGACTAGAAGGTTCAGAGTTCTGAGTAGGAGACTCAGAACTTCTGACTATGAAGACAAATGTTCTGAAGCGCTTATTCAGAAGTATGTTCAGAAGTTCTGAACAACATGTTCAGAACTTATATCTTAGGATATTTTCTGTTATATTCAGTTACTAATTAGGACACGTGTAATTGTTCTATTAGTCTGTTTCTTATATGTACTGTAGATTTAGCCTTTCTTCTACAGTATATATAGGAGTTAGCAACTGTAGCTAACTGAATCTTTTGGCTAACCTTTTGGATAACTCTTTACGCATAAATTGTTAGATCTATTGAGAGAGAAATTCATTGTAATATCTTGTAATTCACAGATTGTTAATAAATCATATGACCAGTTGCTGTGAATACGATCTTAATTGTTCATATTTGATTGTAAGAGTATATCCTGGACTTACACTATGAAATGAGAATTACAAATTACTTTATTCCTATTCTCAATTTCCATAACACCTTTACGAAATGGGAATTACAAATTATTTTATGCCTATTCCGCATTTCAGGTCAACGGGAATTACAAATTTCTTTATGCCTATTCCACGTTACAAGTATTAACAGTGCCTATGGATCCATTACACATACTACACACCTGCATAGTATCAAACTAAAGAAACCTTTAAGCCTAACACACTACCATCCAACAATAAATATGTTCAAACTACTAGGATCGTATTTCAGTTCCTCAATCATACCCTGCTCAGAAGTTAACAAAACCCAAAGTTACCGGATACTTAAAAGTGACCGGATAACAAGAGTTTCCGGACACCACCCACTATCCGGACATCATAACTTACCGGGTATATAAAACTTACCGGATACACAAAACTTACCGGATACTAGTCTTATCCGGACACTTACCAGAAACAATATCAATCCGGATGACATCCGGAAACCAAGGTAATCCGGATACCATCCGGTATCTAGCTCATCCGGAAACTACAGAATAAACAAAACTTATCGGATATCATTGCTTGTCCGGATACCTTCGCACAGGGGTTTCCGGATACTTCATTTTATCCGGAAACTGCGGTTGTTCTTCATTTTTACCATTAATCAGCCCCAATAATTTCATTCTTAATACGACACATATCATTCTAACAGTTGTAGAGCATATAGATACAAAAATAACACTAAAAATCATCCAATTTTCAAGTTTATAAAATTCAAATAGGATGAACTCACCTTTGGTTCTTAAACCCACTTCTCTGCACAATCAGATTTCAAATCAAAGAGCACCTAGAAGAGATTAGATTAAGATATGGATATTATCTTGTAACTGGAATCAAACCTACAGAATCCTTTGTATTTTACCAAAATTTCATATTGATTCCTTCTTCTTTCTCTCCTCTTTTCTTCTTCTTTCTCTCTTCTTTCTCTCTGCCGAAAACACACACACACATACAAGGTCTCTCCAAAAAGAAAATATCTCACTTTTCTATTTTAAGAAAAGTGAGGCGGTGGTGATGAGGTTCATTTTCAACCTTTGCCAACTTTAGTCCCTCAATTGTCATCTAATGACAATTTACATCCTTTAAACTTTTAAATTAAAATTAAAGTTTACCCCTTAACTTATAAATCCAATAAAACCAATAACGTAACTTATTCGGGGATAAACTCTAAAATTAATCTATCAAAAATTGTACTCAAATTATCAACAAAATCAAACGTACACTTTATAAAAATCGAGATGTTACAATACTCCCCAACTAGAAAATGATTTCGTTCCCGAAATCAAAGTTAGGTAAACAAATGAGGATATCTAATCTTCATATCATCTTCCGATTCTAACGTCACGTTAGCACCTCGATGATGTTTCCATTGTACCTTTAACATAACTACTTCCTTATTATTACTTAACTTTCTAACCGATCTTTCCAAAATCGCCTCCGGTTCTTCTACACAACGGCTCTTTTCATCTATTCTTACGTCAGTAAGTGGAATCACATCATTTTCTTCGGCTAAACATTTCCGAAGGTAGCAAACATGGAAAGTATTGTGGATTCCTTCCAATTCCGGTGGTAAATCCAACTGATATGCTTGCAAACCAACTCTCTTAGTTATGGTGAAAGGTCCTAGAAAACGAGGACTCAACTTTCCACGTTTACCAAACCTTATCACACATTTCCATGGGGATACTTTAAGCATTACGCGCTCCCCAACTTGGAATTCTTCTGGTATCCTTTTCGGATCAGCATAACTCTTTTGTCGATCTTGAGCCGCTTTCATATGCTTCCGAATCTCTTTCACTTTATCAGCCGTTTGTTGTACAAGTTCCGGTCCAACAAACTGCTTTTCTCCAGCTTCTAACCAACACACCGGAGTTCTACATTTACGACCATACAAAGCTTCGAAAGGTGCTCTTCCAATACTGGAATGATAACTATTGTTATACGCAAATTCTACCAAAGGAAAATGCGTATCCCAGTTACCTCCAAAATCTAACACACACGACCTGAGCATATCTTCCAAAGTTTGAATAGTTCTTTCACTTTGCCCGTCCGTTTGTGGATGGTAAGCAGTGCTCAAATTGACTCTCGTACCTAATCTTCTTGTAGTGATTGCCAAAATCTCGAGGTAAACCGACTATCACGATCAGACACTATAGACACCGGTATACCATGCCTTGAAACCACTTCATCAATATACAGCTTCGCCAATTTATCTATTGGTGATGCCTCTTTCATTGCCAGAAAATGAGCACTCTTGGTCAATCGATCTACAATTACCCATATAGTATCGTTACCCTTTTGCGTTCTCGGTAACTTTGTCACAAAATCCATGGTAATCTTCTCCCACTTCCATTCCGAAATTTCCAAAGACTGAAAACTTCCGTAAGGCTTTTGATGTTCTGCTTTTACTAACAAACATGTCGTACACTTTTCTACTATTTGTGCCACATCTACTTTCATAACTGGCCACCAATAGTGTAGCTTTAAATCCCTATACATCTTAGTACTTCCAGGATGTATAGAATACTTAGATTTATGGGCGTCTTCAAGAATCAACTCTCGATTTCCTCCAATCTTTGGCACCCAAACACGACCTTGGAATAGTTTGATTCCACGGCTATCTTCAGTCAGTTGAAGATGTTGTTTACTCATAACTTCATCTTTCAGATTTTCTTCTAATAAGGCTTCCGCTTGTGCCTCCTTTATTCTTTCAATCAAACTTGATGTCACGTCAATCCTGGCGTTAGTCGTTTTCAAGCACCCATTATATTCTTTTCTACTTAATGCATCAGCTACAACATTTGCTTTACCGGGATGGTAATGCAATTCACAGTCATAGTCTTTAAGTAGTTCCAGCCAACGCCTTTGCCTCATGTTCAATTCTTTCTGATCAAAGACATGTTGTAAACTCTTATGATCAGTGAAGAGAGTGCACTTTGTTCCATACAGATAATGAAGCCTTAGTTTTAATGCAAACACGACCGCTGCCAATTCCAAATCATGGGTATGGTAATTCGTCTCATGTTCTTTGAGTTGTCTTGATGCGTAAGCAATCACTTTGCCACGTTGCATCAACACATACCCCAAACTCATCTTTAATGTGTCACTATACACGACTAGATCTTCCGTTCCTTCCGGTAATGCAAGAATAGGAGCTTTGCACAACTTCTGACGTAAAGTTCTGAAAGTCGACGCTTGCTTTTCAGTCCAAACAAATTTTACATTCTTCCGAGTCAACACAGTCAAAGCAGAAGCAATATTTGAAAAGTCTTTAATAAACCTTCGATAGTAACCTGCTAGACCCAAGAAACTTCTTATTTCAGACGCACTCTTCGGTGTCTCCCAGTTCGTCATTGCTTCTATCTTTGCTGGATCTACTTTGACTCCTTCCGAAGTTATCACGTGTCCTAGAAATTGTACCTCTTTTAACCAGAATTCACATTTCGAGAATTTTGCATACAATTTCTCCTTCCTTAGAACTTCTAAAACTTCACGAAGATGGCATTCATGATCATCTTCATTCTTCGAATAAACAAGTATGTCATCAATGAATACAATGACAGACTTGTCTAAGAATGGTCGACATACTCTATTCATCAGATCCATGAACACAGCTAGAGCGTTTGTCAACCCGAATGGCATTACAAGAAATTCATAATGCCCGTACCTCGTTCTGAATGCTGTCTTGGGAATGTCTTCATCTCTTACTCGAACTTGATGATAACCAGATCTTAGATCAATCTTTGAAAAGCATCCCGCACCTAGGAGTTGATCGAACAGATCATCAATCCTTGGAAGCGGATACTTGTTCTTAATCGTCACCTTATTCAGCTCGCGATAATCGATGCACATTCTCATAGTGCCATCCTTTTTCTTAACAAACAATACCGGAGCTCCCCAAGGCGAATAACTTGGTCTAATAAAACCCTTGTCTAATAACTCTTGTAGCTGAGACATCATCTCTTTCATTTCGGCCGGGGCTAAACGATACGGTGCACGCGCGATTGGTGCCGCTCCCGGAACGAGATCAATTCGAAATTCAACTTGTCGTTCAGCCGGTAAACCTGGAAGATCATCGAGAAATACGTTCAGAAATTCACGTACCACTTTAATGTCTTCCACTTGTTTCTTTTCTAACTTCACATCTAGAACATAAGCTAGATAGGATGAACATCTTTTAATCAGACACTTACGCGCTTTAGCAACAGAAATTAGCGGAATTTCCCCTTTTCGCTTTTCCCCAAAGATGAGTACATCATCCTTATCAGCCATCGGAATCCGAATTAATTTCTTCGCATAAAGTATTTCTACCTGGTTGACTGTTAGCCAGTCCATACCCACAATCACATCGAATCCCCCAATTTCCATTAACAATAAATCAATCGGAAATTTCGTTTCCCCTATCGAAACTAAACAACCCTCAAGTCTTTTGCGAACCAAGACGTGACCCCCGTTAGCTATATTGACTACTAAGGCATCTTCCAAGGTAGTGACAGGCATAGCTAACTTGTGATAAAACGACTTGGACACAAACGACAAATTTGCACCACAGTCAAATAAAATGCGCGCGGGGATAGAATTAACGAGAAATGTACCCGAAACCACATCTTTGGACTCCTTCGCCTCTTCCGCCGTCATATGAAATGCCCGGCCCGTAGGTTTAGGAGCAATCGGTTTCTTTTCTTGATCTCTTCCCTTCTTCAACTTCGGACAATCTCTTCGGAAGTGTCCGGGCTGTTTACACTCGAAACAGATCGGTCCTTAAATAGGACAGCTTGCCGCTATATGCCCAGACTTCCCGCATTTGAAGCACTCATTCCCGACTATCTGACACTGACCAAAATGTTTACTTCGACATTTCGAACACCAACTTGGTTCCCGGCGAGACTCATAACGAACGTTCTTACCAAATGATTTGAATTTCTGAGAAGACTCCGACCGGCCTTCCCACTTTCTTTTCTCTCCCACGTGTGTCTTTTATTCTTTATCCTTGGCATACACTTCCTCTATAACTTTGGCTTCTTCGTTCGTCTCCCTCAACGTCGAAGCTTTTGAACTCCGCACCCGCGACATCATATCCGCTGGTAAGCCATTCAGATAGGCTTTGAGCTTCTCCTTCTCGGTTGGAGCCACATGCCCCACTAAGTTCAGCTTCTCCATAAAGGATTCAATATACTTCTTAACAGTAGAAGTACCCTTCTTAAGAGTCCGAAACTCTTCTTCAATCCTATCCATTTCGTTTTCATTACAGTATTCTTCCAAAATCTTTTTCTTGAATGACTCTCATGTCATAGCTGCTAAGACTGGAGCCGTCACCGTAGATGTCACTATGTTCCACCAAGTCAACGCGTTACCTCGTAACATTTGAGACCCAAATCTGACCTTCGACTTTTCATCACATTCACAAGCTCGGAAAGCTTGTTCCATTTCTCTGAGCCAATTCATGCATGCCACAGGATTGTCTGCTTCGGTAAACTCTGGCGGTTTACAGCTTAGAAACGTTTTATACGAGCAGACTCTTTCCACCCTTCTTTCAACCTCTATCACAGGATTACGAATTTGATTTATTACCCCACTATCAGTCTCCGTTCGACGTAACTCCGAACTTCGATCATTCAGCGCTTTCATAAACATCTCTGTTTGTTGAGCCATTGTTGTATTCATTATTCGTGTCATGTTCTCCATCATACGAGACTCCACCGTCGATTCAGGCGTTTCCTGGTTGGCGGTACTGGTACTCGTTCTATGTACCCGACTGTCCGCTCCTCCCGTAAAAGGTAACCTCGGCGGACTCTCATGAGTTTCACCTATTTCAGGTCGTTTTTCTCCCCAGTCCATCACTGCCCTATTCTCCGAAGAATTAGGGGACCTTGGTGGCGTATTCACCATTGTTCTGACATAACAAAAAAATAACCATAAGAAATGGTTACACATATCCAGACACATGAAACGTACTTTAACGTGCATTAGTCACTTTAACAATTTAGAAACAAGTATGCTTGTGTAACAATATATTCATAATAACAGTAGCTAATTGGAATTGTGAACATATTATACATGAGAATTCTCGTTATCATCGTTACAATACTAATTTCACGTTTTTCCATCGACTCTAAGACTATCCCGTCTTAGTATTTCTACCCATTTCTCATATATCATAACTTAATTCATCTCAGCTTAAGTCTAGGTATCTCACTAGCATACCTAGTTCACATAAACTAATGCTCTGATACCATATTGTAACACCCTAAAAATCAGGGTTAATTTGAACCTCAAAGTGTAACAAGTTATGACAAAATAACATCCAAACTTTTATATAAGAAGAGAATTAACTATGAGGTTTCGTAATTACAAACATGGAATTCTCCCAATAACCTATTAATCAAATCATGTCCACTATAATTAGATTAACTGGGTTATCTAAGCAATCCATCCCAAAAAGCCTCAATGCATTAGCTAACTCCTCCGCTTATCTCTTAAGTTGGATACTTCAAAAGCTCTCGGCCCACATCCCATTTACTTCCCTGAGCCTGTACCTAGTAAGAAAATTTAATTTGAACAATTAGGCTTACGCCTAGTGAGAACATCCAAATTCAAATTAAAACATTAACAACTTGAAAATATCCAATACATATAAACAAACATGTTCTCCACCATTCTTACCGTACACATGCTCACCTCAATGACGGGAACATACCCGATCCCAATTATATGACTCACATTCAGTAAATCATATTATCACAATCAAGAGCCTACTACGAATCATTACAGATTCTAGATTATTGCTCTTATCCAAGAAATTACAAGTTGCTTTATGCCTATTTCTTGGACTGGAAGTAGATATTACAAGTTACTTTATGCCTATCTCTGGTCTTCCCCTAGAAATCAGGAATTACAATTTACTTTATGCCTATTCCTCGATTTCTATACTATGAAATGAGAATTACAAATTACTTTATGCCTATTCTCAATTTCCATAACACCTTTACGAAATGGGAATTACAAATTACTTTATGCCTATTCCGCATTTCAGGTCAACGGGAATTACAAATTTCTTTATGCCTATTCCACGTTACAAGTATTAACAGTGCCTATGGATCCATTACACATACTACACACGTGCATAGTATCAATCTAAAGCAACCTTTAAGCCTAACACACTACCATCCAACAGTAAATATGTTCAAACTACTAGGATCGTATCTCAGTTCCTCAATCATACCCTGCTCAGAAGTTAACAAAACCCAAAGTTACCAGATACTTAAAAGTGACCGGACAACAAGAGTTTCCGGACACCACCCACTATCCGTACATCATAACTTACCGGGTATATAAAAGTTACCGGATACACAAAACTTACCGGATACTAGTCTTATCCGAACACTTACCGGAAACAATATCAATCCGGATGACATCCGGAAACCAAGGTAATCCGGATACCATCCGGTATCTAGCTCATACGGAAACTACAGAATAAACAAAACTTACCGGATATCATTGCTTGTCCGGATACCTTCGCACAGGGGTTTCCGGAAACTTCATTTTACCCGGAAACTGCGGCTGTTCTTCATTTTTACCATCAATCAGCCCCAATAATTTCATTCTTAATCCGACACATATCATTCTAATAGTTGTAGAGCATATAGATACAAAAATAACACTAAAAATCATCCAATTTTCAAGTTTATAAAATTCAAATAGGATGAACTCACCTTTGGTTCTTAAACCCACTTCTCTGCACAATCAGACTTCAAATCAAACAGCACCTAGAAGGAATCAGATTAAGATATGGATATTATCTTGTAACTGGAATCAAACCTACAGAATCCTTTGTATTTTACCAAAATTTCAGATTGATTCCTTCTTCTTTCTCTCCTCTTTTCTTCTTCTTTCTCTCTTCTTTCTCTCTGCCGAAAACACACACACATACAAGGTCTCTCCAAAAAAAAATATCTCACTTTTCTATTTTAAGAAAAGTGAGGCGGTGGTGATGAGGTTCATTTTCAACCTTTGCCAACTTTAGTCCCTCAATTGTCATCTAATGACAATTTACATCCTTCAACTTTTAAATTAAAATTAAAGTTTACCCCTTAACTTATAAAACCAATAACGTAACTTATTCGGGGATAAACTCTAAAATTAATCTATCAAAAATTGTACTCAAATTATCAACAAAATCAAACGTACACTTTATAAAAATCGAGAAGTTACAATACTCCCCAACTTGAAAATGATTTCGTCCCCGAAATCAAAGTTAGGTAAACAAATGAGGATATCTAATCTTCATATCATCTTCCGATTCTAACGTCACGTTAGCACCTCGATGATGTTTCCATTGTACCTTTAACATAACTACTTCCTTATTATTACGTAACTTTCTAACCGATCTTTCCAAAATCGCCTCCGGTTCTTCTACACAACGCTTCTTTTCATCTATACGTCAGTAAGTGGAATCACATCATTTTCTTCGGCTAAACATTTCCGAAGGTAGCAAACATGGAAAGTATTGTGGATTCCTTCCAATTCCGGTGGTAGATCCAACTGATATGCTTGCAAACCAACTCTCTTAGTTATGGTGAAAGGTCCTAGAAAACGAGGACTCAACTTTCCACGTTTACCAAACCTTATCACACCTTTCCATGGGGATACTTTAAGCATTACGCGCTCCCCAACTTGGAATTCTTCTGGTCTCCTTTTCGGATCAGCATAATTCTTCTGGTCTCCTTTTCGGATCAGCATAACTCCCCAGCATAACCTTTCTATGGGGTGCCATCGTCTATTGTATCCGACCGGGATAGTCGTTTTACTTCTCACTTTTGGAATGCCTTCCAAAGGGAATTGGGAACAAAGTAAAATTGAGCACGACTTATCACCCTCAAACTGATGGACAAAGCGAGCGGACGATCCAGACTTTGGAAGATATGTTGAGGACGTGTGTAATCGACTTCGGGGGAAATTGGGATTCACACCTCCCATTAGTAGAGTTTGCTTACAATAACAGTTACCATGCGAGTCTTGGTGTGGCGCCATTTGAAGTTTTGTACGGGCGGAAATGTAGGACACCCGTTTGTTGGCTTGAGGCGGGTGAAAAGCAGTTTGTGGGACCCGAGCTTGTACAAGAAACGACCGATAAAGTGAAAGGCATCCGAGAGCGCTTGAAAGCCGCTCAAGACTGTCAAAAGAGATACGCCGATAAGAAGAGACGACCGATGGAGTTTCAAGTGGGTGATCGTGTATTTTTGAAGGTTTCTCCTTGGAAAGGAATCATTAGGTTTGGAAAGCGTGGGAAGCTTAGTCCCTGTTTTCTTGGACCTTTTCCAATCGTCGAGCGCGTGGGACTTCAAGTCTACAAGTTGGAACTACCGCCCGAGATGAGTGAGATTCACCCTACATTCCATGTTTGCTATTTACGAAAGTGTTTAGCAGAAGAAAAGGACGTTATCCCTTTATCGGAAATCCGCGTGGACAACAACCGGTGTATTGAAGAGCCGGAGGCTATTTTGGAAAGAGAGATAAGGAAACTTCGCCACAAGGAGATAGCGAGAGTGAAGGTGCAATGGAAGCATCACCGTGGCGCGAACGTCACGTGGGAATTGGAAGAGGGCATGAAGAGACGCTATCCTCGCCTTTTTGCGTAAGTGCTTGGTTTCGAGGACAAAACCAATTCCTAGGAGGGGAGGATTGTAACACTCCAAATTCTCGGGTAAAATTTCTCTTTTAAATCTAATGGTTTTAAATTTGAAATTGCATCTCTTTCACAATTTTTTTCTCCATGTTGAGGACTTTGTGAGTGTATGCATGCATGTGTATAGGCATGCATGTATTGAGTAGGAAATGCCACGTAAACCTAATGTGTCAAAATTGGTTCATCATGAAACTCCTTGTGAATGCAACGTGGCATTCTCCCATGTGGTCTAGCATGTAGAACCAACTTATTAATTGATCACGTGAGCTCCAAATGATTTCTTTTGTCGGCGGTACAATTCCGGCGGAAGTGCCCGACGATAGTGTCGGGGCACTTTCGCACTTGGTCATTATCGCTGAAATCTTTTCCGTCAGCTGCTCCTTCCTCGCGGTACATTTCGGGCGAGAGTGCCCGGCGAAAGTGACCGGGGCACTCTCGCATTGTCATATTCGCCGGCGATGGTTTTGGTTAAAAAAAAGGGCAATGTGTCGGTCTTTGGGGAGAGTACATTAAAGTCTCACCTGCTTGCTCTCTTCCCTCATTTCTTTTCTTTCAGCCGACACCAAAACCTTCCCACCCCCTTCTCATTTATTTCATTTCCACATTTATTAGTTGTGATCATTATAAGCAATCTAGGATCTCTATTCTTGTCTTCAAGTATTTAAGAAGATCTCAAGTTCAAGTGTTTTCTACTCCAACAAACTAGGGTTTCCCCATTTATTAGGGTTCCTCTTTCAAAACCCTAGGTAAGTAACTTGTTAAATCTAAGGTGTATTACTGACCCCTTATGGCTATTATGAGGTGACTGATGTCAATTTATTGTGTCATTTAGGGTTCTTTTAAAAGATTGGGGTTTTCTCACTACAAACCCTATTTTGTAAGCATTTCTCCACCTTTAATTAAAATGTTAAGTTTTCTTTGTGTCAAGATGAAGAATTTGTCAGGTGATAATGTCCTTGTTCGAAAGGGTAGGGTTTGCCTAGTTTAATTGGGTTTGGTTAATGCATATTTCCATCCACACTTACTTTAATCTTTTGTGTCAAGGTGTCTTAATTATGTACATATTCATACATATAGACATATATACTCTCATATATAGATGTATGTATAAATATGTATATGTAAATATATATCTATATAGGTGTGTACGTAATTGTATATGTATACATGAATATGAGTATATATATATATACACATGATCATAAATAGTTGGAATCTCCTTGAGGTTGAGGATCACATATTAAATATTCAATGTGTGGAAGTGGTCGCTATGCCATAATTTGTATGAATCGATTTATACGTTCTCATTTCCTTGGTACGTAATTTATTGATGTCTATTTCCTTGTGCATGAGGATATAGAAATTGTACTGCATGCTCTTGTTTGTATTGGTCGTGTTGGACCGCTAGCAAGTAGGCATTAGGGGACGAGAAGGTCCTTGAGGTGTAACTCGTCTAGCTCGGATAAGCAATGGGGTCCCATAAGTCCTTGAGGTGTAACTTGACGGAGTAGGCACTAGAGGCATATTAAAGAGATGGTTTGAGGTTGTGATGTCTACATGGCATTGGAACTAGGACCGGGACTTGAGGTGCTATCCATAACATCACGGTGACTCCACTCACGTGTTCTTGTCACCTAGATGGTAACGGGTCTCCCCCGTTTTAGAGAATTGTCTCTTTCATTTTATGACAGGTGTGGATCACTATAACTTGTGAAAATTTGGTAATGTGGGAAATTAAGTGGAGCCGGTATCTTTACTTTTGGCGTTGTTATAATTCTTTGATATTATTTCCTTAACTCGAATACTATTAAACTCTTGGTTTTAACACTTGAGTGTATGTTATGGATTACAGGTTCCACCTAGCGGCGTCTAGATCGTCGTGTTGCCGTCCATGCTTAGGAGCTTGGGAAGGACGAGCCTTTTTGGGAATCGAGATGAGAGACTTTTTGGAGATATAGTGACACCCGGATTAATCTAGTTAATTATAAGTCTAGATTAATAGGTTGTTGTATGCTATGTCTTAATACTCCTTTAATTGTACATTGTCCAAACTACCCCATTACATTAAGGGTTTAGTTGGTTTATATTTTGAGGTTTAAATTTTACCCATTTTCCGGAATTTTTCCCTATATTTAATGTTTAAATTTTAGGGTGTTACAGAATTCTATCGGTCTCCGTTTCTTGTCGGCGTAACTCTTTTGACGGTCTTGGGCCGCCTTCAAGCGCTCTAGGATTTGCTTAACCTTATCCGCCGTTTGTTGAACAATTTCCGGACCCGCAAATTGTTTTCCCCCGCTTCCAACCAACATACCGGAGTCCGACACTTCCGACCATACAATGCCTCAAATGGTGCCCTACCGATGCTCGAGTGGTAGCTGTTGTTGTAAGCAAACTCCACTAGAGGTAAGTGTGTATCCCAATTTCCACCGAAGTCGATAACGCGCGACCTTAGCATGTCCTCCAAGGTTTGTATTGTTCTTTCACTTTGCCCATCCGTTTGCGGATGGTATGCCGTACTCAAATTTACTCTCGTACCTAATTCTTCTTGCAAGGACTGCCAAAATCTAGAGGTAAACCGGCTATCGCGGTCGGAGACTATTGACACGGGTACACCATGTCTCGACACAACCTCGTCGATGTATAATTTTGTCAATTTGTCTATTGGTGAAGTTTCCCGCATAGCTAAGAAATGAGCAGTCTTCGTTAGACGATCTACTATTAACCCAAATGGCGTCGTTGCCTTTAGCCGTCTTTGGTAATTTGGTCACGAAATCCATGGTGATCTTTTCCCACTTCCACTCGGGGATCTCCAACGATTGCAAGCTCCCATACGGTCATTGATGCTCGGCCTTTACCAACGAACAAGTCACACATGTTTCCACATAACGAGCCACGTCTAACTTCATAACCGACCACCAATAGTGTAACTTTAGGTCTCTATACATTTTCGTGCTTCCCGGATGTATGGAGTACTTGGATTTATGAGCCTCATCCATGAGTAGTCCTCGGCTTCCTCCAACTTTAGGCACCCACACACGCCCCTTGAATAACTTGATTCCTCGGCCATCTTCCGTTATGAGTAACCTTTGCTTGACCATCCCCTCTTCCTTAAGGTTTTCTTCCAACAACGCCTCGGCTTGTGCCGCCTTAATTTGCTCCATAAGACTTGACACTAACTCAATCCTTGAGAGACTCGCCCGGAGGCTTCCACTATACTCTTTCCGACTTAAGGCGTCGGCCACCACATTGGCCTTGCCCGGGTGATAAAGCAACTCACAGTCATAGTCCTTTAGTAGTTCCAACCACCTTCGTTGCCTCATGTTCAATTCTTTTTGGTCGAAAACGTACTTCAAACTCTTATGATCCGTGTACAATGTACACTTCGTGCCATAGAGATAATGTCGCCACAACTTCAACGCGAACACTACCGCCACAAGCTCCAAATCATGAGTGGGGTAATTCTTCTCCTGTTCCTTAAGTTGCCTTGACGCGTAGGTGATCACTTTTACTCTTTGCATCAATACGCAACCCAAGCCCATCTTGGACGCATCACTGTATACCACAAAGTCATCCGATCCCTCGGGTAGGGATAGAATCGGGGCTTCACACAACTTCTTTTGTAGAGTTCGAAACGCTTTTTCTTGGGCTTCCGTCCAAACAAACTTTACATTCTTCCGAGTCAAGCGTGTCAAGGAAGAAGCAATCTTAGAGAAGTCTTGAATAAACCTTCGGTAATATCCCGCTAAACCCAAGAAGCTCCGTATCTCTGACGGACTCTTAGGAGGTTCCTAATTCATCACTGCCTCTATCTTGGAAGGATCCACCTTCACACCATCTCGCGTGACCACGTGACCCAATAATTGGACTTCCTCCAACCAAAAATCACACTTGGAAAATTTTGCGTACAACTTCTCTTTTCTTAGAACCTCTAACACTTCTCGAAGATGTTGCTCTTGATCCGCTTCGTCTTTTGAATATACTAAGATGTCATCAATGAACACGATCACCGACTTCTCAAGGAACGGTCGACACACCCGGTTCATCAAATCCATGAACACCGCCGGCGCATTTGTCAAACCGAAAGGCATCACTAAAAACTCATAATGGTCGTACCGCGTTCTAAAAGTTGTCTTGGGAACGTCATCTTCCTTTACCTTCACTTGATGATAACCCGATCGTAAATCAATCTTTGAGAAGCACCCTGCTCCTTAAAGTTGGTCGAATAAATCATCAATCCTAGGGAGTGGGTATGTGTTCTTCACGGTCACCTTGTTTAACTCCTTATAATCTATGCACATCCTCATCGTACCGTCCTTCTTCTTCATAAATAAGACCGGTGCTCCCCAAGGAGACGAGCTCGGTCTCACAAATCCCTTCTCTAAAAGCTCTTGTAGTTGAGTCATCATTTCTTGCATCTCGGATGGAGCCAACCGATAAGGAGCTCGTGCTATCGGGGCCGCTCCCGGGACCAAGTCTATCTTGAATTCTACTTGTCTGTCCGGTGGTAAGCCCGACAAATCTTTCGGAAACACGTCGGGAAACTCACGTACCACCCTCACGTCCTCATGTTTCTTCTTTTCGAGCTTGGAGTCTATAACATATGCTAAGTAAGAGGTACACCCTTTGGTTAAGAACTTCCGTTCCTTGAGCATGGAGATGATCGCCACCTTCCCTTTCCTTCTGTCACCAAACACGGTCACCGTGCCACCATTTCCGGTGGGAATGCGGATTAAATTCTTGGCACACGAAATTTCGGCACGATTGGTTGCCAACCAATCCATCCCGACCACCACATCGAATCCACCAATAACTATGGGCATCAAATCGATCGGGAATTTCTCCCCCTCAATTTCCAACACGCAATTCTTCAATACGTCGCGAACCACAACCTGGCTATCGTCCGCTATCTCTACCACTATAGCATCCTCTAAACTACTAGGGGACAGGGACAACTTCTGGGTAAAAGAAATGGATACAAACGAAAAGGTAGCACCCGAATCAAACAACATACGTGTAGGTACGAAGTTTAGGAGAAACGTACCCGATACCACATCTGTCGAGGCCTTCGCCTCGTCACCCGTCATCTGGAATGCTCATCCCATCGCTCTCGGAGGGTCCACCTTCTTCCCTCCGCTTCCCCCAGTCTTCATTTTTGGGCACTCACTTCTAAATGGCCCGACTCTTTGCACTCGAACCAGATGACTTCCTTGGCTGGGCAATCGTTGCGGATATGCCGCGACTTTCCACACTTGTAGCAAGTCACCCCGTTTGGAATGGACTGACCATGATGTTTGCTTCGGCATTTGGGGCACCATCTAGCTTCGTGCCTAGGGTCGGCCCCTCAGTAGTTGCTACTGAAGGATTTCGGTTTCTTGGAGGGTGCCGAACTCCCCTCCCACTTCCTCTTTTCCGGGATCCGGGTCGTCACCTCTCTGTCCCGACTGTACGCGTCTTCAACTAATTGGGCTTCCTCGATTGCCTCACGAAGGGTGGAGGCCTTAGATACTCGGACCATCGTCATCATGTCCGAAGGTAGGCCCTTGATGTAAGTCTTGATCTTCTCTTTCTCATTCGGGACCAGATATCCCACCAACCCCAACTTATCCATGAACAATCAGTTATACTCTTTCACCGGTAGATTACCCTTCTTTAAGTTCCGAAAACTCTCTTCAATCCGGTCCATGGCCCTCTCATTACAGTACTCCTCCAACACTTTCTTTTTGAACGTTGGCCAACTCAGTTTGGCCAAAACGGAAGTCTCGAGTGAGGGGGAGTAGACGTTCCAACAAGTGAGGGTCGCTCCTCTTAGCATTTGTAAACCAAACTTAGCCTTTTGATTCTCTCCGCACTCACTAGTTCGGAAGGCCTGCTCCATTTCCCTTATTCAGTTCATGCACACAACCGGATCATCTGTGCCTTTAAACTCGGGCGGTCGGCAACTAAGAAAGGTTTTGAAAGAGCACACCTTCCATTCTTGCCTCACATCATTGGTACCCAAACCGTCAGTAGGGATCTCATTCCCGGTACCCCCGTATCCAGCCACTATTATGTTTTCGGCAACCGTTTCGTGCCTACGGTTGTTGGCGTCTCGGTCTTCCAAGAGTTTCAGAAACTGCTCCTGCTGTTGTGCCATGGCTCGGTTCATGGCTGTCATCATTCGGTCCATCATTCTGGTCTCGATCGTTGCCTCCTCTAAGACAGGATCAGACGTCTCCAAGTTTCGTCGAGGTATATGTTCGGGTCCACCACCCAACAAGTTAGTGTTAAGTGGAGGTCCCTCCGCCGTCGCCACCCTCGGTTGATCGGTCGTGGACACCGTAGCATCATGACCCTCCACTCTACTGCCAGTATTAACCATTAACTGTCTGCCACACATCCAAGATGAAGGTAAGTAACATAGTATAAGATTTATACAACCGAACGTACCAACGCATTCATCAATTATCGCAACTATAGCAATCCAAGCATGCTTACGTAACAACAAATTCATAATAGCAGTAGCTAATGGAAATTATGAACAAGTTACACATAAGAATCCTCATTACCACAATCGAAATTCACAATTAGTGCATTACCATTAACCCTAAGACCGCCTTATCTTACGAGTTCTACCCATCTCACAGCTCACCACTTAAATCGATCCAGTTTAAGTCTAGGCATCTCACATTAATACCTAGTTCGCTTAAACCATCGCTCTAATACCAACTTGTAACACCCTAAAATTTAAGGTAAATTTAAACCTGAATAATTGCATAAATGAACTAAAATGACATAGGCAAATCACCCAAAAGGGGAAGTAATATTGTGGCGTTTACATTACAATTAATCAAACGTGATAAGCTCAACAACCTACTAATCTAGACTTAGCAAAGTTCATATTATACACGGGTGTTGCTATCTCGCTCTCAAAAGTATATCAAACTATACACCAAAAGTTCGCCTCTGTGTCCATCCAAAAATGCTATCTCTCTTCACCACTCTTCCCTCAACCCCGGGAAGTATCACCGCTAGAAAGGCCTGCTTAAACACAATATACAAAAGAAGTGTTAGCCAAAATCCTAGCCAAAATAGCAATTTCATAAGTAAGATCATTTGTACAATATATAACGCGTTTTGCCGTCCGTTACCGGTTGACTGCACGTTACATCCTTGCAACATAAGGCATCAACCCAAACTAGGTCTTTAGCCCAATAAGACATCAACCAAACTAGGTCTTTAGTCCATTAAGACATCAACCAAACTAGGTCTTTAGTCCATTAAGACATCAACCAAACTAGGCCTTTAGTCCATTAAGACATCAACCAAACTAGGTATTTAGTCCATTAAGACATCTTAGTGTCATCACAATATACAAGTCCTCATATACATAACAACATCAATTGAAAGCGATAATCATCATAAGAGTATCATTAATCACATTTACTTCATAAAACTTTTAGCACCAAATCCCTAGTTTTAATCTACATCAACTTTGGAATTGTAAAGAGGGAGAGGTGTGCATATGCTCAAGAGTACACCCCTACACCACCCATCCACCCCTTTTTACCTCTAAATATTATTATCATCATAGTCAAACCCTAATTTTTACCAAAAGAGGAAAGTTAGGTCACATACCATAAGATTATGAAAGTGTCAAGTAAATAAGCAATTATTTAAAGAAATGTAGATACATAACCATTTATAAGCTTAGTGAGTCAAGAAACTCACCTTAAAAGGTTTGTAATGTGAAAACCTAATTTCTTGAAAAAACCCTAGAAATGGTAGACTCAATGTGGAAGACTTGATTACTTTAAGCTCTTACACTTTAGCTTCTTCTTCTTCTAGCATTAACTACAAAGTTAAGTGAATGGTGTGGTAGGTGGAAACCCTAGATGCATTTAGTGAGGGGAGAGGGAAAGATGTTGGGAGAAAATCGCCACAAAGGGAGAGAGATCGATCTTGTTGTGGAAAATAGGAGAAAAATGAGGTTCAAACCCTCCAAAATCGGCTTAAACCAACATCACCTGACCCCAAAGTCGCGACTATGCCCTCACGACTTTGCCATGGGCATTGTCGCGAGGCAATGTCGCTCCCTCATTCCACTTTCTGTTCGATTTCGTGACCTGATTCTCTATCGCGACAATGACCCTGCGACTATGCCCCGGGCACAGTCGCCGGGCATAGTCGCCCATGCTGCTGCAGTTGCTGTTTCGAGCTTCGTTTGCGGCGTAGAGTGGTCTTCATGTACGGTTGATCGGTTAATTGCATGCGGTAAGGGATCCAAGCATGGGAGGTTAGGGTTTGCATGCATAACAAGTACATACATATATATATATATATATATATATATATATATATATATATATATATATATATATATATATATATATATATATATATATATATATATATATATATATATATATATATATATATATATATATATATATATCTTTATATACGCATAAATACGTACATTCAAGGTAAACACGTTAAAAATCGAGTATTGCTTACGAGAAATTCGGGATGTTACAGTTACCACCAATTATTAGGTTAACAACCCATATATAATCATAAAGTCTCAAACTTTACTGCAAATTAAAGTATTAATTGCTCCCTAGTTGAGAAACCATAAGCCCATCACAAAGGTGAGAGATAGGCTTAAACCAAGACTAAAATTTGGGAATTAGGTTTATGATAAAGAGAGAAAGAATTTAGACATGGCAAACGTGTCGTGTCGTGTCAGGTTCGTGTCGGGTTCAAAGTTAAACGGGTTGAGAGTGCCTAACCCTAACCCGACCCGTTTAATAAACGGGTCAGAAAATCCCAACCCTAACCCGACCCGCTTAACCCGCCATGACCCGCCTAACCCGTTTAACATGTACAAAACTAAAAATTAAATATCGAAAATTGGCAAAGAAAATTACAAATCCAAAATTCAAATGAAAGCATTAGAAATCTAAATTTTATAGTTCTAACTTATAAGTTCTAACCAAATCCAAAATTTTAAAAATCCAAAGGATTAGAAAAGAAAACTTACAATATATATATATATATATATATATATATATATATATATATATATAGAGAGAGAGAGAGAGAGAGAGAGAGAGAGATAAACGGGTTATTTGGGTCATTTTCGAGTTGAATTTTTTGATCCTGACCTTACCCGTTTAATTTTCGTGTCGTGTCAACCCGTTTACTTAAACGGGTTGAAATGTATTACCCAAACCCGTTTTTTTCGTGTCGAGTTCGTGTCGGGTTAGCGTGTCGTGTCAGTTTTTGCCACCTCTAAGAAAGATAGATGATAGGTATGAGAGAGAAAATGAAAGATTTTAGAAATTCTTAATTTAATTAGATTAAAAAGAAACTTACTAAAATACCATTTTTATTTATTTAAACTCTATTTGTGTCGATGGGTGTTGGGTTAGTAAAGATCGTGGCTTAATTGTTTTATCATCCTTAGTTGGGGTGCGAAGAATTGGGTTCCGTTTGTTTTATCTTCATTTGTTGGATTTAATGACAATGTGGGCCATGATTATGTGGGCCATTTTACCCACAAGTAATAACATAATTATATCTTAAATAAATTACATTCATGGTCCATGTGTTTTATGTGTTACTATAACATTTCAAAGTCTTTAAATTAAAATAAGTATATAGATCATAATCTTGTAGTATGCATTTCATAACATCTTTTATCCTTTATCAAATTCTATTAACAAACTTTGGTTAATATAGATTAACTTAAAAGTCATTTTAATCAAATCTGTCAAAAAAATTAAAAGCCACCCACCCATCTTTCCCATTTCCGGCCATCTCAACAACCCCAACCTTCCCATCTCCGGCCTTCTCAACGCGCGTATCTTCGGTAAAGAACACGATTGATACCCATGTGATTGATTATTCAAGAACACAAAAACATGAACCAATATCATAAAACTAGCTAGAAGATAACAAAAATATTAATCAATTTTAACCGCATAATAAAAAGTAAACACAAAAAAGTTGATGCTCATTAGAATTCGTTTAAATAAGGAGAAATAGAACAAGGAGTGTGGCGTTATAATATATAAAACATAATGATCAAGAATCACTACAAAACAGATGACTATAAATCATCGGTGAAGGTAGTCGGAAACAAAATCAAAGGAGAATGTATCACCCACGGATACATTATGTTATTTCATTATTATACTTGTTATATTATTTAGGGAAAAGTATTAAAAAAAACCCAATGGACTTTAATATTTGGAGTGATTAAGTTTTTGAACAATTTTTTAAAACAAATAAGTCTTTAAACATTTCAAAGTTTGTTAAATAAATCATTGGACTTTTGGAAACTTGTTAAATACATCTTTTTTTAAGGATGTATTTAACAGGTTTGCAAAAGCCCAATGATTTATTTAACAAACTTTTAAATGTCTAAAGATTTATTTGTTTCAAAAAAATTGTTCAAAGATTTTTGTTTTCTGTGTAAGAATTGTTTTTGGCAATAAAACAAATTGAATTAGAAAGCATTTTTTTAGAAAATTTTTTTTTTAACTTTGCATCCTTATATATAAAAAAATGCGTTTTTTTACAAATTACACCATTATAATTGTCTCGTCAATGCGTTCAAAGTGAGCTCAATATTGAATATTTTTTGATTTAATCTTATATTATTAAATATAATAAATAGGTACGAATTATTTGCAATACTTACACTTTCTATCCTTTATGGTCATTTATTTAATAATATAAGATTAATCTGTAATTATAAGGGTATAACGTGTAGGTATTAAAAATAATTTGTACTTATTTATAATATTTGATGATAAAAGATTAAATATAAAAATATTCAATAAAGCTCATTTTGAACGTATTGACGAGACGATTACAATAACGTAATTTGTATAAAAACATATTTTTGATATATTTTAGTTAATATACGATTGTGTGTAGTAATATAATAAAGATGTAAAATATAAAATAAAAAACTAATGGATATAAAATAAATTAAATAACTATTTTTGAGTAATAAGAATGTATTTAACAGATTTCCAAAAGTGCAATGATTTATTTAACAAGTATTGAAATGTTTAAGGACTTATTTGTTCCAAAAAATTGTCCAAATATTTTATCACTCCAAACACTTAAGTCCATTGGATTTTATTTAACTTTTCCCTATTATTTACTTCAAATTTTAATTTGCATTATCTGATGTCAAAAGAGTTGACCACTTTTAAAAATGTAGGGGAATTGCATGTGTATAGATGGTAATTGCAAAAACTAATGTCGCACAATTGAAAACATAAACGAATTGCAGGGATGTGGATGGTCTTAGTGTTTTTGTATTTTTGTTAGTTATACAGACTTAGTTGATATGGTCTCCGATGTTGATGTTAATGGAAATATGTCAAGTAAGAAGCTTTAAATGATGAAAACACATTGATAATTAGGGTTTTTTTCTTTGTTTTTTAAGGTTTCTTGTGGTTGTTTTCTCACGTGGTAGACGGAGTTGGTTTTGGGAGGAAACGATGTTCACCGGAGAGAGGGGAATAGGTCGGAGTACTAGGGGAGGCTTCCTCTGTGAAGTCTCATGTTTTTGACGGAATTGGTTTTGAGAGAGAAAATATTCACCAGGGATGGGGAAATAGGCCGAAGTTCTTGGGGAGGTTCCCTCTGTGAAGAAGATGATTGTTAATATCATAATATGAGAGAATATTGGGAAATACTATGTATACATATAACTGGTATAATGTTATATACTTTATATTAGTTGATATATGAAATATATTATTATTAAAATAAAAAATAAAAGGACCAAAATACCCTTGATTTAACTAGAGCAGAGTTAATAAAGTTAGGTGAAGGAACCAATCCATAATAAAAGTGAAACCCACAATGATGATACTAGTAATTATTTCATTCAAGGGACGAAATCTATAATTTACTCTTTATTAAAATATTTAATTACTTTCTTGTATTTATTGGGAGAGAAAATCACTAGTAAAATAATAAAGAATATGTTGCCAGCGATTGTCTTTTTATGAAATCCGACCGAATTGGGATTTGAAATACCAACCCTCTCCTAAGGATTTCCAAATCCTCCAGACACGGGATTTCAAATGAATCATAGGATTTTTCAAATTCGAACAATCCTACAAATCAAACCATGGAATTAGAATGAATTCAAATCCAAATCCCCAAAATCCATTTCATTCTTACAAACCAAACAGACTGTAATGGTTTCACATATAAGGATTTAAAATCCTTACATTTAACCTTATAACTTTTGTGGTTTCACATGATACCATACCCTCAAAGGTATGTTCGCCTCTAATTATTGTAACACCTTGAGATCTGACCTAAATGGTAATGAATTTGTTTAAGACAACACGAGGACCAATGTTGTAAGGTGTGCAAAAGTGTTGGGAAATTACCAAGATTTTCGGGATTTCCTCAATTGGATATCTATGTATTTTAGGGATATGCATATTGTATATTTGTGTCCTTTTTTAGCTCCCTCGTTATGGAAGGCTTTCATATTTTTAGGCTAGATTTTGGCTTCCATATCATGGGGTTTTTCTCTGTATAAATTCTGGTTGTGATTGTGAATGAAGATCATCGATTTCTACCCTAAAAACGTGCCTCTTCATGGTATCAGAGCCACACGACTAAGAGACACTTTCTGTCATCATCATGTCTGGTGAAAAAGAAGGTTCATCGTCTACAATTTCCAGAAGCGACCACACGTCGCCCTTTTTCCTCGGATCATAGGACAGAACTGGCGATCTGTTCACTCCTGTTCGTCTTCGGAATAACAACTATAATGAATGGGCCAGATCTGTGTGCCTCGCTCGACGAAAGTTTGGTTTTGTTGACGTGACTATTATGGAACCAGAACTGTCCTTCACGCAAGAAGACTGGCACACCATCGATTCGATGTTTGTTTCTTGGCTGATGCACACCATTGCTCCAGAGGTCAAATCCACAATCTCTTTTTATGACGATGCTAAAACCCGTTTTTCTGTTACTAATGGCCCAAAGATGCAGTAATTAAAAACCAATATTGTCAAATGTGAGCACTCAAAGACAATGACGGTTGCCACGTACTTTGGAAAACTTAAAGTATTGTGGGATGACCTTGCTAATCATGAACCGATCATTTTGTGTAAGTGTGGAAAGTGTACGTGCAACATGGGGAAGGCTCACGAGAAACGACGCGACAACGAACGTCTCTATCAATATTTGATGTGTTTGAACTCCGAATACTATTGATATGCATTATTTATTTAATGCATATTGTGTCTTTTTCGTATCTTTTTAGATATAATATTTTTCTTTATCCCAACTTTTGAGTCATTTTATTCTCTTATTTTTATCTTTCTTAATCATGGAACTAAGTAAATGATTTTACTTGTTTTTACAAAATAAAGTGGCTAAAACTTGGGAAAACTACACGCAATGTGGTTTCAATGCTACAGCATCTAAAGCTGACGAGTAGAGATGAAGAAATGGTGTGGAACGTAACTTTTGGGAAAGAAAGCAAGCAAACTGGATCCAGCTGGTGTAGTTTCATTTTAACTAGATGTAGTTGGTTTGTAATAATACTAGTACATTGTAACATCTCCTTAGAATAGTATTTAGTACTTAAATGGTTGCAACATGGTACATGAATAGTTGCAACATAGTATAGTAGGAAATGTGTTGTGATATTGTCTAGATTGCCACTCCTCTTTTGTATAAATAGGAGTGTCTTAGCATTGTTTTGGGGAGGATAGATCAATTCACAAACTGATTTTGAAACACTTTATTGCTTTCTTTAATTTTATGCAAGTTATCTTCTTCATCTTCTTCTTTTTATAGTTCATATGCATGAGTTGCTGTAGCATTGCTGACAACATTGCGGCACTTCTTTCTTGCTTTTAATTATTGCTTCTTACATTCTTGTCATTTACTTTTACGTCATTTACCTTATGTATTTAATTTCAGTAATTTACATTTATTGCAATTTAAATACAAGTATGAGTAGCTAAGTTTTATAGCTCGGGTGTGAGATTAAAGGGTGAAGTTTTATATATAAAGAATAGTGGACATTATTTCTCAATAATGATGTTCACCATTTCATGTTAAGTTTTATAAAGATAAGTTTACTTCGTGACGTTTTGACCACTTTTAAAGTGTTAAAGTGCCATGGCATCAGGAATGAGTCATTGATATGCACGTCAATCCGAATGACAAAGGAAGTAAGACTTGGAAGAGCTACTGACAAAGGAATTTGTCATCTCTGTCTTTTCTGGATTGATTTTGCCCGATAAGTTGGTCATCGTCATGATGGTAAAAGTGTAGAGTGCGTATCAGGAATGAACCACTCAGAACACGTCAACTTAACAGATATGGGATCAACTTGGAAGAGTGATTTTAACAAAGTAATTTGTTTATCCATATACTTGGAAGGCATCGTTTCACTATTGATAGTCCTGATACATCACCAGGAATGGGTTGTTGAAAGCTAGATCAATAGTATAATGTTGAAGATCCGGAAGGGCATCCTGAAAAGTAGTTGGTGAACTTAAGTGTTGAGAGACCAATGTTGTAGCATTGCCACAGCATTAGTCCGCTGGAATTTATATTTAGACTTCACCCCGACATATTACACCCTTGCTTTCTTTATTAATTGTTCAATATAATCTGTGACAACCCCAACAAAAATATTATCTTCGAACTGATCCTCGGAAATCATCTCTTTTGTTAGACTTTTATTGCGCTTTTACTCCAATCTCTGTGGGAACGATATCTGGTATTTTACCATTTTATTACTTGAAAGACGACATTAGATCTCGATGTATACTTGCGTTGAGGTTTAATTAGCACACGTCTATCGGTGTTTTCAAAGCACTGTTAAGTTTTTGGCGCCGTTGCCGGGGACTGGCACGCTAAAAGTCTATAAAAGTATTTTAAAAGATTTGATTTTTCTACCACCTTTGTTGCTTGTCATACGTCTCCATGTGTGCACAAGTAATAAATCTTTGAGTTTATCTTTCTGTGAACATGGATTCAATGGGATATTCGTTTGGGCCATATGAAACTGTTTTCTGTGACTTCTGTGGCGGAAATCATTTCACATATTATTGCCCTTCGAACCCTGATTCCAATTATTTCATGGGAGATAGTAATTGGGATACCTCACACTTCAATGGTTATACTCAATCATGGGAGGATCATCCTAATTTGTTTTTAAATAATCAAAATCATGGCACTTTCACATCACCAACACCTCCCTACCAAGATTGGAGTAACACTTACGCAAATACTTTTGACCAATCTTGGGAGGAACAAATAGATTTTTCTGAGAGTTTTCAAGGGGATGACGTTAATAACTCATTTTCCCCCCTACACCCTCTTTAGAACTAATCGAAAACTTCAAATCTTTTGAAACTTTCGTGAATGAGCACATACAAAGTATGAAAGAGTACACACAAAGTACATTGACATCTGTTGCCACCATTTCAACTTATATTGAAGAGATCAACAGACAAAACCAAATTCCTATACCAAGTGAGATTGAAAAATTTGAACGTGTTGGTAAGGATGAGGATGAGGTCAATACTTTGGAAAATAGTCAAGAGATGGAGAGTTATGAAAAGGAACCTGAGCATTTAAGCAATCCCTCTTCACTTCAAAATAGTGAAGAGGTGCAACACAATGCCATGATTGTCATTAACCCCTACTTTGAACATGTGCAGAAAAAAATATTGTTGCGGATGCTGCAGCATTCGTGCAGCAAAGCTGCGTAGAAAATTTTCAAGTTGTTTTTAAAAAGGGACGTGATGATCAATCCAAGGACTCAGGAAGTTTCATAAAATCAAGTTCCATTGTTGGTGAGGTGGTGTGGAAAATTCTTTGTGGGATGGACTGTTTCCCCATTCATGCCATAAAAATCTTGTGTCGTGATCAACCAATGAAACACGTGATAAGAAATGTGTACAAGCATAAGTGGAAAGAGAAACTCCAAGTTAAGTTGGTGAGGATAGTTATGGTTGAGGAGCATACTGAGGTGCTTGATAAGTGTGTATTTATATACACTTTTATACCCATTTAGGACTTTAGTTTACCTTATTTTACATCTTTCCCAATTAGATATTGAGTCTTTCAGTCTTATTTTACACCTTTTCTTTAGAATGGAGCTAGGATGTAGTTTCTGGAATAATCCTATCTTTTTGGTGAACTTTTGCTGATTTCTATGTTGCTACAGCAGGGGATGCTACAGCAGTAATATTGGCAGCCATGGCTCAATCAAGTTGGACGATTTTATTTTGTTGAAGAAAGATCTCAGGCATCTTTTAGTACACTCTTAGGCAGAAGTCAACTCTAAAGATGCCTCTGAAGATGCCCCTGAAAATGCTCCTGAAGATGCTTCCTAAGATAGCCTTTTACTTTACTTTATTGTACTAAGATGCTTGGTTATCACCCATTGGGTATAACCACTTTTGTACTTGTTAAGCATCTTTTGATTCCTTGCTTTCTAGTATAAATAGTTTAGATTGTCTTTCATTTGAACTCAGCTTCTACTGGAACAAAGCGTGTTCTAAGCTTTGTTACCAAGTACTTTAAATTTCAATTGCAATCTTTAAGTTACAAGTCATTTCGTTTCTGTCTGTTGCTATAGCAACCTTTACAGCATTCTTTACTTTCTGCACTTACATTACGCCATTTACATACATGTCATTTACTTTTAAGCATTTACATTCCAGTATGGTAGGCTAAACACCATAGTGTGGGTGTAAGTGAAGGTTGGCAGATTAAGCCATGTGTCTTTGGACATTTGTTTGCATTGGCATTCTGCTTTACTATTCATGAACAACATGAATGCTTCATCCTATAGTCTTTGACAAAGTGACGAGTGTTATTCTATTTGGATGAGTTGGACTCAAAATGGAGACAACGCAAGTGTTTATGTTGGGAGTGTTATAGAGACTATAAAGAGTTGCTTCAATCCTTTGGGTTGATAAACTATATGGAAAGAAAGGTAAGATCCGACTAGTAGGTTCTTGTTGCACTTACCAAGTGCCCACCCTATGTAAAAAGTCTAATCTGAACTTCCCTTGGAAGGCCATTCAATTCAGTAGTATTGCAGGAGTCTTTGCTGCAGGAGTCTTTGCTGCAGCACTCTTGTGCTTGCTATAGCAATGCCCTGAGCACTTTGTTAGCCCAAATCCAACCTGATCTTGCACCCATACTATCTTTAATTTCTTGTTATTATCTTTCAGTACTTTTCTTTCAGTTACTAAAAATCTTGTTACCACAATCTTGCTTTGAAAACCAACTTGTTGTTACTCTTCTTGCTTTAAAAGTCCTTGAGGTACGATATCTGGTATTACTTACCATTATTACTTGTTTTTGGACGACACTAGTAGAACATGTGTACTTGCATGGTTTGCTAGTTGTTGTAGCCTTTTTGGGGTTGCATTTCATCCCGACAAAGTTTTTGGCGCCGTTGCCGGGGACTTTTGCCAAAGAAAGTTACTTTAAGTTGTTGAAAAGTTGATTTTTACAATATGTGTTTTTGTGGTTTATGCCAAGACTACCTCATGGGGCTGTGTTTGATCTTGATCTTGACATTGCGAGAACTTTCAGAAGGAGAAGAAGAATACAAAGAGCTTTGTTTCAAGATCCTCCTATTCCTGCTGAAATGGCAGCACCAGAACCCAACCCTGAGGAGGAAGTTATTAGGATTGCTAACTCAAGAAATGGTGGTATTATGGACTATGCTATTCCTATGCTTTCCAAGTTTCACACAGGAATACGTAGGCCCCATGTTGAGGGTGACCAATCTGAGCTTAAGCCGATTATGTTTCACATGTTACAAACAAATGGTCAATTTGCTGGACTCCTTACTGAGGATCCACATTTGCACCTAAAGAATTTTATGGAGCTCACTGACTCTTTTCACCTTGGTGGAGTATCTGTTGAAGCCTTAAGGCTGAAGTTATTTCCATGGTCTTTAAGGGATAGAGCCAAAGCTTGGTACAATTCTTTAGCTCCTGATTCAATCACAACATGGAATGAAATGGCTGAAAAGTTTTTAAGAAAATACTTTCCCCCAACCAGGAATGCCCAATTTAGAAATGAAATTTGTCAATTTAAACAATTGAATGGAGAGGCAGTTCGTGATGCTTGGGAGAGGTACAAAGAGTTACTGCATACAACTAGAGACCTTTTACAATGGTCTTGATATGTCAGCAAAGCAAATGCTTGATGCTACTGCAGGTGGAGCCTTTATCTCTAGTACCTATACTGATGGTTACAATATTTTAGAAAAAATTGCCAACAATAGTGGTCAGTGGATAGATCCCAGAGCAATTGTACTCAGACCAACTGTGGGAACCCCTGGAACAGATCCTATTACTGCTTTAACTGCTCAGTTAACAGCCATGAACACCATGTTGCAAAACATGAATGCTCCAGCTGCTAATACTGTTGCTGCAGCAACTGTTTCAGAATTCCTACCAGTTCAATGTGTGTACTGTGGTGAAGGTCATACTTTTGACCAATGCAGCCTAAATGTTAAATCTGTGAACTACATCCACAACAGACCTAATCAGTTTGGTAACACTTACAATGCCAGTTGGAAAAACCATCCTAATTTTTCTTGGCACAACCCATGTTTGAATCCACCGGCTGTGAAAGATCAGAAGCAAAATTTTCAACCAAACCATCAAGGTCAGTATCAACAAGGTCCACCTACCTACCAAAAATCTCCTAACCAGCAAGGTGAACAACCAGCTTCCTTGGAAACTGTGCTGAAAGGTTTTATAAACCATACCACTTCAGCCATGAATCACCAAACTGCTACCATCAAGAGGAGACTCAAATAGGACAAATGGCCATAGAGTTGAGACATATACCAAATGGAACATTACCTAGTGATACTGAAGTCCTTAGGAATGTGATCAAAGAACAAGTAAAAGCCATTACCTTAAGGAGTGGAAAAGACTTAGTTAACAGTGGTCCAAAAGAACCAAAGACTGTCATCCAGCCCATCACTGAGAAGAGTGTTATAGCAACACCACCTGTTGTTGTAGCAACACCCACTGTTGTTCTTGAACCAGTGGTGACTGAAGAAGCTGTAACTGTACCACCTAAGTTTGACTTTCCATTACTCTTTCCAAGTGAGGTAAACCCCAATACAAGCAAGAAAGATGCTGCCACAGATCTAACACCATCAGATCCTGTTATTGCAGCACCTGACCAACCAATAGAAACCCCCACTGTCCAACCCATACCAAATCCTAAGAAAGCAGTGATTGCTCATGTTCCTCCTTACATTCCTTACCCACAGAGGTTGAGGAATCAACAGGAGGAATGTCAGTTTAAGAAGTTTCTGGATGTATTCAAGCAATTGCACATCAACATCCCATTGGTAGAGGCTATTGAAAATATGCCTAGTTATGCCATATTTCTGAAAGATATCTTGAGTAAGAAAAAGAAACTCACTGAGTATGAAACTGTTGCCCTTACAGAAGGATGTAGTGCCCTTGTTTCCAATAGACTTTCCCCTAAACTAAAAGACCCTGGGAGTTTTGTAATTCCCTGTTCTATAGGTGGGAAGCATGTAGGAAATGCTCTGTGTGACCTTGGTGCTAGCATAAACCTTATGCCCTTATCCATTTTCAATAATCTAAGGATAGGAGAGGCTAGACCAACCACTGTAACTCTACAGTTGGCAGACATAACCATAGCATATCCTAAGGGCAAAATAGAGGATGTTTTGGTACAAGTAGATAAGTTCATCTTCCCAGCTGATTTCATAATCCTTGACTTTGAAGCAGATAAGGATACACCTTTATTCTTAGGAAGACCTTTCCTTGCCATTGGTAGAACCCTCATTGATGTCCAAAAGGGAGAGTTGACCATGAGAGTGCACGACCAAAATGTTACTTTCAATGTTTTCAATTCCATGAAACATCCTGATGAAGTTGAAACATGTTCTACGCTAAGCACCATTGAATCAATGTGTCATTAGGGAGCCTTAGAAGAGATTCTAGGAACAAAAAGTGAGCAGTTGGAAGAACTTGAGGATAGTGACAGTGAGGAGGATAGAACTTTAGACAGTAGTGAGTTACTGCAGCAAGCTGCAGCATTTGAGCTTTTGGAAGAAGAGCCCACACATAAAACCCCTTTACCATCAATAGAAGCACCACCAGATTTGGAGTTAAAGCAATTACCTGCCCACCTTAAGTATGCATTCTTAGGGGAGGACAGTAAGCTACCTGTGATCATCTCAGCTTCTTTGGAAGCTGAGCAAGAGAAGCAGCTAGTCGAAATGCTTCAATCTCACACCAAAGCCATAGGTTGGACCATCTTTGACCTTAAAGGTATAAGTCTATCCATTTGTCAACACAAGATAATCTTAGAAGACAATAACTTTACCTTTGTAGAGCCTCAAAGGAGATTGAACCCTGTAATGAAAGAAGTGGTCAAGAAAGAAATCCTAAAGTGGCTTGATGCTGGAATCATTTACCCTATAGCAAGTAGCAATTGGGTAAGTCTTGTCCAGTGTGTTCCAAAGAAGGGGGGTGTCACTGTGGTAGAAAATGAAAAGAATGAGCTAATCCCAACCAGAATAGTGTTAGGGTGGAGGATTTGTATGGACTAAAGGAAGCTTAACAAAGCAACCCACAAAGACCATTTCCCTCTGCCATTCATAGACCAAATGTTGGATAGACTAGCTAGAAAAGAATACTATTGCTTTTTAGATGGCTATTCAGGGTATAACCAGATTGCTATAGCACCTGAGGACTAAGAGAAAACAACTTTCACTTGCCCTTATGGTACTTTTGCCTTTAGGAGGATGCCCTTTGGATTGTGCAATGCACCAGCCACATTTCTTTCAGAGATGCATGATGTCCATTTTCTCTGATATGTTGGAAACCTCTGTGGGGATTTTCATGGATGACTTTTCTGTCTATGGATCTTCCTATGAGGATTGTTTGAAAAACTTAGAACAAAGCCTTAAGAGATGTGAGGAGACTGATCTAGTTCTAAACTGGGAAAAATGTCATTTCATGGTAAAAGAAGGCATTGTTTTGGGTCATGTAATTTCAAAAAGGGGAATAGAGGTAGACAAGGCCAAACTTGAAGTCATTGAGAGTCTACCTGAGCCCACAAGTGTTAAAGGTATAAGAAGTTTTCTTGGACATGCTGGATTTTATAGGAGGTTTATAAAAGATTTTTCAAAAGTTTCCAAACCCCTCTGTTTATTACTTCAGCATGACCAACCATTTGATTTCAACAAGGAGTGTAAATCTGCTTTCAACACTTTGAAGAAAGCACTGATTTCTGCCCCTATTGTTGTTACTCCTGATTGGACAAAACCTTTTGAACTTATGTGTGATGCAAGTGATTGGGCAGTTGGTGCTGTTTTAGGCCAAGTTCATGACAAGATTTTCCACCCAATCTACTATTCCAGTAAAACTCTAAATGAAGCCCAAATAAACTACACAACCACTGAGAAAGAACTTTTGGTTGTGGTTTTTGCATTTGAAAAGTTTAGATCATACTTAATAGGTACTAAGGTCATTGTTCACACTGACCATGCAACCATCAAGTATTTGATTTCCAAAAAAGATGCCAAGCCAAGGTTAATAAGGTGGGTTCTTTTGCTTCAAGAGTTTGAGATTGAAATAGTAGATAGAAAAGGGGTGAACAATCAAGTTGCTGATCACTTGTTGTAATACCCCGGGTAAGTTCGTTAGTTAAATGTTAGTTCAGTTAGATTTTGTTAACTTTAAAATGTGAAGTTAAAGGTAAGTTTGGGTAGATTTATAAGTAAAGGGTGTTTTTGGTCATTAATGAATAACTTAAGGACTAAAGTGGTAAATTGGATTAGATATTACCCTGAATGGATTTAGATATTTTCCTAATTCAGTATTATCCAAAGAATTCAGTGTATGTGTGTGTTTTTGAGACCCAAAGAAAGGAAGAAGAAAAGAAGGGTTAGGGATTCAAATTGGTGACCTTGGAAGTGAAATTAAGGTATGTTCCTTTGTATTTTTTGTTTGTAATTGCATTTGGAAGGTTTCTATCGGAGTAGAATAGTCAATTATACATCTGGTAATATTTTCTATTGAATCTGGGTAAAAAGTATGCAAACCGACAGTAGTTTCCGGATAGAATGAAGGTGTCCGGGTGGTTTTGTTGGTAGTGTCCGGGTAAGTTAGATGGTGGTGTCCGGATGGTCTTCTAAGGTGTCCGGACGAGTCTTTTATCCGGGTAAGTTCCTTTTTCCTATGTTTTCCGGATAGAATTGGATACCGGATAGCATCCGGATTACTCTGGTGTCCGAATGTTGTCCGGAAAAGTCATGTTGTCCGGAAAAGTGGTGTTGTCCGGATAACTTATGGTATCCGGATACTTTTGTTGTTTGGCCAATATTGAGAGTTTAGATGCTATCGAGTATCCAGTAACCTGTATTTTGTTAACCATTAGATAGGGAATGAATGAGAACTGACTATTCTGTGGTCTTGACTTGAGTACGGGTTTGGAGGCAAAATTTGAGGATTTGAGTTCTTTAGAGTTCTTAGCCTTAGTAAGACTTATGTGTTTTATGTGGTTACAGATCCTGTGAAATCTGGGTAAAGGACTGAACCTGTTTAGAAGGCTTGGAAACGTGTTGATAAGCAATCAGGTGAGTTTTACTTTAAAACGTTTTGAAACTGGAATACATATATGTGTGTATTGGATATGTGATAAATGGTGTGACTATGTTTATGTTTGAATTATAATATGTTGAGATATTGTTATTACGTGAGTATTATATTATGTTATAATACGTTGGCCGGGCATAGGACCGGTGTGTTGGTTGTAGTTGTTGTACAGTGTTGATTGGCTGTAGTTGTTGTACAGCGTTGTTTATTAGTTGGCTTGCAACCAACTAATATGGCCATGGGAAGGAGACAGAGAATTACGTGATGAGTGAGTTATGATTGATAATTGTGTTTGTATTATGTGAATGTTGGTGTGCAAAGGATTTTCAAGGAAACAGGGATTTTCTCACTTAGACCATTAGGTCTAACCCTCATTTTTGTTTTAAATATGTATTCCAGGTCGAGGATCAAGTAAGAGCAAATAAGAAGGTTAAACCGAGAATAGCTTTTGGGGGGACTATGTAGTAAAGACTATGTTGTGTTTGGTAGATGTAGCATGTTGTTAGTAATGATGTAAATTACTATGTAAACGTTGTAATGATGTACTGAATGTTTGTAAAAAGACTATGGGACCGTATTTGTTATATAATGTATCTCTTGTTTTAACGACGTTATGCAATGTATGCTATTTGAACTATGTATGGGATTACGGGTCGTTACACTTGTCCAGGTTAGAAAAAGGAGAATCAAGCAATGGTAAAATTAATGAAAAATTCCCTGATGAGCAGCTCTTAATGCTGCAGCATCATACAGCCCCCTGGTTTGCAGACATTGCAAAGTTCTTGGCTGTTGGGATCATTCCACCAGATTTAAACAAAGGCCAAAAGAAGAAACTAATTCATGATTCCAAGAACTATCTTTGGGATGACCCCTTTCTGTTTAAGGTAGGGGCTGACCAGATCCTAAGGAGGTGCATACCTCACCAGGAAGTGCCTGCAGTGCTGCAGCATTGTCATGCTGCTGCATATGGTGGCCACTTGTAACACCCTCAAATTTGCAACGAGCAACTAATTTAAAATTTCATAAAATACCCAAAATAAATATAATTAATTCTACAATTCATTCCTCAAAATACCTTGACATTAAAAACATTATAATTCCCCAGATAAAACAACCTAAACGGGTGTCACTTAACACAACACAAGTTGCTAGTCCAACCAAGTGCGGAAGACTTCACTAAACAAATCACCTCTCGTGTACCCTAATATCCCTCGCCACTTCACAATATAGCTAAAGCTACTCCCAACCTGAACCTGTTGCACATGCCGACAAATAAAGAGGGTTAGGCTTACGCCTAGTGAGTTCAAGCATTTTATCATGACTATATAAAATCATAAATCGGAAGTTAGTAATTATAGTCATGATTTAAATAAATATTTTAAATGAAAGTTCGCGACAAAGTCTATCATTTCCAAAAAGGTTTCCCAAACGGCATAAATGACTCATTTTCCAACGCACCCAAAATCTAGGCGAAAAGTTCCCAAAATGTATGAAGCGTTTTCTAAAATGAATTCCAAACCCAACTCACTCAAAACGTATTTGGACATAAATAACCCAAGGAATACAAACATGGACAAAACTCCAATATTCCAAAACATCCAATAAGTATGAAGCATAGAACCCTGCCAATAACCATGAATACAGTTCGTATAAATAAAGTACGTCACCGAAAATATGGATAAAAACATATATCCAAAACCACACCTTTCGGTGACGGGGGAGACCCGATTCCATCGAAAGTGACGGGCACACAAAGTTAAGTCACTTAGGATGTTACTGGATTACACAAGCCCCGATCCTAGTTCCCATGCCATAAAGACATCACAATCCTCAGACCAAAATAAATTGCCTTTATTGCATACCCCGTAGAGTTACACCTCAAGGACTTACAGGGGGTCCCATTGCATATCCATCCTAGACGAGTTTCACCTCAGGGACTCCAGTGTCCCCTATTGCCTACTCGCTAGTGGCCCCACGGCCTAACGCATATACCCATGCGTTCCCAATAGTACCCGCTGATACCAGCCTTCCGGCACCCCATGACAGACAAAACGCGTCTTGTTGTGTGAAGGGACGAAGTCAACCAACCACACAACCGAATGCACAAAGAGATAGACCATCCAATAAAATTGACTCACGTGCCTATGGATCCAATACAACTCAGTCTACAAAACATGCTCAACCCGAAATGACCGAAGCACCCAACCATGTAAATATAAAAAAATGAACAATAAAATGCATCAAGTTGCAATAAATGCAAACCATAAATAAGACTCCACATTGAGTCATTTAAAACCGGACAAATGTCCCCATGACCATCCCAAAGTCGAAAACCGAGCAAATGCTCAAATACCCATTAGACCCATAATAGCGGTCATCTTAGCATAGAAATGCATTTCATATCAAATAGGTAGTAAGTACCATAAAATCGTTATTAACCCAAAACTCAACACAGAATTAAACATAAAGGGGTTTTCCCAAAGAACTCATACCCTTAACATTCTCAAAATAACCCATAACACTAAAAGTGTATTTTCTCAAATGGTTTATAAAATCATTTACACAAGTATGATTAAACCATCAATTAAAACTCATTTTGAGCAATTAATCTTTTAAAGACGATTCATGGTTTCTAACCATCCAAATGTTCAAAAGTCCCAAATATGGGTATTATACACATTTATGAAGATAAACACTTCAAAAGAGTTAAACTATCCAAATAACTCAACCATATACATTTTCAAGTAAAACACACACATATTTGTAAAATACTAGTTTGGCATGTACAACGTTTTCGCAAAGTAACTTGAACTCACCTTGCTAGATTTAGCTAAATCTAGGGTTTCTCCAACGTATGCTCCTTTGATGAAGTTTACATCTTCAAGCCAAAACTTCCAAAAACCTAGATCCACAAGTTCCAACCATAAATAATCATTCCCTAACCATAACACATCAAAACCCCCAAATATGACAAACCCTAGTTCTTAAATATGAGGTAAACCATATTTCCTTAACCCATCATCACCAAAATCGTTCAACATCATCACAAGATGGAAAGAAGATGAAATCAACAACAATAACAACTATTGGGTAGGGAAAGATTACCTTAACCATTTGAATCATCCAAAAACGAGCTCCTAGTCTCCACAAAAGCTCCAAACTCCTAAATACTCATCAATGGTGGAAGAGGGTTTTATTTGGTGAAGAAATGAGGAAGGAGAGGGGAGGGGATGGTGTTCCTGAGAAAAATCGGCTGAGAGAGAGAGTTGGGTCGAGATATAGATATAAAATGAAGAAGAAGGAAGAAGAAAAGGGGTTTAAAACACCTTGGAACCCGTCGGCTATAGTGACACGGCGATAGTGACAGTGTCACTATCGCCAGGGCACAATCGCTCGTGCCCTCCCAACTCTCGGTACAACTTCGGCTATAGTGACACGGCTATTGTGACAGTGTCACTATCGCCAGGGCACAATAGCTCAATCCCTTCCTTTCGGCTATAGTGACACGGCTATTGTGACAGTGTCACTATCGCCAGGGCACAATAGCTCAAACCCTACAACTCTCGGTACCACTTGGGCGATTGTGACACGGCGATTGTGACAGTGTCACAATCGCTGGGCACAATAGCTCAATGTGTACCGAAACTCGTTTTGGCCATAACTTCCTCGTTTTAGCTCCGTTTTCGCTCCGGAAAGAACCGTTGGACTCGTAATCCAATTACCCATCCAACCAAACAATAAAAACTAGGATTTAACTCCAAATCCTATTTTCCATCTTTTTCTTAAAAGATCGATTCCCCACCGAATCGAAGTTGTACTTATCCGAAATTTACGGGTGTTACAATCCTCCCAACCTTATAAGGATTTCGTCCTCGAAATCTACATCCTCTACTACCCAATGATAACCGACTCATTGTCGACCACAAAACACTAATTCCTAACTGGAATTTAAACTTCCCTTACCGCCATAAATACAGTTCCTCGAACCAATTTCCTACCAACGAAACTTCTTCAAGTACACACCATTTATGCCCAGAATAACACTCTAACCATAGGAATAACTCCTAGTCAAAACCACTTCGGTTGTCTCCCAACCTTTAAGTGTTGTATCTCCCGCGATTTAGCCTCCACCTTAAATCACTTCACTGTTGATCACTAACGAACCCAACATGATCATCAAATCTGATCATTCCTATCATTACTGCCGATTAACTCCAACGAGTTCTATTAGACTCCAAACTTCATCTCACATGAATCATCAAATCTACATGTTCATTATCCATACACGAATGTCATTCCATCAAGACTACTCCTCACAATTGAACCTATTATGGTTGCTACCAACTGTAAAATACGTTACCGCAAGCCTAACCCTTCAATTACCACCAATACATCTACCTTGCTACTGGTATCATTCGGCCCTTAATACCACGCGTGGAATACTCAACCTTCCACCATCGAAGTGTTACACGCACTAACCTTTAACTAGGTTACATACCCTTTCCAAGGTCCTATTGAGTTCAAGGTTTTCAAGCACGTCATTCAATAAATATGCCATTTAAATCAAAACTATTCACAATATATTTTCAACATCAAGATTTTCATCTCAAATACACGTACGCAATAAGACTACTACTATTATCAGTTCGGTAGTTACGTAAAACTGGACACGTTCGTCCCTCATATGAAAATCATGTTGAAAATCATTTCGTTGCAGTTCAATTTACCCACAAAACGTAAAAGCATAATAAACAATTTATTTGAAATGAACCACCATGGTTCTAGTATGGATTGACTCATGACATGCATATAAAGTGACTGCTTCAACCTTAAACGGGGTGCAACACAAGGTGTGCACGTATTTCCAAAAGCGTTCCAAACGACATTCGACCCCAACATTTCCTTGCCAACCATAAAACGGCATGAGGCAAGGTTCACCAACAAAATTTTACGCGCGTCAGTTTATTACACAAAACGATGGAACGGTTTACCAATACTCTTAGTCAAAACACAAAAGGACTTGTGTAATTTCCTTAGTTAATACAAAACCCATACGTTTCCATCACACGAAAATATCGACTAAAACATTAAACAACTTCACATTGGGGTAGACATGCAAGCTTGTAACATTACCATTAAAATTTCTTTAAAACGAAATTACATGCATCAACAGTTCACGACCAATTTTCCTAAAGAGGAAACTCTTTAAATCAATTTCTCAAAATTTCCCGTCCGGTCCTATAATGCCATTTGAATAAAACGTCTTTGGCAAACTTGCACACAACAGTGCGTTATTCCAAAACATATGAGGAAATAAGTGTTACTAATTTGTTGACACCAAAAGGTTCAACTTATTTTCAAATCCCAAATTGTACCAACGATGCGCGTCAAAGTTCAAAACATAAGAAATTATACGCACCATAATTTTATACAACAATTTTCTAAAATCTTCATCACGAAGCAATTCCTCAAAGTTTCGTACTTGGAACACAAAACGTCAAAACGTAAATGCTAAAAATGTATTTGTCAAAAATACCCCAAGTACATATTTCCTCCAAACCAAAAGGTTTTCCATTTTCCAAAACAATCGGCAAACCAAAATTAACCAAATGTCAACGACTTAGGCATTTATATTCTCAAAATATAAAGTATTTCAAACTTAAGCATGGTTTTCATAACACCAAAACACCCCTTTGACCGAATGGTCATCATTTATACAATGAGTTACTAAAATAATTTCACTCACGATTCGTTCAACAAGTGACGAGAAATAATGGTTACCAAGCTATGCATACCCCTAAGTCGATATAACGTCTTTTCATGAAATGATACTAAAACATTTAACTGACCAAAAACGCACCAAACAATTTGTTATGAATATTACCAAAATATCCTTTCATGCATCACTTAAGTCATGCATAAATCAATCCATACACTAAACTATATGCAACAGCTTACTTAGTAATACAAACTTTTGAAAGAAAAGCTACGCGACACTAGAGTTCCAAACGCCCAACATAACTTATAAACCTTTCACACAAGCAAATAGAGTATGCACATTGTAAAATTATACTCACACGATACAAAATGTTGTACGCAAAACTCTATGAAATTCAACGAACTCAATGACCCCAAGTCAACAAAATAGCACTAAACATTGTGCTCTCAAAGTCAAATTGCTAAGAGCAAAATCATGAACGAGACGCCAAAATTTCAAAAATCCTCTTCTCGGACGATACCACATACACAACACCGTTTAACAAACTCATATTAAACATAATCCCCAAAATGGCTTCATATAGACACCACGGTAGCTAACTTTCCGTCCAAACTTTAACAGATGTGAAAGGGATCCGATGTTAAAGTTATGAGTTGTAGTTACTTGTCTACCATCTTAGACAACATAAAACACGGACATCACTATACCCGAAAGAAACGCTTGATAACAACAACATGAAACAAATTCTGACGGAGTTTGCAACCCCCGACATAAGATGGTTCATGTACGTCCAAAACCAAACTCCAAAATATTGTGTGTGCTAAACATTTTCCAAAATTCGTAACACAATCCTCATAAGGATTTGAACACACACAAAATATTTGATGCAATTTATTTCCAAAATAAACTTGGTGCAAAATCTAGTCGGCAGTCAACATTTCAGCTCATACTCCTTCAAAATCCTCCGGTCCACTATTGTCACCCGGACGTTCAAACCACTTAAGGCTAAATCGTAGATTACATCAATTAACTTTACAACTTCTTCTCAAATCAAAGTCGCCTCAATAAGCCTATGGTTCTAATCCAATCGTCAATTTTGACCCGAAACGGTCTACTTAAAGCAATTATCATGCTTATCGTCACTCCAAGTGACTAATACTAGAATTGTCCATCTATTCCATCGACTACTAGCTTAGAACCTCCTTCACTACCCCAACGATCATCACATGAAGGCAATTCAAGCATGCACATGTACTAGTAAGTTCACCATGGCACTGGCCAGGTGTCACTGTGAACACACCGTACATGATTATCCTTGTTACTCTCAACGTGACTCTCGTTTCTAACAACACCCATCAACTTCAAAACATCCTATCTTAAGGTGCCTAAAGGTGAATTTCACTCTCATTTACTTAAACAAACACTAGTTTGAGTCTAGGTATCCAAAATCAACACCTAATTCTCTCAAACTTATGCTCTGATACCAACTTGTAACACCATCAAATTTGCAACGAGCAACTAATTTAAAATTTCATAAAATACCCAAAATAAATATAATTAATTCTACAATTCATTCCTCAAAATACCTTGACATTAAAAACATTATAATTCCCCAGATAAAACAACCTAAACGGGTGTCACTTAACACAACACAAGTTGCTAGTCCAACCAAGTGCGGAAGACTTCACTAAACAAATCACCTCTCGTGTACCCTAATATCCCTCGCCACTTCACAATATAGCTAAAGCTACTCCCAACCTGAACCTGTTGCACATGCCGACAAATAAAGAGGGTTAGGCTTACGCCTAGTGAGTTCAAGCATTTTATCATGACTATATAAAATCATAAATCGGAAGTTAGTAATTATAGTCATGATTTAAATAAATATTTTAAATGAAAGTTCGCGACAAAGTCTATCATTTCCAAAAAGGTTTCCCAAACGGCATAAATGACTCATTTTCCAACGCACCCAAAATCTAGGCGAAAAGTTCCCAAAATGTATGAAGCGTTTTCTAAAATGAATTCCAAACCCAACTCACTCAAAACGTATTTGGACATAAATAACCCAAGGAATACAAACATGGACAAAACTCCAATATTCCAAAACATCCAATAAGTATGAAGCATAGAACCCTGCCAATAACCATGAATACAGTTCGTATAAATAAAGTACGTCACCGAAAATATGGATAAAAACATATATCCAAAACCACACCTTTCGGTGACGGGGGAGACCCGATTCCATCGAAAGTGACGGGCACACAAAGTTAAGTCACTTAGGATGTTACTGGATTACACAAGCCCCGATCCTAGTTCCCATGCCATAAAGACATCACAATCCTCAGACCAAAATAAATTGCCTTTATTGCATACCCCGTAGAGTTACACCTCAAGGACTTACAGGGGGTCCCATTGCATATCCATCCTAGACGAGTTTCACCTCAGGGACTCCAGTGTCCCCTATTGCCTACTCGCTAGTGGCCCCACGGCCTAACGCATATACCCATGCGTTCCCAATAGTACCCGCTGATACCAGCCTTCCGGCACCCCATGACAGACAAAACGCGTCTTGTTGTGTGAAGGGACGAAGTCAACCAACCACACAACCGAATGCACAAAGAGATAGACCATCCAATAAAATTGACTCACGTGCCTATGGATCCAATACAACTCAGTCTACAAAACATGCTCAACCCGAAATGACCGAAGCACCCAACCATGTAAATATAAAAAAATGAACAATAAAATGCATCAAGTTGCAATAAATGCAAACCATAAATAAGACTCCACATTGAGTCATTTAAAACCGGACAAATGTCCCCATGACCATCCCAAAGTCGAAAACCGAGCAAATGCTCAAATACCCATTAGACCCATAATAGCGGTCATCTTAGCATAGAAATGCATTTCATATCAAATAGGTAGTAAGTACCATAAAATCGTTATTAACCCAAAACTCAACACAGAATTAAACATAAAGGGGTTTTCCCAAAGAACTCATACCCTTAACATTCTCAAAATGACCCATAACACTAAAAGTGTATTTTCTCAAATGGTTTATAAAATCATTTACACAAGTATGATTAAACCATCAATTAAAACTCATTTTGAGCAATTAATCTTTTAAAGACGATTCATGGTTTCTAACCATCCAAATGTTCAAAAGTCCCAAATATGGGTATTATACACATTTATGAAGATAAACACTTCAAAAGAGTTAAACTATCCAAATAACTCAACCATATACATTTTCAAGTAAAACACACACATATTTGTAAAATACTAGTTTGGCATGTACAACGTTTTCGCAAAGTAACTTGAACTCACCTTGCTAGATTTAGCTAAATCTAGGGTTTCTCCAACGTATGCTCCTTTGATGAAGTTTACATCTTCAAGCCAAACCTTCCAAAAACCTAGATCCACAAGTTCCAACCATAAATAATCATTCCCTAACCATAACACATCAAAACCCCCAAATATGACAAACCCTAGTTCTTAAATATGAGGTAAACCATATTTCCTTAACCCATCATCACCAAAATCGTTCAACATCATCACAAGATGGAAAGAAGATGAAATCAACAACAATAACAACTATTGGGTAGGGAAAGATTACCTTAACCATTTGAATCATCCAAAAACGAGCTCCTAGTCTCCACAAAAGCTCCAAACTCCTAAATACTCATCAATGGTGGAAGAGGGTTTTATTTGGTGAAGAAATGAGGAAGGAGGGGGGAGGGGATGGTGTTCCTGAGAAAAATCGGCTGAGAGAGAGAGTTGGGTCGAGATATAGATATAAAATGAAGAAGAAGGAAGAAGAAAAGGGGTTTAAAACACCTTGGAACCCGTCGGCTATAGTGACACGGCGATAGTGACAGTGTCACTATCGCCAGGGCACAATCGCTCGTGCCCTCCCAACTCTCGGTACAACTTCGGCTATAGTGACACGGCTATTGTGACAATGTCACTATCGCCAGGGCACAATAGCTCAATCCCTTCCTTTCGGCTATAGTGACACGGCTATTGTGACAGTGTCACTATCGCCAGGGCACAATAGCTCAAACCCTACAACTCTCGGTACCACTTGGGCGATTGTGACACGGCGATTGTGACAGTGTCACAATCGCTGGGCACAATAGCTCAATGTGTACCGAAACTCGTTTTGGCCATAACTTCCTCGTTTTAGCTCCGTTTTCGCTCCGGAAAGAACCGTTGGACTCGTAATCCAATTACCCATCCAACCAAACAATAAAAACTAGGATTTAACTCCAAATCCTATTTTCCATATTTTTCTTAAAAGATCGATTCCCCACCGAATCGAAGTTGTACTTATCCGAAATTTACGGGTGTTACAACTTTGGTGGCTAAAGAACTGCAGCCAAGGTCCTTCAATTTGGTTTTTTCTGGCCAACACTCTTCCAAGATGCTGATAATTTTGTTAAGAGGTGCAATGAGGGTCAAAGGGTTGGATCCATCTCCCAGAGACATGAAATGCCCCTCAATGGCATTCTTGAAGTAGAAATCTTTGATGTATGGGGAATGGACTTCATGGGTCCATTTCCCATGTCTGGAAACAATCAATACATATTGGTGGCTGTGGATTATGTATCCAAATGGGTAGAAGCCACAGCCTGTCACACCAATGATGCCAAGACTGTAGTTAAGTTTTTGCACAAGCATATATTCACAAGGTTTGGTACCCCTAGAGCCATGATCAGTGATGAGGGTACCCACTTTGTGAATAACATGATGAAAGGAGTTCTGGAAAAATATAACATAAACCATAGGGTAGCAACAGCTTATCACCCTCAAACTAATGGTTTAGCAGAACTTTCCAACAGGGAGATTAAGAGTATTTTAGAGAAAGTGGTAAAGCCAACAAGGAAGGATTGGTCCTTCAAGCTTGATGATGCTTTATGGGCTTATAGGACTGCCTATAAGACACCCATTGGAATGTCCCCATATAAGTTAGTTTTTGGGAAAGCATGCCATCTACCACTTGAACTAGAACACAAAGCCTTTTGGGCTTTGAAAGATCTGAATTTGTGTCTTAATGCTGCAGGTGAAAGAAGGAAGCTACAGATTAATGAGCTTGAAGAATTGAGGGATCACTCTTATGAAAATGCTAAGATTTACAAAGATAAAACCAAAAAATGGCATGATAAGAGGATCTCCCAAAGAGAAATTGTATCTGGCCAAAAAGTTTTACTCATTAACTCTAGATTGAAACTTTTTCCAGGAAAACTAAGATCCAAGTGGACAGGGCCATTTGATGTTCATAAAGTCCATCTTTATGGAGTGGTTGAACTCATTGACCCCAACAATGGATCCATTTTCAAAGTGAATGGTCAAAGAGTAAAATCCTATCATGAAGCTGCAGCAACCAACTCTATTGGTACCACATCTGTGGTACAACTCTCTCAATCCTAGATGTGATCTCAGAGGCTTGAAAAAGCCTATCCATGATGTAAATATGTAAATACAGTGGTTTAGTTTTTATTTCTGTTCTAAAACTTGAAGTTTTCAAGGTTTGAAAATTGCTGGAAAAGGTTCAGTGCTACAACAAAATTCCTGTTGCTATAGCACTCTGCAACAAAAACCCCAACAGTCTTATCAGCCGAAAAAGTGTACTCTTTTCTGCAAAGATGCTTTTCAGGTTGTGCAAATAGTAGATGGCATCAAGTGTTTTGAGTTCCCATAAAACCTTTTAGTACTTGAAGCTAATAACTAGTTAACCCTAGTTAGTTTTGAACCAAAAGAGCACTATTCAAACTCCCATTCGGTTTCTTTTCAACTGATCCCCACGATCTCACCTTAACCCCTTTAAAATATTTTGTTTTGTTTGCAAGTTGCATCTTTAACAGTGTTTTGCAGAGGAAACTTAAGTTCATATTATGGGGAGATTAAAAACTCAAGCCAAGAAAAGTGTTGAGACCGGTGAGTGATCGAGAGAGAAGACGAAGCGCAAGAAAACAGAGCATCGAAATGGATTCAACCAAGAAGCCTGTTGATGAATCAAAAGCCAAGGAGAAATCTCCATCGCCTTCTCCAAGCATTCCATCATTGAAGAAGCAGAAAACAGGGGAAGATGAAACTGGTAAGCAACCCGAAACTCACACCTCTTCCAACTCTGTTTCGTCTACTTCTGCTAGCCATAAAACCCTCACAATAGATATCAACAAAGAACCTGAATCACCTCTCACTGAAAACCCACAAATACTATTGTTGGGTGGTCGATTCCCACTCACCCCTAGTCCTCCACATACACATTCTGAAGACCCATCTCAGCCCACTCCTAAAACTACAAACCCATTTGCAGAGGATGCGGCTGAAATAGCCCGTATTTTAGGAGAATCCCCATAAAAAAAATCATAAATCCATCTGAGCCTAAGCCATCAACCACCAAAGCACCTTCTGTGAAAAGTAAGAGTGCCATTCCTAAAACCATTCCAGAACTACACATGTCTGAACAATCACAGCCTCAAGAAAAGGAGACTGTGAATATGACCAAGGAGGAAGAAGTGGTGAAGAGGAAGGTTTTGGCTGAGAAGAAAGGAAAAGGGAAGAGTCCAAAAACTATGGAGGAAGAAGAGAGCACAGAAGAGGAGAGCTCTGAGTTCGATGACAAAGTGATGAGGATGTTGCTGTGAGCAAAGCAGAGATTGCTGCAGCAATAGCAGAAGATGAAGATATTCCATTAGCTGAATGGATGAAGACTCAAAAGAAGGGGAGTATAAAGCAGAAGAAGGTACCCATTTCACCATCTCCCAACCAAAACAGGACCAGAAGAGAAAACACCACTTTTGGTACTTTCAGTTGCAAATTGGCATATGAGCAGTTTGGCATGCTTGCTGCCAAAGAGGCTCTAGCAGATAAGGGATTTAGTCCAGAAACCTTGAGGGACTACCCTTTTGATTACAAACACCATCAGAACAATGGGGTGGGAGATGTTCTGTGCAGTCCCAGGTGGATACAACCTCTCCCTCATCAGGGAATTCTATGCAGAGGTTGAAGCATCCACAAGCCAAACGGTGAAGGTAAGGGGCACTGATGTGTCTTATGATGCACACGCCATTGATAACATGTATGGTATAGTGTCCCCCACATCCAATGATTACAGGAAATTAACTGAGAAGGCCACAGAAGAAGAAGCCAGGAAGGTGTTGAGCACCATTGCTCAACCTGGTGCTTCACGGAAGAACCGCCTGTTCAGAACAATGCATAGCAAGGACCTCTTGCCAGAGGCCAGCGTCTGGTTCTATTTTATGAGGTACACACTTCAGCCCACAACCCATGATACAAGCCTAATCTTTGAACGAATGATACTGCTATACTGTATCATGGGTGGTAAAAGATTCAGTGTGGGGGAGGTTGTGTGCAAAAGCATCAAGTCTTGTGTAGAAATAGCAAAGGGTGACCTTTGGCATCCGTCCCTAATCAACTCCTTACTCCTTAGAGCCAAAGTGAAATCCTTTCCCACAGATGAAATTGTCTCAGGAAAAGCAGTAATAGAAGCCCAGACAGTGAAGAGAGTGATGAGGAATGCGGAGAAAGCAATGAGGCAGAATGCCATTGCTGCAGCATCACTCCTGGATGCTGCAGCAACTGCTGCAGGTAGTTCCAAACAATCACAACAACCAAAGAAACCCCAATCAGTCCCAATAGAAGAGCAGCTGGAAACCAAATTGTTTGTGTACCTAGCTACCCAAATTGCAAACAACCAGGAAACACTTTTCACCAAACTGCAAGAGAGGGACCTGATGTGGATGACCCTCATGGCCAACCAAAAGAGAGACATGAAGGCTAAGATTGCTGAGAGTGAGAAGAAACTGCTGGCCTGTTTGAAAGAACAGGATAAGGCTGAACAACATGACAGAAAACTCACTGCTTTGCACAGGCACTACCAGATGGTAAGAGAAGGGGTCATGGAAAGCAAGTGGGCAATGGAGAATCCAGAGGAGTACACGAGCATTGGTCTGTATCCAGAAGAGTTGCAGAGGGAGGCAGAGAAGTTCATCCCCAGTGCTGCAGCAAAACCTACTCCCAAAGAGTAGGCAGGTCCATTTCTATACCTTAGCTCCATTAGTAGTTTTTATTTTTCTGATTTTTAGTTTTAGAGTCTGGGAATTTGTTAAGTCTTCAGTTTTTGAGTCTTATGAGATTTGCACCATCACAAACCACATGCCATGGTAATTTTGTTGATACACATCCCTGGTCAGTCCTCAAAACTAGAACCATGCTCATCCACCTGGGAAGCAACTAGACATCCTTGTGTTTTTAGAAAATGACTTAGGCCATTCTTTCACATACACAAGACACTTATACCCTTTGCACCCTTAAGCCATAAAGATTACTGTCTCAATGAGGACATTGACAAATGCAAGTGTGGGGGAGGGTATACTGATTCATGAGCACAAAAACAGCCCATAGGGCAGAAAATTGCTCCAAAAAAATATATTAAAGAATGAATCAGTGGTGTCCAAAGTGAAAAGCAGATAAAACAGAAAAATATGCATAGCATATACACTGTTTGGACATTACAAATAAAGACTTGTAGGCTGAAAGAATACCATGAGCTACAAATCCAAAACACCCAAAAAGTCCTAAAGATTCTGAATTTACAAGGCCTTAATGTCTAACAATAGGAAATGAGTATTGGCTTATGGGATTGAGTGAATGATGAGGGATGAACACAGAATTATACTAGGCTATGGTCCTGTTTTGGTTTCCAAATCTCATAATCTGTTTAGTTTTTCATTTTCACCCTTTAAATTGTTTTCAATTTCTCATTTGAGTCATTTTTAGTTGTCATTTTAGTTGCTTAGGGACAAGCAACAGTTCAAGTGTAGGGGTGTGATAAGTGTGTATTTATATACACTTTTATACCCATTTAGGACTTTAGTTTACCTTATTTTACATCTTTTCCAATTAGATATTGAGTCTTTCAGTCTTATTTTACACCTTTTCTTTAGAATGGAGCTAGGATGTAGTTTATGGAATAATCCTATCTTTTTGGTGAACTTTTGCTGATTTCTATGTTGCTACAGCAGGGGATGCTACAGCAGTAATATTGGCAGCCATGGCTCAATCAAGTTGGACGATTTTATTTTGTTGAAGAAAGATCTCAGGCATCTTTTAGTACACTCTTGGGCAGAAGTCAACTCTGAAGATACCTCTGAAGATGCCCCTGAAGATGCTCCTGAAGATGCTTCCTAAGATATCCTTTTACTTTACTTTATTGTACTAAGATGCTTGGTTATTACCCATTGGGTATAACCACTTTTTTACTTGTTAAGCATCTTTTGATTCCTTGCTTTCTAGTATAAATAGTTTAGATTGTCTTTCATTTGAACTCAGCTTCTACTGGAACAAAGCTTATCCTAAGCTTTGTTACCAAGTACTTTAAATTTCAATTGCAATCTTTAAGTTACAAGTCATTTCGTTTCTGTCTGTTGCTATAGCAACCTTTACATCATTCTTTACTTTCTGCACTTACATTACGTCATTTACATACATGTCATTTACTTTTAAGCATTTACATTCCAGTATGGTAGGCTAAACACCATAGTGTGGGTGTAAGTGAAGGTTGGCAAATTAAGCCAAGTGTCTTTGGACATTTGTTTGCATTGGCATTCTGCTTTACTATTCATGAACAACATGAATGATTCATCCTATAGTCTTTGACAAAGTGACAAGTGTTATTCTATTTGGATGAGTTGGACTCAAAATGGAGACAACGCAAGTGTTTATGTTGGGAGTGTTATAGAGACTATAAAGAGTTGCTTCAATCCTTTGGGTTGAGAAAATATATGGAAAGAAAGGTAAGATCCGACTAGTAGGTTCTTGTTGCACTTACCAAGTGCCCACCCTACGTAAAAAGTCTAATCTGAACTTCCCTTGGAAGGCCATTCAATTCAGTAGTATTGCAGGAGTCTTTGCTGCAGCACTCTTGTGCTTGCTATAGCAATGCCCTAAGCACTTTGTTAGCCCAAATCCAACCTGATCTTGCACCCATACTATCTTTAATTTCTTGTTATTATCTTTCAGTACTTTGATTTCAGTTACTAAAAATCTTGTTACCACAATCCTGCTTTGAAAACCAACTTGTTGTTACTCTTCTTGCTTTAAAAGTCCCTGAGGTATGATATCTGGTATTACTTACCATTATTACTTGTTTTTGGACGACACTAGTAGAACATGTATACTTGCATGGTTTGCTAGTTGTTGTAGCCTTTTTGGGGTTGCATTTCATCCCGACCAGTGCTCCAGAAAAATCCACCATTTTTCAAGAAGTTTACAACAAAAGTTTCATCAGCTGCAAAAGAAAAATACCTTGATAAAAGAAGAAAATGCAGAGTCTTTTGCCGCAACATTCATTCCAACCACTTGGTCCATAAACCTACTCTTATGGAGTAGGGCAGGTTCAAATCACTTACCTTAGTCTCCATGTTTTATTTTATTTTGTGTCCAGGATAGTTTTACAATTTTTAGGTTACTTTTCTTTTGTAAGATTACACATAAAATCATACCTTGTTTTTTGTTCATAGTCCTAATAATTATTTTTTCATGCCATTTACCTAAGTTGTGTGTTCTTGTTAGAACTAGCGATTGTCTTCTTGGGACACAACTTGACTTACACGCCCTATATACATTTAGAGAATGATCTAGGCCATCTTTTCAATTTCCAATAGCCACTTGTAGCCTTTATACACCTATGAACTTCAATGTTACAATGAGGACATTGTAAAAGATAAATTTGAGGGTGGGAAGGTTACACCTTAAAGCATGAAAGATGACTCAAAAGAGCAAAGCTCTAATCTGATAAAGATTGTAACACCCCGAAAATCCTAACTCAAATTGTAAATAGTCCATTTAGACTTATTAGAAGGACAAGGTGTTGCATTGGAAGGTGGGACACGTAATGCTATTTGGATCTATCGAGAAATTGGCCAAGCTTGGATTCGGTACAAATCCAGCGAGTATGACACCCGCGAGAGTGACAGTGTCACTTTCGCCGTGTCACTTTCGCCAAGATTGTACCGAGAGTTTGGGGGATCCAGCGAGTATGACACCAGCGAGAGTGACAGTGTCACTTTCGCCGTGTCACTCTCGCCGTCGGGCTCCAGGGTCTTTTAAACCCACGACTTCGACTCCCTTTCATTTTCTATTCCACCCATTTCACTCTAAACTCTCCCAAACAAAACCCTAACCCTCTAAATCGCTTTTGGAGCTTTTGAAGCCATGAATCTTGTAAACCAAAGCTTCTCTCTCGGTTCTTATCAAGGGATTATGGATGGAGGTTAGAACCCTTCTTCTCACTTTCGTTTTGGTAAGATTTCTACACTTTCTAGGGTTTTACCCAACCCTCACCTAAACCTTTTCCTTTCTTTAGATGAAATGAAGATTGAGGTTCACTTTGGTAACAATAGAAGTGTTTGGTTGGTGGATTCAATTGATGGTGGAGGTAATCTTCTATTCTCTTCATTTTAGAAATTAGGGTTTCAATGTATTGGTGATTTGGATGTAATATGTTGGGAGAAATGATTCTAAGTGTTTGGGGACAAATATTTATGGTTGGAAACTTATGGATTTAGATTTTGGAAGATTTGGACTTGAAGATTCGGATTTCTTCAAAGGAGCATACGTTTGGGAAAATCTAGATTTAGCTTAATCTAGCAAGGTGAGTTCAAGTTACTTTGTGAAAACTTTGTACATGCCAAAATGTTATTTTCCAAGTATTATGTGTTTACATGAAAATTATCTAATGTTGGGTTATTTGGTGGATTTTAACCTTTGAAATGATTAACTTGGTAAATGTGGTAAAATACCCATAATTGGGATTTTTGGATATTTGATGTGTAGAAATCATGAATAGATCCTTAAAAGATTTATTGTTCAAAATTAAGTTTATTTAATGGTTTACTCATATTAGTATAAATGATTTTATAAACCATTTGGGAGAATGCACGTTTTAGTGTCATCAATCATTTTTGAGAATTATAAGGGTACGAGTCCTTTTGGGAAAAACCCCTTTTGTTTAATTTGTGTCGAGTTTGGGTTTATAATGATTTTGTGGTACTTGTTTACCTAATCGATATTTAAATGCATTCTAAGTTATGATGACCGTTATTTGTGGGTCTAATGAGTATTTGAGCATTTTGGCTCGGTTTTGACTCCGTTGGGTCTTGGGGACATTTGTCCGGTTTTGATAGCTCGATGTTGGGCGTTTGAGTTTGTTTTGCATTTAATGCATCTTATTTGAGGATTACATGTTTTGAATGCGCTAGTTCATTCGTTTGAGGTCATGTAATGTTATATTAGTAATGCAATGGATCCATAAGCACTATAATTATTATGCCGATGTTGGGACGATTAGTTTTCCACATCGCGGCACGGTTAGGCATCGACGGTATGGTGTAAGCCCTACGTGCGAATATGTTTTAGTTATTATGCCGATGATGGGACGAGTAGTTTTCCACATCGTGGCACGGTTAGGCATCGACGGTATGGTGTAAGCCCTACGTGCGAATATGTTAAGGATGTTGCCCCAAATTGGGTGTGGTTTTAAGTGGCCACACTCGGCATCCGTTATATGTCTTGTTAAGTGTTTGGCTTTACTAACTTGTCAAGTGGCTTACTTTTGTGTTCCGTCACTTGCGTTGGTAAGCGGGTCTCCCCCGTCGCCGAAAGGTATTGTTTCGGGTAACTACTTTTATACATGTTTTCGGTGACGTAATTATATGTTTAAATGGGTTGTTTTCCATGATTTATGGGCAATGTATTATGTTTAATCCTAGTTGGGATGTTTTGAATAATCAAGTTTTATTCATGTTTATGCTATTTGGGGATTTAATGTTTATTCACATTTTGGATAAGTTTTGGGTACGAACTTGCATCGCAAAGAAAAGTTTTACGTGGCGTTACCATCGTCTAAAATACGTATTCTTGGAAATCAGATTGTCGTCATACTTTACCGCAAATCATTTAGAGAATCATGTTATATTAAAGATTTCAGCATGGGAATTGTGTGAGTTGGAAAATGGGTGATTTGCATTTAAAGTAAACTATTTTGAAATCATGACTAAAACTACTACCCCTTTTGATTTATGATTTTATATAGTCATGATAAAATGATTGAACTCACTAGGCGTTATCCTAACCCTTTTTTTTATTTGTCGGCATGTGCAACAGGCTCAGGTTGGGGTAACTTTAGCTACACTGAGAAGTGGCGAGTGCTAGTGGTGTGCACGAGAGGTGACTTGATTAGTGAAGTCTTCCGCATTTGTTTGGACTAGCAACTTATGTGTGGTGTTAAGTAACACCCGATAAGTTATTTATTGGTGGACTTTTGATATTTTAAATTCCGAGGTATTTTAAGGAATGAATTGTAGAAGTGTTCGTGTCTATTTTGGGTTATGTTATTGAATTTTAAAGTTAGTTGCTCGTTCCAAATTTGAGGGTGTTACAAGTTGGTATCAGAGCATAAGTTTGAGAGAATTAGGTGTTGATTTTGGATACCTAGACTCAAACTAGCGAGCTTTTAAGTGAGAGAATGTGAAATTGCACTATTAGACACATTAAGATAGGATGTCTTGAGGTTGATGTAGTCGCTAGAAACGAGAAGCACGATGAGGGTAGCAAGGATAAGCATGTACGGTACGTTCATAATTGCACCTGGCCAGTGTTATGGTGAACCTACTCGTTACATGTGCTTACTTGAAATGTTTAATGTGATGATCGTTGGGGGTAGTAAAGAAGTTTCTAAGCGAATAGTTGTTGGAAAAGATTGGCGATTTTAGTATAAGTCACTTGGGGTGACAATAAGCATGATAATGCTTTAAGTGGACCGTTTCGGGTCAAGATTTGATGGTTGGATTAGAACCATGGACTTATTGAAGCGACTTTGATTCGAGGAAGAATCGTAAGGTTAATCGATGTAATTCCCCACTTTACCTTAAGAGGTTTGAACATCCGGATGACGGTAGTGTGACCGGAGTGATTTGGAGAAGTATGGGTTGAGATGTTGAGTGCCGACTAAGTTCATGCACATAACTTATTTTGCAATAAATTGTATCAATTATTTCTTGTGTTTCGAATCCCCTTGTGGATTGAGTTACAAAATCTCAGAAAAATGGTTAACCCACACACAAGATTTTAAATCATGGTTTTGAACGTGCATGAAAGTTTTTTTATTGCGAGAGTTGCAAACTCCGTTGGAATTTATATTATTTCATTGATTGTTCAACAATTACTTTTGGATACAGCGATATCCGTATTTTAATGTTATTTAAGAAGTGGGCAAGTAACTACGGCTTATGACTTTAACATTGGATCTCTTCCACATATGTTAAGGTTTGAACGAAAAGTTATCTTCCATTATGCCTATGTTGAGTTTTATTGGAAAATTTATTTAATGGAAGTTTTATCGAAAGTGTTGTTTAGATCGTATTACAACAAAGGGAAATTTTGGGAGTTTTGGCATCTTGGCCATGGTTTTGCATTATGCAATTTGATTGTTGGAAGCGAAAGGCTTGGCACCATTTGGTTGAGTTGAGGCAATTAAGCCCATGGAGTTTTACGAAGTTTCGTTTTACGACGTGTTGGGTCGTGTGAGTACAAACTTTGTAAGGTGCATACCTTAGTTATGGCGTGTGTTGATTTTGGATTATATTGGGCATTTTGACTCGTTAGGGTTTTGTTGAGGAGTGTTATTTGAGCCGTAAGGCAACCAAACGGAATGTTTTTGGAACTTTGATGTCGTGTAATTTCTTTTTCAAAGAGTTGTGTTAGCACGTTTTGTTACAATTTATTTAATTATACGGATTGATTTATACGTGGCGTGAGTAATGCATGAGAGAACATGCTAATTGTACTTCTTAACAATTTGCCTTATGTGCTTCTGACTAGACGAGTATTTATTTGCCCTTTCTTGCAAACGCATGGTGTTGATCTAAGGATGTGCATAATTTGGTAGTCACTAACCCTCGAAAGTTTTGATAAGTGTATCATGAATGAAAATGTTTTATTGATTCATTTCGTAATTGAGGGTCGTTTGGTCAAGGATACGTTTTAAAATTTTGGGGTTTATGCACGGTTTGCGATACGGTACATTTTAAAAAACTGAAAATGTGAGTCGTTGAACTTCGGTCAACTTTGGCTTGATGAGTATTTTGGAAGTTGTAAACCTTTTGATTTTGGAGAAAATGGGTATTTTGAGTATCCTAGCGAGTAAGTTTGAAACATTGTCATTCCAACGTTTTGTATTGTGAATGCGAAATTTTGGTGTAAATGCTCCGTGATGGAGATTTTGGAAAGTTGATTGTCCTAACCTAGGGTGCGTGGAATTGCTTAAAATTTTGGAACGTTAATACGCACCGTTTGTATGAGCCAACATTCGAAATCGATTTAAACTCTTTTGGTGTCAATCGTTTACAAACACTTATTTCTCCTAAATTTTGGGGAAAATACATTAAGGTGTGGGTATGGTCATAAACGTTTTACTCTTATGTCATTATATGACTAAGTGAGAAGATTTTGAACATTGATTTAAAGAATTTCATTTTTGGAATTTGTTACGAATGATTTGGTACATGTAACTTCGTTTCAAGAAAACTAATAAGAGAGTGTTACAAGTTTGTGGGCATACTCCAAATTGAGAGTTCTTCTGGACGTTTTAGTCAATATCTTCGAACGATGAACACGTAGTAATTTTGTTTTAAAACTTGGAACTGGCACAACCCGTTTTATGTTTTAACCAAAGTGTCATTATGGGATGGTTTCACCGATTGTGAAATAAACTGACGTGTGCGTACTTAGTGGTGAATTTTATTTCATACTATCCATGATTTAAATAGGGAATTTTGGAATCGGGTGACATTCAAACCCTTTTGAGACACGTATAGACCTTTTGGTTGCATACTATTTAAGGTGGGAAATTACCTTACGTACATGACGTAGATCAACCCGTGCTAGGACCGTATCGGTCCCTTTCAGAGAAATTGTTTGTTGTGCTTTTGCGCTTTGTTAACGATACAAATTTTGTTGAAATGGTTTTCAATATGATTTTCATATGTGGGATGAATACGCCTATTCTTTTGCACTACTACAGAAGTGATAGTAGTAGATTTTGTGCGTGCAATTAGATTGATATGAAAACCTTTATGTTAAAAGTTTTTTATGAACTTTTCGATTGACATATTTGTTAAACATTTCGCTTGAGAAGCCTTGAACTCATAGGAACTTTGGAAAGGTTAAGTAACCCAGTTAAGATGAAAGTGTGTGTGGCACTTTAATGGTGGAAGGTTTGGGTATTCCACGCATGATAACACTGTAGGCCGAATGGTATCGGTTGCGGAGATAATGCACTTTAGTGACTGAAGGATCTGATTCGCGGTATCTTGTATTAAGGTTGGTGGTAACCATTCTTGTGGGGAATATTATTTTGGAGTCTTGGTCAACTTTTGTATATGGGACCCTTTAGACACCATAGCGATAATTTTGGTTTTAATGAGATTGCTCGACGAGTGAAACTCGTGTGTAGAGCTTGTTGTGATTCGACTTGGTGGTATGAGTAGGTGTTGACTTTTGGTTCCGGGGTCAAGGGCCGTTAGCGTAATCGGTGGATTATAGTCCGATTGTAAATGAATGATGGTAATGGTTGTAGTAACCTGTGGATGTTCAATGGCGATAAGAGGTTTTACTGAAATGACTTTCCTTGGGTAGTAAGAGAATCTGTCGATTGGATGATTGATAATTAGACACATCTTTCGAATCGTGTAATTGACGAGTCAATGACGACCGTTAGTGTTGAATTGATGGAATCCGCTGAGAGTAAATGCTAGTTCATTAGCGGGATTATTTTGGGAATTCTGAAGTTTTGGTTAATGGTTAGTAGTGATTAAACGTTGGGTTGGTTTGGAGAGAAATTTTAAGAATATATGAAGGTGGTATGATTAGGGGATTTGAATCTGCCGTTGGGATAGTATGAATCACTTAAGGTTGGGAGACAACTTGAGTCTGGTGGTCATACGCCACTCTAACAGCTTAGGCATTCAAATAGATGTGGGTGTTTTATGCCTAAACGGGGAATCGTTGTGAGTAACACCAAGAAGCCGCTGTGGACAATTATGTGGGAAATAAATTTGCACCGGGTTGAAACCGAGGGAATTTGGAATGTGTTGGGCGCGGTGGCCATTAGTTGCGTGAGGATTAGATTTCGAGGACGAAATCTCTTTAAGGTTGGTAGAATTGTAACACCCCGAAAATCCTAACTCAAATTGTAAATAGTCCATTTAGACTTATTAGAAGGACAAGGTGTTGCATTGGAAGGTGGGACACGTAATGCTATTTGGATCTATCGAGAAATTGGCCAAGCTTGGATTCGGTACAAATCCAGCGAGTATGACACCCGCGAGAGTGACAGTGTCACTTTCGCCGTGTCACTTTCGCGAAGATTGTACCGAGAGTTTGGGGGATCCAGCGAGTATGACACCAGCGAGAGTGACAGTGTCACTTTCGCCGTGTCACTCTCGCCGTCGGGCTCCAGGGTCTTTTAAACCCACGACTTCGACTCCCTTTCATTTTCTATTCCACCCATATCACTCTAAACTCTCCCAAACAAACCCCTAACCCTTTAAATCGCTTTTGGAGCTTTTGAAGCCATGAATCTTGTAAACCAAAGCTTCTCTCTCGGTTCTTATCAAGGGATTATGGATGGAGGTTAGAACCCTTCTTCTCACTTTCGTTTTGGTAAGATTTATACACTTTCTAGGGTTTTACCCAACCCTCACCTAAACCTTTTCCTTTCTTTAGATGAAATGAAGATTGAGGCTCACTTTGGTAACAATAGAAGTGTTTGGTTGGTGGATTCAATTGATGGTGGAGGTAATCTTCTATTCTCTTCATTTTAGAAATTAGGGTTTCAATGTATTGGTGATTTGGATGTAATATGTTGGGAGAAATGATTCTAAGTGTTTGGGGACAAATATTTATGGTTGGAAACTTATGGATTTAGATTTTGGAAGATTTGGACTTGAAGATTCGGATTTCTTCAAAGGAGCATACGTTTGGGAAAATCTAGATTTAGCTTAATCTAGCAAGGTGAGTTCAAGTTACTTTGTGAAAACTTTGTACATGCCAAAATGTTATTTTCCAAGCATTATGTGTTTACATGAAAATTATCTAATGTTGGGTTATTTGGTGGATTTTAACCTTTGAAATGATTAACTTGGTAAATGTGGTCAAATACCCATAATTGGGATTTTTGGATATTTGATGTGTAGAAATCATGAATAGATCCTTAAAAGATTTATTGTTCAAAATTAAGTTTATTTAATGGTTTAATCATATTAGTATAAATGATTTTATAAACCATTTGGGAGAATGCACGTTTTAGTGTCATCAATCATTTTTTAGAATTATAAGGGTACGAGTCCTTTTGGGAAAAACCCCTTTTGTTTAATTTGTGTCGAGTTTGGGTTTATAATGATTTTGTGGTACTTGTTTACCTAATCGATATTTAAATGCATTCTAAGTTATGATGACCGTTATTTGTGGGTCTAATGAGTATTTGAGCATTTTGGCTCGGTTTTGACTCCGTTGGGTCTTGGGGACATTTGTCCGGTTTGATAGCTCGATGTTGGGCGTTTGAGTTTGTTTTGCATTTAATGCATCTTATTTGAGGATTACATGTTTTGAATGTGCTAGTTCATTCGTTTGAGGTCATGTAATGTTATATTAGTAATGCAATGGATCCATAAGCACTATAATTATTATGCCGATGTTGGGACGATTAGTTTTCCACATCGCGGCACGGTTAGGCATCGACGGTATGGTGTAAGCCCTACGTGCGAATATGTTTTAGTTATTATGCCGATGATGGGACGAGTAGTTTTCCACATCGCGGCACGGTTAGGCATCGACGGTATGGTGTAAGCCCTACGTGTGAATATGTTAAGGATGTTGCCCCAAATTGGGTGTGGTTTTAAGTGGCCACACTCGGCATCCGTTATATGTCTTGTTAAGTGTTTGGCTTTACTAACTTGTCAAGTGGCTTACTTTTGTGTTCCGTCACTTGCGTTGGTAAGCGGGTCTCCCCCGTCGCCGAAAGGTATTGTTTCGAGTAACTACTTTTATACATGTTTTCGGTGACGTAATTATATGTTTAAATGGATTGTTTTCCATGATTTATGGGCAATGTATTATGTTTAATCCTAGTTGGGATGTTTTGAATAATCAAGTTTTATTCATGTTTATGCTATTTGGGGATTTAATGTTTATTCACATTTTGGATAAGTTTTGGGTACGAACTTGCATCGCAAAGAAAAGTTTTACGTGGCGTTACCATCGTCTAAAATACGTATTCTTGGAAATCAGATTGTCGTCATACTTTACCGCAAATCATTTAGAGAATCATGTTATATTAAAGATTTCAGCATGGGAATTGTGTGAGTTGGAAAATGGGTGATTTGCATTTAAAGTAAACTATTTTGAAATCATGACTAAAACTACTACCCCTTTTGATTTATGATTTTATATAGTCATGATAAAATGCTTGAACTCACTAGGCGTTATCCTAACCCTTTTTTTTATTTGTCGGCATGTGCAACAGGCTCAGGTTGGGGTAACTTTAGCTACACTGAGAAGTGGCGAGTGCTAGTGGTGTGCACGAGAGGTGACTTGATTAGTGAAGTCTTCCGCATTTGTTTGGACTAGCAACTTATGTGTGGTGTTAAGTAACACCCGATAAGTTATTTATTGGTGGACTTTTGATATTTTAAATTCCGAGGTATTTTAAGGAATGAATTGTAGAAGTGTTCGTGTCTATTTTGGGTTATGTTATTGAATTTTAAAGTTAGTTGCTCGTTCCAAATTTGAGGGTGTTACAAAGATGATGCAAAAATATACCAAAAATGTCCCATAGGGGCAAGGTATAAAAAGTCAACAAGAAAAGAGCACAAAGTGCCAAAATTTGAAAAATTTTGTTGAGAGAAAACGCTTGGTGAGAAAATAAATTCCAAAGAGTGACCCTAAAAAGCCCTATTGATTCTAAATATAGGATGTGTTGAGTCTAACAAAAGGAAGATTGGTGCTAGCTTATGATCCACACACACTTAGGCTTTAAAGGAATGGATGAGTCGATAGTTATGAAAGGCTATGAATTCCATGGGGTATGTTCTACATTGTATGGGCACTTAATGCCATGATCTTGCCTAAAATTTCAAAATTGAGTCAATTTCTTTTTTTAGTCTTTTAGTTGTTTGGGGACAAACAACACTTTAAATTTGAAGGTGTGATATGCATTATTTATTTAATGCATATTGTGTCTTTTTCGTATCTTTTTAGATATAATATTTTGCTTTATCCCAACTTTTGAGTCATTTTTTTCTCTTATTTTTTTCTTTTTTAATCATGGAGCTAAGTAAATGATTTTACTTGTTTTTACAAAATAAAGTGGCTAAAACTTGGGAAAACTGCAGGCAATGCTGTTTCAATGCTACAGCATCCAAAGCTGGCGAGTAGAGATGAAGAAATGGTGTGGAACGCAACTTTTGGGAAAGAAAGCAAGCAAACTGGATCCAGCTGGTGTAGTTTCATTTTAACTAGATGTAGTTGGTTTGTAATAATACTAGTACATTGTAACATCTCCTTAGAATAGTATTTAGTACTTAAATAGTTGCAACATGGTACATGAATAGTTGCAACATAGTATAGTAGGAAATGTGTTGTGATATTGTCTAGATTGACACTCCTCTTTTGTATAAATAGAAGTGTCTTAGCATTGTTTTGGGGAGGATAGATCAGTTCACAAACTGATTTTGAAACACTTTATTGCTTTCTTTAATTTTATGCAAGTTATCTTCTTCATCTTCTTCTTTTTATAGTTCATATGCATGAGTTGCTGCAGCATTGTTGCACTTCTTTCTTGCTTTTAATTATTGCTTCTTACATTCTTGTCATTTACTTTTACGTCATTTACCTTATGTATTTAATTTCAGTAATTTACATTTATTGCAATTTAAATACAAGTATGAGTAGCTAAGTTTTATAGCTCGGGTGTGAGATTAAAGGGTGAAGTTTTATATATAAAGAATAGTGGACAGTATTTCTCAATAATGATGTTCACCATTTCATGTTAAGTTTTATAATGATAAGTTTACTTCGTGACGTTTTGATCACTTTAAAAGTGTTAAAGTGCCATGGCATCAGGAATGAGCCATTGATATGCACGTCAATCCGAATGACAAAGGAAGTAAGACTTGGAAGAGCTACTGACAAAGGAATTTGTCATCTCTGTCTTTTCTGGGTTGATTTTACCCGATAAGTTGGTCATCGTCATGATGGTAAAAGTGTAGAGTGCGTATCAGGAATGAACCACTCAGAACACGTCAACTTAACAGATATGGGATCAACTTGGAAGAGTGATTTTTAACAAAGTAATTTGTTTATCCATATACTTGGAAGACATCGTTTCACTATTGATAGTCCTGATACATCACCAGGAATGGGTTGTTGAAAGCTAGATCAATAGTATAATGTTGAAGATCCGGAAGGGCATCCTGAAAAGTAGATGGTGAACTTAAGTGTTGAGAGACCAATGTTGTAGCATTGCCACAGCATTAGTCCGCTGGAATTTATATTTAGACTTCACCCCGACATCTTACACCCTTGCTTTCTTTATTAATTGTTCAATATAATCTGTGACAACCCCAACAAAAATATTATCTTCGAACTGATCCTCGGAAATCATCTCTTTTATTAGACTTTTATTGCGCTTTTACTCCAATCTCTGTGGGAACGATATCTGGTATTTAACCATTTTATTACTTGAAAGACGACATTAGATCTCGATGTATACTTGCGTTGAGGTTTAATTAGCACACGTCTATCGGTGTATTCAAAGCACTGTCAACTATGCACAAGTGCGATCTAATTTGTTGTCCCGAGAAAGTTTGCCTACTCTTGACCGTGTTTATCAGCAGATCACTTAAGAAGAACAAGTCTGTGGGTTTACACGTGCGGTACGACCAGAGGTAAGGAGCAACGGGAGACCAGAGAAGATTGATAAGTCTGGCCTCATGTGCTCACATTGTCATCGATCGGGACATAACACTGCAAACTGCTTCCAACTTCTTGGATATCCAGAATGGTGGGGGGATAGACCTCATACTCAAGGTGTACCTACTACTCGTGGTAAAAGCACCGGTGGTCGTGGTTCAGATTCACCAACAACCGGACATGGAAAAGGTGCCACAGTACGTGTAGTGACATTAGACACAAATAGCTCGGGCATGTTAAACTTATCGACTAACCAATCTTCTTCGAGAGCTCTGACAACTATTCCAAACATGAGTCCTGAGCAATGGCATACTATCGCTGTACTCTTTGGTAACATTTAGTCCTCCAACAGTTGTTCGCATGGTAAGCTTTCTAAAAACTCTTGGATTATTGATACTTGAGATTCTAACCATGTAACGGGAAATCTCTCGTACCTATTTGATATCAAGAATGCTGGTGAGTGTCCAGTTAGACTTCCTAATGGTCAGAAGATTGCTGCTACCAAAGAAGGAAGTGCGATGCTTTCGAAGGGATTGTGTCTAAAAATGTCCTTTATGTACCCGATTTGAACTGTAACATGATTTCAGTTACTCAACTTCTTGATGATATGAATTGTTGTGTCCATGTTGTTTCTGATATGTGTGCTATACAGGACCTACACTTGAGGAAGCTGATTGGAGCGGGTAAACAGGGAGATGGACTTTACTACTACACAAGCAGCCACAGTACAAGCAACTACCGTTGATAGTTCCCCTTCCTCGATAGAACTTTGGCATCGACGACTTAGACACCCTTCAGAAAAAGCAGTAAAATTGTTACCTTTTTCATAATTCTAGAGACAAGTCAAATAAACCATGTGATGTATGCCCTCGAGCAAAACAATGTCGGGACTCCTTTCCTATTAGTGATAATAAGACTTCTCGTATTTTTGAACTGGTTCACTGTGATCTGTGGGGCCCTTACAATACTGTTTCTTCTTGTGGGGCTCGATATTTTCTCACTATCGTGGATGATTTTTCTCGAGTGGTTTGGGTATGTTTATTGATTGATAAATTAGAAGTCTCTACTAAGTTCACGTCTTTTGTTGATATGGTCGATCGCCAGTTTGGCCAAAAAATAAAAATTATTCGAAGTGATAAGGGGATGGAATTTTACGGCTTGGCGAACTACTTTCATACCAATGGGATATTATTTCAAACCTCTTGTGTCGGAACACCACAACAAAAGGGTCGGGTTAAGGGGAAGCACCGCCACATTTTGTCTGTGGCCCGGGCTTTACTTTTTCAAGGGCACCTTCCTCGGTATTTTTGGGGTGAATGTGTCTTGGAGGCATGTCATTTAATAAATAGAACCCCCTTTAGTATTCTAAAAAATAAGACTCCTTACGAAGTCTTGTTCAAATCTTTTCCTACCTTCGATGAACTGCGGGTGGTTGGTTCTTTGTGTTATGCACATAACCAACATACAAAGGGTGATAAGTTTGAAAGTCGCAGCCGCAAATATAAGAAAGGATGGAGATTGTTTGATCTAGAAAATAAAACCTTCTTTATCTCTCGAGATGTTAAAAAATTTTGAAACATTTTTTCCTTTGCTAAGAATGGTAATGACATGAGTGAATCTGAAACCCACTTACATTTGAATGGCGATGACTATGTTGCGGATGATGTTGGGTCATCAAGATTTGAAGATGACCTCATGATCTCCTTTTATACTTTGAAAAACATTTTATACTTAGAGAAATTTTGGATGGTTCTTTATAATGGCTTGTACAAGATAGCAAATGTTTGGTGAAGTCAAAGATCAACCAAAGTCAAGATTGAAGATTCTCTCATTGTGGAAGTGAAAGATCTTTTCTCAACACATACAAGTCATAGTCCACCGATTGTCTCCATGAAAATCGGTGAGATCCCAAATAGGAGATTTCCCCCCTTATCTCCTTGCCATGAAGATCTTCATCATAAGAGGTAAAGTTGGCCATCCCACCGATTGTTCCCATGAAAATCGGTGGGACCCTCAAAAGTTAGAGAATCCTCTCATATCTTCACTCCTAAGAAGACTTCCACCTACCATGTTCATGACATGTCGGTGGGATCTTTAAATATGAGGATCCTACCTTTTGTCCATGCTAAAAGGTTTTCTCTTCAAAGATAGAATGTCTGGGTATGGAAGAAAAAGGTTCTTTTGTCCTTTTTCCCATTCTTAGATATTGTCTTCATCAAACCTTTATAGCATAATAGGAAATGACATTTCAACTTTTGAGAGCCAAACCTATCCTTCCAATGACAAAGTGACAAGTGTCCTATGCTACACATACTCTTGGCACTATATAAAGATGAAGACCTCTCCATGCAGAATATATCTTGAGAGACTTGAAGATTACTGTGTGCTCTAAGATATTCTACGCTTTCTGGACATCTCTCTCAGTGCAAGAAATCTCCATATTGCTCAAAACTTGATAGCTTTGCTCTAAGTGTTCTTATTTGTTTTGTTAGTATACTTTGTGTAAGATTGTTAGAATAGTTTATCTGTTCTTTTCCGCAACAGTCTTAAGTTTCTATGTGTAATTCTTGTTGAAAGATTTTCAATAATAGAATTAAAATTGTGAAAATTTTGAGTATTGTATTCAACCCCCCCCCCCCTTCTACAATACTTGTTATAGCCATCTGGGACTAACAAGTGGTATCAGAGCAGAAAGTTTAATTTCAATAAACTTGATCTGCAATGGTTGCTTCTTCTTCCAACAATGAAGCTTTCTCTCAAAACAACTTTTCTGAAAATGGTTCTATAGCCAAACCTCCCAAGTTTAACCCCAACAACTTTTCTTTGTGGAAAAGCCGGATGATGCTTTTCATGGAAGGAATGGATAGTAGATATCCAACCATTCTCAGTGAGGGACCCATAGTTCCTAGAGTCTGATCTCGCTATGAAACCAAAAAATATGGTAAGGAAGTTGTTGGCAAAGATAATTCTGATGATTCCTCTGATGAAGAAAAATCTGCTGCTACTGGTTGTTACATTCTTAAAAATCCTAAGAAATACACTGATGAGGAAAAACGGCTTGTGTCTCTTGATTCTAAAGTTAGAACTATCATTGCTCTCTCTCTCTTCCTAATGAAGTGTACCAATCTCTGGTAAATCTCTCTACTGCAAAAAAGATGTGGTCCACTCTGTGTGTTTTGTACGAAGGTACAAATGAAATTAAATATATATATATATATAGGGGGCCATTCAAGGAAGAACTAATTATTTTGTAGTAACTGTAAGAACCAATGTGAGCCACATATTAAATTATAAATTAGGAAATTATTAATTTTGGTAATTTTGTTTGAAATTTAAATAAAAGGGCATTTTAGGTATTTTAAAATCTCCTCTCTCCTCTCTCCTCTCTCATCTCTCCAGTAAATATATCGATTATGATAATGACATTACAAGAACAAATGTGATACCCCCAGTGTGATACCCAGAATACATACAAGAACGAATGTGATATCACTGTGATACCCCTAGTGTGATACCCAGAATACATACAAGAACAAATGTGATATCACTGTGATACCCCAGTGTGATACCCATAATACATACAAGAACAAGAACAAATGTGATATCACTGTGATACCCATCATAAAACAACGAAAATAAATATTTTGCTACACATTGTGATACACTCTAAATACACATTTATGATACATAACGATATCTAAACAAGAAAAGTCCTTTAAATCCTCATATATGAATAAAAAAATCTAAAATTTTTGGATTTAGGAAACCAAATCTGTACCGTGGTCATCATCTTTTAGATCTGAGATGGTAGAGGGAAGAGAATTGGTTTGGAAAAATCCTAAACTAACAGTTTCGTTTCCCCTTCATCGACGTGTACCGCAACAACAAAAATTATCCAATCGAACCTCAAAAAAGATGATGATGTTGCTGTCAAAAACTGAGAAAGAAGGGGAAGAATGGAAACCTCACTAACATCCTTCATTTTTCTGTTTGGTTAGAGAAACGCAGCAGAAACAGTCCCAAAATCGTAAACTTACTCTCTCTCTTGGACCACCCGCCGGCAAAGACTCTAGCCGGCTCCACCGACGGCGACCACCACCGGCAGCCGACTGCCGGCGCTCCTCCGTCACCATCTCCGTCCATCTCGCTGTCTCTTCCTCTCGTCGTCTCTCTCTCTCTTCGTCTCTCTCTCTCCCGTCGTCTTTCTCTCTCTCTCTTCTACCATCTCTTCACGAAATACTCACAGGGCCTCCCATGGCATTTCATTCTTTCTGCCCTTTTCACTCTCTCTCTCGACAGCCACCACACGCACACACACAACCCTAAAATTGAAGGAAGGTTTTCTTGACCTGCAACCACCCCCACAGTGCATCTCCACCGCCGGCAGCCACCATTCCGGCGTATGTATCTTGAGATATAAATGAGAGAATTTTGGGAATTAGGTAAAGAGAGGTAGGAGACGTAATAGATATAGAAATGAGATATTTTAGGATTTGTTTATTTAATTAGATATAAAAACAAAATTACTATAATGCCCTTTTATATTTATTTAAAATATATATTAATTATCTTAAATGATTGGTCCATATTGGTTCTTACAGTTACCACAAACTAATTAGTTCTTATTTGATTAAGCCCATATATATATATATATATATATATATATGTTGGGTCACCAAAGATTTGAATTGACTCACCAATATTTTCCCTAATTATCCTACTTAGAATATTTTAGTTTGGTTCTTCATATGACTTGTACAATATAGCAACTGTTCGGTGAAGTCGAAGATCAACCGAAACCAAGCTTGAAGACTCTCTACTTGTGGAAAATAGAAGACTCTTCTCAACAAACAAACAAGTCATTATTCACCGAAGTTGTCCTCACAATTCGGTGAACAACATGTCCACCGATTTTGTTCTCACAAATCGGTGGTCAACATCTCCACCGATAATGCTTGCATTATTCGGTGGACATCTTCCACCGATGTGGTCTTCAGGAATCGGTGGAACTCATCCCACTGATGAGGATACTTAAATCGGTGGGATCTTTGTGAAATTGGTTTTCTTGCAGATGTTTTCAAAGACCAATGACAATTGTATCGGTGAAACATCATCGGTATGATTGTCTTGGAATCCACATCAAGAAGATCATTTACTCATGGGACAATATCCGTTGGAAGATAAAAGTGACCTTTTGTCTTTTATCCATCTTCAGTAAAAGTCCTTTCAGCATGGGTTCTATACCTATTACCAAGAAAAAGGTGATGGGATCATTCCAGCTTTTTAGAAGTCAACTTCTTCCAGCCAATCTCCTGATGACAAGTGTCCCAAGCATTTAATGCTCAGTACACTCATCCTCACTATAAAAGGAAGACCTCTCCATGCAGAAGACAGGACTTACATCTTGAGATACTTGAAGATTACTGTGTGCTCTAAGATTCTACGTGAACTGGAAGATTTCTCTCAGTCCAAGAAATCTCCATATTGCTAAAAACTTCATAGCTTTGTTCTAAGTGTTCTTAGTTATTTTGTTTAGTATACTTTGTGAAAGATTGTTAGAATAGTTTATCTGTTCTTTTCCGCAACAGTCTTAAGTTTCTATGTGTAATTCTTGTTGAAAGATTTTCAATAATAGAATTAAAATTGTGAAAATTTTGAGTATTGTATTCAACCCCCCCTTCTACAATACTTGTTATAGCCATCTGGGACTAACAAGTGGTATCAAAGCAGGAAGTTTAATTCATAAACTTGATCTGCAATGGCTGCTTCTTCTTCCAAAAATGAAGCTTTCTCTCCAAACACTCTTCTTTGGACAAATCTAATGAGGAATGTTTTAACTGTGGTAAAAGGGGTCATTTTGCCTCTGAGTGCAGAAGTAAACTTCTTGAAGGACCCAAAACTTCTTCCTCGGGCCGATTTTCCTCAAAATCGGAAAGATCCAAACATGATTCCACAAATCTCTCCTCTTCTGCACATTCTGACCGGGCTAAAAGATACAAGAAAAAATACAAGAGAGAAAAAGAAAGTAATGAAAGACTTGTCAGAAAAGCAAAGGGTCTGCCTGCTAAAACTCATGATTTGGCAGATGAACCTACATTTGAAAGCGAGAATGACATCGCAAATGTCTGTTTCATGGCCAAGATAAATGACATGGATGATTCAGAAGGCCACATCTCCTCAACTGCTCTTGTATCAGCTAAGTGCCTCTCCTCCTCATCACAGGTACATCCTTTTCTATCTCTTTCTGATAATGAAAAGGTTGAAGCATTTGATTCTTTAACCATTGATCTTTTTGATGCTAAAACTGCTAAGCAAAAGGCAAATGCTCAAATAAAATCTCTTTCCTCTCAACTGCTGTTTTGTCACTCTCAACTGGAAAACTTTGAAAAAGTTAAGGTTGAGCTTGAAGATCTAAAATCCATCAACTTTATTCTTGCCAAGGAGAAAAACAAAATATTCAAACGTTTTCAAAAGGAACAAGAAATCATGAGAAAATGGACCAGTTCTTCCAAAAACCTGGAAAAGATTTTTCAAGATCAGATTTCCTGTAATAACAAAACTGGTCTAGGCTTTGGAAAAATGGAAACTGATAAATCTTCAAAATCTCATGCTTCCACCTCATGTGCTTCACCTACTTCTTGTGAAACTTCCAATTCCAATTCTATTGGGTCTATGTCCATGAATTCTGCAGATTCATCTAAAGATTTAAAATTTGGAATGTTTTTAAAGGCAAAAGATCATATTTCCTTTACAAAGGAAAAGGCTCAAGATTCCAATGATTCTTCCACACCTATCCATGAATTTCAAAAATTCTTGACTTTAGATGATGCATCCTCCTCCTCCAACTCAAGCAATATATTTTCTAACTCTGAAAAAGGAAAGTCTCTGGGTGCCGATTCTTTATTAAAAAGAAATCCTCCAATTTTTTCTAAAAATACCTATGTGACTTCCCCTACCGATTTTCTTCCCCGATCTGTGAGTCTCAAAATGTCCAATTCAAAAGAAAAGATTTCTGTCCTCCCAAATTTTGAAAAAAGGAATTATAGGTGCTGCACCCCAATTCTTTGTTACCTCTTCAAAATCTTTGAGCAAAAATAAGGAAAAATATCAAAGTTCTAAAAAGGCATTTCTTTATAGAAAATGCTATATCTGTGGTGATGTTTCTCATTTTGCCAAAGACTGTCCGAAAGAAAGAATTGATCTGAGTGACATAAATTCTTTTCCCTCATCATCTAACCCAAAAAACCCACCACCAAATGGGTACCTAGGAAATAAATTTTTTGTGATTGCAGATTTTGAGCTGGACAGATGGATCTATGTGGACAAGTGTGAAAGTTGACAAAGCCTTAGAATTCTTTACTCTCATGACATCATCACCTATTATCTCCTAACCATGAAAACCCACCGAATCACCATGAAAACCCATCTCACAAAATCCCTCCATTTTTTTTCTTCTTCGTGACATCATCATCCACCACCTTTTTGTCACCACCTTATTATTAATATTATATATATATATTTTTTAAATGACCATCGGTGGAAATTTAAATATGTATATATATAATAATAAACTCTTCTGTCTTTCTTTGTGCCGACAAAAACAAACCCATAACTCTTCTCTTAAAAATATCTCTTCTTTTGTCTCTAACTTTCTATCACCGATTTTAAATCACACTCACCTCCCAAAATCTCTCCATCACCAAAGCCACCACCAAATCAAAGAGCATCTCCACCGAAAATCTCTCTCTCTCTCCTTCCCACTGAACCTCTGATCCCACTCCATCATCACCCCTAACACAAAATATTCCACCACATTTACCTCATGCGACCAAATGGACCAAAGATCACCCCATAGATCAAATCATCGGTGATCAACAAGCAGGTGTCCAAACATATAGAGGAGTTGGAAATATTTGTCTCTATGTGAATTTTCTCTCTCTTTTATAAACCCAAGAAGATTGATGAAGCTCTTGCAGATCCCTGTTGGATCACTGCCATGCAAGAAGAGCTTTCTCAATTTGAGAGAAACAAAGTTTGGAGACTGGTTCCCAGACCCCGAAAGAAGACAATCATTGGAACCAAATGGATCTTCTAAAATAAAATGGATGAAGAAGGCACAGTTATCAGAAACAAGGCCAAACTGGTTGCTCAAGGATACCGACAGGAAGAAGGCATTGATTATGATGAAACTTTTGCCCCTGTTGCAAGACTTGAAGCAATAAGAATCTTTCTGGCTCATGCTGCCTACCGAAATTTCAGAGTTCTTCAAATGGATGTCAAAAGTACCTTCCTCAATTGGGAACTTGCAGAGGAAGTCTATGTGAAACAACCTCCTGCCTTTGAAGACCCAGCTCATCCAGACTATGTGTACAGAACTAGACAAAGCTCTTTATGGTCTCAAGCAAGCTCCACGTGCTTGGTATGACACTCTTGCCAACTTTCTCTTAAAGAATGGATTTTCCAGAGGTAAAATTGACAACACTCTATTCATCAAGGAAACCTCAGGTAATCTTATTCTTGTCCAAATTGTTGGTCCCGAAGGCCTATACAAGTTTGTAGAAGGGGGGGGTTGAATACAAACACACAAATTTTACTTTTCTAAATTGTTTATTGATAAATCATTAACAATTTACAGCTTGTTGCGGAAACAAGATTAAGGATAAACCAAAATCTAAACAAGTTGGAACACTAAGATTTCTTGCACTAAGAAAGATAAGGAGATTACTAATAAAATCCTATCTTGAGAGAGATTTGAACTTGTCCAGAGTTAGCAAGTTACTTCAAAAGAAGTGAGTTCATCTCTTTATATACTGCATGCATTTAATGCAAGTCAGTATACACTTTACACGTGTCATCAGCTGGTTGGTTGCATGTCATTGACCTTGGTTGACAACCTTAGTAGCCGTAAGGATGAACAGTGTAGTATCAGAGTGGTTGTACGATTTCAGATATTCGGAGGTTCTTTTCTGACATTTCGTACGGAGGCGTGCAAGGGTGGTTAAGACAAAAGTACTTTGTACGGAGGACTTCATGATCAGCTTTCGTTGATTCAGCGATTATCATTTAATATTCAGCAGATGATAAAGTTCAGCGATAGCTGAAGTCTTGTACTTGATACTTCACGTTGAGTGGACAAATCTGAGTCTTCGCTGATCCGCATCAGTTCATTAGGAGACTTGTCACTGGTTCTTGAGCTCGATCTTCGACTTCAGCGTAGAACCTTTGTTGACGTGAAACTTGTCTTCAGGAATCATAAGTAAACAACTAACTTATCAGCGATCATCATAATGACTGAACAGACTCAGAGCATTTATGGTGAACAGTGTTCGCTGAATGTTTAATCTAAAAAGGCGAGAGTTCCTATCAGCGGTACTGGAAGATCTTAGTACTTATCAGCGATAGTGAAACTCTGATACATATTGTTTACTTACAATTTTCACTAAGTATAAGAGAGGGTCATTATCAAATCACTGAGGGTTTGGATCAACAATCTCCCCCTATTTGATTATGACATAGCAACAAAGAAAATTGCTATTTTAATGAAAACATAAGGTTAAAAAGAACTCATAAAATATTTGTCCCTTTTACTGTTTTCTGGGATCTTTTCAGTACTGATGGAGTAAAGTACATTCGCTGAAATCTTTCTTTAAAATATTGAATCAGGTTACAATGAAGAACAGAAAGATTACAAGTACAAGCGAAATAATTTACAAGTACAGAAGGATAACTGACACAATAGAGAAAAAAGGAGATTATATCAGTTTTCAAAAGGTTCTTCCTTAATGAGAAGTTCATCAAGGGTCGTCTTTTCAGTGGGGATCATCCAGTCAGGAACCGTTACACCTCGTTTTCTTTTGTTCAGCGCTTCTTGAAAGATCAAGGGTTTTAGGTGTCGTGCCTGAATGTCCTTTCTGAAGTCACACCAGTAGATGAGATCTCTGAGCTGTTCGATTGGAGTGATTGGAAGCTCAGCGATCCGTTGAAAGCATTTACGTCCGTCGTAGTCAAGAAAGAATATTCCATAAGGATTACTGATGACTTTACCAGGGACGAAAAGTTCACATGGTGGCAAAGAGATGTCAAGGGCAGATAGATCAGGATCAGGACCAAGCACTTCAGCGCGAGAGAAACCAATTCCAGTTTCATTTCGTATGACAGGTCCTGAGTTGGAATCTTGACGTTTCTTCTTTGGAGAGCCCCTTTTTCTTTTCAGCTTTAGATCAGGAACAGGAGGAATATCCACACAAGAAGATATCAAGTCGATCTGTCTGTTTATCAGCTTTTCGAAATGATCCTTGTACTTAGATTGTGACGATTGGATAGCTAACCTCATCTCCAGCCATTCAGAGAGACCATACCTTTTTACAGTGTCAGCGAGAAAGGTTTCAGATTTGCCATCTTCTCTGAACAGTTTGATGTCAACAATAGGTACTCCGATAGAGGTTCTTCCAGAGATGAATACCTTGTTGATCTTCGCTGGACGATATCTGAAGTGAATTTTCTCTTTACACCAGATCAGGGTGGTCTGAGAAACTTCAGTTTTCTTTTCCACGATCTTCTGGGCTTCTTCCCACAGCTTTCGTTGGATTTGAATGGGAACACGCTTCAGCTTGGGGTCTTTGACAGATTCTTGAGTGAGCTTGATGGCGTATTCTCTGTCTTTCTCTTCAGCTTCCTTCCTTTCAGCAATGAGGCGTTCAGCTCTGAGGTGTTCCTGGTATTCAGCTTTTGAAATTCTGAACTTAGGAGGAACTGAAGGCAGTTGATCACGCCTTAGAATGATTCGCTGATCCTCGAATCGCTTTATCATTTCTTCTCTTCTCTTTTGATCCTCTTCACTCAGCTTTTGAGGAGCTGAGGAAGGTCTGTTTCTGTGCGAGAGAGGTTGTTCTTCTGGTTCATCAGTCTCAGAGATTAAATCCAAGACTGGGATTATTTCTTCAGCGGCAGCTGGAATTATTGGTGAAGTCGCAATTGTGGAGCCTTCAGCGATATCCTCAAACAGGGGAGAGGACTAGCTGAAACGCAGCGATCTTACAAATAAGAACTGGGTAGAAGAACATGGGTAGAAAAGATAGAAAAAGATTGTGGATGCGTAGAGAGGTTTGTTGAGTGGAGAACTGATTGAGTATTGAGATGTTCAGGGAAGGAAAACAAGTAAAGTTTAGTGTACCTGACAAACCGGCTTTTCAAGCAAGATCGCCAGGTTTTCAAATTCATCGAGGCCTTTGCCTTTGCTTTTCTCAGCGCCAGAGGCTGAGGGCTTTGTCTTTGTCTTCTCCCCTGAAGGTTCTTTTATTGAGATTCCCTTAAGAGCTTTGATCCTTGGGGCAGGTTTGACGATAAAGAAATCATCGTCATCTTCATCATCATCATCATCATCCTTTCTTGGAGAGAAGGATGGTTCATCTTCAGGGATGTCGATGTCTTCATCTTCTTCTGCTTCGGATTCCTCAGCATCTTCTTCGAGTTGCTCCCCCTCAGATACCGAGGCGAGCTTCTCGGTTCCCTCAGGGTTTTCATCTCCCTGAGGTCCAGCGGTTAGATCTTCATTCCTCTCTCCCCTGATAGATTCATCATGGGAAAGGTCTTCAGCGCTTTTGTTTAGATCTTCAGCGCTCTTCTCCCCCTCTTTCTCATGATTGGGGGAGGAATGAGTAGACTTAGCATTGGTGTTATCTCTGTCTTCTGGGCCAGAGATTTTCACACAACCTTCAAGCTTTGCTATTCTGTCTTCTAGGCCAGAAATAGCAGGCGTGATTTTCTTCAGCTCTGTGCGATCTGCCGCTGTGAAAGATTCCAAAATAGGGGCAGGGGCAGGAGCAGGAGCTGGATTATTTGCCTTGATGACCAGCGTCTCGATCATCGTCTTCATAGAACTAACGTCGGTCTTTACAGAGCCTAAGTCAGTCTTGACCGCTGACATATCACCCTCGAGTTTTCCAACCGATGTCTTCAGCATTGTTACTTCGCTGGACACGGTCGAAACTGAGCTTTTGAGGCTGGTGTAGTCAGTGTAGATGTCAGAGAGCACCTTGGCAAAATCGGCGAGAGTCTTATCAAGTCCCTTGATGTCTTCAGTGGAAGCTTTCTTCTCCACCACCGTCGTCAGCTTTGTCAAATTTTCTCCAGCGTTTGTTACAGCTGTAGAATTGTTGGAGAGTGTGGTGGTGAGACTGGTCAGCTTTGTTTCCACGGACTTCAGAAAAGCGTTGATGTCTCCCAAATTAGGACCTGTAATATATAAGTACTTGTGAACAAAGGAAAGCTCAGAAGTTTCAGGTATAGTTACAGTGTTTAAGGTGGGATTTGTACCTGCAGGAGGATTGATGAACTCGTCAAAGTTGCAAGTTCCTGAATAATGTTCCATATCCTCTTCGAAAGTACGGTGAGGTATGGTGATCTCTGCAGGTCCTTTCTTCATCATTTGTTGAGAAGCATCAGCGGTGGCTTCTGGAATGATGGCATCTCCAGTGATTTTTGGAGGAGTGTCCAAGTGAGTGGAGGGAGAAGCGAAGGTTAAGATTGGGGTTCGGGTTCTGAGTTCAGCGTTGGAATCGCTGACAATCACATCATCAGTCTTTTGAGAGACTGATGGAGGTTGGGTAGTTTCCAAGTTTCTAACCTCAGCGTTTAGAGACGCTGAAGTCTGGATTGAAGGGATGGCTTGCACGGGTGTGGCAGAGCGTACCACGGAACTTTCCTTCAGCTCTTCAGAATGAGCTGAGGAGTCTTCAGCATGGAATTGCTGGGGTTGCTCCTTGGTTTTCTTGATCCTTTTGGAATCAAGTTGGGTGTGAGAGGGTTTCCTTTTCTTAGAAGGAGAGGATTTTGTGGTCGGGGTATCAGCGATGGTTATTGTCGCTGAAGGAGCCACAGAAAGCGGAGAATTTAGAAGAGTGAGAAGAGTAGAGAGACGTACCTCATTGGCGACAGGCTTGAAGTCGAGAACTTTAGAGCCAATCTGAGAAAGTTTCAGATCACCCTCTTCAGGATAGCTGTCCTTTAGGCCATATTGAAAGATGGCGCTGATGAATCGTGGGTAAGGAACCCATGCTGGTCTGTCAGCGGCAGAATCGACACGTTGAATCAGGTCATCATAAATAATGGAGGCCCAGTCAATGTTTAGACCTTTCAGCAGTGCGTATCCCATGGACTGCTGAGGTTGGGCGGCTTGATCAGAAGAGCCGGACTTCGCTGTCATGCAGCTGATCAGATGTGCGAAGATGAAGTTCATCTCGCTGGGCATCTTGGATTTCTTTATCAGCGTCAGCTTCTTCTCAGGCTTCTTGTCCCTTCCGGTTTCCCAGATGTAACACATTGCATCGAGAAAAGCAATTATTTCTTCTCTGTCAGCATGCTTCTTATGGTCAGGGAATGGAACGAAGGGTTTTTCTTTTGTAGCATTTGGGAAGTTCAGGGCTTTTCGGATTATAGCAGGGGTTATCTTGATGGTGCCATACTCAGTATCGCTGAGTATGCAGTCGATGGTTTTGGATGCATCTTTGGCAGAGGGTAGCTCAGTGTGTCTGGCAGAGTACCAGAACTGGGATAATAGCCGCTGACTGGCAGGAGGTGTTATGGTCAGGGCTGTGTAGATGGGGCTGTTCTTCAGAAAACTCACAGCATCGTCCAGATGTGATACTTGCTTCCGAGGAGGAAACTCGAGAAGAGCTGAGAGATTGTTGGCCTTGGTCCAATCTAGTTGATCCAGCTCGAACTTAACCTGAGGGGCTTTGACGATGTCCACTTCCTCAGAGTCAGTGGAGATGGACTCAGCGGTGACATTGATTTTTGAAGATGCCATTTCTCTGTATTATCAGTTCAACCAAAGATGTTAACAAATAATAATTGTCTTAGTATGGAAAGAATTTCCATTAAGATTTTTCTAATTTTGTCCATTTCATTCAGACATAAATGTCTTAATGAAGATTAGGGTTTTTCTTGATTTTTTTTTTAAAAAAGAAATGTAAAACCCATAAAGTCTTGTATTCCAGTTTCTGAAAGAAAATTGGATACGAATGAAGAACAAGTTTAAGATTTTAGATTTAAAACTTGAAGAACAACCATGAAATGGTTGTGTTCATAAAACCATGAAAGAAATGATTTTATTTTACAAAGTTCTTTTGTTTGATCTTGTTAAAACAATGAGAATATCGAAAACAAGTTATACGCATTTGATAAAAGATAAGAACATATTAACCTTGAAGTTTTGATGAAGAAGATGATGAACAGTTCTTGAGGTTTTTGAGAGCACAAATGCAACAGAGGATTCTTTTCTTGCGGAGAAAGATTGTTCGCGTAAAAGACAAATATAAACCAAGAGTTGTTTATATAGGGATTTTTAGAGAGAGAAAACCTTGAGCGGGAAAAGGTTTTCATCATGACACGGACACGTGTTTGCAATTGATTGGAAGTTTGAACGAAACGTGCAAACGTGTGTCAGAAAGAAATCGTGCCTGGTGTTATCCGTTGCAATGACGTCACAACTGTCCTTTCACATTCTTTTAGGATGTCTCTGAGGTTTTGAAAGCTCAGGGACTCTTTTGAAAAACATGAAGCACTGAATAGAAAATATCAGTGAAGGTTTAAAGAACTTTCAAAATATCGCTGTTAAGGAAGAGATATTCAGCGATGCAATTTATTTTGAAATCTTGCATTTACATGTGATTGTCAGAGAGAGAAAACATACCTGGATATCAGTTTAACCAAGTTTATTCAGAGAGAAGATGATGAAATGGATTATACAAGTTGATTTTATCCCGAAGGTTATACAAGATTGTATAAACGTATCGCTGATCAAATGTGAACCGCTGAAGATTTTACCCTTCAAAGTTCAGCATTCCAAGCTCGCTGATGAGAAAGTTGAATCTTGTCTCATCAAGAGGTTTGGTAAACAAATCAGCTAACTGATAATCAGTTGGGATAAAATGAAGTTCTATATCACCATTCATCACATGCTCTCTGATAAAATGATATCTGATTTCTATGTGTTTTGTCTTTGAGTGTAGCACTGGATTGTTTGCTATAGCGATGGCACTTGTGCTGTCGCAATAGATTGGAATTTTGGAGAGCTGAAGATCATAGTCTAGTAGCTGATTTCTCATCCACAAGACCTGAGAACAACAGCTTCCAGCGGCTACATATTCAGCTTCAGCTGTGGAAGTGGACACTGAGTTTTGCTTCTTACTTGTCCAACTTACCAGCTTTCCACCCAGGAGCTGACATCCTCCTGTGGTGCTTTTCCTATCCATTTTGCAACCTGCAAAATCACTGTCTGAATAGGCGGTTAGATCGAATCCTGAGTCTTTGGGATACCAAAGACCTAGATTCGCTGTACCCTTAAGATATCGAAAGATTCGCTTTACAGCTTTCATATGGGATATCTTAGGTTCAGCTTGATATCGTGCGCACAGACATGTTGCAAACATAATATCGGGTCGGCTAGCTGTAAGATACAATAGTGAGCCGATCATCCCACGGTACAGCGTGACATTGACAGGAACACCCTTTGTGTCCTTGTCAAGTGTCAGCGGTGGTGCCATAGGGGTTTTCATAGCTGAACTTTCAGTTAAGTCGAATTTCTTCAGCATATCTTTAACATATTTTCCCTGATTTATAAAAGTTCCTTTTTCAGTTTGCTTAATCTGAAGACCAAGGAAATATGTTAGTTCACCCATCATGCTCATTTTATACTCATCTTTCATTCTATCAGCGAAACGAGTACAAAGCTCAGGGTTAGTAGAACCAAATATAATTTCATCAACATATATTTGAACTAAAATGATATGACCTTTCACTTTTCTAAAAAATAAAGTTTTGTCAATCTTTCCTCTCTCAAATTTTTCAATATGGAGATAAGTAGAGAGAGTATCATACCATGCACGAGGAGCTTGCTTTAAGCCATAAAGTGCCTTGTCCAGTTTATAAACGTAACCTGGACGCTTAGGATCTGAGAATCCTGGAGGTTGTTCCACGTACACTTCTTCATTCAGCTTTCCATTCAGAAACGCTGACTTAACATCCATCTGATGTACAGTGAAGTTTTTGTGTACAACATATGCTAAGAAAAGACGAATAGATTCAAGTCTTGCTACAGGAGCAAAAGTTTCGTCATAATCTATGCCTTCCTCTTATCTGTATCCCTGAGCAACAAGACGAGCTTTGTTGCGAGTTACAGTACCATGTTCGTCCAACTTGTTTCGATAGACCCATTTAGTGCCTATCACTGTTTTGTCAGTTGGTCTCCGAACAAGTTTCCAAACTTTGTTTCTTTCGAATTCAGTCAGCTCTTCTTGCATAGCGCTGACCCAGTTTGGATCTCTGAGGGCATCATCTATTTTCTTTGGTTCAGTTAGAGAAATAAAGTTAACAAATAAACAAATATTACCTGCACTTCTACGAGTCTGAATACCAACGTTGGGATCACCAAGAATTTGATCGATTGGGTGATTTACAGTCCATCGCTGAGCCGGAGCATTCGTCGCTGACTCAGACTGAACTGGAGAAACTGAAGATGAGGCTTCAGCTACTTCTGGATTATCAGCTAAGAGAGGAATGTTTGCATTTGTCACTTCATTCACTGATTGCTGAGAAATAGACGTCATCACCATGATCTCATCTCACCAATCTACCTCTCACCAGAACCAACTTTCTATGTGTCATCTCCTCATCCCATTCTTTCTTCCATCATATTTCACTCTTGGACAGCAACCCAACTCTCCTTTTTCTCAAAACCCACATACTACAAACTCTTCCACATATATCATCCCAAATCCTTCTACTCAAAAACTCCTCAAACTCAATCTTTGTGGGTCATCAAAAAATTGGAAGATGAAATTCCAATATTTTCTTCACCTTGAAGATTTCCTCCATGATGCCGTAGCAGATTTTATCCAAACTCTTATGAAGATGCCAGAAGATTTCCTCCAACCTCTTCAAGAAATTCCACCGACTTTTTGTCACTCTTGCAAAATTTCGGTGGGAATGATAAATTTTCGAAAAAAAATCTACCGATTTTCCTACCGAAATTAGCCAATTTTCGGTGGGATCTCCTTAGTTTTCGGTGGGGAAGCAAAAAAAAAATCAAAATCAAAATTTTTTTTTACCATACCACCGACCACACCACCGAAATTTCGGTGGTTGGCCTCCAAATTCGGTGGTTTTGAGCAAAAATCAAAAAAAAATTTAAAAAAAAATTAAAAAAAATATATATATATATTTACCATACCACCGACCACACCACCGAAATTTCGGTGGTTGGCCCCCAAATTCGGTGGTTATGAGCACACACAAAAAAAACAGTGTTTCCAATTGTTTGTGGTGTTTCTTCTCCGTCGTACGCTGAGGGGGAGAAACCATCTGAGGGGGAGCAATATCAGCGTCCAACTCGATCAACACCAACCCTCTGTACTCGTTTTCAGCGTCCAACTCGGAAAAATGAGGAAATCGGGCGGACCGGTCAAGGGGGAGCACATCAGTCCGGGCGGATCTAACTGAGGGGGAGCAAAACAAAGACAAAGGATGACGATGCTGAACAGGAAGTGCTGAAGATGCCAAGAGAAAGAGAAAATGCAAGAGATTGGCAAAAGCATCCTGAGGCTGATTCACTCAAACTCAACCCTCCTCAAAGATTGTCACTATAATGGATGTGTCTCCTATCAAAACCCACAGACTCACTTGGCTGAAATCTTTTGAAGTAAATGGATGACTTGAAGATTTGGAACATCTGAAGAAAAGCAAAAGTGCCTGAAAGATAAAGTTCTCCAACACATCAACAGGCTGCTAATCAAAATGAAGAATCCTCAAGCCAGATACAAGTTTCAACTCGCCCCTCCAAAGATGCAAGTAATATTCTTTCTGTTCATATTGTTTATACTTCTTTCCTTTTCTTTCACTTATTTGTACATCTATACATTTTTTATTTTTCCTACTTGTAAATATCATACACACACAAATCCATAAAAGACAAAATAGATCAAAAAAAATTAAAAAAAATGGTCTATGTGAAAAGAACCCAAAAAGAGTAAAAAGGGTCAAAATGCAATTTTATTCAGATACTCTTCAATATTCTAAGTATGGAGCTCAAATTCAAATAGGGGGAGATTGTTGGGTCACCAAAGATTTGAAATTGACTCACCAATGTTTTCCCTAATTATCCAACTTAGAATATTTTAGTTTGGTTCTTCATATGACTTGTACAATATAGCAACTGTTCGGTGAAGTCGAAGATCAACCGAAACCAAGCTTGAAGACTCTCTACTTGTGGAAAATAGAAGACTCTTCTCAACAAACAAACAAGTCATTATTCACCGAAGTTGTCCTCACAATTCGGTGAACAACATGTCCACCGATTTTGTTCTCACAAATCGGTGGTCAACATCTCCACCGATAATGCTTGCATTATTCGGTGGACATCTTCCACCGATGTGATCTTCAGGAATCGGTGGAACTCATCCCACTGATGAGGATACTTAAATCGGTGGGATCTTTGTGAAATTGGTTTTCTTGCAGATGTTTTCAAAGACCAATGACAATTGTATCGGTGAAATATCATTGGTATGATTGTCTTGGAATCCACATCAAGAAGATCATTTACTCATGGGACAATATCTGTTGGAAGATAAAAGTGACCTTTTGTCTTTTATCCATCTTCAGTAAAAGTCCTTTCAGCATGGGTTCTATACCTATTACCAAGAAAAAGGTGATGGGATCATTCCAGCTTTTTAGAAGTCAACTTCTTCCAGCCAATCTCCTGATGACAAGTATCCCAAGCATTTAATGCTCAGTACACTCATCCTCACTATAAAAGGAAGACCTCTCCATGTAGAAGACAGGACTTACATCTTGAGATACTTGAAGATTACTGTGTGCTCTAAGATTCTACGTGAACTGGAAGATTTCTCTCAGTCCAAGAAATCTCCATATTGCTAAAAACTTCATAGCTTTGTTCTAAGTGTTCTTAGTTATTTTGTTTAGTTTACTTTGTGAAAGATTGTTAGAATAGTTTATCTGTTCTTTTCCGCAACAGTCTTAAGTTTCTATGTGTAATTCTTGTTGAAAGATTTTCAATAATAGAATTAAAATTGTGAAAACTTTGAGTATTGTATTCAACCCCCCTTCTACAATACTTGTTATAGCCATCTGGGACTAACAATATATATATATATATATATTTTCAATGCCATCGGTGGGTTTACATATAACATATATATAGTATTATTATTATGATTATTATATATATATATATATTATATACTTAAACAATCTCCCCCTATGATAAAATTCTCGGTGGATATGATAAAATTTCGGTGGGAAGCAAAACAAAAAAAAATCCCACCGACCCTACCACCGATTTTGGGCCAAAAAATACCAAAATTTCGGTGGGTAGGCTTCCATTTTCGGTGGGGAAGCAAAAAAAAATTCCAAAAAAAAAAATTCAAAAAAAACGGTGTTTCCAATTGTTTGTGGTGTTTCTTCTACGTCGTACGCTGAGGGGGAGCAACTATCTGAAGGGAAGAAACCATCTGAGAGGGAACAATATCAGCGTCCAACTCGATCAACACCAATCCTCAGTACTCATAGTCAACATCCAACTCAAATTTTGGTCAAACATATGGAAACCGGCGAACCAACTAAGGGGGAGCAGATCTGTCTAGCAAATGTAACAAAAGGGGAGGACAACCAAGACAAAGGAAGAAAGGTGATGACTGTCGATAAGGAAGCTGAAGATGCTATGAAAGAAAGAAGATGCAAGATATGGACAAAGGCATCCTGAGGCTATCTCACTCAAACTCAAACCTCCTTCAAAGATTATCACCAAGATGGATCTGGGCATATCTGTTTCTCCTATGATGGAAGTACATTCTATTTCATTCATATTGTTCATTCCTTATTCTTTATTATTTCATCTTACTTATAAATATCATATATACACACACACACACACACACAAAAAGGACTGTGTGAAAAAGAACCAAAAAGAGTAAAGAAGGGTCAACATGCATTATTCATTGTCTTACTCATGTTTTTCTAAGTATGGATGTCATCATCAAATAGGGGGAGATTGTTGGGTCATCAAGATTTGAAGATGACCTCATGATCTCCTTTTATACTTTGAAAAACATTTTATACTTAGAGAAATTTTGGATGGTTCTTTATAATGGCTTGTACAAGATAGCAAATGTTTGGTGAAGTCAAAGATCAACCAAAGTCAAGATTAAAGATTCTCTCATTGTGGAAGTGAAAGATCTTTTCTCAACACATACAAGTCATAGTCCATCGATTGTCTCCATGAAAATCGGTGAGATCCTAAATAGGAGATTTTCCCCCTTATCTCCTTGCCATGAAGATCTTCATCATAAGAGGTAAAGTTGGCCATCCCACCGATTGTTCCCATGAAAATCGGTGGGACCCTCAAAAGTTAGAGAATCATCTCATATCTTCACTCCTAAGAAGACTTCCACCTACCATGTTCATGACATGTCGGTGGGATCTTTAAATATGAGGATCCTACCTTTTGTCCATGCTAAAAGGTTTTCTCTTCAAAGATAGAATGTCTGGGTATGGAAGAAAAAGGTTCTTTTGTCCTTTTTCCCATTCTTAGATATTGTCTCCATCAAACCTTTATAGCATAATAGGAAATGACATTTCAACTTTTGAGAGCCAAACCTATCCTTCCAATGACAAAGTGACAAGTGTCCTATGCTACACATACTCTTGGCACTATATAAAGATGAAGACCTCTCCATGCAGAATATATCTTGAGAGACTTGAAGATTACTGTGTGCTCTAAGATAATCTACGCTTTCTGGACATCTCTCTCAGTGCAAGAAATCCCCATATTGCTCAAAACTTGATAGCTTTGCTCTAAGTGTTCTTAGTTGTTTTGTTAGTATACTTTGTGTAAGATTGTTAGAATAGTTTATCTGTTCTTTTCCGCAACGGTCTTAAGTTTCTATGTGTAATTCTTGTTGAAAGATTTTCAATAATAGAATTAAAATTGTGAAAATTTTGAGTATTGTATTCAACCCCCCCCCCCCCTTCTACAATACTTGTTATAGCCATCTGGGACTAACAGATGACTTTGTGGAAATACCTATCCCAACACAACCCACCGAAACCTTCGAACCGAATCATATTCCTCTAACCCCAACTCTTATCCAGCAACCAAACATAGAGAGTGAATCACCCACATCCTCTCTGCAAACAGACACCGAGGAGCCTACATGACCTGTTTCAAATTGTTTCAAATTCTTCTACAGGACCACCATTGGGTCACGGATTTCGAGATAAATTTCATTCGGCTCGCCTTCGTGACTATGTTACTAATACGGTTTCTATGAAAAGTCCATTTACTCCCTCTTCGAATTCATCTGCGTTGTCAGCATCCTCAGGTACGACCTATCCCATAACTTACTATATTAATTGTATAAAAATTTTGGTTTGCCACCGAAAATTTCTGGCTGCAGTCACTACCGGTCGTGAACCAAAATTTTTCAAAGAAGCCATGAGTGATGCAGGTTGGCGTAGTGCTATGCAAGCATAAATTCGTATCTTGGAAGAGAACGGTACATGGTCTATGGAGCCACTACCTCAAGGCAAACAATCAAACATGCTCTTGGAAGTCAATGGGTGTATAAGATCAAGTATAAGTCTGATGGAAGTATTGAAAGGCTAAAAGCTCGTTTGGTTGTCCTCGGTAATCATCAAGTGACAGGGATAGACTATAACGAGACATTTGCACCGATTGCAAATATGGTGATAGTTCGTGTTTTCTTAGCCATTGCAGCATCGAAGAATTGGGAGTTGCAACAAATGGACATGCATAATGCTTTCTTGCACGAGGATCTTGACGAGGAAGTGTATATGAAACTTCCTCATGGTTTTCAGTCCTCTAATCCTAATATGGTGTGTCGGCTTCAGAAATCATTATATGGGTTAAAGCAGGCACCTCGATGTTGGTTTACAAAACTCGTATCGGCATTAAAAGAATATGGTTTCTCACAATCTTGTGCTGACTACTCTCTTTCTACCTATTCTCGAGGATCGATTCAGATCAATGTTCTGGTCTATGTTGACGACCTCATTATTTCTAGGAACAATTCTGCTGCCTTGAAAGTTTTTAAGACCTACTTGAGAACGTGTTTCCATATAAAGGATCTTGGAATTCTGAAATATTTTCTTGGCATCGAGGTAGCAAGAAATCCTAAAGGAATTTTCTTTGTCAACGAAAGTATTCTCTTAACATCATCTCTGAAACCGGACTTTTAGTTACCAAGCCTGCCTCTTTTCCCATTCAACAAATCCATCGTCTAGCACATGCTTCCGGGGAGACCTTGCCTAATCCGGAGTCTTATTGGCGTTTGGTTGGTCGATTAACTTATTTGTTGGTCACTCGACCTAATCTGGCGTATTATGTTCACATTTTATCACAGTTTTAACAGGCACCGAAGCAAGAACATTGGGAGGCTGTCTTACGTGTGGTCCGTTATCTAAAAGGTTCTCCTTGACAGGGCATAAAACTCCGAGCAGACAACACTATGTCTTTAACCGGTTGGTGTGATTCTGATTGGCAAGGATGTCCTTTCACTCGCCGCTCTCTAATTGGTTGGCTTGTGTTTCTTGGTCACTCACCGGTTTCCTAGAAGACCAAAAAGCAACACACAGTAGCTCTTTCTTCGGCAACAGACGAATACCATTCCATGGCGGTTATCGCTTGTGAGTTAAAATGGCTGAAATATCTACTCTCGAGCTTGGGTATTCAACATCCGGAGGCTATTGGACTACATTGTGATAATCAGTCGGCTCTACACATTGCTCAAAATCTTGTCTTTCACGAACGTACAAAACATATTGAGGCAGATTGTCATTTTGTTTGTGATGCCATTCAAGATGGTACAATTCTTCCATCATTTGTTCCGTCTTCAGTTCAGCTGGTCGACATCTTTACCAAATCTTTAGGCACACGACAGTTTCAATTTCGACTCTTCAAGTTGGGCATTCGTGATCCTCATGCTCCAACTTGAGAGGGTGTTGGGAAATTACCGAGACTTTTGAGATTTCCTCGATTGGATATCTATGTATTTTAGGGATATGTATATTGTATATTTGTGTCCTTTTTTAGCTTCGTTGTTATGGAAGGTAGGGGTGCTTAAAAACCCGATCAACCCTACCCAACCCGACGTGAAATAACCCAACCCGAAGCAACCCGATGTCCAATCGAGTTGTAAAATCTTCAAACCGAACGTATTGGGTTGATATCGAGTTACGAGAATTTGAACTCAACCCAACCCGATGAACCCGATATATATATATATATATATATATATATATATATATATATATATATATATATATATATTCAATCTAATATCCATCTTTATATAACTCCTTCACACGCACACACACACACACACACTCACACACACACACACACACACACACACACACACACATATATATATATAGTAAATCTATAGATATAATAAATAAGTAACTAGCATGCCACATGTCGTCTTTTGGTGAGCCGACTTCAGTATTTTCCCGCCTAAACATGTATCTGGACGCAGTTTATATTATAAGTTCAATTAACACACCCACATTCACTCCTCCTTAAATCTCTCCTTAATTCAATTTTTTTAATTTATACGTTACATTTACTACCCTTATAATTAGGTATGTAGTTTACTTTTAATCCCTTACTTTTTTATTTTTCATTTTAGACTCTTATCATATTAACATAAATAATGTATATGAACTAAAATGCATTAAAAACATTTCTATTTTTTACAAATTATACCATTGTAATCGCTTCGTCAATACCTTTGAAATGAGTCCAATATTGAATATTTTTGAATTTAATTATATTATTAAATATCATAAATATATATGAATTAATGTGTCGTGATTAGTATGAGATTTGTTGAAATTAGTATGAGATTTGATACAAATAATCACTAAATTGTTGTGATTTTCTTTTTGCAATTTCATATCAATTTTTACTTCAAGGTCGAATTCCTTCGACAAATTACAATTCTATCAAATTTCATCCTGTCAACGAAACACCCTTAGATTTATCATAAGAGATTTAATTACTTGGGAAAAAAATATCACTTATCAACTGACTTTTTGATTATGAGTTCGAACATTTTTTCAAAAATATAAATATGCAAATATTTTAGTAGAGTATATTTAATTATTTATACTTTCTTAATCATGATTATATTTTTTCCTCTAATTTTAATTGAACTACATAATATCAGTTATCAACAGATGGTTAGTTAATGATATTTTCAAAGTCACATTGTTATGCTTCCCGTCAATTCACTTTAAATTAATCTTTCATAATAGTTGATAAGTTTTCAGGCATGATTTAATTTTTAAATTACTCCGTGTAATACACGGTTCGAACCTAGTGTTAACATATATATGCAAATTGAGAAAAAAAAGATTGATGGCGATATGTTTAATATTTAAGAAATATGCAAATTGGAGACGTCAAGCTATTTGATCTATTTGGTTTAGACATTTTTATATGTAGTATCTAAATATTCTATGAATTATTGGTTATATTTTAAAGACATGTTTTCTTTATTTCATATTTCTAGTTTTGATTTTACCTTGTTTAAACATAACCCGACCAACCCGGTCAACCCGACCGGGTTGGGTTGGGTTGTACCTTTGTTTGGGTTGGGTTGAAATTTTTTCAAACCGTCAACATTGGGTTGATGTGTCGAAATGTCTTCAACCCGATCAACCCAACCCGTGAGCACCCTTAATGAAAGGCTTTCGTATTTTTAGGCTAGATTTTGGCTTCCAAATCATGGGGTTTTCTCTGTATAAATTCCGGTTGTGATTGTGAATGGAGATCATCGATTTCTACTCTAAAAACGTGTCTCTTCAAAAAGGAATGCTAGAATTTCATATAAAAAGAGTGTTTACATTTATATAACTACATAAATGAATTTCATGAAATAATGAATAATTTATATATAACAAACAAAATTAATTGTAACGTAGTTTTTAAAACACAATATTATGACTTATTTTGATGATCTTTGATGGGGGTTTTGGTGCTTTTTCAATTGAAAGCCTAAAATATTAACGATATGCTTGTCGAAGAATGAACGTCGACTTATAAGGATTGACTTAATAATAACAATATCTATAATTTTGGTGTCTACCATATGTACAAATTTCCATATTTTTAATGGATTAGACTTGTTAGGGGTCGTTTACCTAATCACTTACTTGGGTAAGTGCTTATCGGTAAAATTCAACACTATCACTTACTTTCTGGATAAGATTTTAGTCCACTAAAATGGCATTGTATGCAACAATTTAGCCGGTAAGCGCTAACCGTAGTAAGAGCAGTCGCACTCACTTACCGGGTAAGACTCTCGGTCTTTGCTTTTGACTCTCGGTCCTTGCTTCCGCTCTTACCGGGTAAGATTCTTAGTCCTTGCCATATTAATCCGGTAAGCTAATGTGACTTGGTAAGCACTTACCCGGGTAAACGTTTTATAAACGGCCTTTAAAATCATTTAGAATAATAAACGAAATCAGGCTTTGAAAAAAAAAACTGAAAATTATTTTGCAATAAATAAATTTTCACGGAAATTATTTTAAAAAATTGGGGGAGGTTGGGGTTAAGGGCATTGGTTAAAAGAGTCCGACAAAAGCTGACCTGACCCATGTCTTATGCCTTCTTTTTCAATCTCCTTCTGACCGAAACAATTTGGTCAACGCTAAATTTCAATTAGCTTTGAAATACTAAACATCTCTTTATATTTTACATGTATTTGATCAAATATCATTAAATAAAATATTATTTTTTTAAATAAACAAAAGAATTTTGTTAAATAAAGCTAATGTCAGTGGACAAAAGAATATATTTCAATTGAAACAAGGACAACTCATATAGGAAGTATATTATTTTAAAATAAAAAGGAAATGGGTTAAATAAAGAGTAAACTTCAATTTTAGTCCTTGATGTTTCTAGATTTCATTAAAAGTTCAAGTTTTTGTCTTCCACATATTGATTTTAGCTTTGAATGTGGGACTTGGCTAGTAACGCCGTTAAAAAGTTCCGTTAGAACCAAGAGAATTTTCGTCCAAGCATTGCTTTGTCCCATATTTTCACTTTTTTGTTTTTTCTTATTTTTGTGTAAATCCTTGTGGCATAGGAATCAACTGATCGATCGATTGCGAACCTTGGGACGATTGTGACGTGAGCACAATCATAGGACATTGTCGCCCCTGACATGTCATCATGCCAGTGGCACTATCGCCAAACATAGTTGCATGACTTGTACCGAGACACACACTCCCTATGTGATACTGCCAAACTATTGTGCCTAAGGGCACAGTCGCCGAGCACAATCTTTGAACTTGTACCAAAACCCATATTTCACTTATATGAGGTCCTTTTCTCTTTTATTCGATGGCAAAACACATACTAACTTAACATACTAATTAATCAACATTCTTTAAGAAAAGACGACTCGAAAAGTTACTTGCCCAAATTTTAGGGTGTTACATTTAAGGAGTAACATTCTCGACCATCAACATGGAGTGATATTAAGTGTTTATAACCCAGTAAGCGCTTATTGGATAAGAGTCACTACCCTCGTTTAGTGGGTAATACTCTTGATTATTGTCTTTCTGTTACCAGGTAAGATTTTAGGCCTTTATCATGTTCATTTGATAAGGTAAATGACTCGATAAACACTTATCGGACAAACTTTAGTAAACGGCCCCTAAAATGCCCTATGTGTCAACCTACTTAATAGAAATGTTTTAACATAATTAGTGACATGCCCCCAAATATGTTATGAATTGCATACCACAATGCTTAAATACAAAATTATAAAAAAAGGACTTTTAGACATTATAACATGAGTGAAATACACTTTTGGTCCCTCATTAATAGTTGTTTTTTGGTTTTCGTCCCTCAAATAAAGTACATTGGTGGTCTAAAAATCGTGTTTTGGAGGCCAAATCAGTCCCTCCCACTAACATCGTTAGATGGGCCTCTGTTAACCCCGTTATGTGCCCCTCATGTGAGGGGCATTTTGGTCTTTCCAAGTCGTCGTCTTCATCCTAACAACATTGATGATCAACACCACCACCCCTTCACCTACCACTCCCATCGTCCAGAAATGATTTCAAGAGCAAACCCAAATATGTGAAGATCAAGAACAAACAGAAAGGACATAAATCCCACTGATTTCTCAAACCCAGAGATGCAAAAAAAATCAAGAACAACAAAACCCTAATACCGATGAAATAAAAAACAATGAAATTAGCAACCAAATCCAGAAATGAAAAATATCAGACTCATGTTGTAACACCCCGATTTCTTGAAGATATCGATCTTTGAAGATAAACATGAAAGATAAAATTTTGCAATAAGTCCTAGGTTTTATAGTCTTGTTGGATGGCGAATGCAAATACGAGTCCAACGGTCCTTTCCGGAGCGAAAACGGAGCTAAAATGAAGAAGTTATGGCCAAAACAGTTTTGGTACCCCTAAGCTACTATGACCAGCGACAATGACCAGTGTGAAAGTCGCTGTCATTGTCGCATGCAGGTACCTGGTTGCTGTCAAATGCGATTTTTCAAGCTTTTCTCTCATTTCTCACCTCCCTATCAACCCCTTTCTCTCCCAAACTATCTCCCACCATCTCATATGAACCCTAAGTGATTTTAGGGCATTTCCTTGGGGTTTCAAAGTGTTCTTTCATCATCAAACTATGAAGTGGATGCTAAGATCAATAGTTCATCTTCTCCATCTCCATCTTCAAGCTTCATCTCCATTTTCTTGGGATTCTAGAGTTTTGAGGTTTTACTCAAGATCCATGGGGTAAGTTCATCGTCTTCTTTTCTAAATCATTATTATAGTTATAAATACTCCATTTATGACTTCCTAGTGTTTCATTTCTTCAATCTTCGGTTTCGATGATTTTGGGAAAGTTAGGTCAAAATTAGGGTTTTGGTATAAATAGAGATTTTGATGCAAGATGTTTGGGGAACGATTCTAAATGGTTGCATATGGATATTTATGGTTGGAAACTTGTGAATCTAGGTTTTTTGGGAGGTTTGGCTCAAGTTTCTTCATAGGAGCTTAAATTGGGGGGAAAATCTAGATTTAGCTTAAATCTAGCATGGTGAGTTCAAGTTGATTTGTGAAAACGTTGTACATGCCAAAATATTTATTTTAAAGTGTTTTACATGTTTTACATGAAAATATTTATTGTTGAGTTATTTGAGTGATTTTGATTACTTGAGGTATTTGATTTTATAAATCTCACAAAACACTCACCTTTGAGATTCTTAGGTAACTTGACAAAATAAGTATTAATTGAAGTGTTTTGATAATTATTGCATGATTGAATATTATTTAGTAAAAATGAACTTTTAGTGTTTTGTTGGAAATATGCATAATCGTATGTGGTGGTATGTTTTAAAGCATGAACGTGTGAGTCATTGGGTTTTGGGTCATTTCTGACCCTTGTGGATATTTTAGAAGTTGTAAACCCTTCAGTTTGAAAAGATGTAAATCGGGTATATTGATGGATAAACCTTAAGTATTGATACTTTAAATAATTTATCTTACGTTTGTAAATCTTTGGGTATAAATGCACTTGATGTGTACTTTAAAAAAGACGTGTCTTAATTTGAGAGTTGTGTTGAGTAATTCGAGTCTATGGAGCACATTTCACTTAAACGTGGTGTATATACGTTTAATGCATTATTTGGATTTCATAAGTGGTTAATTAGTTTTGGTTGAGCTTATGGCTCGGTTTATGACTTTAATGAGTATTGAGGACATTTTTCCGGATTTTAAGAATTGAATGTGGAGCTTTGGTCATTAGTCGCATTTATTGCATTTTATTTGAAGAGTACATGTTTTGAGTGCGTGTGTCGTTAAAGTTGAGTCATGTACTTTTAGACCGTAATGCATTGGATCCATAGGCATAAGAGTCGGTCATGTTTATATGGTGGAGAGTCTTGGTATTCTCACTTTGGGACGTACGCCACTTTGGCATTTTGTGTCCCGGTGTTTTGGAGAGGAACCGTAGTGGGTTGTACTCCAGGATTTGTTGGGTTTATAGTTGATGTTCTAACACTTGTGCACGAGGGTTGAACATCTTGGGTTATCAAGTAAGGAGCCGATACTCCAATTCTTGAATGCTAGTAAGTATGCAATAAAGGTTCAATGGAAACCTTAAGGTGTAACTTACTAGAGAATGAACGCGCAATAAAATGGTGTATCCTTAAGGTGTAGCTGGGCACAGCAGGCAATAAAGGATACGATGGTGCCACCCGTTGTTGGGTGTGAGACTTGAGGTGTAGCTTATTATAGCAGGCAATAAAGTCCGACTTGAGTTGGAGCTTATTAAAGCAGACAATAGAGTCACGATCTGAGGTGTAGTTCAATAAAATGGTTAAATGACTTAACTTTGTGTTCCGCCACATACCATGGAATCGGGTCTCCCCCGTCACCGAAAGGTGTTGTTTGGGTATTTATTTTTATCCATGTTTTCGGTGACGTATTTTATTTATATGGACTGCTTTCCATATTTTATGCGTTGTGATGTATGCCTCATCCGTGTTTGGGTTGTTTTGAATAATGGAAATTTATTCATGTTTTATTATTTTGGAAATCAATTACTATTTCACTTTTCAAGTGGGTTTCGGGTGAGTCCATTTTGAGAATCATTTTATATTAGAGCTTTCGTTACGGGATTTGTGTGCGTTGAAAAATGGGTGGTTTGCATTTAAAGTAAATCCGTTTAAACTCATGATTTAAATTGCACCACTCTCGTCTTACGAATTATACAACCATGATTAAAACTCTTGAATTCACTAGGCGTTAGCCTAACCTTTTTATTTGTCGGCATGTGCAACAGGTTCCGGTTGGGATATAGTTCTAGTGACACTATGGAGAGTGGAGAGCTAGTTGTGTGCTCAAGAAGTAAGTAGCTTGGTGAAGTCTTCCGCATTTGGGGAATAGCAACTTGTTTTTGGGTTGAGTAACGCCCGACCTTTGGTAGCCTTGGCGAATGACTTAGGTTTTGATTGTTGAAATTATTATGTTTTTATATTGAGGTATTTCCAAGAATGGTTGTAGAAGGTATTTTATCCTTAATCGATTGTTTTATTGAAAATTTTATTTAGTTGTTCTTTCCAAATTTGAGGGTGTTACACATGTACAAGAAACAACCCAAATACATATACATATCTAATATTTAGAATTACAAACAAAAATCGAAAGCCAAAACCAAAACCAATCTAATCTAAATGTCTCTATCGAAACCCTAAAGAAAATTGAATCCTTAAACATAAAATTGAAACCATAAACAAATATAACCTGAATATGTGGATCAAATACCTAAACAAAAATTGAAACATAGATATCGGGGATTAGCCGGAAACGCTTCTGATTTTCGACTTCGAGTTCCACACGTGCAGACGAAGGGTCTGGTGCACTTGTTCGTTCGTTCATTGCACAGAGAGGGGCTGCTTTTCAGTTGTTCACCATCGAGTTCGAAAACCAAAACCACAGAGTTCGAAATCAAAATCCCTTTCTTGAAAACCCCGTCACCGTGGGAGGGATGAAGGTTTAATCGTCGGACAAAGGAAGTCGAAGGGGGACGGGAGAGAATTCACGGTGATACGATGCATGTATGGGTAAAGGGGATGCTTCATGGGTGTTTCATATTTTATTCATTTATTTTTATAATAAAATATTAATATAACTTTTTTTTCTAAAATAAATTAAAAGCTAGGTGAAAATACCAAAATGCCCCTCGTGTGAGGGGCACGTGATGTAGTTAATGGAGTCCCATCTAACGGTGTTAGTGGGATGGACTGATTTGGACTCCCAAACACGTTTTTTAGACCAACAGTGTATTTTTGGACCAACAGTGTTTTTTGGACCAACAGTGTATTTTATGATTTCAACAGTGTATATAACACACATACCAAACATGATATTTTCTCTATAAATAACGTGTGTACGTGTAAAACTGCACTCATTCTGTCATAAGTTCGAAATTGTCTAAAAACAAACTTTTTTTTAAAGAAAAATGATCTCTTTATTGAAAAATATCTAAATAATTTATTGATAATATATATATATATATACATAGAGAGAGAGAGAGGGAGAGATGAAGGTTCAAACGAGAATCGTAACAATTTAAGAAAACACGAGGAGCATTCTCAACCAACCATTTGATTTATTAAGGGAATTAAATGGTAAGGGTATATGAGTCATTTTCATTTTTAAATACTATTTTCTTATATATTTACATTTTCATCATCACCCAAAAACGTTATTCTCAATGCAAACAATAGGATGATGCTAAAGTAAGAACGTGATTGTTGCTAGATGGTAAAAAAAATTCAGATCTATACCATTGGCTTCTACTTTGTTTTTAAAGTAACTAATTTATAATACAAAATTATATCGTCAATATTCTTCAGCCCAAAAAACCACTATTCACCCTCCAAGACGCCACCATATACTCCTTCAACGTCTCCGCCCCGATCCTCCTCTCCTCCAACTTTCAGGTCACCGTCTCTTCCCGGAACCCTAACGACAGAATCGGCGTTTACTACGACAAACTCGACGTTTTCGCCTCTTACCACAGCCAACAAATTACTTAGTTCACCACCATCCAGCCGGTGTACCAAGGCCACAAGGACACCAACGTCTGGTCGCCGTTCGTTTACGGAACCAATGTTCCGGTGGCGCCGTGCAACGGCGCGTCGTTGACTCAAGACCAATCAGACGGTGCGATTTCTCTTTTGATTAAGTTGAATGGACGGGTGAGATGGAGAGTTGGGAGATTTATTTCTGGGAGGTACCATATTCATGTGACGTGTCCGGCGTATATTCCGTAAATAGGCAGAATTCGGCGATTCCCGGAATTGTTGTCGGCACCAGAATTAAGTACCAGTTGTCACAGAGGTGCAGTGTGAATGTGTGCAGTTGTCACATATTATTTACTAAAAACAAAATCACATATGATTAATAACTAAGTGATATCAGATTGTAAAACAAGATCATATATGATCACATATGATTTACTAAAACAAAATCACATATGATTTACTAAAACAAAAATCACATATGATTAATAACTAAGTGATATCAGATTGTAAAACAAGATCATATATGATCACATATGATTTACTAAAACAAAATCACATATGATTAATAACTATGTGATATCAGATTGTAAAACAAGATCATATATGATCACATATGATTTACTAAAACAAAATCACATATGATTAATAACTAAGTGATATCATATTGTAAAACAAGATCATATATGATTAATAACTAGTGATAGCAGATAACAGTCTTATAGATCACATATGATTTACTAACTAAAACAAAATCACATATGATTAATAACTAAGTGATACCAGATTGTAAAACAAAATCATATATGATTAATAACTAGTGATATCAGATAACAGTCTTATAGATCACATATGATTTACTATTGTTTCCTAATCACATATGATTTGATAGGTGTTCCTAACAAACATTTCATCATATACTATCAGATTGTAAAACAAAATCGAAGTCAAATCCATTGATTTTGCGAAGTTTTGTTCCTCTATTTCAGATCCTCGAACTTGTTTGAACTTCGTTTCGCTAAAGATCATCTGCGACTCTGATCGAGTAAGAATTTTAATGGAAGATTGAGAGACGATGGAGTCGAATGGGAGACAGTGGAGTCGAATGGAAGATGATGGGATATGATTAACTTGAAGCAAATCTTTCAATTCATAGCACGTATCAGAGGAGATCTTTTTAGGATTTGATTAGGTTTCCTATTTAACAGGGATATGTTTATTCTCTTGCGTACTTCAATTGATTTGAAGGTTTTTTGTTGTTCCCATTATACCCCTAAAATCTTTTGCCCGTGGTGGAAAGTTGAGTCTCATCTAAATTAATTACTAATTTTGCCATTAATGATTATAACCCTTGATTTGATCTAACGTGTGGTTGAGATCTATCCCTTTGTTTTTTTAAATAAGTATCATTCTTGTTTGAACCCACCTCTATATAAATATATATATATATATATATATATATATATATATATTTCTTATTTTAGTCTGTATACACTATGAACCGGTCTTTTTAGGGGTGAACATGGTACGGTACCATGTTTTTTTTCCATATACCATGTACCAACCAATTACAATTGGTACACAAAATCTTGTACCATGTACTAACCAATTATACTTGGTTTTTCGGTTGGTACATGTTGGTACGGTTTTGTACCAACATCTCAAAAATTGAATTATGAGTTAATTAGATTGACATCTTTATCAACTAAATCTAGATGCACTAAACACGTCGAACATTAACAATTGTTGATATGCGTTGTACCATTTATCATTGCCTATACAAACATTCAAATAATTTTCATATATAACACAAACATTCACTAATAGTCTAATACAAACGACAATTAATGAGCGAGAATGAACAATGAAGAGTGGAGGTGTAAGCGAGTTATCAAAGTTATTAATGATAAGCGAATGGATTCAATCAAGTTCTATATATCAATTTGTATTACAATTTAACAAAATGTAAAACAAGATAATTTAAAATTTTATAAATCAAAATATGTTGTATTATTGATTAAACTTTAACTAATAAATATTTAAAAAAAATAAGTCGGTACGGTACGGTATTACCGTGATACACGACTTCTAATACCACGTATCAACCAAGTTTAAATAGTTGGTACGGTATACCAACCAATTAGGTCGGTACCAACTAAATTGGTACCAATTAAATTGATACGGTTGGTACGAGAATTGATTGGTTTGTCTCGGTACAAAATTGACAGCCCTAGGTCTTTTAATCATAAAAAATTATCTTTTAGAAATGTCTTTATTTATTATCTTGATTTTTTTAAAAGTAAATGTTTACTTTCAAATAAATATGTTTCTTTTCATCTTACTTTTGATTATGAAATAAATAAAATTTCTCTGTTTGTATGAATTTATTTTTGTTAATTAAAACTTATAATAATTATATATTCTTTACACTAAGTGCCTTTTTATTGTAAATATTAATTCAAAAAATAAAATAATTAGTAGCTAAAATAAATTGTTTGGCTACGTACTAGAAACATAAAAAAATTATTTGTAACAAATGTCATAAATCAATCTATTTTTAAGAATAGTAACTGTATAATATTGACAAAAAGAAAATGTAACAAATCGTTGGCAAGTTATATGCTGTTGATGGGCCATCCCCTGAGATTCTCTTCTATGAGGAAAATTTAAATGATCATTATCTTTAAAAAATTGGTTTAAAATTGAACTAATCCCATTAAAATTCCATCAAAATCATACAATTACGTGAAATTGCTAGTAGATTGTGCTATTCTTGTGGTGGTTGATGATTAGCCGCTTCTTCCGCCTGTGGTGGCGCTTCGTCGGCCGGAATTTCAGCCGGCGCGGCAGCAGCTTCACTTGACGAGGCATTGCTTCCGTTGGTCTCCACCACCACCACCACCGGCACCGGTTCCCGCCGCGGCGGCGGGCCAAGCCTCCCGTCGATACACGTGGAACATTTGGTCTCCACCCACCCTTCAAAGTCGTATTGTCCGTGACCCATGATCCGACGGCCGGAACAGAGCCGGCCGATCATTACAGCCACCGCACCCATTACCATAATCACCGCAAGAACTCCAATTACCGGTCCGACAGACCCGTGGTAGCTCGAATGAGGTTTGTAGGCCTGTTCTTGCATTACCGGCGGGAATGGAGGCGGTTGCTGTTGCGCCGGATCGAGCGCCGGCGTAGTTGACATGGTCAAACTCTCAAAATGCAAGCTTTATGTAAATGGCAAACTTATCAAGAAATCAAAAGGTGAAGTTGGTTTTACAAGAATCTTTCTTAGAAACCCAAATTCAAAAGCTTTACATTGAGTATAAAAATCCCAGAAAATATTAGACAATCTTGAGATGAATCAAGAATCACAAACTGGGTTTTCAAGAATCTTTCTCAAAACCCAAATTAAAATACTTCACAATGATCTCAGAAGTCATGAACCATGTCAAGAAACACAAATTGGGTTTCAAGAATCTTTTCAGTGAGTGTGTGAAAATTCCCAAAAAGAATGGTGAATCAAGAAGCCCAAATTGGGTTTTCAAGTGTGTGTAAAATTCCCAAAAAAGAAGAGAAGAAATGTGAACCAAATCAAGAAACAAGAAGTGTGATTTCAAGATGTCTTCTTCACATTGTGTATGTAAAAATCTGAAAAGCAAGATTTTTTTTTGACATTGTATGTGTGGATTGGGGGTTGGGGTGGGGGAAGAAGAAAAGTGGTGAGGTGAAGTGAAGTGAGGCATCCAAGGACATTTTATGGTACAGTTTTGGTTGTGATTTGAAAAGGGTAATTTGGGGTTGTACACAAAGTTATTTCATGATTGAAGGGGGGAAAAGACAACATATGAGCTAATTTGAGACTTTTTTGTCCTCCTTTTCTTCATAATCACATGCTCTTTCAATAAAGCTTCATTTATACCTCCTTTTAGTTTTAAGGACCATAATAATAACAATAATAATAACAACAATAAAGGGTGTTAGAAACAGAAATCAATCAAACTAAATTTGATTTTGACTTTCTCCTCAACATTAATTGCCATTTATTTCAAGTCTTTACACCTTTCTTCATGGTATAAGGTGTCCTATATGGGATCCAATACCAATGCTAAAGATGTCACACAAATAAGTTCATGCTTCTTGATCCATATGCTCTAAATATAATGACTGTATTTGAAGGTAAATTAAGAGGGACAAATTTGGTTCTTGTTCTTTAAAAACTATTTTAATATAGCAACTCTGTTTGAAGACAAATTAAAAGAACATATTTTGTTTTGAGTCCTTAGTTTTATAGTTATCATTGCTAAAAACAGGAGCAAGAAATAACGAACTAAGCAAATCAATAACATCTCTCCAACCATTCTTCGAAATCTCTACATCCCGAGTTTGGTGAACCAAATCACTCCAACATCCTATGTATTTGGAAATTTGATAGTTGTTGTTTAAAACACTATTAAGTAGTCTATTTTTTAGTTATTGAAATTTTGTTCTACATATTCATTATTTCTAATTACATTTAACAACCCAAGATCCATAAAATAAAATTCGCAACATTACAACCAAAAATGGTCCCAAAGTATACAATTTACATCAATTTTAACTCTAAGTACGCAGCGGATAAACACCTTCACGACTGAGATGCTACAGGAAGCCCGACGGTAAACTACAAGCCTCCACTAGACTATACGTCTTCTACAGCGTCACCTCTTTTCATCTTAAATAATGTTATATCAAAATTACACCATATCGATATGAATTTCGTTCTGAAAACTTATTCATTCAACTTACGAGAAGCCTTAATGTTTGAGATGGTTTGCATAACGCCTACCAACTAAACAAATATGGCAGGAACAAATTCCATACCACCTAACATAATTCCAAAGGTTAGTACCAACACTATTAAATATATTGTCATCACCTTCAATTTTGTTTGTCTAGATCTTCATATCTTCTTTTCCCCTTCATAGCTACTTCTTGTCAACTAATGATATGAGTGGCATATATAGTATTAACAAAGTTAGTAAGCTCATAGCCTAGTAAGTTCATGGTATTATGCAATGTTGACGTAAATCATTAAAAAAGACAACATTTCAAAATATCATGCCTAAAATATGTTTACAAATAGCATACACATTTCACAAACCATCTAGAATTTCATAGACTATGCACAGTGAATTGATAACATATCACATAACCAGTGGCGGATCCAGAATTTTATCTTAATGTGGTCATCTTTAAGGTTGTCTCAAATGCGCGTGCAGTTGTCTCACATGTGTTTTTTAACATATAACACTTGCATGCATCAAATTTTCACATCGCTTAACATAACATGGACATATATAACTCAATTTATTGCATGCACCCTAAAGAACATGACATGGGATTTTCGATTTTAAAACAATTTTCTCATAATTATCAAGATCTCCTTACAATCAAGACAACAAATTTCAAATACTTTATTTTAATCAGTAACACTAAACACCCATCCTACAATACACCTAGTTGATATGTTTCTATATTAATTAGTTATTTAGTTCATAAAACAAGTCACATTATTTCTTATACATGTTTTGAAAATAAATAAATAAATAAATGAAAATTGTTTTTGTCATTAATTCTCTTAAATAAAAAAAAGTTTAAAAACTAATTATCTCAAAATAATAAAAAGAATATTATTGATATTTATTCAACTTTTGAAAGGAAAAAAAAGGAGATTTGAAAGTTAACGTATCTTGGGGAATAGTTAGAAGGAATCTATGCAGCAGTACTCTGGTAAGCCCTTCGCCTTTTTTCAGAAAACGAACTGCTCCTCTCCTGCTCCATCATCTTTTATTCCATTCCCTCCAATTAAATATTTATTATTACTTTTCAATACAAATAATCCATCCACTTGAAAATTTAATTTAGGTATTTTATAGGTATCCCACTTCAAAAATATATATGTAATTATTTTCTTCTAAGGCTATGTTTGGCAAACTAGCTGATAAGCTAGCTGTTGACTCATAAGCTAGCTGGTAGCTGATAAACTAGTTGTTAGCTGATAAACTAGCTGATCAAAAAGTTATGTTTAGCAAAACTAGCTGATAAACATGTATAATGACCAAAAAGGACATCTTTAAAAAAATTATCAATTATGATATTTAATTATATATTTAAAACAAATTTATAAAAATATAATATGTTAATTAATACAACCAATGTAGTAAATGAAAAATTAAATAATACAACATGTTAATTAAAAGAATTTATTATTACATATATACCATAATTTAGGTTTTTGAAAAAAATATATATCAACTCATGATTTCAAATAACCGTTACATATAATATAAAAATAATAATCAAATAATACTTAAAAAGATAATAGTAGTTGGTAATTAAAATATATTAATTAATATTATAAAATATATAAAAATAATTTATATGATTAACAATAACTCTAAATAATTAAAAATTAATATCAATATATAAATAAGATTTAATTTAATAATTTTCAGTTCATATTAATTATTTTTTATTAATTAATAATAAATAAATTTAAAAATTAATATTTATTAATAATAATAGTTAGTAAATAATAATAAGAGGCAATATTGGAATATTCACAAAAAGCTACTAAAACGCTACTCCAAGTAGTGTTTCAAAAAGCTAGTTTTTTTGCCAAACAATGCCTAATAGCCTAATGGGTTTTTGTTAGAGCATCTCCAACAACTTCCCTATTTTGAAGAAACATTGATAATATAGGGATTTTGAGTTATAGTTTTGCTCCAACAGCTTCCCTAAAATGGAGAAAGTAGGAAGGAGAAGAAGTTTTTCTCCAAATATGGGTATAATCCCAAAAATGATTACTAGTTGAGAGAACCAATAGAAATCTTTGAAAATAAATATTTAGAGAGATAAATAATATTTTAATATTATAATCAATGTTTGTTTTTCCAAAATAGGGAATCTGATGGAGATGAATGTATTTTCTTTTAGGAATTTTGACTTTTGCTTCTTCATTTTGGAGAAATTTTAGAGAAGCTGTTGGAGATGCTCTTAATGTTTAAAATCAAGAGAGTTTTGATTCGCGCATATATGACGTAAACCTCGATCCATAGGTTAAAAACGAAAAAAATAAACGTATTTGAAAACACTATGTTGAGCGCAATTTCATGTAAGCCAACCAGTAAATGTTTACGGATTTACTTTATCTTATCGGATAAACATGACAAATTTTGAGAATTTTACCCGAGATATATTCGTACTATGAAAAGATAGTTTTCAACAAAGTAGCACTTTTATAATCGACCTTGACGCAATAATATTTGACTTCGGAAGGTCAAAGATTCTTTGGTCAACATTCAAGTGAGACAAAGAGTCAAAAGTCAAACAGTTATTCTCAAAAGCATCCACCAACACCACAACCAACTTAATGATTCACCTCACCACATTTCCTTCTAACTTGACCATTTTGCCCCGTGATTATCCCAATATTACCGAGCTTCACCATGGATGTCGCAAAATCCTTGTAAAAAAGATCTGGGCACTTGCTATAGTCGTTCACCATGGCAGAAGTTCGTGGATCACTCATCAAGGCTTGATCCGATTCAAGCAATCCAGCATTGTTCACCAAGTTCTTATAGTACGCGTTATCAAACTTATATGTAGTCACCATGTCTAAAGAATTAAGGTTCCCATTTGATTTATCGACGTTAGGACATGATGTTTTCAAGCCCGCGGCTAGAGAGGGATCGAGGTTTGGATCAGGTTGACCTGTCCCTTTAAAGTCAAATAGCCTGTCTTTGAATGTGAAACATTGAGCCATCCCAATAGTGTGTGCACCTATAAGGCATGAAAACAATACTTCTTAATAGTGGAAAACAATATACTAAAACCAAACCAAATGAACTCGGTATATCCCATACAGAGACATGGTCTGGGGTAGGATGTACGCAGATCTTGTCTCTACCCCAAATGGTACAGAGGTTGTTTTTGTGAAGGACTCCGCTTGCAAATCTGCAAAAGAACATACTAATGGGCCGTTTACCAACACAAATTCGGTAAACGCCGAATAAAAGTGTGGTCCGGGTCTACTCTAATTGTTGACCAAGTAAGAGTCCTTCCTTTAGCTTACCATGTCAACATCATGGACCAGTAAGAGGGGCTTGGTAAACATCTCTGACCGGATAAGCACCTCTTACCCGGTAGGAGGGGTACATGAGAAAACCTTAAGAAAATGAAAAACTAAGGAACACCCTGGTAGCCCTTCATCTGTGTGGTATGCACTTGTGCATACAAGTAAATTAAGTTGTTTTTTGGTTTTTATGCACATGTGCATTATGTGCATATGCACGTGTGCATTATGCATTTGTGTATATGCACGTGTGCATGTTACAGATTACTTGTATGCACTCCACATGAAAGACTGATTACCAGGTTGTTCCTCAGTTTTCTGTTTTTTTAGGTTTTCCCCTAAACCAAAACCTGACCCTATATATATATATATATCACCCTATATATATATGTATAACTGCCAGCAGCTAGTACCTGAGAGAACCACAACATCCCTCAAATCAAGCCCTACCGCTGCAAACTTGGCACTGATGTTTGCAAGGGGTTCAAAGGGCGCTGGCAGGTTCTCATTTGCTGCTTTCAGGTTTGCGGTTAGCCCATCTCGCCGCCCTACTGCAATGGGCCAGTTTGGCCCACCTGACTAAACAAGGACGATTAAACTTTAAAACCACGAAAATGGTGTACAAAAGAACGTGAACTATGATCTTGATCGAAGGATTATAGACGAGATATAAAAATTGTTGCAAAAATTTCAATTTGTAGTACCAGAACAACGGCTTCTCTAGCTGCAAAAGTCAATATATCAACACATGAAACAATCAATGGGCAAGCCCTTTCCACGTCAGCTTTTATATTGTCGATGACTTGAAACCCACGAACCGAATTATGGTTTGGCCCTGCTTTCTTTTCCCCCTTGAAGGTTTTAGTATCATCCAGAAGCACAGAACCATCACAACCCTAAAAACAAAAAAGAAACAATCTTGAAATAGTTCTTTTTAATGGAACTACATTAAACTTTAACAAAATGGCGAATAATTACGTTAACAAAACAATCGTGGAAATGAAGACGAAGAAGAGACGCAGCTATCCTGGTGTCGTTCTTCATAGCTGCCCAAACACCATACCTAACAATCATGGGTAAGTTAGGACACATTGTGTAATAGTTGTAATCAATCTGGCCATTAGTTAGAAGGGATGAAATGGAAACTAAGAGAATGATAATGGTATTCTTCTGATTCATAATGGGTTCAAATGGAAAATGATGTTTTTTGTTGAGATTCATAATAGAATTATGGTGGTTATTTATAGGCTAAAAAGAGCACAAAAATATGAACATTCATTGGATGGACTACTAGAGTGGCATTGCCATTATAGTTGTGATAACCCAATGGCCATGTTCATGATGTCTGCAACTAAACAATGGTTACTTTTAGTTCCATAATCTGGAGAAAAATGGGTACACCAATGAGATCACCATTGTCTTTTTCACTAAACAAAAGTTTGTTTCTAAAAAGTTGCACTAACCCATTGTTTTAAATTTCTTGAACTAGGTGACATTGTGACAAGGACACAATTAACTAAATTCTTGATATAAAAACATAAAATTTGGACGGAATAAGTACGTGGGTGTATAAAATATCAAAGGAGGCAACAAGTTATAGGCCAAGGTGCAATGAAAGATGAATCAAGTCAAACCCATGAGTATGAAAAAGTCAATATAAAATAATTGTAAGTGGAGGTGAAGCATGGTATGATATACTCATAGAGACATTTTAACAAACACTTGGCAGAAAAATAATCCCTCATGCTTAATGAGACAAACAACTTCAAAAAGAAAGTAGAACCTGAAAGGGGGGTTTCAGCCAATTGGCTGGCATATTGTTTTTTATGCCATTTTCTGCTAAGAGACTAAAAGTTGAAAACTGAATTATGGGACCATGTTCTGATTAGGGTTATAGCCATGCAAACAGAATGAACTAAAAATGGATATTAAGTATGGAAATCTACCCTTTTGTTCATGGTCAGACCTGCTACAAAATGATGAAGAGAATTTGTATCAAGAACACTTATAGCATGGCACATTTTTGTATACAATTGTATCTTTCAGGGAGGGATAAGAAATTTCATTCTGCCACAAATTGGGTGCAAGAACTTCAGATTACTATCTCATGTTGTAGTTTAAGGGCCAAATCATTATGAAATTTATGCATAGCAGAAACAAGAAAAGGAATTGAACCTGGTTGTTGATAGTTTGTGGAATATGGTGAGTGAGGACATTCGTCGAATAGTTGGGGATCAACCCATAAACTTAATCAGCCTAACCACCACTATCACATTCATTCCCACCCATACCCATATATTTGATGTATGGATAGTAGAAATCCTAACTAGATGTCCCCTTGCTCTTTCTCTTCTACATCTGTACTTTCTTATACGAAGCCTTCTGTTGGTTGTTGCTACATGGTTTCCATTATTCCCTGTTTGAGATTGGAAATTTTTAATCGTGTTATGATTATAGCCTATAAATATTTGAAATCAAGCTTTGTGGGTGAAGCTATTGTTTGGTAAATATAAGTTAATTTACTTTTTAGTAATAATTTGAATATGTTGAAGGATACGTGCCATCATTAAAAAGAAGTGATTGAAAGAATATTTTCCTATTATTAGATATTACCATAATTAATGTTTCCTTTTCGTTGTAAACTCCTCCCTATATAAAGGGCTTATGATTAATGAGAATTACGATTCATTCTCTCCATTCTATTGTGTTCTGTTTCGTTTTTCCTTTAAGGCTTTAACACGTTATCAGCATGATGCTCCGTCGAGAAAGAATTTGGTGTAGACATGTGAAGATAAGAGTTTGTTTTTCAGTATTGACATAGATTTGAGGTATGTTCTTTTTTACTTTAAAGCTTGCAACTGATAATGTTAATTATTACAATATAAATGAAGAAGAAGCATGTATTCGGAGGCATCGAAAAACCATCATCTAAAAAAAGTACACTTTTTGATCTTATATGTTTCTTTTGTTTCATAAATTAACTATATTTAGAACCCATTGTCATATTTATCTTTTGCTGAGATCATTTAATTTTTCTTTGACCTTATATAATGGTTGTTAAGCATATATAAGATCAGTTTTTTTTTTAAATTGTATTGGATCTTCTTTTTCATGGGACTTATTGATTATAAAGTTAGATTAATGGTTCGAACTTTGAAGTGGGTATCGTGTTTACTCTTAAATTCGTAGACGTATATGATGATTATGCTTATTAGTATTACTTTGTAAAAGAAAGAAATCACCGCTAAAGCGTATTTTTTGGTTTTTTGAATTTTGGTTTTTCTTTTGAGATGTATATTTTAATAATTTACATATACTTTAAGGTTAAATTATTTAAATAAATTATTAAGTTCATGAATATTAATTATATAATTGCTTTGATTATTGATTATGTGAATATCTACTTATTAATATAATACCTATTTTATATTTTATTAGTATGGTATGAATTAATTGAGTATTAGTTTATAATCGTTTTTTTATGAAATAAATTTTCTTTCCATAAAGGCAATACCATAATAAGATAATGCTTTATAACCAATTGATGTCGACAATAACATACGGATATATCTTAATTATAATCTTTTATTTTATAAATTGTCATGCAAATGCACATTAGATTGTTTAGTTGATTATTTTAATTAGTCGTTGTTATTTTTTTATTTGGATAAGTATTAACTTTTTATTTTAAGGCCCATGTTGTAATTGATTTTAGATGTTTTACCTTATGTTTATTTAAATGTTGATTTTTTAGGATTTAGCATTTGAATTTTGATAGGATTTATATAAACCCTAAACCGGATCTTTAAGCTCAAGAATGATTAGTTCTAGATCATGGAATAAACATATACAAATCACAACATGAACAACGGAATTAAACGACAGATTTGTATAGCTAACAAGGTTCATTAATTTAAACATACTGATTACATACTCACGCCCCAATTTGTTGACCTAAGTTATCAACAAACGAATACTTCTTCTCAAGTATTAGGATTAAGAACCTTGGGGCTCATGCACACACATCTACACGTTTTTGTTTAAACGTGGGTTTCAAGAACGTCTAATTCTATATCTCTAGGTTTCTTTATATACTAGAAACCTAGATAAACTAGAAACTAGATAAATACCAATCCTAGATAAACTAGAATTTACAAGGATAACTATAAAATAAACATATTACAATTCGAACCCTTGTAAGTTGAAGTTTTGACACATCAAATCTATATGAAATATTCCTAACAATCTTCCCCTATTTGATGATGACAAAACTTAGCATCAGAATCTTCAAGTAGCTCTTCCCCTTTTTGACATAATCAAATCCAAAACTTATCAAACTTGAATCTTCCCCTTGAATGATCAACACTTCTTCTTCCCCTGAATTTATGTTAACCATCCTTGTGTCTTCGAGGTTATATCAATTACGTTGTAAAGAAAATCAACCATTATCTATTTGAAGTTGAAGTAAAAAACCAAACCTTGAGTCTTATATCCCGTAGAAACCAAGTGAACAACAACGTCATTCTCATGAATGAGGGGATCCCTGTCCTTCGACCAATCTTCTTCTCTAAGATTTCGTCAAATTGAAGTCACATTCTTCGAACAATTACGTTAATAATCTTCATAATATCACGGGTTATCTTTAACAGGTGAAGGATACCTTTAAAGATATGATAAGAACACAAACTCTAACTTTCACTTTTTCTTCAAACAAACTCTAATTAATCTTCCTTTTTGTAATCAACTGATGACGATCAAAGGGTAGTCATTTAAGCATTCTTCCTCTATCGTTCATCAAACCTTCATACCTTGTGTGTGTGAATTTTCTTGAAACAAACAAAAATCATCCTCCTTTTGTCGAGCATGATCTTAACATGGTGTGTGACATGTATTCTCCATTGCATCGCGGCTTTGATTTCATGGCTTTGAGGAATTCTGAGTGAAGAACAATTTTTATCAAGAAAAAAAAAACTGCTGGATTTCGAGAATTTCTGGGAGCGTTCTGGACGTCGTACGGACAATCCAACCAGACATAATGTTAAACAATGTGTCCCGAAGCTTCTGTCCAAAAATCGCGACGATCCGACGGTTCAATCTCCGGGAATAGGCGAAACGGCCGGCTGTGATTTTCCAGAAAATTTCTGCGAAAAATCTGATTTTTCTTTCTTTCGTTCGTCTTCTTTCGTCTCTTCAAATCTTCCATTAAACCTTGTTTTTCTTCCAGATCAGAGAGCACCATGTGCTCTGATATCACCTGATAGGATTTATATAAACCCTAAACCGGATCTTTAAGCTCAAGAATGATTAGTTCTAGATCATGGAATAAACATATACAAATCACAACATGAACAGCGGAATTAAACGACAGATTTGTATAGCTAACAAGGTTCATTAATTTAAACATACTGATTACATACTCACGCCCCAATTTGTTGACCTAAGTTATCAACAAACGAATACTTCTTCTCAAGTATTAGGATTAAGAACCTTGGGGCTCATGCACACACATCTACACGTTTTTGTTTAAACGTGGGTTTCAAGAACGTCTAATTCTATATCTCTAGGTTTCTTTATATACTAGAAACCTAGATAAACTAGAAACTAGATAAATACCAATCCTAGATAAACTAGGAATCCTAGATAAACTAGAATTTACAAGGATAACTATAAAATAAACATATTACAATTCGAACCCTTGTAAGTTGAAGTTTTGACACATCAAATCTATATGAAATATTCCTAACAAATTTGATCTTCCACATAATATATTCAAATGAATACCTTAATTATAAGTTCCTACTTATAATTTCAATCTTTATAATTAATTTTTAAAAGTTACACTTTCAATACCCATATATTTTGGTCTTTTACCAAAAGCTTTAAAAATACTATTAAGATGTTAAAAGTTTGAATTTGACTTTATGTAAAAAATAAAAACTAATATTGATTTGTTTAATGATAAAATCTCTTAAAATAGTATTAAGGTATTGAAACATTGAAATTGGCTTCATAAGCCAAACTCATATTCATTTTGGTCTCTTGCCAAAAGCTCTATAATTAACAATGTTATATTCATTAAATCGCAAGATATCGATTTGGATTTTGTCAAACGGGTATAAATAACCCTAAGGTTTGTAGGGACTTAAGAAATCCATATGATTCCCCTATTACCTGGAAATCCAATAGATTAAGTGATTTCTTTTCGCAAATTGAAATAATGATGAAATATTATCAACAAAATGTAAGCATACAAAAATCCAATACTATTATGATAATGAAATTTCATGCATAACATAATAAGTATAATCCATAATTCACTATTTTAGAAATAATATGTTCTCCATTTTCTACGACATTTTTGAATCAAAAGTACTTGATTACCATAAGATAGGTTCGGAAAAACACAAGAAAATACGCAAAAGTCATCGAACCATTTTGTTACCCAAAAAAAACAATAGATGTTAAGATACAAGTAAATATTTTAAAACTTTTGAGACGATAGATCAGTCACAACCTTCAGAGAGAATAACTAGAAACCCCCAAGAACCGTGGGTAGTCCCAAAAAGCAAATTCGGGAATATTCAGTACCATATACTTCTCAAACTAATCATATAGTGGAAAGTGTGAGATCCCACATCGTCTAGGAGGGGGAACGAAGTCCTCCTTATAAGGGTGGATGGATACCTTCCTTGCATGAGGCCTTTTGTCTGTCACTGGGTGCGGTCTGGGTGCGTCCCGCGTATGCCTGTGCGGGCAGGAACAAAACCGTGAGCGGTATCGGCATGCTGTTATGCAGAGGGTATGCGCAAAGCGGACAATATCGTGTACGGTGGGCTAGGGGATGTTACAAAATGGTATCAGAGCCGGTCATCGGGTCGATGTGTCAGCGAGGACGCTGATCCCACATAGTTGGGTGGATTGTGAGATCCCACATCGGCTAGGAGGGGGAACGAAGTCCTCCTTATAAGGGTGGATGGATACCTTCCTTGCATGAGGCCTTTTGCCTGTCACTGGGTGCGGTCTGGGTGCGTCCCGCGTATGCCTGTGCGGGCAGGAACAAAACCGTGAGCGGTACCGGCATGCTGTTATGCAGAGGGTATGCGCAAAGCGGACAATATCTTGTACAATGGGTTGGGGATGTTACAGAAAGAAACCTACTTACTTGATTACAAGAAAGTAACTGATTTTGACAAAGAAATGGCATGTCTCAAAATGCATCTCAATCTTTGTGGCAAGGAACTCACAAAAGATTATGCGAATTATAACATCTTTTCATCTTTCCTATATCACCAATCATACTAATGAAACAGTATAAGCTACAATATAACCTTTAACAAACTCATTAAGTTAATGCAAGTGGCTAAGAGTTGTAGCAATGTTTTTTTAACAACGCTAGACATACCCGGATAAAGAAAATTTTTGGGGTTAATAAGGCAAGCGTTGGAGGTGGAAAGAACTCCAAAGGATAGTGAGTTGAACATATCCACACACATATGCTAAATATGTACCATATGGACAAGGTTGTGGAAAGGGTCAATTTCATGGCAAGAGTCGGGAACGAACTCCTAATAGAAAATGGGACAAGTTATAAATGAACTATGTCATCTCTAAGATTGGTTAAGTATAAGTTTATTTGAATACATTTTAACTATCAAATTAATTGCATTTGCGTATATATACACTTGAGTTTATAGTTGTTATAGATGTAATAATCACATCAAAAACAAAAACTCTCAACGTTCTTCGTTCCATGTAGGAATGTATCGAGGAGAACTTGATTATTTTTTGTGGCATCTCATACAATCCTAAGAAATAGATTATTTTCATTTAATTAGTTATTTTAATTTTAATTCCTCTAAACACTTAGACGATGGACTGTCACTTGTTGCTAGAGCACTATATCAATATGAACCTTAGAGCACTATATCAATATGAACCTTGTTAAAATATTCGTACCAACATATTATAAGAATGGAAATGGGTATATGTACATTAACTCTAATGATATGAAAGCAAAATATATTAGAGAAATTAATGTATCAGATTAATGGATTATCTATGTTAGTAAATCATATTTTGTCATCAATAAAGAACTTTGGAACAATGACACATATATGTTTCGGCATGACCACGTGGGACACCATGGTCTTGACATAGTGATCTATGTATTGCAAAATACACTTAGATACATTCTCTTTCGAGTGAAAGATAAAACGAAGGAATTAACCAAATTGTAAATGTTGACTTCTACTGCACAAGAAGCAACACCACTATCATAACATGCCCTCTCTAATACCTAGAACTTTTATATACCCTGATCCTTAGCCAAATCAGGAATGAGACCATCCTAAAGCTAAGGACATAATATAAAAATATTTCATTCTTACAACGAATACAAGGTGACATTTATTGACATAAACATCCAGAATGCGGGCCATTAAAGTACTTTATGGTTCTGGTTTTGACACGATGAACACGTGTCGTATTATAGTCCACATACATGAAATGTTGCACTCATACATTAAGGACTCACCACCCTGATTTTTTCTCATCAAGTCTACATGACTTAGAATGCTGGAGAATTTACATCATAAGGATTTGATGATTATTGCATTTGTACCGCATGTGTATATATAAAATGGTCTCGTAAAATGATAAAAGTTGTCATCAAAAGAATATAGATGGTAGCTAAGGCATTGGTTATGCGCACCAATTTATCCACATCTGCATGGGGTAATGCAATATTACATGCAACTTTACTTATTCGTGTTTAGACCCACAACCAGCCAACCAATCTTGTGCATACCAGTTGGTAACTGGATATAAGCCTGATGTTTTACATTTATGTATGTTTGATTGTGTTGCATATGTGCCAATTACGCCCCCACAGCGTACCAAAATGGGTCTTAAAGACGAGTCATCAAATGTTGGATATGAACCCCCAACAATTATCCGCTAATTAGAAACCTTGACGAGTGATCCCTTTACCGCTAGATTTGCGGGTTGTCACTTTGATGAGACAACCTTCCTATTGTTAGGGGAGATAGGAAAAAGGATTTTCCATGGGAACAACAGGAAGTGCCATTGAATTTTTCAATTGTGTCTCATTTTGATCCCCAAAAACTTCACAATGTAAAGTTGAAGTCAAACGAATCAGACTCAATACCTGATATTTTTAATATTATCTAGAGTGACAAGATCACATATACGAACTGCAAACATACTCGCAAGGTCAAAAGTCCCCAAACAAGGGCACAATGTCGCTGGCAGTACGTTGCAATCACACATGGTGGAGGTGTGGTTGAGGTCGTAGCTCCCAAAAGGAAATGGGGGAAGCTACTTGGTTCGATAGATACTCATCTAAAGGAAGAGAAGAGTAAGACACAACCATATATCATCAATACATGAGATTATCTCTGATTAAATCTATGTCTATGAATCATTACTGGAGGACGCTCCAAAGTTAATATTGATTCCAGAGATCAAAGAAATCTCAAATGAATACGAGTCGATTGACAGATCATAAATACTAAATGATGATATATTTGCATATATCGTTGCTTATGAGATAATAAAGTACGATGTCATCGAACCATGCTCAGTTGAAGAATGTCAACAAAGAGCAAATTGGCCTAAATGAAAAGAAGCAATCCAGGATAATTATTTGACAAATGAACAGGTATTCGGTTTGGTAGTGCTAACCGACCAAGTGTAAAGCATGTAGGACATAGATAAATCATTTGTCAGGGAAGCGTAATGAGAATAATTAAGACATAATATATAAGGATCTCCTTTGGCGCAAGGTTTCTCACAACGCACTGGATTGACCACAATAAGACTTACTCTCTCGTGATAGAGAACGTTCTGCTAATTAATTAGCCAAGTAGTTTCCGAAGGACTGGAAATTGCAGCTCAACGATGTAGTTACTACATATCTCTATGGGGATCTAAATTCAGAGATATAAAAGTGCTTGATGGCATTATACCAATATCAAGTAACTTTAAACTATGAAATGTGATTACAATAAATATGAGACACTCACTTTATAGATTAAAGCAATCTATGCAGATGTGGTATACCCGCTTGAGTGAATACTTGATTGGGAAACGATAAATAAAAACGATGAACTGTGCCCTTGCGTATTTATATAAGAAAACAAGTCCCAGATTTTCATAGTAGCTCTATATGTCGATGTTATGAACATAATGAAAGGTTTTGTTAAACTGTACTACCACGTGATATAGGCAACGGAAGCATATTTAGAATTGAATCATCCATGGCAATACAAACAAACAACTTATAAAGATTCATACGTTCTAGATGATTAACTACAATAGAAAGAATCAAGAACACTTACTTGTTTCTTGTGATTGTCGAAAACACAAAGATGAATTAACCTTGTTCTTGCTTCTTGGATGTCAAGGATCAATAATGTGAATCTCTCTAGTGGCTCACACTTAAGAACACCAAACCAACAATTAAGATTGAAGATTTAAACCCTAAACCCTTATTTAGGGTTCATGATTTTGGGAGGGAGGAAAGGGGAGGTTACGGCCTCAATAAAGAGAGAGAGATTGATCAAAAAACTCATTAGGGTTTGATCCCTAGTAGTTTATTTATAATCCCCTTATTTACACCTAGCCCCTTGAAACGATAAGCTTGTTAAAAAACTCTTTTAACCAATTATCATTTAGTCCCTATAATTAATCCAATTAATTATATTGTAGCTTATAATTAATTTATCATCAAATGAAAAATTAATAAACTAACTACTTTAACTCCCTTTCATTCTTATGATTGTTATTTTGGTCTTAAGGGCAACCCAAAAGGACTCTGCTATTATTAGAAATATTACCAATAGTTAATGACTCTGGACACTATATCCAACAGTCTCCCACTTGGACAAGTTATTAACTCTATTTGGTTTAACGCTTTCAAATAATCAGCAGAGAGCAAGCCATCCAATGCAGCTGCCGAACTCTGATAAAGATTCGGTCCTAAGATAAGTGATTTAATGTTCCTTTGTTCTACAAGATATCATATGAACCTGAGACATGGATAAATGTCTATCTCATGGATCAAGATTATGTTTACCGATTTCCGATATGTGTTGAATTCATCAGACTACTCAATTGAACACATCAATTCTAGTCAGGGTTTGGACAAACACTTAGTGTCAACACAAAATCATCGAGGGGCCCATGGATATTGCTTCTCCTGTTTAGGCAGAAGGAACTAATAAACTTTGACTACACAGTTCATTTCTATTCATCATATTATACATGGACATACCCTGTATAACTGCCAGTCACGGTCAGCGTTGGAGCACACCAAAGCATAACAGAATCCTAGAGCAAAACTCTATGCATCTATGTTTGAAGAACATAAAATATTATCATCTCAAAATTACTCTGACTTAATCCATGAAGTAAACTTTTGAGTGCGGGTCGTTCCAATACCCAAATCACCATTAGGTACTCATGAGTGTTAGTTGCATTCTCTATGCTTTCAACACTCCATGACAGTCTTGAATCACTACTTACTTCCAGAAGTGTGACTGACTGTGGAGGTTTAAGTAAATTAATACTCAGGAAGTTGGTTCTAAACATGCAAAACGAAACAATAATAAATTAAATGTAAATGGACGCAATCCAGCATATATTATAATCTCCATATAATAATCTCCAAATCAAATACAATTTTATTACGTTTTTAATACATCAAACTAACAACTAGAACATTCAAGGTATATTGATAATTCTAACACCTATGGCTTCAGTATGATACTCATGTTTGGGTCGAGTTAATGCTTTCGTGAAAGGATCCGCCGGATTCTCTTAAGTCGGCACTCTACTCGCCATGCTTAAAGCAAATGAGACATCAGGTCTAGTACATGTCATGGCATACATGATCGATCCTATAGCAGATGCATATGGAATTCGACTCATTCTGTCCAGTTCTTTACTAGTGCTGGGACATTGATCTTTTCTCAATCTTATGCCATGTTGCATGGGCAAATACCCTTTCTTGGATTCACTCATATTGAATTTCTTCAATATCTTATCCAAGTATGTACTTTGGCTAAGTCTAATTAAACGCTTGGTTCTATCTCGATAAATTCTTATTCCAAGTATGTATGCTGCATTTCCCAAATCTTTCATAGCGAAACATTTCCCGAGTCAGACCTTTACATCTTGCAACATCGGAATATTGTTTCCTATGAGTAGTATGTCATCAACATACAAGACTAGAAATACAACATTACTCCCACTAGCCTTAACATATACGCAGGACTCATCTTCGCTTCGAGAAAATCCAAATTCCTCGACCTTTTCACGAAAACAAAGATTCCAGCTACGAGACGCTTGTTTAAGTCCATAAATGGATCTTTCAAGCTTACACACTTTATCTGGATACTCGGTATGTACAAAACCTTCAGGTTGTGCCATATACACATCCTCATCAAGTTTCCCATTGAGGAAAGTGGTTTTTTTCCATCCATTTGCCATACTTCATAGTCATGAAATGCAGCTATGGCAAGCAATATCCTGATAGACTTAATCTTTGCCACTGGTGAGAAGGTTTCATCATAATCAATTCCTTGAGTTTGAGTGTAACCTTTTTCAACCAGTCTAGCCTTGAATGTGTGCACATTCCCATTCATGTCGGTCTTCTTTTTGAAGATCCACTTACACCCAACTGTCTTGCGACCTGGTGTGTGATCAACCAATTTCCAAACTTGGTTATCGTACATAGATTGAATCTCGCTTTCCATGGCCTCTTTTCATTTGGCATCCTCAGGGCCTGCCATCGCTTCCTCGTAGTTGGATGGCTCATCCGCACTATCAAATGTTTTATCATTGACTAGTGTGTCTCCTTCCTTTGTAATATGAAAACCTTAATAAAAACTTAGGAGGTTGACTTACTCTACTAGTTCTGCGAAGAGGTGGTGGAGGTATGTTAGTTTCCTCAACAGGTGGTTCAACCTCATGTTGAGGGCTAGTGTCAACTATAGGTTCATCATTGGTTGTTTCTTGAATTTCTTCAAGATCAATGTTGCTCCCACTATCCCTTTTGGAAATGAGCTCCCTTTCTTGGAAGACTCCCCTTCTAGCTACAAAAACTTTGTTCTCCGAAGGTTTGTAAAATATATATCCAAAGGATTTGTAGGGATAACTAATGAACCGACAATTCTCTGCTCTAGGTTCTAGCTTGTCGTTAGTTTCGCGCTGAACGAAGACTTCACAACCCCAGATCTTTATATGTGCCAACGAGGGACGAGTCCCAGTCTACATTTCAGAGGGTGTCTTTGCAACCTTCTTAGTTGGAACGAGGTTTAAGATATGAGTTGCAGTTTCTAAGGCATAGGCCCAAAACGATGTTGGAAGTGTAGCACGACTCATCATGGACCGAACCATATCAAGTAGCGTTCGATTTCTTCTCTCAGCAACACCATTGAGTTGTGGTGTTCTAGGAGGAGATAATTGCGAAACTATTCCACAATCCCTTAGATAGTCGTATAATTCATGACTCAAGTATTCTCCACCCCTGTCGGATCGGAGCATCTTGATCTTCTTGCCCAGTAGGTTTTCTACTTTGTTTTTGAATCCTTTGAACACTTCAAAGGTGTCCGCTTTATTTTTCATTAGATAGATAAATCCATATCTACTGAAATCGTCCGTAAAGGTAACAAAGTATCTCTCACCGTTTCTCGTGGCAGATCTGAACGGTCCACATACATCTGTGTGGATTAAGTCCAACAGATCCTTACCCCTTTCAATTTTTCCTTTGAAAGGTGCTTTTGTCATCTTGTCGAGTAAGCAAGACTCGCATTCTTCATCAGACTTTGAGTCAAATGGTTCCAAGACCCCGTCTGATTGGAGCTTGGCGATGCGTTTCTGGTTTATGTGGCCAAGACGATGATGCCATAACGATGATTTATCTAATTCACTATTGGAGGAACCAACATTTAGAGTTAAGTTATTATTATTTCTACCAACATAAATCACCCTTTCATACACACCATTACAAGGAGAGGCTTTAAAATAAAAACAACCATGTTTATAAACCAAAATGCAACCATCATTATTATCAAATTGAAATTCAAAACCATCCTTGTACAATGCAAGAAAAGAAATAATGTTTCGAGCCATTTCTGGCGAGTAGCAACAATCTAATAACTTTATTGAAAAACCACTACTAAGCACGAGCTCAAAATCTCCAATCTTGGTAACAGCGGCAGTCATCTTGTTTCCCATGATCAGATTCAGCTCCCCATGCTTCAACGTCCTACTTCCCTTTAGTCCCTGGAAATTAGAGCAAATGTGAGTACCACATCCCGTATCAAGGACCCAAGAGTTAGAAATCGAAGTATTATGGAGTACAATTGTAAAAATACCTTAGGTGTCACACCCTTTGACCTTGTTCATTTTCAAGTCCTCCAGATATTTTGGGCAGCTTCTCTTCCAATGGCCCTTTTCTTGACAGTAAAAGCATATGGCCTCTTTAGGGTCACTTATAGGTGGTATGTCAGAAGAATCAGCTGTTCTCTTATGGCCTTGGTTGCGAGGAACAACTTTAGCCTTTCCCTTCCCTTTGGGATGAGAAACTTTCTTCTTCTTACAACCACCTTCCTTAATGGCCAGGACGGGTGCAGTTGAGTGAGCACTTTGGGTCTTACCCATACTTGCTTCAGCAGATCTCAACATGCCATGGAGCCCCATCAAGGTCTTGTCCATATTGTTCATATTGAAGTTCACTATGAACTGTTTATATGCCCCACTAAGAGAGTTTAGCACCATGTCAATGGCAAGCTCTCTTGGGAAATCGACATGTACACTTTCATCTTTCATCTTTTGCACATGTGCACATACAGGGGCACCGTCATGTTGCTTACATTCCATAAGCGATTTTACGACTTGGAACCTTTCTTGCCTCGCTTGCTCCTGAAACATTTCACGAAGCTGCTCATTTAGTTCAAACGCCCCCATGTTCTCGAAACTCTTTTGAAGTTCCGGGGACATGGACGCCAACATGAGACACGCGACTTTTGTGGATTCCGCGAATTGCTTATTGTATTCAGTCACTGCTTCAGGGCTTGCATCATCATTAAGTATAGGAAGATCCTCGTCGAGAAAATACTCTTTGTTTTCGTACCTCAAGGCAATTCTCAAGGCACGAATCCAATCCAAGTAATTTGGCCCAATCAGCTTATCTTTACTTAGGATAGAGAGTAACGTCAGGTTGGATGTTGAGTGAGTAGGAGGAGGAGGAATATTTTCAGCCATCTGTGGATATAGTTTTAATTTTTGTTAGTTTGATATTCAACCCTTAAAAATAATTATCCAAAATATTTAACAAGGCTAGGATCCATATTTTATCTTATGATGTGAAAAGGGATGCCATAATCACATCACAAGGTTATTTTAGGTAAACAAATGCTATTTGTTAATTTCATTCACTATGAAACTCCTAGGTCTTTTGAGATTCATTGACTTATGTCAATGGCATGTTAATCTCGATTATGCTTATCTTCTATTTGTGACTGGGATGCCGAGGATCACAAACAAGATAGTGAATCGACCATGGAAAAACACATGGACCCCTCGGCTCAAGTACGCTTGAGAATCACGAGCGCCACATCATTTTCAACTATAGTTTCACATTAACGTGCCGTCAAACCGCACACGCTCCGTTAACAAACTATAAGATTATGTGTGTTCTTCATCATGGGTAGCATACGACTTTCACATTTCTTAGTATATCTAAAACGGGATTTTCGTTTTATACTTCATAGTTGATACTTTTAACTTGTCATATTGACCTATCAAACCTTTTCGGTAATTCCACTAGTCCACACAAGAGGCGGTGAGTTTGGTAACGCATGGCGTTTTAAAAACCCTTGACTCATTCGGTAACCATATTATAGGTAACCTCCTTAAACCCCCTTAGAGTGTTTATAGTGAGTACGCCTAGTCTCGGTTTGACTATCAATATATTATTTAATTATATATATAATTGAGGTCTAATATATATATAAAGTTGAATGGAATTTTAAACAATTTAAAATTATGATTATCCAATTAATTCTAATTAACCATGTGAGCACATATTTAACAATTAATATAATTGTTTCCATATTTGATTCCAATTAATCATGTGAGGACACATGCTAATAATTAATGTGAATATTTGACATATAAATTATATTCACTATATAAATAATGTCAATGTTTATCTTACAATATTATTCAAACTTGAATATATTTGTTTATTGTAAGAAGGTATTTAAGCTTATCTTATTCAATTCAAGATTATCCCTTCGATATTTGCCAAAGCTTATTATTGATGTGTTTTTCCTTAGGCAAGTTAGGAAACTATACACAATTATGGTATAACATGCAAAAAAACGACTACTACGCCATACACAATTATGGTATAACATGCATAAAAACGACTACTACCCTATACCCTTTAGGGATACCGATAAAACTTTAATCGCTAAAAATAGAAACTTTTTATGCAAGCAAAAAATTTAGTTTCCAAAAAATAGCTTTTGAGGTTATGACCATGAAACCCTAACTTAGGGATTAAGCAATTCAATGGCCACAAACTTACTGCACTATGTCGAAAATAAAACAGGTGCCTTCTGGACCTCAAACGATTAATCTAACCGTCCAGAAGGTAAAACAGAATGTCGTGAAACTACTTTCCAAAAAACACGACGATCCGACGGTTCAAACTCCGGGAATAGGTAAAACGGTTCGTTGCGTTTTTCCAGAAAATTCAATACGAATTTTATGCTATTGAGCTAAAATCTAAGAACTTTGGCTCTGATACCACTGAAAGGTTTTGTTAAACCGTACTACCACATGATATAGGCAACGGAAGCATATTTAGAATTGAATCATCCATGGCAATACAAACAAACAACTTATAAAGATGCATACGTTCTAGATGATTAACTACAATAGAAAGAATCAAGAACACTTACTTGTTTCTTGTGATTGTCGAAAACACAAAGATGAATTAACCTTGTTCTTGTTTCTTGGATGTCAAGGATCAATAGTGTGAATCCCTCTAGTGGCTCACACTTAAGAACACCAAACCAACAATTAAGATTGAAGCTTTAAACCCTAAACCCTTATTTAGGGTTCACGAGTTTGGGAGGGAGGAGAGGGGAGGTTACGGCCTCAATAAAGAGAGAGAGATTGATCAAAAAACTCATTAGGGTTTGATCCCTAGTAGTTTATTTATAATCCCCTTATTTACACCTAGCCCCCTTGAAACGATAAGCTTGTTAAAAAACTCTTTTAACCAATTATCATTTAGTCCCTATAATTAATCCAATTAATTATATTGTAGCTTATAATTAATTTATCATCAAATGACAAATTAATAAACTAACTACTTTAACTCCCTTTCATTCTTCTGATTGTTATTTGGGTCTTAAGGGCAACCCAAAAGGACTCTGCTATTATTAAAAATATTATCAATAGTTAATGACTCTGGACACTATATCCAACACATAATAGGCACTCTTGATGAAATAAGAGAAAACACAAGCTACTTGAAATCTGAATTTGAGATGAAAGATCGTGGGAAAACTTGGTTTTGTCTAGATACTTGAGCTACGACACCGAGTTTGTGGAATATTAATCCACTGATCCGCATATGTCTAGAAAATGATCAGGCGACCTAATATAGACAAAGCGCATCCGATTAGCACTCCCATGATCGGTCAATGTGTTGGATATAAGGAAAGATCCATTTTGTATAAAGGATGAGGACGAAGAGGTGTTAGGAGCTGGAATTCCATACCTAAGTACAATAGGCGCATTATTGTACTCAACATACACTTGACCGTATATTGTACTTCTCACTGAACTTGTCAGCTAGATTTAGCTCAACGCCAACGCAACGTCATTGGAATGATTTCAAATTAATCTTTTGGCACCATTGACGTGGGCTTATAATTTCCCTACGGATATAAATGGATTAATAATGAAACTTCAATACCTACTTAGATTGTGAGCGGCAAAAGTACTGGCTCTTATAGAAAAACACCAAACAATGCCTTGGTATATATTTGCTTATATTAGGTATATGTTTGACTGATATAAAGGTTGTTCCCAAACTGGATAAGGAATTATCATATGGAACATGTCGATTGCTTGGAAGTAAACTAAGAAAGCCCTTAATAGCTATCTTCTTATATTATCAACAATCTTTGTTAGCCCCAAGTATCTGTTATGTAAAAATATTGAAAATAGTTCAAGTCAGAAGACCAACAGAGATCAGACAGAAGACTTGGAAGAAGTTCAAGAAGACCAACAGAGCTCAACAGAGCTCTGTCGAAGACTTCCAACAGAAGAACAAGTGTTTAACATAAGACCAACAGAGCTCTTGCGAAAGAGCTCTGGTGAAGTGAAGACCTCTGTCAGCCTAAGTCTCGTAGGAAATCCTAAGTTTTAGACATGTGTCCATACTTTCCACGTATGCCCTAAAGATTGGAGACACATTTTCCATGTGTCATTCCAGGGTACGATAGTACACTGTCTACGCTTTATCAGGCTATATATAGTGAGGTAGTGGAACAAACAATTGTAAGCTTTTGGAAGAATAGTTTTCCACAATTGTAAAAGCACACACTGCTGAAATCCCGAGCACTACCTCCGTACGATATTGTTGTCCTGTGAGATTTCCGAACACACTTGAACGTGTTCTTGGTGTGATTCATTATCAATATACGAGCAACTTTTATATCCGATCTTGTTATCATTTACTGTTCTATATTTGATTCTCACAGTTCATTTATCGTTTACACAATCACTCACTTTAATGGCTTTATTTAATATGCTTCCGCTGTCTATTTCTTTACCATTATCGTGATACAACGTGAATCTGGGAACCTACAATTGGTATCAGAGCTTCTTTGGTTTTCTTAAACCAAACGATCCAATCTACCAAGGTTGACTCACTGTTGTTGATTGTCTCTGTGTGTCTTTAAAAGCTTCATTATATACTCTGTTTTTACTGCTTCCTAGTCTAAACAAGTTTTCATAGCTCATATAACTGTGTTTAAAGCTTTCTAGTTTAGTTTAAACGTTTCTCTCAAAAGTTATTGTTCCATTGGTTACCGTTTAAAACTCATCTTCTAGTTGAAACTCTTTTCGTAACAGCTGTACTCTGTTTTTCTCAAAAATGGCGAACAACGGTATAAATGCTATCTATACTGCTGGTTCTTTAACAAAACCTCCTACTTTTCTGAGAGATGAATATGCTCAGTGGAAGATCAGGATGGTTAACTTTTTCGATGGTATGGATAAAGACTTAATGCGATCTGTCACGGATGGACCATACCAACCCATGGTTTTTGTTCCTCGTGTACCCGCAACAGGAACTACTGCTGAGATTCCAGCTCATTATGAGATTAAAACCACAGGTTTTACTGATGAGGAAAATCTAAAAATGGAAAATGATCTTAAAGCAGTTAGACTACTGATAATAGCCATTCCAAACGAAATATTTCAAGAACTAGATTCATGTGTTACTGCTAAGGAAATCTGGGATCAACTTCTTAACCAACTTGAGGGTGGTATCAAGACCCAAAAAAACAGAAGGACCCAATGTATAAATGAATACAACGATTTCAAGGCACTTCCTGAGGAAACCTTACAACAAACCTACAACAGATTTAATGTGTTGATCAACAAATGCAAAAAATGTGGGGTTGTTAGGTCGAAGGAAGATAACAATGTTCTGTTTTTGAAAAGTTTGAATGATGAATGGTTAAATATGTCCATGTCTTTACAAGCTAACCAGGACTTAGATGCATGGTCTCTAACAGATGTGTATGGCACTTTGGCCGCACAAGAGAAGGATGTTGTCAAGCAAAAAGGCAAATCCACCATTGCAGGCCCAATCGCTTTAGTTTCTAATTCTAAGAAAACCACATCAGAAAAGTCCAACAGAGATAGTTCAAACAGAGAGAAAAAGAAGGAAAAGTACGTTAAAAAGAAAGGAAAGAAAAGTTTGGTTGCAGAGAGTGAAACAGAGGAAAGCTCTTCAGAGGATGATGACATTCAAGCTTTTGCTCAATCTCTTGCTCTAATAACTCAACAATTTAACAAGAGATTTGGCAATAAGTTTGACAGAAGAGGATATGCTGCACCAGAACAAAGTAACAACAGAGTTACCACAGAAAAAAGACAACCTCCACAAAACAGAAGAGAAAATCCACCAGCACAACAGAAGGCCGATGCTGCCCAACCCATCAATCAGAATGATGGACGTTGCTTCAGATGTGGCAAACCTGGGCACTTCTCTGTTAATTGTAGAGGCAAACTGGTAAAAGACCAGGACTACTACAAGAACAAATACAAGTACAACTACAGAGAAAGAAGCTATGTTGCTGAAATGGAGAACTGGGTTTCTGATTCATCTTCTGATGATGAACCAGAACAAGCCAACTTTTGTGGAGTTGCTGTGGATGATGAAAGTTTAGAAGAAACTGTTGACTAGATGACCGGAGAACCAGAGATAACGAAGGGAACAACAGAAGAAGAAGATCTAGCTCATGCATTTGCTCTTACTACGACAGAGTCTGACGACAGAGCGTTGGAGACCACCAGACCCAGTGCCAAGGTATGTTCATCTGAATCCAAGTCTGACTCAGAATTAGAAATGCATGTTTCTATGCTGAATGAGGAATTTCAACTTCTGAAACAAAAACTTTCTGAAGAAAAGGAGCTAAGAAAGCTAGCTCAGAAGGATCTGTCCTTTTACAAGAGAGAGAAAACTCTCTTAGAACAAGAAAAGGAAGAAATCTTCAAAGAAAAATCTGAGCTAGAAATCTTGCAAAAGAAGAAAGAGAGCCTGTTTTCTGACAAGATTAAAGTATATGAAAACGTTTTGAAACAGAAGTCTGAAGAATTGAAAAAGTCTGAAACAGAGAGACTTAACTCTATTGCTCTAACTGATTATTTTCAAAGAGAAAGGGAAATTCTGCATCAATCCCTACAGAGAAAAGAAATTCAGATTAAAAAGTACCAGGATGCACAAGATGTGCACATCAAGATAAATTCACAGATGGATACGCAAGGTCTTGGTTTCTCTGACCTTGCTGCCTATGACGAAAGGAAGAAGACATCTCTGTCCTCTGTCTTTTGTGTTGGGAAAATCCAAGAGGACGTGATATCTGGTAATGCTGTTTTCAAAAGAACCAAAACTTCAGATGCTTTCTCAAAACCAAGAAATCTTGACTTTAGGAACGTCAACTATGATTCCTCTGATCATGAAAAGGTTTTAAAACCATCCTCAGAGTTTATTCTTGATCAAGGAAGAGCTAGAATCATACTTCCTAACTCTGTCAAGGACTTGGATACAAAAGAGATTTTTAACTTCAACTCATTCAAAGGACAGAAGTCTGTTACTTCTGTAATTGAGTCCTCTGTTGAAATCCCACAGAGAAAACTCAATCCAGAAGCCCCAGTCTTCTCTCCTACCTCTGAATCCATAAGAACATCTTTTGAGGAAGATTTGTTGAAAGTTATCGAGGAAAATGCTGTTTCAGATTCTTTAAAGCCAAAGTTGAGAAGGTTCAGAACTGTCGAGACAAATATCTCTGTCATACCCATTGAGTCTAATACCTCCAATAGAGCCATTAGAGACTTTCTAGCCTCTGACTGTGACTCTGATTCCGAAGTAGATGAATAGATCTTTTGTGGTCAAAAGAAAATTTTACACAAGTTAAAGCAGATACCGATAGGATCTACGGATCTAAAAGAGGATGTTTCTTTCTTTAAGAAACAATCAAGATTTATACTGGTAACTGAGTTTAACAACAAAGGTTTTAAGATTCTTGCTTCTAATGCAGTAGAAGTGGAGAAGAGAGAGAAAAACAAAAGTGTTTTTGTAAACCCAAATGTTCCTCTTGCATTCAAACCAGTAAAATTCACACCAGAACAGAAGGGAAAATGGATAGCAAACAACAGATCTATTCCAAATTCTGGTGTAAATCAAAGAAGAAATTCTTTCTGGTCAAATGAATCTATTCCAAAGAACTTCATGTCAACAGAGTCTGCTCCAAGGAATAACAGTTTTAAGAAACAAAACCAGGACAGATTATATGCAAAGATATCTGGTCCTAAAAATTTCAGAATCAAGCACCATTCAAACAGTTTTTGAATAAAAACAATGTGCATCAGTCATGCTCCATCAACTGCAATTGTATTCAGCTGTTACTAAAATTGCAAAATCATCTGAATGGTCCCTACTGTGTTCTGAATCAGTCAGTTCAAAAGAAAAATCCCAAGACTGTTCAGAATACACAGAGGAAAACCTCTGGCACACCATCACAGTATGGAAAGTCCAAAGGAAAGTCTGTTAACCCACCTAAGCCTAACAAGAAAGGACCCATTATGCAATGGGTACCTAAAAAGAACTAATCTGTCTTGCAGAAACCTCATGTGCAAATCTGGTATTTGGATTCTGGATGCTCCAGGCACATGACGGGGAATAAGGAGCTGTTAACTTCTTTTAAGAACAAGATGGGAAGTGCAGTAACCTTCGGAGGAGACAATGGCGGACAGATTAAGGGTTATGGTACATTAGTTAATGGTGATGTTTCAGTCTCTGAGGTTGCTTATGTTGAAGGATTAAATCATAATCTTCTCAGTATAAGTCAACTCTGTGATCACGGATTCGATGTCAATTTCAGGAAGAAATATTGTTCCTTGTTACTTTCCGAGTCTGGTCAAGAACTCTTAAGAGCCGACAGAAAAGGAAATCTTTACAAAATGAATTTTAAACCAAACCAAAACTCTACAACAGAGAAACTCTGTTTAGTGTCTTTGAAAAATGAAGATGCCTGGCTCTGGCATAAAAGATTTGCCCATTTAAACTTTCAAAACCTTGACAAGCTCGTGAAACTGAAGTTAGTAAAAGGACTTCCTTCTCTAAAGTTTGACAAAGACCATCTATGTTCTGCTTGTGAACTGGGTAAGATGAAAAGATCTTCACATAGAACAAAGAGTGATCATAGTTGTCCCAGACCTTTGCATATGCTTCACGTGGATCTCTGTGGTCCAATCTCTATGCAAAGTCTGTCGGGCAAGAAGTATATTCTTGTTTTAATTGATGAATATTCTAGATATACTTGGATTGAGTTCATCAGAGTAAAATCTGATGTCCCAGAAATTTTGATAAGTTTGTTAAAAAGGATACAGGTTCTGTTAGATCTGAAGATACAAAAGTTAAGAAGTGATAATGGGACAGAATTCAAGAATGCCAAAATTGATACCTACCTAACAGAGGAAGGTATTTCCCAGAACTTTTCAGCTGCAAGAACTCCACAACAGAACGGAGTTGTGGAGAGAAAGAACAGAACGCTGGTAGAAGCCGCCAGAACCATGTTGGCTGGCTCTGTCCTTCCAATAAACTTCTGGGCAGAAGCAGTCTCAACAGCCTGTTTTACCCAAAACAGAGCTGTGATAGTAAAGAGATTTAAGAAGACTCCTTATGAACTCATCAACAATAGAAGACCAAATGTGAAATTCTTTCATGTTTTCGGTTGCAAGTGCTACATATTGAATGACAGAGAACAGCTGGGAAAGTTTGATAAGAAAGCAGACGAAGGAATCTTTATTAGTTATTCCTTAACCTCTAAAGCCTACAGAGTCTACAACTCCAGATGTCGGGTCATTCAAGAGAGTGTAAATGTGTCCTTTGATGAAAGTACATCAAGCTCCTCTGATCGTAAATCAACAGAGGGGACACAGACAGAACAGAAGAAGACAAGTTCTTCAAAGACAAGGGAAGAAGATATCAATCTCATGTTCAACGATTTCTTCGATGATGATGATTCCTCTGATAACATCAACAGAGGAGATCAAGCTCAGAACTCAACATAACAGAATCTGACAGGTACATCTCTCACTGGTCCCTCTAATACTTCACCATCTACTTCTCTGTCTACAGGAGTGATTCAGAGAAATGAGGAACCACATCAGAACGAGAGAGAACCTGAACAAGAGCCATCATCACCTCTGCTAACTAATATTGGCAGAGACTCCTTGTTTGAAAGCTCACCTTCATAGAGCCCTGTTAATGACTCACAGAGCAATGAGGCCACTCTCCAAAGTTGTGTGCCACAGAGCCCTGGTCCCAATCCACAGAGCTCTGACGCTGAAGTTCGTCTTTTCCCATCAGAAGCACAAACCCCGCCTGTTGTCCATGCTCCCATGACACGATGGACAAAGGATCATCCTCATCATCTTATCATTGGTGCTGCTGAAGATGGTGTGAAGACAAGATCGGCCACAATCAATGAAGCCTTCTTTGTAAAAAATTTAAGCATGATTGAGCCGAAGAAGATTTCTGAAGCCCTAGAGGACCCAAATTGGATCGAAGCTATGCAAAAAGAGCTTCTGGAATTCGAAAGAAATAAAGTTTGGTCCTTGGTTCCACTCCCAAAAGGCAAAGCGGCCATTGGAACCAAGTGGGTGTTTAGAAACAAAAAGGATGAAGATGGAATTATCATCAGAAACAAAGCCCGTCTGGTTGCAAAGGGATACAGACAGGAAGAAGGCATTGATTATGACGAAACCTTTGCTCCTGTGGCTAGGCTAGAAGCCATCAGAATCTTCCTAGCCTATGCTGCTCATAAGGGTTTTAAGGTCTACCAAATGGATGTCAAGTCTGCCTTTCTGAATGGCAAACTACAAGAAGAAGTTTATGTCCAGCAACCACCTGGTTTTGAATGTTCTGAGTTTCCAGACCACGTTTACAAGTTAGACAAAGCTCTGTACGGCCTTAAGCAAGCTCCCAGAGCCTGGTATGAAACTCTGTCCAAATTTCTGTTGGTCAATCACTTCGAGAAAGGTACTGTCGATAAAACTCTATTCTTTAGAAGGTATAAGAATGATATACTTCTGGTACAAATATATGTTGATGATATTATCTTTGGGTCTAAACGGCAGGAATACTGTGATAAGTTTGAAAGTTTAATGAAAAGCGAATTCAAAATGAGCATGATGGGAGAACTTTCTTTCTTCCTTGGTTTACAAGTTAAACAATCTGACAGAGGGACTTTCATAAGTCAGTCCAAGTACATCTCTGATATGTTGAAAAAATATAAGCTCAATGATTCAAAACCAATGAAAACTCCTATTGCCACTGGAGTTAAACTTGACTCTGATCTTAATGGTGAACCAACAGATGTCAAGTACTACATAGGCATGATAGGGTCACTTCTGTACTTAACTGCCAGCAGGCCTGATATAATGTTTGCAACCTGTCTCTGTGCCAGATTTCAAGCAAATCCTACAGAAACTCATTTAACAGCTGTCAAGCGTATCTTTAAATATCTGAAAGGGACTCAATTTTTGGGTCTCTGGTATCCTCTTAACTCTGGTTTCGAGCTTGTAGCATATACAGATTCAGACTATGGAGGATGCAAGAATGACAGAAAGAGTACTTCTGGTAGCTGCCAACTGCTTGGAGAAAAGTTGGTGAGTTGGACATCCAAGAAACAGAACTGTGTTTCAACCTCTACAGCAGAAGCAGAATATGTTGCTGCTGCTAGTTGTTGCTCTCAAGTGATATGGATGAAAACACAACTCAAATATTATGGATTGGAGTATGGTAAAATTCCAATTCTATGCGACTCCAAGAGTGCCATTTCCATAACAGCCAATCCAGTTCAACACTCGAAAACTAAGCACATCGACATAAGGTACCACTTCATAAAGGATCATGTTGAAAAAGGGACTATTGAAATGTATTTTGTTTCAACTGACTTCCAGCTTGCTGACTTGTTTACAAAATCCCTTAATGAAAGGAGGTTTAACTTCTTAATCAGCAAACTGGGTATGCTGAACTTGTCCTCCTAACTCTGTTCAAAATTCAACAGAGCCTCTGATGATCCTACCAGAGCTCTGTCAAATAGTTGGGTAGGATAGTTCAACAGAGCTTCTGTTGTTCACCAGAACTCTGTTAAGCATATTTTTTTTAACACTCAGTGAACATTCTGTGTATATAAAGTTTTTTTTTGTACAAAGTTTTTTAAGCTCAATTTTAAAGGGGAGTTCAAAAGAAAAATAATGCATGGTTTTAGGGGGAGCAAGTCAGTACTCAAATTTCCAAATCCAAATTGACTTTGCTTTTCGATCTTCATTGACAAATCTTTTTGAAGAAAGGAGGAAAACCTGTTCTGATGATAACCTTTGTGATAATGTTAAGAATCTGCCAGAACTCTGACTTCTCACCAGAGCCTCTGTTGTTTCTCACCAGAACTCTGTTGTTTGTCTAAGTTTTGTCTGTTCTTTTCCTTTCACATCAGAATAGAATTTTAAATGTTTTAAAGGTAAAGGTACAACATCTTGGGTTACTTGATACGATATGAAGAGATCACTCAACAGAAGCAACTTAACAAAGCTCCACCAGAGCTCTGTTAGTTTGTTCTGCTACGTCATCAGAAACACGTCATCAGAGATGCGGGTCATTCTTTAAAGGTCAACCGCTTGTCACTCACACATCTCTAACCGTGACGGTTTACTTGCCCAAAAGATGTCAGAATTAAATCCACGTGGCAATCTCTGATTGAGAAACCAACCGTTAGCTGTTCCCACGTTCATACTGTAGCAAACGTTCCACTATCCAAAACTTGAGTGCCTACAGCACCTATGATCGTGATCCAGCCACACATTCCTCATATAAATACCCATTTCCTTCAAACCATTTCATTTCTTACGCTTTCTGAATATTCAAACCTTTACTCATCTTTCCCTCCTTGTTCAAAACGTTCAAGAACCCTAACCTGCAAAAATGGCACAACCCCAACATTCTACTGATTCAAGCAGAATCGGCCCTGTAGATCAAATCGTTATTCTCCCATATGAACTCGCTGACAATAACTATCGTCTTGACCCAAACCATAGTCTCTATTTACCCACTTACCACATCTTTTTGGAGTTTTTCAGAAACTCTGAACTTTTTAGAGCCTTAACCGACTTCGACGATGATGTTCCAGAGCTGTACATTCGTCAATGGTGGACCACCTGCCAGTTTATTGAAGAACGAGAAGGAATCATTGGCAACGTCGATGCTGGCAGAGACGGTGGTTCAGGAACAATCCGTATCAGTGATAACACCCTGAGAAGAGCATTCGGATTGAAGACGACGACCCAACTGGGAATTGTAGCATATGAAAAACCTCCCAACGTTGAAACCCTATTAGACTTCATAAAGTTTCTAGGATACAACAAGGACATTACCAGGATCTGTGCTTTCAAAAGACAAAACCTACCCCCTTTGTGGAACTTCATGTTCTCCACATTGAACAGAACCCTGACCTGCAAATCTGGTAGTCAAGATCAAACCAGCACAGAGATTTTGCAGATCATGTATGGCCTATTCTTCAATAGAAACTTTGACTATGCCAAGATTTTGTACAAAGATTTCCTCAATGCTGTAAACCAAAAGACATCAGCCATTGCCAGAGGAGGAGAAGTTGGGAAGCACAAGTTCCTGAAAACCATCAAATACCCTCGGTTCATCAGCTTAGTGATCAGACGTGCATTCAGACGATTGAACTTGACTTTACAAGGTACCCCTTTCAAATGTTGGGTTATGACCAGATTTCTTCCAACAACCTCAGGTACGTATCCCTTCATCAGACGAGTGCCAGGAACCATGCTCGCTCTGATTGATCCTGAACACATTTCTATACAAAACTATCAGAGTGCTGCTCAACCTCAAGAACCTGAGGTGAGAACCCCAGCATACATAGGATCTGAACCTGTGTTGGAGAGCTTGAGTGAGGAAGTAGCAGAAGAACATGGACCAGAGGTAAGAGCACCCGAAGTGGGGTCTTCCTCTAGAGTGATGGAGGAGGAAGTACAGAACAGAGCATCCACTATGGAGGCTGTTCACGAGGGTGAAAAAGAAATTACAGAGGATATGGCAGAGAGTTCGCATCCCTCTGGTAATCGTGAGACAGAAATTCATGCGATAGAGAGTTCACCTGAGAATTCTATACCCCTAGAATCCGAGAGAAATGAGAGTTTAGAAGAAGATGTTCAAAACATGAACACAGATGAGCGTATCCAAAGCCCAAATCCCCGTGCTACCACACAATCTAATCCCGGTGATCAAGACCAAGGGATTATTGAAACAGAGGTGCACACCTCGAACCTTAACCAGCAAGAACCGCCAGAGGCAACTCTTCATGCCTCTGGTATGCACGAAACCGGAGAATCTCTGTTTGGTAATGATGTCAATTCGCCCCATTACATCGATAGGTCACCTCCACACAATGATGCCTCTGTGGCTCATTTAGACACTACACAAAATAGACCAGAGATCTTTGTAATCTCACGTAGCATCTGTCCGACTGAGGGACAATGGGAGACCATAGTAGAACAAGGGAAGACATTGCTTGATCCAAATGCTTCTAATCACACCAGATTTCCCTCTTCAGAACCTGAGCTGGAAGAGGAAACTTTGGTCAAAACACCTGTAGTTGTTTCCCCTCCAAGGGAACATCAAGGATCAGGTGGAAGTCCTCTAAGAGCCAACATGAACACAACTCTTGACGGAGGCGCCTCTGAACTCGAGGCAGAATTGGATCCATGTGTTGGAACCAAGGACACCCCCGTTGACACTGTCACAAGAGCAGAGTTCGAAAGCTTCTGTGACAGTATCAACAACTCCTTGAATGAGTATAAACTTATCAATTCACAGAAGGAGGAGCTGATCCAGAAGGAGAATGCTTCTCTCAGAGAAGAGCTACAGAAGATGACATCCTCTCTTGCGGAAATAACTCAGAAGAATGCCGAGGCTGAACTGCTCAGAACAGAAGCAATACGGATCAGAACAGAAGCCGAACGGGTCAGAGCAGAGGCAGAAAGAGTCAAAGCAGAGGAAATTGCCAAGTTAACAACAAAACTAGCGGAACAGAGAAGACTCCGCACAGAGGAAGAACGGGCCAGAACAGAGGAAAGAACAAAGTTCTCAACAGAACTAGCCGCTCTGAAGACGCTCATGGTAGAAAACCACACGGCTCAAATGAACAGAACCTTGCCAACCCCTTCCGTGCTTCTGTCAGACTCCAACGTCAGAACCTTGACAGAGCTAATTAACAACTCTGTTAAGGTTGCTATCACAGAAGCCACGACTTCTTCTGCTACCCCTATCAACATCTCTGGCCCCAGACCCAATGATTTACCGATGACAGTTGGCCAGATGGGTGAGTTCAGCAAAAGAGTTCTAAGCAAAATGATGACTGTCTCTTCCAAGTTTGTGATGAAAGCCCAATCAACAGAAAGACTTGTTCAAACTTCACTCAGCTCGAATGTTGGTGAAGTCCGCATGGCTGCAACAGAAGTAGAGGATGTACTCAAGAAGGCTGCAACAGAAATCAAAGCTGCACTAGGTGAAAAGAGACCTGCAGAAGGAGCCCCAGAAGGAGAACCCTCTAGAAAAAGACAGAGGTTTATTGCCAAAGACTCCCCAATCGTCACCAGAATCTCTGACGAGGACTCTGATAATGACGATGATTTTCAAGACGCAGCAGAAGGTCATTCAGATGCCAAGTCCAGTGAGTCTTCTGCGCAACAAAAGGGGGAGAAGGAGAAAGAGAAGGAAAAGGAAAAAGAAAATGAGCCTGCGACAGAGAAAGAGGCTAAGGGAACTGATAAGGGAAAAGGGAAAGCAACAGAGGCTGAGGCAACAGAAAGAGGAGATCAAGGCAATACAACTGAAGACTTACCAGATATGACTATGGTAACTTTCGACTACATATTCAAAGACAGGGTCATCAAGCCAACAGAACCCTCATCTCAACAACCACCAGAAGTCATCATCTTGGACACCCCTCCTACTTCACCAAGAACAGAACCAGAGAGAACAGACCCATTCTCTGCTGAAGAACAACCAAGCCAAAACCAACCTCAAGAGTTTGTTCAACACATCGACAGACTAATGACAGAAACTCATGAAGACCCAAATCCCATGCAAACAGAACAAAACCCTGAAACCTCAAACCAACATTCTGGCAAACCACCGCTAGAAGAAATTTTTGCCTATCTCTATGGTGACCGTGATACAATTCCTGTCAATGTTGTGCCCATTAACCCATATTTCAGCCCCTGTAGGATAAATACGATCTCTGACGTAAGGCGTAAGTTCATCGAAACAAAGTCCGGTTTGAACAGAAACATAAACTCTGACTTTGGAATCCGCAGAATCGTAGACATCAAGCAGAAGGTCTTTCGGCACAACAGAACGCAGATGAGTTATCACGAGTTCATAGTTGAATCAAACAACGACAGGGTTGAGCACTTCAACGATAATGATCTGGTACTTCTAAACCCTTATGATCTGATTCAACTTCATGCCTACTGTTACAACTTCAGTGACAAATACAAAGAGGCAAGAACGGCACTTCCTAAGGTACGCTTCGCTATGCAAGAGCACATCAACCTAAGGATTCAGATTGATTTTCAGCTAGGCATAGAGTTCGAAGTTGAGACACTAGCGACTGCACCACCAAATGAGAGCCTTGAAGGCTATGGGCACTATAAAACTGGAACAGTAGTTGGAGATCCTCCAGTGTTCATCTGCCGACAGAAGAAAACCAAGAAGGCCCTCAGAGCTACTGAAACTCATAAGTACTCAAGTGAGTCACTAGTATACCTCAGAGACATCTTTCAGAATCTCCCAAGAGAGAAATGTCCGGAAGAACAACAGAGAAGCTTCATCACCCAAATCAACCTTTTGCTGAACTTCCGAGAACTCATCAGAAGATTTGACAGAATCTTAAGGGGAGATAATTATGCCTAAATGTACTTGTCTTTTAATCTTAATGTAATATTCTAAAAGATTAGTGCAAGGCTTCGACAGAGGTAAAAGTTCTCTGTTCTTTTGTTTAATCTCTTGTCAATTGTAAATTTTTATTTTCAATACTTAGGGGGAGATTGTTAGCCCCAAGTATCTGTTATGTAAAAGTATTGAAAATAGTTCAAGTCAGAAGACCAACAGAGATCAGACAGAAGACTTGGAAGAAGTTCAAGAAGACCAACAGAGCTCAACAGAGCTCTGTCGAAGACTTCCAACAGAAGAACAAGTGTTTAACAGAAGACCAACAGAGCTCTTGCGAAAGAGCTCTGGTGACGTGAAGACCTCTGTCAGCCTAAGTCTCGTAGGAAATCCTAAGTGTTAGACACGGGTCCATACTTTCCACGTATGCTCTAAAGATTGGAGACACACTTTCCACGTGTCATTCCAGGGTACGATAGTACACTGTCTACGCTTTATCAGGCTATATATAGTGAGGTAGTGGAACAAACAATTGTAAGCTTTTGGAAGAATAGTTTTCCACAATTGTAAAAGCACACACTGCTGAAATCCCGAGCACTACCTCCGTACGATATTGTTGTCCTGTGAGATTTCCGAACACACTTGAACGTGTTCTTGGTGTGATTCATTATCAATATACGAGCAACTTTTATATCTGATCTTGTTATCATTTACTGTTCTATATTTGATTCTCACAGTTCATTTATCGTTTACACAATCACTCACTTTAATGGCTTTATTTAATATGCTTCCGCTGTCTATTTCTTTACCATTATCGTGATACAACGTGAATCTGGGAACCTACAATCTTACTCTCCATGAGACTATTCAAGAGTGTATATGGTTAAGGACTATCATTACACATATAAGAGGAGCTGGTAATTTTGAGTTTAACCATTATACAACTTGCATATATGGAAATAATGCATCATGTATCGAAGAAATGAAAGTAAGATATATCAAGGGTTATCACTACAAAAAAAATGAGAATTTCCGACGGCCAAATCCGTCGGTAATCCGTCAGTAAACGGCCAAATCCGTCAGTAAACGGCCAAATCCGTCGGTAATCGTCGTCGGAAATAACCTGGTCGGTAATTGATTTACCGACGGATTACCGACGGAATTTACCGACGGATTACCGACGGCTCTCTTTACCGACGGATTACCGACGGATCACCGACGCCACCATATACCGACGGATTACCGACGGTTATACTTTACCAACAGATTACCGACGGCGATATTTACCGACGGATTACCGACGGTCCTCTTTATCGACGGATTACCGACGGATTTGCCGTCGGTAAAATTATATAAATTAAATAAATCTAAATCAATTTAAATATTAAATTATATTATTAAAAATTACCGACGGCAAATCCGTCGGTAATCCGTCGGTAATGTTTATTTTAATTTAAAAAAAAAATACAGAATAAGCTGTACAAAAAACCTATGCAGAAAAGGTCGGTAATTCCTGGGCAAAAACCATTACAAAACACTATTGTATTTAAATACAATATCATCCCAAATCCGTAAACTAATTTCAATGTTAGTTATCCTAATACAAAATAACACTATTGTATCGTATATATATTTGTATCTGCTGACTTTGAACTTGTCTGGTGAAACTTTCAAGTCTTGGACTAATATTTTTCGAACCTTGTCGTTCTTTTCTTTAAGCTTTTTCAAGAGCAACTTGTTGTTTTAGGACCTACAACACAACCCCATTCATAAATTAATTTAGGAACAATGAAATGTCAAAATTAGGCAGTATATATATATAGGCAAGGGATCGTGAATTGTAATACCAATTGGATTATCTCATTCTCAAAGTGTAATTGACCAACCTACAAACACATTCACTAAATACATTAGACATGTTTTCTTTCTCTACAAAAATAATCATTATTATTATTATTATTAGGTCACATTATTTACCTTAACATTCTTGGCTTCACCTTCTACAAGAGGATTAAGTGAGGGTGGTGAGCACTTACCGGGTTAGAAATACTTACCATCAATCCATTTTGATAGCATGGAATGTTACCTGATAAGGTAAGTGAGGGTGGTGATTCGTGTCGGTAAGCCCTTATCCGTCAAGTGTTGGGCTCATTTGGTTTAGTTTAACAAATACAAAAGTGTCAGTCTATATACAATGTTCAATAAAGTAGGGAACAAAATCCTAAATTTAAGAAAGTCCATCACAAATTATGAAATACCATTGGACCAACTGATTATCAGAGTTAATTTCTACAAATGGAATGGATGCACCTTTTTTACAATGCAGATGAAGAAGAGTTCAATATAGAGCCCAAATATCAAATTTAGCATATGTAAGGCCATTGTATTAATGTGGTATAAAATTCACAATTGCAATTGGCAGGGAATGTAATTAATGTACGAACATTACTTCCATAATAAGCAGATGATGCATCTCATTCCAGCTCTCAGCAAAGTGGACTTTCAGATACTCTGATCTTCTCCACCAAGCAAAACTCTCGTACATGTGAAGAACAGACATGAAAGTTGCAGTGTAAAGAAAAAGGAAACCGAAGACCATTGTTATACACCTGAAAATACAGATTCTTTAAAGAATGTAGCAGAGCTTTCCAGTAGCATAGATCCACAAACCAACTTACGGGCTGTTTGGCAATTGCTGAATGGTTAGGTGCATAATGATTAAGTGGTCAGAATGATTAAGAGGCTCTTATGATATTGTTCAAAATGAAATTGGGGCTCTGAATGGTTAAGTGATAGGGCGGGTATCACACCCCCTAAATCTAACCGCAAGTGTACGGTGTCGAAATCAAGTAATAACGTACGGTAAGTACGAGTATCGAATCCACGTGAACTAGGAACTAAGTATCACAATTACTATAAGCTCTATTAACTGAACTATCGAAATTGAATTGGTTGGTGTTAAACTAATTAATTGCAAGAAAATAAATCAAACACAAGACAGTAAACAGCTTTGGAAACTTCCGATAGAGAAAACAGTTGAGGGTTGGAAATCCTTAGGTTTTCACATACGAATATCAGACTTAAAACGATTATCGGTTATTCCCTTAATGAATACCCAATCTTTAAAAGTCACCATTATTCTCTTTCGAGCAACAACGGGTTTTATTTTGAAAAGGACAAGTTTTATCTTTCGATCTCAACCTAAATGGTTCAATTAGGACTAAGGCTTACTCGGTATATCTCTATCCCCTTTCTCACCTTAGACATGTAATTCCTAGTTCTAGTTAACAGTTAATTCTCTCGAACTCAACTGGAAACAACAAAACAATTGAAAGCTAGCTAAAATCTCAAAAGCATTAAAAACCAAATTACATGTATTCATTAAATAGGAAAACTGATAAACGTTCAAGTCATCTGTTCATATGCTTACAAACCAAATTCATTCCAACCCCCAACATGAACAGATTAGTTCATGTCGGTGGTGGATTCAAACACAAGAGAAAGAAAGACGAAAGTGTATGTAAACATAATGAATGTGATCGTGGTGAATGTGAAAGATGTAGTGATGAACTCCCTTCTCCCGGCTCTAATCCGCTTCGCGTCGTGAATTGCTCCTTGATTGATCCTCTATCGTGGCTCCAAAAGGCGTAGAATCTCTCCCAAAATCTCCCCCTCAGCTGCAGTAGTCGTCGTGTGTGTGTGTTGTCTGTAAGCTGCCTCTCAGTAATGACCTAACACCCGGAAAATAAAGCTGAAAATCGACAAACAGGCACTTACGCGACCTTCCACGCGACCTGCAAGTCGCATGTAAAACCGCACGCCTTTCAGATGGTGCGTGGGTCGGTTTCTGGTTTGCGGTTCGGGTCCTGGTTCGGGCGCGGGTCTTGGGCTTCCGTTGACTTCGTTTTGGGCTCGTTTCGGGCTCTTTTTAGCTTCTTTTCTTGAAGAATACTGTCTTATATATAACCTGCATAAATCACTAGATAAACCGTAAAATCCACGCCTTTTTGCTAGAACACAAGCCAATCTCATTGGTTTCAGGACCGAAAATAACTCCAAAAAGTGGCGTTATCATTAAGGGAGGCCCAAGATACAAAATAATTAAGAGGGTTTTAGAACCATTAAGAGGCAGATTTTTTTTGCCAGACAAGATTCACCTCTTACCGATTCAGAGGTTGCCTCTTAATGGAACTATTAAGAGGTACACAAACAGGTTCCACTCTATGTGTTTAACAAGCAATTCTTCAGAATGAAAACAAAAGGCTCTTAACATGTATCAGACAATAATGGGCTTCATAGTCAATTAACTATGGCATACACAACAGAATATAAAAGTTACTGAATTTATATTTTACCTTGAAAAAAATAAGTTTCCAAATAAATTCTTTACAAGAGACAAAGAACAATAATATTTATGCAAATGTATGATGCTGTTTAGATTGGTTCTTCCACGATATGATGAGAGTGGGTAAACTCAGCTACAGAATCACACTAAAATCGTTCATCATCAGCTTAAAATACATTTAGCTTAAAAGAAATAGCAGATCTGAGGTATTACCTTTGTTTATATATACTGATCCAGGATGAAGGTTTTCATGAGCAAGGTAGATCAATCGGTGTATGAACCGACTTGTTGCAAACCAGTCATAAACAACAAAAGAAATAGCAGATCTGAGGTATTAACTGATATCACGACAACAAAGAAGAGAAGAAAAAACCAGATTTCGTATCTCAATATAAACGTAACGAGGAACAAGGTAGATCAATCGGTGTATGAGCCGACTTGTTCCAAACCAGTCACAAAGAAACAAAGAATAATAGATCTAATTAAAGTTCAGTGTCGAAGAAGAAGAAGAAGAGAGTGAGATTCACCTGTGAACTCGCCGGCGACGATGGTGGCTCTAGATGGAAACGACGACGATGGTGGCTCTAGATGGAGACGACGACGGCGACGATGGTGGCTCTATAATGAACCCACATTCATGGTTAACAAAAAACATACCCACTTCACCAAATCAAAATCGAAAGAAGAGTTACCTTGGAAGAAATTCGATGAACGGCGACGGTGGAGGGCTCTCGATGGCGACGACGGTTGTTGGTGGCTCTCGGTCGTTCGGTAGCTTCTTCTCGATGGCGATGCTCGGCTGGTGGTGGATGCTGGTAGCGATGACGACGGCGGCTGGTGGTGGCTCCCGATCGCTCGGCAGATGAGAGGGTGAGAGAATGAGAGGGTCTTGGGGAGGCTTATGAATTTAGGGCCAAAAGGGGGAGGGAAGACGTGTTAGGGGGGATTTTTTAGGGAAAAAACTAGGTGGGGGGGGGGGGGGGGGGTTAGGGAAAAAATTAGGTAACTCTAATGTTTTTTTTATAATTTATAGGTATTAATATTTTAGGGGAAATCAAGTTTTTATAATTCTTAAGTACTAATTTTTTTTTGATGCAATTTATTTCATTCGAATGTTGTTTATTTTTCGATTTTTTATGTAATTTATTGTTTGCTCATGTAATTTATTAACTTATTTTTATCAGAACTCAATCATATATATATATATATACACACAATTAATGATTGTAAGATCTCACACTGGTTGGGGTTGGTTCCGGTGAGAAGAGAGGTTATGGTAATCAACCGAAAAATACAAAAAGTTACGGTAATAAGGGTAAGAGTGGATCACCACCCTGAGATCAATCCAGTTGAAGAGAATCACTAGATCAACACTAATGAACAGATTAAAGCCCAATATAATTGATTAAAGCCCAATAGATCCATTAAAACCCATTGAAACCCTTTCGATGGCTTTAATGAAATGTATTGGGTCTTCCTGAACTATAATGGTCTTTGACGAATCATATTTGACTCAATGCTTGTTAATGAATCTTATTAGGCTTTTGTGGGCTTGAATGACTCTTAATGATTGATCGTATAACAACCCAACAATTTTAGACAAACATTCCAAAATATAAATCAATCATCCCAAAATCGCGTCTCGAAATTTCTTACAATAATCAAAGTTTGGTTGGCGGAAAACAACCTACACAACTGAGAAATGCTAATAGAATAATAGTGTCGCTATACTAACGATCCTCCTTGCCTAACTTTGCTCACTTGCTCGAGCCTTTAATCACCTGCTTCCCTGAAAAGGTTTTATTTTGAAAGAAATGCGAGGGTTAGACCATGAGGTCTAGTGAGTCTCTCCTAACAGTTATAAAGCATATAAAACGGTTTATCTTTTCAGCATAAATCTTTCATAAAACTGTTCTCATATATATAAACGATTTCACGGAATATGGCCCGCCCCTCGTAATCTGACACCCTGAAGCCACCCTAAGGTGACAACGAGTCAGTCTCATGCTGCCTTATATTGGGGCCACTTCCCCTGGCATAAAGGGTCTACTCTCCCACACGAGCACTGGCGGGTCTACTCTCCCGTCTTGGCCAGTTTACGTCTATCACATTGTATGCATACATTCCATATAAAACTTTAAACATCTTTCATGCAATTAAAGCATAATAATAAAGCATGGCAATTCTCATCATTCCAACACATTTTGAAAACACTTTAACAGTCACACATTTTAGTTCAGAAAACTCACCTCGTGCTCTTACTTCTCTTTTCTAGACTATTCCACACTTCCAATCGACTTTCCTGAGTAAAAGAACAGAATAAAGCTGATTAACACTTTATCCGGACAAACACTAGTTTCCGGACAAACGCTGTTTTCCGGACAAACACTAGTTTTCCGGACAAACACTATTTTCCGGACAACCACCTACCCGGACAACTTCCTATCCGGACAACCCCCTATCCAGACAACTTCCTATCCGGACAACTTCTTATCCAGACAACTTCCTATCCGGACAATCCACTCGTCCGGAGACCTCCTAGCCATGAATGAATCCGGACGCCCGAGAAGGTGTCCGGACGTCGACCTGGTCCGCTTTTTGGGCTGAAATCCGTAGGCTAAACTCGATTCTCTCGAACTAAAGATTAACAATAGCAACAACAACTATAGACTTAGCAATTAACGGGTTCTTAGCAACAATAACACAATAAGAGGCTCGATTTCTCCCTCCCACCTTCAAACTCTACTTTTTAACCAAAACTCAAAAAGGATAAACATTCTATCATCAACCACAGATTCGAGAGGCTAAGGAAGGTTTACCTGGTGGGTTGCTTGAGAGAACGAAATCCAGGTGTTGATTCTTCTTTCAAATTCCAAAGTTGATGATTCTCTTCTATCAAATGCACCAAGAGCCTTCAAACCTCTTCTCTTCTTTCTCTCACAAAATCAGCCGACATACACACTTAAAAAATCAGTAGAATGGAATGTTCCCTAGGGTTTTGAGCCCTTTTATACCTCCTCTCAAAATACCACTCAGCCCTTCTACTTCCATTATTAATAATACTACACCCCCAGACTTAAAATCCTTCGAGTTTGATCCGGGTCGTTACAACACTCCCCCCTCAAAAGAATTCCGTCCCCGGAATTCCGTTTTCAAAAAGGTGAGGGTACTTGGACCTCATATCAGCTTCCATTTCCCACGTTGCTTCTCGTCCCTTGTGATACTTCCACTGAACTTTCACTAATCGAACTTCCTTATTCCGCGTCTTACGCACCTTACTATCTACGATCTCGATTGGCTCTTCCTCAAACGTCAGCTTCTCATCAATGCTGACATCTTCCAACGGAATGGCCACATCGGCCTCGGCCAAACACTTTTTCAGGTTCGATACATGGAAGGTCGGGTGAATCTTCCTAAATTCTTCTGGCAAATCTAACTTGTAGGCTACCGCACCTATCCTTTCAATGATAACAAAAGGCCCGACATATCTCGGTCTTAACTTCCCTTTCTTCCCGAAACGCGCTACTCCTTTCCAAGGTGAGACCTTTAACATGACCTTGTCTCCCACTTGAAATTCAATAGGCTTCCTTCTTCTGTTCGCATACTTCTTCTGACGATCTTGCGCGATTCTCACTCTTTCACGGATTACTTCAATCTTATCCGTTGTTTGTTGTACAATTTCCGGTCCGGTCAACTGCCTTTCTCCTACCTCATTCCAACATAACGGCGTACGACACTTTCGTCCATACAAGGCTTCAAATGGTGCCGCTTGGATGCTTGCGTGATAGCTATTGTTGTAGGAGAATTCTATCAAAGGTAAATGTATTTCCCACGAACCCTTGAAATCAATTACGCACGCCCGAAGCATATCTTCTAACGTTTGAATAGTCCTCTCACTCTGACCATCCGTTTGAGGATGATAAGCCGTGCTTAACTTTAATTGCGACCCCAACTCCCGTTGTAAACTCCTCCAAAACGCTGACGTGAACCGACTATCACGGTCAGACACTATGGATCGCGGCACCCCGTGCCTAGTCACTATCTCATTAATGTACAAGCGGGCTAACTTCTCCAAAGAATCCGACTCCTTAATTGGTAAGAAATGTGCTGATTTGGTGAGTATATCTACGATCACCCAAATTGCATCATTACCCTTCGGAGTTCTTGGTAATTTAGTGACGAAGTCCATGGTGATATTGTCCCATTTCCAGACCGGTATCACCGTAGACTGAAGTTCCCCATAAGGTCACTGATGTTCTGCTTTAACCTTCAAACATGTCACACACCGCTCCACGAAATGAGCGATGTCCTTCTTCATCCCCGGCCACCAGTAGAACTGTCTCAAGTCTCGATACATCTTATTCGTTCCCAGATGCATGGAAAGTCGTGACTTATGTGCTTCCTCTAAAATGCTTACTCTTAAGTTCCCCAGCTTGGGAACCCACACCCGGTCTTTCATACACCTCAACCCACCACTGTCGACTCCGAACAGTGATGTAACTCCAACGACTCTTTCGCTATTCACATTCTCTTCTAATAACGCTTCCTCTTGAAATTTCTTAATTTCCCCAAGGAGGTTCGAGGTTGCCTCGACTCTGAAAGCCACAACTTGGTCTGTTCTCCGCGCTCTTTTCGACTCAACGCGTCGGCCACCACATTAGCTTTACCCGAGTGATAAAGAATCTCGCAATCATAGTCGTTCAACAGCTCCATCCATCTCCTCTGCCTCATATTTAACTCCTTCTGATCAAATAGATGCTTCAGACTTTTGTGATCGGTGTAAATCTGGCACTTTACCCCATATAGATAATGTCGCCAGATTTTCAACGCGAACACCACAACCGCTAATTCCATGTCATGAGTGGGGTAGTTCTTTTCATGATCTTTTAACTGCCGGGAGGCGTAGGCAATCACCTTCCCGTTCTGCATTAGCACACACCCCAACCCAAATTTGGAAGCGTTGCTATATATCACAAAACCCTCCGATCCGTCAGGTAATGACAGAATCGGTGCACTACATAAACTTTCCTTCAACTTCCAAAACGCAGATTCTTGCGCTTCAGCCCATACGAATTTGACGTTCTTTCTTGTCAAGGAGGTCAATGGCGAAGCTATCCGCGAGAAGTCTTGGATAAACTTCCGGTAATAACCTGCCAAGCCGAGAAAACTTCTCACTTCCGATGGAGTTCTTGGCGCCTCCCAAGCTTTAATGGCTTCAATCTTAGCAGGATCTACCTTGATGTCGTCCGCCGACACTACATGCCCCAAGAATTGAACTTCTCTTAACCAAAACTCGCACTTTGAAAACTTAGCATACAACTTCTCACGCTTAAGTAGCTCCAGCGCTGCTCAAAGGTGCCTCTCGTGGTCTTCCCGGGTACGAGAATAGATCAAGATATCGTCAATGAAGACGATCACGCCTTTGTCCAACAGTGAGCTACACACTCGGTTCATCAGATCCATGAACACTGCCGGCACGTTAGTCAACCCGAAGGGCATGACTAAAAACTCATAGTGTCCATACCTCGTACGAAAAGCTGTCTTCGGCACATCTTCTTCTCTCACCTTCAACTGGTGGTAGCCCGATCTCAAGTCTATCTTTGAGAAGTAGCTCGCACCTTGTAGCTGATCGAAGAGGTCATCGATCCTCGAAAGCGGGTACTTATTCTTCACAGTTGCCTTATTGAGCTCACGATAATCTATGCACATTCGCATAGATCCATCTTTCTTCTTAACGAAAAGTACCGGTGCTCCCCAAGGCGATGAGCTCGGACAAATGAAGCCTTTGTCGAGCAATTCCTGGAGCTGCGCCATCATCTCTTTCATCTCCGCCGGTGCTAAACGATAGGGCGCACGAGCAATCGGTGCCGCCCCAGATAGCAATTCTATTCTGAACTCCACTTGGCGATCCGGAGGCAGACTCATCAAGTCATCCGGAAACACTTCCGGATATTCACTCACTACAGGCACATCCCCCACACTCCTCTTCTCCTTCTTAGCATCTAACACATACGCTAGATACCCCAAACACCCCTTTACCAGACATCGTCTAGCTCTCATCAACGAAATCAGACACGACTGCCTATTTCGTTGATCCCTGTAAATTACTACTTTCTTCTTATCGGACAAGGGAATACGGATTAGCTTCTTATTGCAAAATATGCTAGCGTCATTATCCGCTAACCAGTCCATCCCTAGGACCACATCGAACTCCCCCATCCCCATGGGATACAACCTCAATGGGAACAAGTGACCATCCACGTCTATGTTGCAACCCTCATAGACCTCCTTTACCCAGACCCGACAATCATCAGCTATCTCTACCTCGAACCCAAAGTTCAACCTCTTGGGTTTCACTTGCAATTTTTGAATAAACTTGGGTGACACAAACGAACGGTTGGCCCCCGAATCAAACAATACCTTAGCAAAAGTCGAGTCTATAGGAAAAGTACATGTCACCACATCAGGCGTGTTCTCCGCCTCTTCAGCCGACATGTGGAAAGCCCTTGCTCGGGCGCGAGCCGGCTCCACTTTCTTCTCATAGTCTCTCCCCCCGCTACTACCACCTTCCCCCTTCCTTAGTTGCGGGCATTCCCACTTGACATGACCCGACAACCCGCAATGATAACAGGTCTTCGGACTGCGGCAATCCCTGGACATGTGCCCCGATTTTCCGCATTTGTAGCAACCGCCCTTATTCGCCAAACATTCCCCCTTGTGCATCCGATTGCACTTACCACACGACCCCTCACCTGACCTGTGCCCCACCCGCTGCTCGGGTCTCGCTGTGTTTGGCCTCTTACTCTCCCGGGTTGGTCCTTCCCACTTACGCTTATCTCCCACTCTTTCATTCATCTGTCTATTCGTATCCTTCTCAGTCAGTTCTGTCGTATCTACCGCAGCCTGAAAGGTAGTTGGACGACCTTTCACCTGCACCAGTTCCCTTATGCTACTTTTCAGTCCGTAAATGTATCTCTCGATCCGCCTTTCTTCAGTAGGCACATACAATTCAGCAAACCTGGCCTTCTCAATGAACTTCGACGTATATTCTTAAACCGACATGGACCCTTGCTCCAAACCCAGAAACTCCTCCTCTAACTTCTTGACTGCTACCAAAGGGCAAAACTGAGCTCGGAACCTCTTAACAAAAGACTCCCATGACATACTCTTCGCTACTTCTGATCCCTTCCTACCGGTCTCAACATCCCACCAATAGATGGCCTCAGACTTCATCATTGACATTGCAAACAGTACCTTATCTTCTTCAGCACATTTATTAGTATCGAAAGCTAACTCCATTTCACGAACCCATTTCAAAGCTAGAACAGGGTTGCGCTCTCCGTTGAACGTTGGAGGTTTACACGAAATGAAGGTCTTGAACGAACACCCTTTCTCCGCCTTTGGGTTGGAAACAACAACCGGAGTTGTTACCGAATTGTTCCCGATTTCCGTTCACGGTGTGCTACCCTCCTCAGTCCTTTTCCCCGTACTGCTCTTGGTTCTTTCTCCTGACGTTGTCTTATTTTGATTATCCAACACGGCCTGTAAGGTCTTTTGAAGTTTACCCATTTCTGCTGCGAACTTATCCTCAGTCACGAAAGCCGGTGCGGCTTCAGTTTTACGCCCTTTCTTAGTTTTCGCTCTCTTTGCCTGAGCCGAACTCTCTTCCTCGAATATCTCTTGCACGTCCGGTTCTTCCACACTCTTTGCCTTACACCTGACCGACACTTTCTTTTTCTTACCCTTACCTCTGATGGCTGTCGCCCCTATCTCAGTAACCGCCTTCATCGGCATCATTCCACGACCCCTCCCACGGCCTCTGCCTCTTCCACGAGTGGCCGCCGCTCGGGAAGGTTCCACGGGTCCGTCCTCTAACAACTCTTCAACTCGCACTGCTTCCTCTTGTGGTGTAAGGCTCTTAGTCTGAGCTTCCTCCACCAGTGGAATCGACCTACTTCTCAAGGATCTAGCCGTCATTCTCGCTTACTGATACACCACAACAACAAAGAAAGACTCGTTTACTACCCCATACTCATTTAGTAATACAACAATGGAGTAATAAGGCAGTTTAAGCACATTCATGTACCTGTAAGTTCACAATTACACTGGCCAGGTGTAACCCCAAACTTACCTTACATGACCGTCCTTAGTACCTTATCAATCATATTTCTACAATAGTGCTCTCCTAACGCATTCCTGTTTCTCAGTTGTGATTTCTACACCCAAAGTTTAAGTCTAGGCCCATCCGGTCACCTAAATCCCTTAAACTATGGCTCTGATACCAAATATAACAACCCAACAATTTTAAACAAACATTCCAAAATATAAATCAATCATCCCAAAATCGCGTCTCAAAATTTCTTACAATAATCAAAGTTTGGTTGGCGGAAAACAACCTACACAACTGAGAAATGCTAATAGAATAATAGTGTTGCTATACTAACGATCCTCCTTGCCTAACTTTGCTCACTTGCTCGAGCCTTTAATCACCTGCTTCCCTGAAAAGGTTTTATTTTGAAAGAAATGCGAGGGTTAGACCATGAGGTCTAGTGAGTCCCTCCTAACAGTTATAAAGCATATAAAACGGTTTATCTTTTCAGCATAAATCTTTCATAAAACTGTTCTCATATATATAAACGATTTCACGGAATATGGTCCGCCCCTCGTAATCTGACACCCTGAAGCCACCCTAAGGTGACAACGAGTCAGTCTCATGCTGCCTTATATTGGGGACACTTCCCCTGGCATAAAGGGTCTACTCTCCCGCACGACCACTGGCGGGTCTACTCTCCCGTCTTGACCAGTTTACGTCTATCACATTGTATGCATACATTCCATATAAAACTTTAAACATCTTTCATGCAATTAAAGCATAATAATAAAGCATGGCAATTCTCATCATTCCAACACATTTTGAAAACACTTTAACAGTCACACATTTTAGTTCAGAAAACTCACCTCGTGCTCTTACTTCTCTTTTCTAGACTGTTCCACACTTCCAAATGACTTTCCTGAGTAAAAGAACAGAATAAAGCTGATTAACACTTTATCCGGACAAACACTAGTTTCCGGACAAACGCTGTTTTCCAGACAAACACTAGTTTTTCGGACAAACACTATTTTCCGGACAACCACCTACCCGGACAACTTCCTATCCGGACAACCCCCTATCCGGACAACTTCCTATCCGGACAACTTCTTATCCGGACAACTTCCTATTCGAACAATCCACTCGTCCGGAGACCTCCTAGCCATGAATGAATCCGGACGCCCGAGAAGGTGTCCGGACGTCGACCTGGTCCGCTTTTTGGGCTGAAATCCATAGGCTAAACTCGATTCTCTCGAACTAAAGATTAACAATAGCAACAACAACTATAGACTTAGCAATTAACGGGTTCTTAGCAACAATAACACAATAAGAGGCTCGATTTCTCCCTCCCACCTTCAAACTCTACTTTTTAACCAAAACTCAAAAAGGATAAACATTCTATCATCAACCACAGATTCGAGAGGCTAAGGAAGGTTTACCTGGTGGATTGCTTGCGAGAACGAAATCCAGGTGTTGATTCTTCTTTCAAATTCCAAAGTTGATGATTCTCTTCTATCAAATGCACCAAGAGCCTTCAAACCTCTCCTCTTCTTTCTCTTACAAAATCAGCCGACATACACACTTAAAAAATCAGTAGAATGGAATGTTCCCTAGGGTTTTGAGCCCTTTTATACCTCCTCTCAAAATACCACTAAGCCCTTCTACTTCCATTATTAATAATACTACACCCCCAGACTTAAAATCCTTCGATTTTGATCCGGGTCGTTACAGATCGGGTCGTGATGGACTCCAATTACTCTTAATTAACTACATTAGTCCTTGACGAAATATATTTTACGTAATGGTTGTTAATGGACTATATGGCCTTGAGTGACTTTTAATGATTGATCGGGCCTTGATATATTCCAATTACTCTTAATGACACACAAACATATATGCATGTGGTGTGTATTGGACTCTATAAGGTCACTAAGGCCCATTATCTCCTATTAAGTACCACTAGAGCATACTAAGAACCTAGATTTACTATGACTAAATGCCCCAGATATTAACTGACTTAACGAAAAAAGTTAACGACTATTAGAAAAATGCACCAAAACCACTGAAAAATGACATACGTTAAACAATACATGTACATATGTACCTATACATATATACACACACACATATGTATATACATACATACAAACATTCATACATATACATGTATGCACATGACATACAAACATGCATATACTATATACGTATGTACTTTATAGGTATAAGCAATTACATATGTATACACACACATACATATATATACACATACACATATACAAACATACATACACATGACATATATACAAACTTACATACACATATAGCTAGACATGTATGACATATACAAACATATGTATGTATAGTTTGCACTGTATACATATAAGCAACTACATGTGTATATACACATACAAACACTCATACATATATACACAAATACAAACATACATAAACATATAGATAGTACACATGACATACAAACATATATGTACTGTATATCCATACGTGTACATATACTATCATACCTGTACATATACATACACACATATACATCCACACGTACATGTATATACATACAAATATTCATACATATATACACGTATACAAACATACATAAACATATAGATAGTACACATGACACACAAACATATATGTATTGTATATACATATGTGTACATATAGTATCATACACATATACTATCATCCACTTGTACATACACACATACATGTATATACATACAAACATTCATACATATATACACATATACAAACATATCGATAGTACACCATGACACACAAACATATATGTACTGTATATACATACGTGTACATATATTATCATACACATAGACATACACACATACATGTATATACATACAAACATTCATACATATATACACCGACGGTTTATTTAATATATATATTTTTTGAAAATAATGTAATTATTTACCGACGGATTACCGACGGATTAGTTAATAAAAATAATTAAAAATTAAATAATCCGTCGGTAATTACCGACGGATTATTTATTTTTTATTTTTTAAATTAAATAATCCGTCGGTAATCCGTCGGAAATTACCGACGGATTATTTATTTTTTATTTTTTAAATTAAATAATCCGTCGGTAATCCGTCGGTAATTATCGACGGATTATTTAATTTTATTTTTAATTTTTTTTAATTAGCTAATCCGTCGGTAATTACCGATGGATTTAAAACCGTCGGTAATTACCGACGGATTACTGACGGATTACCGACGGATTACCGACGGATATTTATTTTTTTAATTTTTTTAAATGAAATCCGTCGGTAATTACCGACGGTTTGTATCCGTCGGTAATTTTCGTCGGAAATTTGAGTTTTTCTAGTAGTGTATAACACAAAGCATATTTTGCTTAAGTTTTTATATAATCAATTCTCCTCAAGATTCAAGTGAGCCGAATAAGATGTGAGAAAAATGTGACATGTTTGTTTACCAAATCAATACGTAAAACCATATTTGAGAAACATGTAGAAAGTATTGAAATGGAAATGTTTTAAACCTCTTTTGATTAATGCACGAATCAGGGGGAGTGGTAGACAAAAGGGGGAGTCTACTATATATGTAATATTGGTATGTTGTGCTCTTTCCTTCAACCAATGTTTTATTTTTCCCATTGGGTTTTGTTCCTTGGTGCAAGGTTTTAGTGAGGCAACATTTTATACATCATCTTGATTTCTATACCTCTTGATTGATGCACAAATCAAGAAAAATGGTAAACTAAAAGAATTGTTTATTGTTGTCTTGTACTATTTCTTTCGCCTAAAGTTTTTATTTTTTCCCCTGGGTTTTGTTTCTTTGGCGTAAGGTTTTAATGAGGCAAGAACTATGAACCATCACTCATTTGATTCGGCACAAGAGGGAGTGTTGAAGGATATGTGTCATCATCAAAAGGAAGTGATTGAAAGAATATTTTCCTACTATTAGATATTACCATAATTAATGTTTCCTTTTCGTTGTAAACTCCTCCCTATATAAAGAGCTTATGATTAATGAGAATTACGATTCATTCTCTCTATTCTATTGTGTTCTGTTTCGTTTTTCCTTTAACTGAATACAATTAAATTAACTTATTGATAAGTTATTTGAAGTAGCTTATGGAAAGGTTTTTAACATTTTTTTATTATAATCTTTACTAATATTAATTTTTATTTATTGTTATTAATTATAAATAAAGAAGGAGGTTCAAGGAAAAACCTCAAAAAAATGGAAAAGTAAGGAACCCCTACTAGTCTTTCATCTGAATGGTATGTATTAGTGCATACACATAAATTAGGTTGTTTTTTGGGTTTTTATGCACTTGTGCATTATGCATTTGTGCATATGCACGTGTGCATGTTACAAACTTGTATGCACAAATGCATACCGTTTGATGAAAGTCTACCAGAGTGTTCCTTAGTTTTTCATTTATTTAAGGTTTTTCCCTGAACCTGACCCTATAAATAAATATTAACTATTAACAATTAACTTATAGTGAGTACAATTAAAATCAATCAATTAATTAATTTTAACTTTAAATATATATTATTATAAATTAGTTTTTGTCAAATATAATACGTTCATCAGCTAACTTATCAGTTATTTGCCAAACATAGTCTAAATACAATTTTCGTTTTTTATCAACAAAATAATTTAGGTTATATATTAAAAACTAACAAAGAAGATATTAAAAAACTTAATGAAAATACAAATATCGTGTTACAAAAACCAAGCATTAGGCCATAGCGTACCATAAGCTTAACGTGACGTGACACACAAGCTCGAGGCGAGCCTTTTTTAGAACAGTATTTATTTTTAGCCAAATTCCATTATTTCGAGAGATTTTTAAGTTTTTTTTTTTTTTGAGTAAATTACAAATTTCGTTCCTATGGTTTGTTGAAATTTTGGAATGGGTCCCTCAAATGAAATAATTACAGGGATGGTCATCATGGTTTCATTTTTGTTTAGGATCAGGTCCCTCATGTTAACATCCATTTAAAATCTCAGTTAACTTAAAATTATTTTCATATTTTTCGTTGAATTATTAAAACTTTCATTATTTAAAGGACCTATTTTGCCATTTCAATAATAATAAAGAGAAAAAAGAAAAAGAAAAAACCAATAACAACATCACCATGTACGGCGGCTTCTTCCAATCACCTCCAGTCCTCCCATGTCCCTCATCTCAGGCGCTTCCATGTCCTCACCTCCAGGCTCCAGCCCAATCCATCTTCAATTTCTGGAATACGCTTGGACTCATTTACGAAACAGGACACACGAACCTTCACTATGTATCAAGTCAATCCAGATCTGATGAGAAATCGAACCTGAATCCTTGGGTTGAAGAAATAGAAGAAAGCATTCAAAATCGAAGGAGGCTTTCGGAAATTCTCCATCTTCTTCTTTGTGATTTTTGGGTTTTGTGGTTGATTTGTTCTTAAAAGATGTGGTTTATTTTTGATTTTATTATTATGAAATGGGTTTATATTGTTGATTTTGTTCTTCGATTTTTTTTTGCATTTGAATCTTTGTTGATGTTAAGTATGCTTTTTTCATTTTGAATTTTGTTCATGGGAATATGGAGAAGAGGTGGGATAGATTGGCAAAAAAGAGTTCTGGGTTTATTCTTGAGTTTCATTAATTGGCAAAACAGGTCCTTTAAACAATGAAAGTTTTTATAATATAGCGAAATTTTGAAAATGTTTCTAAGTTAACTGAATTTCAAACGGATGTTAACATAAGGAACCTGATCCATAACAAAAATGAAACCATAATGACCATCCCTGTAATTATTTCACTTGAGGGACCCAATCCAAAATTTCAGCAAACCACAGGGACGAAATTTGTAATTTACTCTTTTTTTTGTTGATTTCGAAGGATTTTTTAAGTTTATTTGGTTGAATTTGATTGACTACTTCGGTTTTTTGGTTGATTGCAAGTGACGTTTTTTGGTTTTTTGATTAATGTTTTCTTGCATTTCCTAATACCTTGAAGCAACCATCAAGATTAAGAATAGTTGTAATTTCACACCCCACGAAATTCTACTTTAAAAAAATCGGTTATTCGAACCTTCACAGGTCCGGCCCTGTGAGTTAATGCATGGAACCCAGGGCCGTTCATTGAGGCGTTCTATAGGTGTCGTCGAACAGGGCCTCCGATCGTGAGAGGCCTCCGATTTTTAGTTTTTTTATCTATACTATCTTATAAAGCATATAGACTAAAAGTCTTAAAGTCTTAAATCTTTTTTTATTTAAAAATTAATTATATTCCTTTTCTTCTTATATTTAAGCATGCTAATTCTGTTTTTTCTATTATTATTTTTAATAAAACTGAAAATTAATTGTTGTAGTTATCTTTTCCTATCTTTCTAACAACTTAAACTCAAATCTTTTTTTATTTAAAAAATTATGTAAATTCCTTTTCTTCCTTTATTTAAGCCTGAAAAATATATAATTATTTTGAAAAAAATATATGATTATTCATGTTAGAGAAAAATATATTAAAATTAAAAATCCAACAAACAGATTATTAAATCATTTATGAAACTTGAAAATTTCGAAAAACGATTTATGAAACATAAAAATCTTGAAGTTTTTGAAAAAATAATTTATAAAACTCAAACAAACAGTTTATGAACATGAAAAAAATCGAAAAAAACGGTTTATAGAAGTTAAAAAAATTCATATAATACACTATAATTTAATAAAAATAATTAATGTGATTACATGAATATAAAAACAAGGGAAATTAATTAAAATACCCAAAGTTTGACCAGCTGTTACCAAAATACCCAAAAAAAAAATTCATTTTGCAAAAATACCCAAAATACCCGCGATGGATCCCGCGATCGCGGGCTAGGGCTGACGTGGCACGTATTTTGGCCCCAAATGCCCCGCGAAGCCCCTCAACTTTGGCCGCGGTGCACTTTTGGTCCCTGCCCGCGATGGCCCGCGATGGACCAAAATTTTCACTTTTGGTCCCTGAAAATTTACACTTTTGGTCCCTGAAAATTTACACTTTTGGTCCCTGTACTTAGACGAATCTTGCATGCTTTTACTGGTTTTTTTCCACAATTATTGTACTTTGAAGACCGATTTGTGGTTGAAATTCATTTGCATGTTTGAGATTTCATCCATAAATATCATTAATATGCAATTCACAATTCACACTTGTTCTTGCTTTCTTTCTTGATTTCTCTCTTGCTTTCTTTCTTTGAATTGCTTTCTCTCTTCTCTCATTTCATCCACAAATGGCATCGTCATCAAACCCTAAGTCTACTCCTGAAAAAATGCCACCTCAAATCGAGGTCGCCATAGCAAAAAAGGAAAAGGAGATAGATGAACTAACAGAAGAGTTGAAAAAAATGATGGACAGGAAGGCAGTCCATTTGAGAAAGATCGAAGATGAAGACAGGGAGATCAAAAGGATGAAAGGGGATATAAAAGCTCGGGAGGCTCGTGTTCGTCGAGAACAAGAAGCAATTCACCATATTCTGCAAGACTTCGCAATTATTCAAGCGAAGGTAAACGAGAAGCAAGCTTGGATTGATGAAACTAAATCAATTTTTAAGTAGGTGGTGGTTATATTTTTTTTTGTTTTGTATTTTTTTTACTGTGTTGTTATTTGTATTATTTTTACTGTGTTGTTGTTTTGTATTTTTTGTTTTTGTTAATTTCTCTGAAAAGTAGTTTTTAAGCCGCTGAACCACGGTTAGGTTGGATACATCATGCAAGGTCAAGTCAGAGGTTACCTCATTCGTGGGCCTACTCCTCTTGTAGAATATATGACAACCCTCAACTCATTTGCTAAAGTGTGTGCGGGTTGTGGTACACAATGGCCATACGTGGTTGCAAAAGCAGAAGCCGTTGAAGAAGGGTCAGAAAGATTGAAGATGAAGAGCTTGTTGGATGGAATACAAACTAGCTGTGTTATCAATGTTCATTTAGAAGCATATGTATGTGTGTGTATATATATAATATGAAATGGGGTTTTGACAAGTTGGTATCACTGGACTCATTTAAGAATTGTGAAAATGGGTATTTGACGAATGATGATTCATGTGTGTTTGGAGCTGAAGTGTTTTAAACACACATGAATCATCATTCGCCAAATACCCATTTTCACAATTCTTAAATGAGTCCAGTGATACCAACTTGTCAAAACCCCATTTATAAACAATTCTACCTTCTCCTATTGCCATTCACGATATCTATAAACACATTCAAATAATAATAATTTAAAACGATTTAATGAATTAGTTAATATATGATTATTATGTTAATGCGATAGGAGTGTAAAACAAAATTGAAAAAAAATATGAGATGTACCATAAATTAAATAATTAACTATAATGGTGTAATTTATTAAAATTAAAACGTATCTAATATGAATATATAAACAGACATGTGTACTCAGAGTTAACATTCACTGCCATGGATGCAAGAACAAGGTCAAGAAAATACTAAGAAAAATTGAAGGTCTCCTATTTTCTTTATGTGTGTAAATATATAATACGAATATATATATATCATTTACAAACTAGCTGTGTTATCAATGTTCATTTAGAAGCATATGTATGTGTGTATATATATCATTTACAAATCAGTGTTTAGATCAACAGTATCATAAGGGTTTGTTCCATATGGTTCAAGCTGTGACGGGCCTGGGGTGTGACTGACAGAATGTCTCCTTGGCACGGTTGAAGGGGCGGGATTTGGACACTCTCCACGAGTGTGTCTTACGCATTGGCACCGAGTACATCTTCGTTGTATCGAACTTTCACCACGTGATGGACGTCGGTCGTTCTTTCTCGGTCTCCCGGCCCTGTTCTTATCCATTAAAGGTGGATAGCATGGTGGAAGCGGGTCGGGTGGATACACCCATGCTGCAGGGGGTCCAGCTGGGTTTATTACCTCCACGTATGTTTTCCGATAATATTCGGACGTGAAGAAAGGTACAGCCAAGTCGCTGCAATCTGTACGACCCATATATGTTGCTGCAGCGATGGCATGGCCGCACGGTAACCCAGATTTATCCCATTCGCGACACGAACAAAGGTGGTCTTCCATATTCACAATCGCGTGAATATAGTCATCATGAACCTCGTACTTCCCATACCCGATTGCTCTTTGATAATGTCGTTTTTCGACATTATTTCGGCTACTAAATCGAATAGTTGTTGGGTGTTTTCAAGTGGAATAGTGGATTTTACTGATGAGTTTATGAGAAGCGCAGTTAGTCGGCCTGGAAGGGAATTGAAGAGGTTCGCGAGTAATTTGTCCAAAGAAGAGCTCAAAATCCGGAAAAAGACGAAAGTGGAACAAGCAGTAGCTGGCGCGCCTTTTGGCGCTACTTTTCTAGCACCGTTTCTAGCGCGGGTGTTTATGGCCAAATCATTCCAGAGGGTGGCGCGCCTTATGGGGCCACTTAACTAGCGCGGATGTGAGCGTGGGATTTTAAGGCAGACATTCCAGAGGGTGGCGCGCCTTGTGGCGCCACTTAAGTAGCCCCAGATCTAGCGCCAACTATCAGATACGATTTAAAAGCCTTATTTTCTAATTTTAGGGTTATCGGTCAGACGAGGCAGCGGCTGGAGCGTACGGGCGACTTTTGGGAGCAAATCGGGAGCACGAATACAGAGGTGAAAAGGGATCGATTGGAAGACAACAACGATTGAGTACGTGGTCGTGGAAGAGAATCTTCTCAGGGAGTTACTTATATTTTTCTGCAGAACTTTCAAAACATGATTTCTTCTACTTTGTTTGTAATCTTTCAGTTTTCTTTACACACCCCCAACATGAGCTAAACTTCATGTTGGGGGGTTGGATGATGGATGTTTCATAGATGTAGACGTTGAACGACTTTTATTTCGGTTTTAATAGATGGATGACGACTTTGAATTCTTGCTTAATGCGTTTGATAAACTGATCACTTGTTAAATGATTTAATAACATCTTGAGTGTTCGAGAGAAATCTCAAGATTTAGTTCGAATTCAATGGCCACCGAAGGGAATTAGTTAGAGATAATCCATTTCCTTTGGTGTTGTGGTAAAAACCAATCACTTTAACTTAAATCAACTGTGAGATCGGAAGATAAGCAATTTCGATTAAGTTAAGTCTCGGTGCAGCTTGAAGAAGTGTAACGAGTTTAGGTTTTACAAGTCATAAATCGTTTTAACCATCTAGAAGTAGCTTCAAGGTCTCGTTAATTGAATTCATTCGGAATCCAACCCTCCATTTCTCTCTTTGATTTTAAGCCCAATTATTTGTCCTATTTTCAGACGTTACTAGTCAAGACATCTTAACACTCAACCAAATCAAATTTCCAATCGTTCAATTAATAGTCGTTACAGTCATTGCGGTACTTAACACCAAGTTCCTGTGGATTCGATACTCGTACTTACGTACATATTACTTGAGACGACACCGTACACTTGCGGTTAGTCAAGGAGGGTGTAAACCCGCCTATCACTCTTACCGGCCATGTCGCCGCACGACGCGCCCTGTACTGAACGATATTCTCCGCCGTTGGTGCGAGTGCATTTTGTATCTTAGCTCCTTTTAGGCGTCGAATTTGGTACCACTCTTGTTGAAAGGCCCGAAAGTAGTCCATAAGATTAACAATCGGACATCTACGCGCAAAACGGGAGAGTGCATTCACAGACTCTGCACTATTCGAGGTCAGAATGTCATACCGTTGTCCAGGAAAATGGGCCGCGGACCACCTCTCCGGTCCAGCATCGTCAAAGACTTTGGCTGCTTCCTTGACACTGTATCGTAGCATATTCATGTACTTGTTAAACTCCCGATCCGTATATGCTCTGCATGCCGCCCAATAGACATCCTTGTAGGTGGTAATACGTTTGTCCTTGGATTTGGCGTTCATCTCCAAATGTCGACAGCATATGGCGTGAGGGGCGTTTGGGTACATGGCAGAGATTGCGGCGCTTATGGAAGGAGCCCTGTCAGACATAAACACCAACCCTTGCGGGTCTCCGATAACTTGTCTCAACATGGACAGAAACCAAGTCCACTCGTCCCCGGCTTGTTTGTGGTGGGGATTAAGTTGCGTCATCGTACAAGTGTGTACGTCGTGCAACTTTCTAATCATTATCGCCCCTCCTTTGGGACCCGTGTGAATCGCGTACAACCTCCACTCACACTTTTCTCTAGCACATTCAACTACGTATTTGATTTTGTCAGATGCCCGCACGCGACTTTGGAAACCCTCTTCCAAGAACTTGAGTCCGATCTGACTTGCTAAGAGATCCTTCGAATCGAATATCTGACCTGTTGTTAAACTTTCGCTACGAATATAAGGTGTAGGTTCGTAGCTTTGTGTCTGGGTATGGGAGTCTGGAAGAATAGGGGGCATATCAAAAAAGTCATTTATCTGACTACATGATTTTCTACTAGGGGTATATTCTTCGTGATCATCATTATCGGTGTCTGATCTGTCTATTTCAGAATTACCCGTTCTGAAAACGTGGGTTTCGTCATCAGCAACTCCAGCAGTACGCCATTCGTGTGGTTGTGGTGATGGTGGTGGTGGTTGTTGTTGTTGAGAATCAGGCTGCTCTATTTGGAGGTCTTCGTCGTCGTCACCCTCCTCGTCACCGTCGGATACGCCGGGATACACAAAGAGTAATGGGGGTCTTTCTGAATCGACTGCAAGGTGCAGAAAAGTAGAGATATCCCCATCGTTGGATAAATCCACAAATGACCCATCGCCATTTTTAAACACTAACTTGCAAATATCAGAAGAGTTGATTCCACATTTTTGCAGGGCGTATGCAACAAACTTCTGATAAGTATAGTTTACTGACACTTTTACACCATGCTTAGATTTATAAGCAAAATTCCACTCATTGTTATCTTGCACCCATTCACCATCAAAACAGAAATATAGCTTAGCTTTTGCAACAGATGAACTCATTTTTTCAGTAGTATCTCAAACACAAAATATTGCAGAAAGAAATATTGCAACAATGAAATCGTTGTGTGAGAATTATGGCTTGAATTTTACGTCTATTTATGAATGAAACAACCAACATATCAGAAAACCAATCTCTCATTTCATCCACAAACTGATATTCCAAAAACATTGATTTAACATTGATTGAAACATGCAATTGAATTTCAACCACAAATCGGTCTTTAAATTGCAATAATTGTAGAAAAAACAGTAAAAACATCAAGATTCGTCTAAGTATAGGGGCTGAAAGTGTAAATTTTCAGGGACCAAAAGTTGAAAATTTCAGGGACCAAAACTGTACATTTTGGCCCATCGCGGGCTGCGATCGCGGGCAGGGACCAAAAGTGCACCGCGACCAAAGTTTAGGGGCTTCGCGGGGCATTTGTGCCCAAAATACGTGCCACGTCAGCGTATCCCGCGATCGCGGGACCCCATCGCGGGTATTTTGGGTATTTTTGCAAAATTGAAAAATTTTAGGGTATTTTGGTAACAGTTGGTTTGACTTTGGGTATTTTAATTAATTTCCCTAAAAACAAATTAATTACGATCACATGATATATTTTCAAAAGTCTTAAAGTCTTAAATCTTTTTTTATTTAAAAAATTAATTATATTCTTTTTCTTCCTTTATTTAAGCATGCTGATTCTACTTTTTCTATTATTATTTTTAATAAAACTGAAAATTAATTATTGTAGTTATCTTTTCCTATCTCTCTAACAACTTAAACTCAAATCTTTTTTTATTTAAAAAATTAATTAAATTCATTTTCTTCCTTTATTTAAGCCTGAAAAATATATAATTATTTTGAAAAAAAAATAAGATTATTCATGTTAGAGAAAAATATATTAAAATTAAAAATCCAACAAACAGATTATTAAATCATTTATGAAACTTGAAAATTTCGAAAAACGATTTATGAAACATAAAAATCTTGAAGTTTTTGAAAAAATAATTTATAAAACTCAAACAAACAGTTTATGAACATGAAAAAAATCGAAAAAACGGTTTATAGAAGTTAAAAAAATTCATATAATACACTATAATTTAATAAAAATAATTAATGTGATTACATGAATATAAAAACAATTAATTACGATCACATGATATATTTTCAAAAGTCTTAAAGTCTTAAATCTTTTTTTATTTAAAAAATTAATTATATTCATTTTCTTCCTTTATTTAAGCATGTTGATTCTACTTTTTCTATTATTATTTTTAATAAAACTGAAAATTAATTGTTGTAGTTATCTTTTCCTATCTCTCTAACAACTTAAACTCAAATCTTTTTTTATTTAAAAAATTAATTAAATTCATTTTCTTCCTTTATTTAAGCCTGAAAAATATATAATTATTTTGAAAAAAAATAAGATTATTCATGTTAGAGAAAAATATATTAACATTAAAAATCCAACAAACAGATTATTAAATCATTTATGAAACTTGAAAATTTCGAAAAACGATTTATGAAACATAAAAATCTTGAAGTTTTTGAAAAAATAATTTATAAAACTCAAACAAACAGTTTATGAACATGAAAAAAATCGAAAAAACGGTTTATAGAAGTTAAAAAAATTCATATAATACACTATAATTTAATAAAAATAATTAATGTGATTACATGAATATAAAAACAATTAATTACGATCACATGATATATTTTCAAAAGTCTTAAAGTCTTAAATCTTTTTTTTATTTAAAAAATTAATTATATTCCTTTTCGTCCTTTATTTAAGCATGATGATTCTACTTTTTCTATTATTATTTTTAATAAAACTGAAAATTAATTGTTGTAGTTATCTTTTCCTATCTCTCTAACAACTTAAACTCAAATCTTTTTTTATTTAAAAAATTAATTAAACTCGTTTTCTTCCTTTATTTAAGCCTGAAAAATATATAATTATTTTGAAAAAAAATAAGATTATTCATGTTAGAGAAAAATATATTAAAATTAAAAATCCAACAAACAAATTATTAAATCATTTATGAAACTTGAAAATTTCGAAAAACGATTTATGAAACATAAAAATCTTGAAGTTTTTGAAAAAATAATTTATAAAACTCAAACAAACAGTTTATGAACATGAAAAAAAATCGAAAAAACGGTTTATAGAAGTTAAAAAAATTCATATAATACACTATAATTTAATAAAAACAATTAATGTGATTACATGAATATAAAAACAATTAATTACGATCACATGATATATTTTCAAAAGTCTTAAAGTCTTAAAGTATTAAAAATTTTTATTTAAAAAATTAATTAAATTTATTTTTCTTCCTTTATTTAAGACTACTGATTCTGCTTTTTCTTTTATTATTTTTAATAAAACTGAAAATTAATTGTTGTAGTTATTTTTTCCTATCTCTCTAACAACTTAAACTCAAATCTTTTTTTATTTAAAAAATTAATTAAATTCATTTTCTTCATTTATTGAAGCATGTTGATTCTGCTTTTTCTTTTATTATTTTTAATAAAACTGAAAATTAATTGTTGTAGTTATCTTTTCCTATCTCCCTATCCCTCCAATAATAATTCAAAATTTCTCTCTCTCTCTCTCTCTCTCTCTCTCCATCTCCTTATCCCTACTATAATAATTCAAAATTCCTCTCTCCAATATTAATCCAAAATTCCTCATTTTCTTTCCAAGACCTGCTCAATATCGCTCCCTCCCAATGTGACGACTCAATTCACTACGACGATTCAAGCTCTCATGTGATAGATTCGTCATTCAGATCATATAATTATATTCATAGGGTTTTCTCCTGGTACGATTCAAGCTCCCGATGGTTTAACTCTCAATCCTCTCATACGATTAGGGTTCATTACATCCCTCTTTCTCTCATTTCTCCCGTCCCCAATGTCTCTAAAATCGATAGGGTTCATCTCCATCTCTCTGAAATCTCGGCTTTGAAATATTTTGACGTGAAACATTTTGATTTTGCTTTGAATTTGGGTTCACAGATTAGGTTCATCTTCATCACTGTATCTCCATCGCTCCATCTCAGGTAAAAAAAAATCAACCTCAATTTTTTTTATGTGAACCATTTTGATTTTGCTTTGAATTTGTGTTCACGGATTAGGTTCATCTTCATCACTCCATCTCCATCGCTCCATCTCAGGTAAAAGTTTTAACCTCAATTTTTAATTTTTTTGATGTGAAACATTTTGATTTTGCTTTGAATTTGAGTTCACAGATTAGGTTCATCTTCATCACTCCATCTCCATCGCTCCATCTCAGGTAAAAAGAATTTCAACCTCAATTTTGAATGGTTGAAATGTGAAACATTTTAATTTTGCTTTGAATTTGGGTTCACAGATTAGGTTCATCTTCATCACTCCACATCTCCATCGCTCCATCTCAGGTAAAAGAATTTCAACCTCAATTTTGAATTTTTTTGATGTGAAACATTTTGATTTTGCTTTGAACTTGGGTTCACATATTACGTTTCATCTCCATGGCTCCATCTCAGGTTTAAAAAATCGATTTCTCTATCGTTCCATCTTAGGTAATATCAGTTATAAAATTGTTTTCCTAACTTTGAGTTTGTAATTTTCTAATTGACCCCCTCCCTATATGAACTTTGGTGATCTGTTGGCATTTTGACAGAATATACAACAGATGGTATTGGGTTTAGTGTTCTGATTTTTTTAATTTGGTCCTGTTCAGATTTAAGACGAGTCTTGATGGTACCTTCGTATTTCATTTTCATTTGCATGATGTATCTGTCTTTATGTAGTGGTTTTAAATGCGCATCTTTAGGGTATGTCATAAACAAGGCACATTTCGACTTAATTTATTTTGGTCTTCTTCTCAACTATAGACAAGAGCATCACCACAATAAGGAGGTTTCCAAAATGAACGTTCTTGTACTTTTAACAGCATCAGACATTGTGTGTTAATTATGTTGGTTGTTAGAATATTTATTAAGTCAGTGCTTATTTGGTTGTTAATATCTTGATTACTTTAGTTGGTCACCGTTGTTTCTTTCAGCATGCTACCTTTATTCATATGTCTCGATTTAAAAGGACTTAACGTCTTTCGTTTTTCCAACAAAACTATGCTCTTATTTGTGTTCTTGGTTTTTGAGCTGAAGGTGCTTTTGGATTGCTTAATTTCTTGCATTAGTCTTTTGCTTCAATACCAGGTTCTTCCCGAGAAGATGTTCTATACCAGGTTCTTCTCACTCCCGAGAAGTGTTTTGTCGCCATTTATATGTGGTTTTTGATTTTTCTGATTTCTAGCATCGCTCTCACTCTCCACCCAGGTTCAATACCTTTATTTCTCTTCAAAATAGTCGATGGATTGTCGCCATATATCTCTAGACTTTTTATTTTCTGATTTCGAGTTGGACTTTCTGCTCGTGTTTTCTCTATCTATCTCTGTGATTAAGGTATGTTTCTTGATTTGTTTTGCTTTAGGTGTGTTTGCATAAAAAAACTGATGTATTTTGATCTAGAATGTCAATGGGTTACATTCAAGAGGTTATTGATGTTGGTTTTAAATTTGGTCCTGGTAAGATATGACAATGTTTTAGTGATTCTTTGGAACAGTTTTTTAATTTCTTGTGAAAAATCTTTGATGAGCTACAGTGTTTAGTGTTCTACTGTTTCTAAAACAGGTACATGAAAGACGATAGGTGAACTGGCGGCAATCCGAAGTCATTCTTGCCTAGAGTTGGACAAAAATCTTACCCAATACATAAGTGATCGAATGTGTATTGGCTGCTCGTAAGATGATTTTTGTATCTTACCCAATACAAAAATCTTACCAATCCACAACTGCCATTCACAAGTGTTCAAAGTTTCTCACCGATTTTCGTTTATAATCCAGTTTAGTTTAATTTCTCGCTGATTTTCGTCTTCATCGCACACCCAACAATCACAATTTGGTCCGAAAACGAAACCAAAAGAGCAAAATTGACATATCATGTTGTTTCATGCTAACCTTTTGAAGATTTGTGTTATAGATGGGTCGAGGACTGATTTTTACTGCAATATTTGTTATACTTTTCATCTACATGTAAGATCTCATCTCCAGGTGATATATTATAGTCTCTTAACCTTTTGAAGATTTTTGTTGGGGTTAAATACCGATTTGTGAGAACACTACACATATCAACTTCTTGTAGATGCATCTTCTTTTGAGTAGTATGATCTCTCATTTTTTATTTTTTGTTGATTTTAACTGCATCTTACAAAGTTGTGATATATTCTGCATCTTTAATATGTTTTGACAGTGCTGCATTTGTGTTTTCTGGTTTTAGTTCCATTTGAATCTATTTTTGTTTGTGGTCGATAAGTGATGATTTTTGATATTTTATCGAATTGTTTTCTCTCTAATTATATGTTATTTGTTACAATTCAAATTTCTTTTGTTGATATAGTTGGAGAACAAGAAAGATGTTTCATAAGTGAGGATAATGACTTTGGCAATGTGGAATGGTATAATTCTGCATTTTCTTTGAATGTTATGATCGTTGTTATTCTATAATTATACGTTCTTCATCTTGATTTTTCATGGCTCGATTTTGTTCATTTACCTGCTTATCTCAAATTTTTCTCTCACATACCTGCTTATTTTTTCTGGTGATCATTGCTCCATCTTGTAGGATCAAAAGAGAACCAAACGGAGGTCTCTATTTTCCATTTCAGTTAAAGTTAATTGGTTTCTTACATTATCAAACTTTTAGAAATTTCTACATCTCAAGTTTATCATAGCTTTTCCATGTCAAATGTGAAAACGGAGGTATGTATTCCCCATCAGATTTTTTGCAAGTCAAATTGAAAACAAATCAACTTTGTCTTCGTAAGTGGTTGGAAAATGGTTAATTTTTAAATTGTATTGCATCATTTTGAACATTAATAGGACATGCTTAGTTTGTTTACATGATTTTTAGCCTAGCGTATATAATCATATGATAGAGGGAAGAAATGTTGCTATTAATTTGTTCAATAGGTCTAATGTCACCATGAATGCTATTTGTTATTTTGAATATTTCTTATTTGCTTAATGTACATCGAGAAGTTACAGAGATAATTTGTCAACAGTTTGATTTTTTTTCTTTTTTGCATTCTGCAGTATTTATGTGGTGTGGTTAACAAATTATGTGGATGTAGTTGGATGGGAAGATGTATATTAAGCTATATGCATCATTTATCATGTATGTTGCTGCTGTAAGCCATGCCATGCTGAGATGAGATGTGATTCTTTGGAACAATCAGTGTTATTAAACACTAGGTAGGTATTGGAGTAGAGATGCTTTAGCATTACCACGGTTAGTGCTTACCAAATGAATTGTTGTATACGAAATCGACTTGGTGGACTAAAATCTTACTCGGTAAAAATGCGAGTAATTTAGTTGTAAGCGGGTAATAACTCTTACCTTGTGAGGGTAATTTAGTGATAAGCGGATCCAGAATCTTACCCGGTATGTGAGAGTAATAACTCTTACCTTGTAATACTGGGTTATAAAAGTATACCAATAATTCATTTTGATGCTTGAGAATGTTACCCCATAATTTTTTTTGAAAGGCAAGTATTATTATTAAACCAGTCAAAATAGAGAAACAACCGAACCAGGCAAAGCCCAAGCAACAACATACAGGAATACCGGAAAAATACCCGGCCAGATTAAGCCCCCACGGATTACCAGTAGTAAGCCACTACGAGAGCTTAATCAAAACAGGAAAGCCGAACCAAAAACAAGCAGCAGCCATCCTGGACAACCATTGCTTAAACCATACAGCCAACACAGTGGCTTTGCCCATTCAGCCCACGCCAAACAGCCAACAGATCAGACATTCGATCATATAATTCAGTAGTACCGAAAAAGCAGCTTAATCCGGGCAGAGAACTCCAAACAGCCGATAACAACATCTTGAAGCAGGCCTTGCTCGAACAGTTCAGAAAGATACGTGATCGCAGGCCCAAAACCCGAACAATAGCTACAGCACCACCTACCTAAACTGAACAAAACAGGAGCGAAACGAGGCTACAAGCGCAACAAACTGTCCGGATCAGAGAGCCACACCTTCCAATCAATCTTCTTATCTCGACCCCTCTCGAAGCTCCTTCTTTGAAGTTCAAAGAATGTTACCCCATAATGTGAGTTGAGACTTTTGCCAATTAAGCGCTTATCCGGTAAGCATTTCGTAAACGGCCCTAACTTTTAATACACTTACCATTATTTAGCGTTGTTTTATTGTATTTAGGTTCTAGCTTGATTCTGCTATGACAATCATTAAAACTCTGAGATATTGGAACCTGTGTTATCGTTTACATTTATTCAATATTTGCATCCCGCCGCATTGCGTGGGTATCCAACTAGTATACATAAATTAGACTATAAAAACAATAATCCTCAAAAAGAAACAAGTTTATGTGTAGCTGAGTTGGGTAGCGCGTGTAATTTTTTAGCACATACCCCTGATTCAAATCTTGTAGGGACCATTAAATGTCATTTTTAAAGGGATTGTCCTAATTATCTCTTTATTTTTAAAGTAAATTATAAATTCATGAAAGAAAACAATTAATTTATATAACAATTTCGTATTTCTATCTAATTATATGAATTTTTGAAGATTACTTAATTTTCAATCTTTTATTTATTGATTTAACCAAAATATCAACTTGGTTCATTTATTTTTATTTTGTTTGTATAAAATTTTTAAACCATGTCTTCTTTATCTCTTTCTTTATATTCATTTGTTTTTGTACATACTGTTTCTTATTTGTTTACTTTATTAATGATAGAACCTTTCCTATTAAAACCTCGTGTCTATTTTTGATTTCATTCTCTAAAATATTTTTTAGCGGCTAAAGTTCCCAATTTATTTATTTGGTATTATTTTGTTGTTGCCACCATAAATTTGTAAATATCTATAGTTAGGTTTTTCCACTTTCAAAGTATGAATTTAATAAATACTATAATAGGTTCACATTTAGGTTTTTGCACAGGGTCTCCAAAATGCCAGGAACGGCCTTGATGAAACCTCATTCGAACCTTCACAGGTCCGGCCCTATGAGTTAATGCATGGAACATTGGAACCTCATTCGAACCTTCACAAGTCCGGCCCGGTGGGTATCTAATATAGAACGTGATTTTAGTGATTACTATAATCATTTGCATCTCACAGTTTTTGCTATACCTTATTTGAGGAAATATACAAAGAGAAATGTTTGAAAATGAAAATGCATTATTATAGAGTAAATTTCACTTTTGGTCCCTAGCGTTTATCAATTTCAATAGATATCATACATAAACTTCAAAAACTTAGATTTAGTCCCTCATGTTTGGTATTTCACATGATTTTGATCCCCTTTTCTAACAATTATTATTTGATTCAGTTAAATCTAATTAAATGAGGGTATTTTAGTCATTTTAGTTATTTTCTAGTGATTAAAAAATCTCTTATTTAACCGGGTAGTGATGGACTTAACAGATAAATGGTTCTATGACTAAAATATCTCTCATTTAATTAGACTTAACATAAAATTTAACCATGGTTAGGAGAAGGGACCAAAATCATGAAATGACAAATGTAAGGCACCAAATCTAAGTTTTCAAAATTCAAAAACGATATCGTTAAAATTGACAAATCGTTATGGACCAAAAGTAAAGTTTACTCATTATTGTATTTAATCAATTTTATTTTATTTTAATGATGTCTTAAAAGAACTTGAAATGCAAGAAGGACTATATACAATCTTTGTATGAACTTTTAACACTAGATATTTATATAATTGTTCTTAAATGCGTAGACGTAACAAGATATTATATACTCATATCCTACATTAGAGAGGAAACATGGGCAAAATACAAAAATAAAAAATAAAAAAAATGAGTATATATGACAAACCTTTTTTTTAACTCAATGTTAATTGATTATATGATAATCTATACAATGACATATGATTTTGCATATGGTTATATATAAATGATGCCATCATGTATACAGTCAAATGTAATCATGTACATAAAAACACATTTTACATTTCACTCCAACTTGCATATCTCATAATCACATGTGATTGTGTATAAGATACAAACAACAATACTATGACAAGGTACAATCAAATATTAATACTATGATATAGGCCTTTATGGTCTTGGCCCGTAAATGGACCGTTATGAAATTCTAAAATGTTTTTTAGACCATGACCAATCGGAATGATTTGTGGGTTTTGAGGTGCTAGAGTGGTTGAACCAACTTTCATCCTATAGTGCTCTCTAGAGAATAACTCTTCTCCAAATTTCACTCAAAAGGTGTACATAATAACATGTGATTGTATATAGGATCACAACTCGATTTATGTGTCACACATGGTAATGTATATGATGCGTACAAAAAAGATATCATAGATGGAAACAAACACATGTGATTTTGTATATGATTATCAATATACACACTACGACAATTGCACATTGTACATAACCACATTTCATTACACATTATTAACATTTGATCATATACATGATAATAGTATTGTATACCAGAGCAAAATGTGGTTGTCTACATATCATTCCTTTATATATACATACACATACATTCATATACATATATATATATATATATATATACGATTTTCGGTAAGAACAATACTTATCGTGAGAAGGGTAAGAAGGGATCTCACTCATGGATCAATCCTAATTGAAGACCAGTTGAAAATTTTCTTCTAAGCTAATTCATGGGTTATTTTGGGACTTAATTTGAACCGTTAGATAACACTAATTAAAAGTGATCAAGGGTCCACATCCCTTCTCAGTTCTCACATTTCTCACATTAACTCCTATTCTCATTCGATATTTCGTCTATATGTGTGTGTATCTATATATGTGGGGGGCAGATTCCATTAGGAACCTAAAATAGATTTGGAACCAGGGAATCGCCCACATTGCGACACATGACATAATAATCGATAATATAGATGTGTTATTCATGATGAATAACACTTTCATATTTATCATGATTGTTATTCATGATGAATATTCAACCTGAAGAGGGACCATGATGTGCTTTGTGTGGTTCCCGGGTTCCTAATAAATTTTTGGTTTCTAACGAAGCATCCCCTACTCTCTATTTCTCTCTCTCTCTCTCTCTCTCTCTCTCTCTATATATATATATATATATATATATAATGTTGTTATGGAAAATGTATATTGAAGCAACATGTGGTAGTACACATGGTCATTAGATTGATACATTTCACGTCCACATTTTAATAGTATGCATATGATGACAACATTGTTCTATGATCATGTGCACCATTACATGCGATCATGCTCACCTTCATAGTAAATAGTAAATATACAACAACCCGTATCCAATTAATAACAAAAAGTATAGCAATAAAAATATTCAAACTAAAGAGAAAAGTGATTGTTTTCTGGTATAAGTTATTTAGTTCTAATGTTTGCCAATTGTTAAGTACTTTAGTTTTAAATGGATCGTGATAATTCGTTTTCAGTTTTAAAAACAGTCTTTTATTAATTCAAAATATCGTCAACTATACGTCCTTTCTAACCCTTCCTTTCACATTAAATGTGATCAAAACAAGCCAATAATTTCAAATATATAACACTTATTTGTTAAATTTTGATTGAATAAAATGGAGGAAGGAAATCTATTATTGCATTTCTTATAAAATTTGGTCCTATTCTTGTTTGAAGTTGCCCCTTGTATACACAATCCTTACACACCAAACAAGCAATGGAATTGGCCCCAATTGGTACCATAATTGTCTTAAAGATTCTTCTCTCAATTATTTTGTTTGGAAAAAAAGGACCATTTTGTCATCCAAAGACACCTAGAATATTGTGTTTTTCAAGTGGGGTATGACTGGTTTGGTAAAAACAATCAATTTTAAAACTATTATTTCAATTTTAACATCTTATTTGGAAGCTTTCTTGTTTTTACCTTGGATTCATAGACTTTTGATCCTACCAATTAATAGTGGTTGTATATTTTATTTTATTTCCTTCACAAAGGAATGAAAATTTTGTTTTTATTTTTCTAGATTCTTTGCTTTCTTGAATCATTCTCTTTTACCTATCTTTTATTGCACAAATTACATGATGAGAAAGAATGCTATTTTTCCATGACTTTCTTGTTCTTGCTTGTTGTAGAAATGGTTTTTTCGTGTCAATAAAATATTAAGCTTCTTTAATTTCTATAACTGATATTGTTTATCTGTAAATGGAACCGATTAATTGACGTTGATGTGAATATGGGATGCTCATTTCTATAATTTTAGAAAAGATTGTACTCCTTTTACCAAATTATGAATCTTACAAGTTTTAATATAAATATATGAGTGCTTTTGTGAGATAAAATTGATATATTATATTTTATTAAGATTAATAAATAGATACTCATAATCTCTATGGTATTAAAAATTAAAATCTTGAATATTTTAAGATAAAAAATGTTATGATTAACTTTAATGAAATAAATATTATTGTATGTTTTTATTCTTTATATTTTAAGTCCAGGCAGATTAAGGGGCATCATTAAAACAGTTTTGGACTTTTGGTGGTCTATTGGACTTTTAGCCAAGAAGAAGTTGTTGACACATTTACCCTTTGTCTTTCTTTTCTTGTACACCTCTCATCATCATGCTCTTCCTATCTATGAACCTTCTCTTGAAAGGAAGATTTTATAATAATTAATACATATTCCTGTTTTGGATTTAATAGTTACTATTATATAAAAAAAATGCACCCATGAAAAGAATTCCAACTTTGAGAAACAATAATAAGAAATAAATTGATTTTATAAACAGAAATTGATGCTATCAAAATGTTGAAATAATAAATATGGATAAAAGGGTAATTTGACTTCTTTTTTAGTATTTTTCTTACTTCTTGGAGGGAGATCCAGTAAACATGTAAACAGAATCATTGGTCAACTTAATACACCAAAAGATTAGAATAGTCATAATCCAAAAATACCCCTGAAGTTTAATTTAATCATCACATGCTTGACTTGTCAAAGCATCCACACCTCCTACCAACTAAAAAGCATCCCCTGCCCCTTAAACAAATGAGTACAGCCAATTCCATTCAAACAAAAGAATGATTCAAGATTTCCCAGGGGATAATATACTTAAATATAAATATATAATCCATTCTTCATGTTCTCTGTTGGACTAAAAGTTTCAAATCAGTACAAGTTTAATGGAGTTAAAATCGAACTAATCCTGCAAAAAATCTACTATTTGTGTATAGATTACATCTTTTTTTTAATATTTAAATAAAAAGGTTGGAGTTTGGTATTTAATTCTAAACTTGGTTAAAGATTACCATTCCAGCAATAATTCTCAGATTTCTCATCTTCGGTGTCGCCCCCATTTGGGAGGGGGCCATCAGGAGAACCCGATTGAGAATCGCTACATTTGGAGGATCCAACATATGGCGGCATCCATAAACCGCCATCCAAAACAACACCTGATTGATTTGTGTTTGAAGATGGAAGCCTTCGTGTATGAAGCCTGTATTTCTATAATCACAAGGAAAAACAAAGAGAATTTTAACAATCCCGAAAACGGTGATTTGGGGGAAAGTAATGAAAACAATCTCACTTGCAAATGGCTCTTCACTTCATCGTTCGTTAGACCATCTACTTGCATAAGCTCTCGAATCTGCTTAGGGGTGGCTGCTGCCAAAAGGGTTTGTATGAATCTTGATTTTCAATGATGATAATTCAAGAATTCAAGAAATGCAATTTCTAACATTATTTTGCATAGACTTCAAGAACTAATTGTTATAATATACCAAAAATGTTGATCAGAAATCATAACATAATTGAATCTCAAAACTAACCAGATTCTAAAGATATTTTACGAATCTTGATCACCAGATTCTTTACTACAAACTAACTTAATTGTTTTCCAATTCAGTTGATATTTTTAGAATTGAAATAGACATCAAGAATTCAAGATTCAAGGTCTAACCTTGTGAGCCACCAAGTTGTTGCAATGCATTGACAAATCGTCTATGCAACTCCGTGGACCAGCATCTTCTTTGTTTCCTAGATGTCTGCAGCTGTGGCGGTAGAGTGGCGGTGCCGCCACTCTGTATGTTTAATCGAACATTTGGTGTCAATCTACTTTCACCATTGATTTCAGTAAGCAAACCATTTTCCCTCATTGGATTCTTGATTTCAGGAAAGAAAAATGTTTTCCCATGATCTTCTTCCTCATCTCTCTGCAACCAAATTATAACTTAATATATTTTTAATCACTTCTTAACATACCACTTTGTTTTTTATTGTTGTTTTTACCTTTTTAATTGTTGTATTTGCTTTCTGAACGATGTTCTCATTGGTGTTCCAAAGCTGTGTGGAGCTCAACCAATTCTTTTTATCACCACTGTCCTTTTTTATGATGATTTCAACTTTTGCATCATCATCATCACAATTGTTCTTGAGTGGTATAAATTCTTCAAGTACAGGCTCAGCATTTGATGATTTCTTTAACACCATTGAAACCTCTTTCAATGCAACAATTGCTGAAAGAAATCGCATATAAAACAGGATCATTGAGACATATTATCAAACAGTTAGAACACAACCTTGTAGTCCAAATTATCAAACAGAAAGAAAATGCATTGTCTATCAAGGTCATTATACCCCAAAATACCCATCTAATATAATCAGCAGACAATCAAAAAACCCATTTGTCAATTTAAACAAAATCAAAAACCCATCTCCAGATACAACTGAATTGACAAAAAGAAAGGTCTTTATCGATGAAATTGTGGAGGAAAGCAAAACCCAGGTGAGAAATGCACAAGTAAAAAGAAGTATGAAACGAACCATCATTGATGAGGAGCATGCATAAAGGGAGTTCTCGTTTGAATGCTTCGATTTTCCTTGTTTCGGTTTCTAACCGGTCAACGAAATCATCAACCTGCAATACCTTCTCGGTTACGCTACCGATTCTCGACATTCCACCAAGAAATTGAGTGATGGTTTTGGGGATAAAACTTGGTTTGAGATCCAAGCTTAGTTCAGGAGACGGATTTAAGCCCCCCATCTCTGTTTTTCGATGGACTTTTTGTGTCGTCGTTGATTTGACGATCAAAAGTGAGACATGAAGAAAGATGGAGAAGGGTGATGTATATATGGTTGTATCTTGGAGATAAGTGTGAGAATAAAGGGAATCTTGAGAATGTGGAAGGCAAGGTGAGAGAGAATCGAGGGTTTAGAAATTGAAAAGCTTTAGATTCTATTTTTTTCTTTTTATTTTTCTTTTTTTCATATTTCGGTTCGTCACGTATTCTATCCTCCGACCACCGACTCTTTTCGTCCACTTCCTAAACCTCTTTGCATCTTTCATTGTCCTTTTTCTATTTTAACCATTTTTATATTATATATTATTTAATTAATAAAAACAAAATTGGAATCTTGAAATGTTTTAGGAAGGAAAATTATATTTTTCATAAAGAATTAGTTTTGGGTTATTCATATATGAGAGCATATTATGATGTCTATAAAACCTTGTTCGGTTATGAAAATATATTAAGATACAAATTGAATTATTAAAATATGAAAACAACGTTATCTATCTTATATTATAAAGTATTTATGAAAAACTCATAAAAACATTCTTTAAAAAGCTTCATGTACTGCTATTTAATGCTAATTACTTAAAATCTTTTAAAAACAACTAATGAAGCTTTATGTATGACTTTTAATGCTAATTACTTGATTAATATTTATCTCTAACAACCTTCAAATTCTTAAATCATGGACTCTTATTAATTAATCATTATCTCTAACCACCTTCAAATCCTCAAATCATGAACTCCTTAAAAAACTTCATTTAAATTTATAAAAAAAACGTGATCGTTTTCTTAAAATCACACATTAAAATAAGAGTAAATTACGTTTTTAGTCCTTGTGGTTTGTTTAAAATTTCTATTTTCATCCCTGGTTTTCATTTATTACATTGGTAGTCATTATGGTTTGCTTTTTGTTTCCCTTTTAGTCCCTGAGACTATTGACCATTAGTTAAACCTGTTAATTCAGGGTTATTATGGTCTTTTAGACATTTTCTCTTTATTTTTTCAATAAAAAATCAAACCATCACATTATATACTAGAGTAAATTACGTTTTTCACCCCTGTGGTTTGCTATAAATTGCGGATTTCATCCTTGTGCTTTAGAAATTTCGGTTTTCGTCCCTATGATTTGTATTTCATTTCTATTTTCGTCCCTGAGGCCAAATACTACTTTTAAGTATGAAGGACTAAAATAGAAATGAATTGTAAACCATAAGGATGAAAATAGCAATAACACTTAAATCACAAGAACAAAAAGTGTGATGAATTATAAACCATAAGAATGAAAATTGTAATTTCAAAACCATAAGGACTAAAATAGAAATTTTTGACATACCCAAAGGACTAAAAATGTAATGTACTCTATATACTATTATTAGTATTTAAATATATTCTCTCATCCCTATCTCTCCTCTCAAACCCGATCACCCCTCCTTTCTCCTCCCTCCCCGAACCCATCTCCGGCCCAAATGCAAGGACCAAAAATGTTATCTGGTGACCCTAAACCGAGGCCAAAACCTAAATGAAAGACTGGACTGTATCTAGAACAACAATTCCTACCACTTGGAAAATATCGAACATAAGCAGCGTAACCAAGACTAGATTAATCTATTGAATACATAATCTGACCTGCACATTTTTGTTGAAAAAGAACATCATTTTGTACTTTATAAACCAAACCCACCTCAAAAACTAAAACCCACAACATAACACAAAAAACCACGATTGACCTAGCTTAGATCGTTTAAGGGGCACCAAAAGTTTATGTATTTGTGTGTGAGTTTTTCTGATGGTTAATGATGTGTTTACTATGTTTCTCTGTGCGTTTGTGTAATATATATATATATATATAATTTGCCTCCAAAGATATTGCATGGAATTGAAATTCTCAAAGTGTTGCATGTAAGTGAAAAAGAAAAAAAGGTATGCATGGAAGTGGATAAAAGGTGTGCCGGAAGGAAATGGTAGCCTAAGCGGGTTTACAAGCGTATAAGAGCATCTCCAACAGATTTTCTATAATTTTTCTAAAATAAAGACTTAAAGATGAAAAACTCTAAAAAGAATTATATTTAGCTTCGACAGATTCTTTATTTTAGATATTTCAACATCTATTATATTATTAAAATATTACTTATATTTATCATCCCAATACATCTTTTAAAAAGAATTTGAAAAAAATAATAATAACTCAACCCTATTGGTGGTAATGAATTAAAAAATAATTTCTCTCTCCATCTACCAAGTTTTAGAGAATTCTCTAAACTTTGAGTTTTCCCTAGTTTTCTCTATTTTAAAGAACATTATAGAAAAGCTGTTGGAGCAATTTAGAGAACAAAATATCAATTTTCTCTATTTTAGAGAAGCTGTTGGAGATGCTCTAAATCCACTTCAGAACTCACGTTAGCTCCTGTTTGTAAATCAAACCTGATCCGGGCAAGTTTCCAAGTATCCGGGCGAGTTTCCAAGTCTCTTAAGCCACGAGGAAAGTCGCATCAAGTGGTAGTAGACGGTTTTTTGAGCAGTTGCCGCCATAGTTCACGTCGTGTAATCTCTAATTCAATTGATGACTTCTCCCAACATCATACCAACTCAATCACCTTCAGCTCTATACACCACCAAGGCACCAACCATCGGAGAATCTCTTGATAAGGCGGAGGGTTTCTCTCTCTTACGTTCAGGATCGACGCAACCACACAGGGGGAAGTTGGACTGTGATTCCTAGAGTTGTAAACGGTGAGTAGGGGTCGATTCATAATGAGAGATAAAAGCGACGAGGGATGAGGTGGAAGGGTTGAGAGAGACTGAAATCTCTGGTGATGATGTTCCGGAGAAGATTGTCGGAATGCTGAAGGGGGTGTGGGAAGGCCATGGTGTTAGGCGTATTTCGGTTTTACACGACACATATGAAAAACAATAATTTTATACATTTTATTAAAATATTTATTATTTATGTTTTAACGGAAAAGTTCTGAAAAATGACGAAATGACAAAGATGCACCTCACTTGAAAGATTATTTAAATGATTATTTCTCTCAGCGACGAAAAAGGTGATAAAGTGTAAACCACAATGACTACCTATGTAATAAATAAAAACCATGGACGAAAAGAGAAAATTTCAACAAACCATAGGGACGAAAAACGTAATTTACTCTTAAAATAATTTAGAACATTAAAATCGAGATATATCGCATTGTATTGCGCGAGTAGACTTCTAGTTTATCAAAATGACTGAATAAAAAAAGATTCTCAATGTCTTTGTTTGATTTTATGCTTAACAAATCAGCAAAACTTTAAAGTGGAAGTTCGTCACAATCACTAGATTGAATAAAACATCGAGTAAACTATATATAAGTGTTATTCCCGACAACCAAATTTATAGTTTACTAATGTGATAAAGGAAATTTTACGGATAAATCTAAAATACTTTGTATACCACAAAGACCAACTATGTAATATACTAAAATCAATGTTTGGATTTTTTTGACTCTAGTTTTTAACGGTATTAGTGTAGGGACAGAAATAGAAGTAAAATGGAAACCATAAGAACAAAAAAAGCAGTTTTTAAAGATCATGGACGAAAATCGTTATAAACATCAAACCACAATGATGAAAATCATAGTTTACTATAATTGCTATTAACAAGGTGTTTATTTAGCAAGTATATAAATATTCACTCATTATTTATCATAATAATTTTTTTTAAATGAAAAAGTAAACAAGAATGAATATGCATCTTGTGGAAAATGGAAAAGAAAAGTAGGAGAAAATGGGCAAACTAAAGCTGTGGCCCAGACGGAATGGCAAGTTCCGGTCCACCAAATGATGCTAAAAAGAACATGAAATTGAAAAGTGCCCCTCGCCCCTTTTTCTTTCCAATTTCCAAAACTTTTTTACATTTTCTATATTAAAATTAAAATTATAATATTTAATTGTTGGAAAAAGTTTTATGGGTTTGTATAATCATATTCTTATTTGAAAGTTATGTTTTGATATATTATTACATGTTTCAAACCAACCTTCTTGTATAGTTAATGGTGATAATTTTTTTTTAGAAGGCATAGTGACATCGACCCTTTCGATCAACTACCACGAACACAACGCACACACGCACGCACGCCTTCCCGGCGGTATCGGACATCCGAGGGCAGTCCACTAATCCGCCGCTGTCCCGGCCCAGCTTACGCTGGACCTAAGGCCCAACCACAGGCTGGGGGGGGGGGGGGGGGTAAGCCCAGTCAAAGACTGGACCACCCAAGGACTGGGTACTCCTCATGCCCTCAATTGTCTCCCCTTGGAATCGAACTCGGGTAGACTGGGATACCATCCACAGCCCCCCCCCCCCCCCCCCCCCAGGATGTTACCGTTCTTAGGTAGACCAACCGAGTTAGACATGATTTGTGTTAACGGTGATAATAAAATGATACGAAAAATGCTTAAAGCAAGATTTGACATGATAAGAAGTTAAGAACGGCCTAGTCTATGTAATAATTGGAAATAGGATTTCAAGGATGATTGACGGGCTTATCTTAAGTCAAGTACGTTTTGTTGACAAATTTTTTGAGAAGTTCCAATCAAGAGGACTCTAATATGTCGACTAGGTACTCCCTCTAACACAAGTCAATGGTTGGCAAAAAAAAACAAGGGTGTTTTAATTCAATACAATATTCGAAAATCAGTAGAAGTTTGATGTACTTGACGAGTTGTAAAATACCAAACATAACTTATGTTATAAGCAGGCTAAGTGGATATACATATCCAAATTATGAACTTTGGAAAGGTATAACGTGAGTCCTATGGTATTTAAACTGTGTTTGAAATTACGAGCTACAACACTATGACAACAAGTCCCACAAGTAGAAAGTAAGATTAGTGAGCTCGTAATAGACCTTCTGTTGTAACAACCCAAAAACTCTCAATAACACAATATCCTACAAAAATCCATCAAAATATCACTTGTTACTCGCAAGTCGCAACAAAAACTCTATAATTTTTCACTGAGACTATTTTACAGTCTTGAATGTTGAATCATTTCAAAAATACCACACAAAAGTCGACAACTATCCCACATGTTGTGACACCTTCAAATTTGTTTTTTTGATTCTTGGATATTCATTTCTCATACTTCTCTTTCCACTCAATTGCATGAGATGCATAGGTTTCAAAAGTGTTTTGGGTAAGTTTGAAGGCCTATCAAAAATCATGGTTTTTTGTAACAATGACATTATTTTTTTCAAACGCATTTCAAAAAATATTGTATATAAAACATATTTCTCAAATAGCATGCACATGTCACAAAACATATTTAACCCGGTACCTACACATAATGGTGACAATAATCTGTCGCCACTTGACACTAACAACCTACAAGACCCACCTGTTTTGCTTTTATTGCAAAATCCGAAAAGTCTCGCTTGTCTTACTCTTACGATAATCATCATGAGACCAAACATCTCGCTCCATTTTTGTGACACGCGACACTAGACAAAACATTTTATGCATAACAATACCGTATTCATGCATTTATAGACATATAACACATAATTGCAGGTTTTGAATCATTTATCATATAACATTTAGCAAGTAGCATGAACATTCAACACCATAGTAAACATCTGCAAGCACCCCGTAAAACATCACATAAACCAAAGCGATATCCCAAATACTATTTTTGAATATTGATCCATTTTGGAGTTTTCCATTACATCAAATCATAGTTACTATCCAAAATCAAATACTTAATACCTTGGGCGTTACTTGGAAGTATTTGATGATTTTTAGATACTTCCGTGGCATCAATATAATTAACACGTTTCAGAATTTAAATAATATAATTGTAAACGAAACTTAATCTTGGAATTTCCTAAGTTTAATAATCTACTTAATTCATGATTTAGCAGTTGGAAATATTAATGAATTCAATTTCATCCCACATAGGTATAGGTGGTAGGAAGAAAAAATTTAAAGAGCTTTATAAGGCTTTATGTTCAAATGGGCCTTGAACAAGTTAATGGAGATCATGAGTGATAAGATGGTAAAATAGTCGATGATGTTTTATAAAAAAACCCATAATCCATTTTCTCTTTCTCCGCCCAAAATAATTATAGGTTTCTAATTAAAATTTGAATAAATTATTATAGTTTTTGTCCCTATCGTTTTTTATAAATCTTTCCTTGTAATTTACATTCTATTTTGGTTTTCATTCATTCTAGTGAACGTCCATTATCCATTTAGATATAGGGTTTTTGATTTAGTCGTTCATTTTTGTATTTTGAATTTTTCAAACGAATTTACATGTTATATGTCCATAGTGTTTGTTTGAATTTGGTGAATACTCTTAAATGTTTCTTGGTATACCGGTTTGAGTTTTCGTGGTGGAAGAAAAATAAGAGCTGGGTGAAAATGAGTAAAAATCTTCGGTCCTAAATTATCATGTGTCGTTTATGTCCACCAATAATTTGATTAAGGGTCAATAAAGAAAGAAAAAAAGACAAAATAATCAAACATAAGGGACACTTAATGACCGGAATACAGATATACAATGACTCTATGTGGGACAGAGGAAAACCAAAATGAAATGCAAACAATAAGGGTGGATTTGTAATAAACAACTTGCAGGAAAAAAACAAGAGTTTCAACAAACCATAGCGATGAAAATTGTTGGTTAGGTCTGTGAGGTTCTCTGTTCGAATCTTTTATCTTTAAAAAAATTTAGAAACACAATAAAGCTGAAATTAAGAGTTAAAAAACTAAGGGATGTTTGGTTCATGGATTTTAAAGTAATTGGAATACATAAATCATTTGATCAAATTCCAAATCCTATGTTTGGTTCACATATGAAAATGATGGAATCCTTTGAATTCCATTGAATTGCTTAAGTGAAAGAATAGAATTCCATCATTTTCCATTCAAATTCCTACCAACCAAACATATGATCAAATTTCATTTCAATTCCTTCAAAGTCAAATATCTTTAATGGATTCTAATTCCATCAAATTTCATTATGTGAATAAGAATGATACAGTTGAAATTCGAACCCAGACCTAGAAGGGGATGAAAAATCATACAAACCAACTCTACCAAAAGGTACTTTTGTTATTATTTTAGTTTCAAGTAATATATGGTTGCACCTAACAAAATAATACATTGGCACACCTTAATGTTTTTACACTACAACAGGAAACAAAGCGGTGCCATCTGCCACTGATGAGTGCTAATTTTATATATATTATGTTAAATTATTCGTGAAATTTGTAACACCTTGAATTTTCATTATATTATATTTAATATGAATGGGGTCTATTTGTAATTTAGTCTAAGATTTGGGTTACTTTGCAACTAAATAACTCAAAGGGTAGAAATTCCAAATGACCAAAGTTTGAGTGATTTATGGAATATTGGAATTTGAGGGTGTGGTTGGTCATTTAGGGGGTGTTTGGGAGTGCTTATATTTTTAACTTATGCTTATTTTTAAAAGTGCTTATTTGCTTATGTGGTGAGGAAAATGAGTTTTTAAAAAAGTGTTTGGATTAGCTTATTGTGGTGTGGAAACATGATAAGCAAATAAGGAGTTTTTTAGTGTTTGGCAAACTTTTGCTTATTTATGTAAAATGACCAAAAAGGACATAACCCTAACAAAAACCATGAAAAGGGTTTTAACATCATCATAGTCTGTATGAACCATATTCTGGATTCATCATCATCATCATCATGTGTGATTGCACTACTACTTCTCTCGCTCCTTACTCTTGCATCACATTTTCTCCATCTTCAATTCATACAATCTCCTTTTTGGGTTCATTTCATTGGCGCAGAAACAAACCCCCAAAATTTTCTTTAAAAATTAGCCAAAATTCATACTCTTCAAGCTCAAAATCAACATCGTGAGAGAGGGAGAGGGAAGTCTGGAATGGCCGGCGATGGTTTCGATTAGGGTTCAAGTCACCGGCGGCGACTTGCTGTAGGTGGTGGAGGCGATTAGGGCAGAAATCGATAGAGTGAGTGTGCAGGTGAGAGAGATCGACAGAGGGGAGATGGAGAATGCAAATGGCGGCTGCCGGCGAGAAATGGTGGTGGTTGGACTGGTTGCCGGTGTGGTGACCGGCGATGGTTGTGGTTGTCGCCGGTGATGGAGGCTGTGATGGAGGCAACTGATGTGTTTGTAGGGTTTGTTAAGAAATGAGGGTAAAAAGGTAATTTTGATAGACAAGAAAATAAGCAGAAGCAAATAAGTAGCTCTGGACTGACTTCTCAAAAACAACTTATCAGTGGTGAGGAAAAGTCATAAGCTGTTTTAATTTTTTGCCATCCAAACACTCCAAAGAGCTTATCAGTGGTGAGGAAAAGCTATAAGCAAATAAGTCAAAAATATAAGCACTCCCAAACAACCCCTTAATGAAAGTTGGGTATAGATAAGGTGAGGGTCACTGAATTGAGAAAATATCTCAATCTTTCTTTGTGCTGGAGTCGGTCAAGAACAGAGACAAGAAGAAGAGAAAAAGCAATCTGATTTTGGTAAGATTTGTGAATCCTTTTCAAACCCCAACTGATTTATTAATAGTCTAAGTAAAGTTTGTTTTCTGGGTTGGTTATAAACCTTGGATTCAGGTTTGATTTTAGATTATCGCAGAAGAAAGTGGGTCAACTTCATACAGGTGAGTTCATCTCTTCTCCTAAATGAATTTCAGTTGAAATTGAATAAGATAACTGGTAGCAAACTATCTAAATGATTTGGTATATATGTATTGAAATGAAATCGACCAAGAAATTGAACTTAGATGAGTTTTTAGAGGAAATTTGACGTGCAATCGAATACCCAGTATCGAGGTCCCGGTGTCTAGTTTCGAAATTGAAATGGGATCCGGAAATTAAAATCGGATCCGGAATTGAAAATGGGACCCGAAATTGAAAATGGGATCCGGAATTGAAAATGGATCCGAAATTGAAAATGGATCCGGAATTGGTTGAGATCCGGAATTTGGGTTAGGATCCGGTATGAATAGTGATTCTGGATAAATAGTGTTTTCCGGTATGAATAGTGATTCCGGTATGAATAGTGTTTTCTGGTATGAATAGTGTTTTCCGGTATGAATAGTGTTTTCTGGAGTGAATAGTGCTTTCCGGGTGAATAGTGACCAGATTTCTCGATTTTCTGGATATTATCATATATCGTCCGGACAACTTCTTAAACTTGTTTAAGCATCTATTTGCTTAGAGAAAATGATATATAAGTAAGTGTAATGGATCTATAGACACTAGTATTAATTGATAACTTAGAATAGGCAAGATATAATTGTTATTCTCGTTTGTATTTCAAAAATGAGGAATAGATAAGGTATATTTGTTATTTCCTTTATCATGATACTGAAATGATTGAATAAGCAAAGTAGAATTGCTATTCATGTTGAAATGATTAAATAGGCAAAGTAGAATTGCTATTCATGTTGAAATGATTAAATAGGCAAAGTAGAATTGTTATTCATGTTGAAATAATGAATAGGCAAAGTATAATTGTTATTCTTGGTGAGAAGTGGAATAGGCAAAGTATAATTGCTATTCATATTGACTGTAGTAAATAGGTAAAGTATAATTGCTATTTGTAATTGAGACGTGGAAACGTGAAATAGACAAAGTATAATTGTTGTTTCCGTTTGCTTTTGGTGGATTAGAAATAGGCGATTGATTGCAAGTTCTTGGGTATGATCTATAAACTAGAATCCGTGGTGATTCGTAGTAGGCTCTCGAATGTGATGATATGACTTTCTGAATGTTAGTCATACTCATGGAATCGGGTATGTTCCCGTCATCGCAAGATGAGTATAAGTACGGTAAGAATGTGGCAAACCAGGTTTGTTTATACGCTTTGAATAATTGAGTTTCCAAAGCTGTTAATGTTTTAATTTGAAAATAGATGTTCTCACTAGGCGTAAGCCTAATCGTTTCAAATTAAATTTTCTTACCAGGTACGAGCTCAGGGAGGTAACGGGAAGAGGGAGGAGTGCTTTTGGTATTCAACTGTTTGTGCTAAATGGAGAAGTTAGCTTATGCGAGGATGATTTTGATGAATTGCCTAGACAACCATTTTAATCTAATCATAGTTGGCAGGATTATATTATTAGGTTGTTTTGAGAATTCGAAATGTGTATATATGAACCCTCATAGTTAATTCTCTGTTTATGTATAAAAATTTGGATGATATTATGATTAACCTTGTTGAATTTTGAGGTTTAAATTGGCCCTGATTTTAGGGTGTTACAATATGGTATCAGAGCTGAAGTTTAAGTGAACTAGGTATGATAGTGAGATACCTAGACTTAAGCTGAGATGAATTAAGATATGATTTGTGAGATATGGGTAGAAGCACTAAGACAGGATAGTCTTAGAGTCGACGAAAATACGTGAATTAAGCACTGTAACGATGGTAACGAGGATTCTTATGTATAGTATGTTCAAAATTTCAATTAGCTATTGTCATTATTAATGTATTGTTACACAAGCATACTTGTTTCTAAATTGTTACAGTGACTAATGAACGTTAAAGTACGTTTCCTGTGTTGGAGTATGGATAACCATTCTTATGGTTATCTTTTGTGTATACCAGATTACGATGGTGAATACACCAACCAGATCCCCTAATTCTTCGGAAGATAGGGCTGTAAATGATTGGGTGGTGGAGAAGCAGCCTGGAATGGGTGGAACTCACGAAAGTCCACCGAGGCCACCTTTAATAAGAGGAGGAGAAAGTCAAACGCAAAGGACGACTGTTGGTACCTCTAATCCAGTGACACCAGAGTCTACAATGGAATCTCGCATGATGGAGAATATGATGCGAGCTATGAATAACGCACTGGCGCAACAACAAGAAATGTTTATGAAAGTATTGAATGATAGAAGTGTTGAGTTCCGAGGACCTGAGATGGGAACTGGTGTTGTAACTCCGCCTGTTAACACAGTGTTGAATGTTAACAGGAGAATGGATAAAGTTTGTTCTTATAAGACATTCTTGAGCTGCAAGCCACCTGAGTTTGCTGGTTCTGATAATCCAATTGCATGTATGAATTGGATTAGAGAAATAGAACAGGCATTCAGAGCGTGTGAGTGTGATGAAGAATCAAATGTCAGATTCGGGTCCCAGATGTTACGTGGAAATGCTTTGACCTGGTGGAATATCATGACGTCAACTATGACGGCTCCGGTTTTAGCAACAATGACTTGGGAGTCGTTCAAAAGGAAGATATTGGATGAATATTGGACGAATATTGTAATGAGCATGAAATGGATCGCATCGAGGAAGAATTTAGAACGCTTAAGAAAGGAAACTCATCTGTAAGAAGTTATACTCGAATCCTTTTAGAAAAGTTGAACTTAGTGAGGCATGTGGCTTCAACTGAAAAAGAAAAGGTCAAGGCTTACCTGAAGGGTTTGCCAGCTGATATGATGTCCAGAGTTAGAAATTCTAAAGTTTTAACTCTGAGGGAAACAATTGAAGAAGCAAAGATAATAGAGGAAGTTTATGCTAAAGATAAAGCGGAGAAAGCTCAAGTGGGGGAAAAGAGAAAGTGGGAAGGTCGATCGGAATCTTCGCAAGGACCAAAGTCCTTTATCGAGGACACATGTTTTGATCCTCGACCAGAACCTAACTGGTGTCAGAAATGTAGGAGTAAACATTTTGGATCGTGTCAGGTGGTATCGACGAAATGTTTTAAATGTGGAGAGAGTGGTCATCGAATAGAGAACTGTCCCATCCAAGGACCGACTTGCTATGAATGTAAGAAGCTTGGTCATTATCGGAGGGATTGCCTAAAATTAAAAGATAGCGGGAATCAAGGGAAGAAACACAACACCCCAACATCTATGGGTTGAACATTTCACATGACGGTGGAAGACGCTAAGGAAGGGACGAATGTAGCTATGACACATTTCTTGTTAATTCTATACATGGGTGTATATTATGTGATAGTGGTGCTAACTTGTCTTTTGTATTACAGTCTGCTATTAAAAGTTAGTTATACCAATCATAATTTTGGAAGATGCCTTATTAGTTAAAATAGCTAATGAAGGTCAAGTCTTAGTTCTGGAAAGATTTGAGGGTTGTGCATTTTACTCCAAGGAGACCTGAAGAGTTTCAAGTTGGGGAGCGGATAATGTTAAAAGTATCTTTGTGGAAGAGTATAAGCCTGGGAAAACGTGGAGAGTCGTGTCTTTGTTTTTATTGGACCTTTAATCGTAATTAAACAGGTTGGTTATCTTTGAAGAGAAAGAATAGATATTATCAATTGTCTATATAGTCTCGATTTCGAGGACGAAATCATTTTCAAGTTGGGGAGATTTGTAACACCTCGAATTTCCATTATATTATATTTAATATGAATGGGGCCTATTTGTAATTTAGTTTAAGATTTGGGTTACTTTGCAACTAAATAACTCAAAGGGTAGAAATTCCAAATGACCAAAGTTTGAGTGATTTATGGAAAATTGGAATTTGAGGGTGTGGTTGGTCATTTAATGAAAGTTGGGTATAGATAAGGTGAGGGTCACTGAATTGAGAAAATATCTCAATCTTTCTTTGTGCTGGAGTCAGTCAAGAACAGAGACAAGAAGAAGAGAAAAAGCAATCTGATTTTGGTAAGATTTGTGAATGCTTTTCAAACCCCAACTGATTTATTAATACTCTAAGTAAAGTTTGTTTTCTGGGTTGGTTATAAACCTTGGATTCAGGTTTGATTTTGGATTATCGCAGAAGAAAGTGAGTCAACTTCATACAGGTGAGTTCATCTCTTCTCCTAAATGAATTTTAGTTGAAATTGAATAAGATAACTGGTAGCAAACTATCTAAATGATTTGGTATATATGTATTGAAATGAAATCGACCAAGAAATTGAACTTAGATGAGTTTTTAGAGGAAATTTGACGTGCAATCGAATACCCAGTATCGAGGTCCAGGTGTCTAGTTTCGGAATTGAAAATGGGATCCGGAAATTAAAATGGGATCCGGAATTGAAAATGGATCCGGAATTGGTTGAGATCCGGAATTTGGGTTAGGATCCGATATGAATAGTGATTCCGATATGAATAGTGTTTTCTGGCATGAATAGTGCTTCCGGTATGAATAGTGTTTTCCAGAGTGAATAGTGCTTTCTGGGTGAATAGTACCCAGATTTCTCGATTTTCTGGATATTATCAGATATCGTCCGGACAACTTCTTAAACTTGTTTAAGCATCTATTTGCTTAGAGAAAATGATATATAAGTAAGTGTAATGGATCTATAGACACTAGTATTAATTGATAACTTAGAATAGGCAAGATATAATTGCTATTCTCGTTTGTATTTCAAAAATGAGGAATAGATAAGGTATATTTGTTATTTCCTTTATCATGATACTGAAATGATTGAATAGGCAAAGTAGAATTGCTATTCATGTTGAAATGATTAAATAGGCAAAGTAGAATTGCTATTCATTTTGAAATGATTAAATAGGCAAAGTAGAATTGTTATTCATGTTGAAATGATTGAATATGCAAAGTAGAATTGCTATTCATGTTGAAATGATTGAATAGGCAAAGTAGAATTGCTATTCATGTTGAAATAATGAATAGGCAAAGTATAATTGCTATTCTTGTTGAGAAGTGGAATAGGCAAAGTATAATTGCTATTCATATTGACTGTAGTAAATAGGCAAAGTATAATTGCTATTTGTAATTGAGACGTGGAAACGTGAAATAGACAAAGTATAATTGTTGTTTCCGTTTGCTTTCGGTGGATTAGAAATAGGCGATTGATTGTAAGTTCTTGGGTATGATCTATAAACTAGAATCTGTGGTGATTCGTAGTAGGCTCTCGAATGTGATGATATGACTTTCTGAATGTTAGTCATACTCATGGAATCGGGTATGTTCCCGTCATCGCAAGATGAGTATGAGTACAGTAAGAATGGTGGCAAACCAGGTTTGTTTATACACTTTGAATAATTGAGTTTCCAAAGCTGTTAATGTTTTAATTTGAAAATAAATGTTCTCACTAGGCGTAAGCCTAATCGTTTCAAATTAATTTTTCTTACCAGGTACGAGCTCGGGGAGGTAACGGGAAGATGGAGGAGTGCTTTTGGTATTCAACTGTTTGTGCTAAATGGAGAAGTTAGCTTATGCGAGGATGATTTTGATGAATTGCCTAGACAACCATTTTAATCTAATCATAGTTGGCAGGATTAGATTATTAGGTTGTTTTGAGAATTCAAAATGTGTATATATGAACCCTCATAGTTAATTCTCTGTTTATGTATAAAAATTTGGATGATATTATGATTAACCTTGTTGAATTTTGAGGTTTAAATTGGCCCTGATTTTTAGGGTGTTACAAAATTGGCCTTCATTTGATGAGTAAATGCTTATCATAATGGGAGTTATTATTTAATTGGTTGAAGCAAGAAAAAATGAGAAGAAAATAAGCAATCTGGGCAATCCAAGTGAACATCTCATTTTTCAAGCAAGGGCCAAGTTCAAGCAAGTTTGAAGTAAGTTGGCAGCTTTCCAACTTACTCCAAACTCACGTCGGGCACTAGAATCTCACGACTCGAAGGACAACTTGGAGCTAGTTTAAAGTGAGATGCAAGTTTGCCAACTTACTCCAAACTCACGTCGAGCACTGGAATCTCACGACTCAAGAGACAACTTTAAGCTAGTTTGAAGTAAGTTGCGAGTTTTCCAACTTACGCCAAACTCACGCCAGGGCAGCAGATCATGGGCCTCAGCAAATCGTGAGCCTTTTTGGAGCAGTTTTCAGATTTTTTGGGTATAAAAGGATTTTTGTAACCAACAAGGGGAGAGACATCTAGGGACGGCTGGACAGAAATTGAAGAGAGGGGCAAGGAGACGACTGAGGAAGATTTCATCACGATTTCCTCTCTTTTAGTAGGTATTTTAGATTAGGTTTACATTTGTTTTTCTTAGTTAATATTTCTTCTCAAGCAATGAGTTTGTAACCATTTGATTGGTATTGTGTTGAGACTTGTTGATGTTTAAAATCATTTGATTTCTATTTATGCAATTCTTGTTTTAAAGGCTTCATCGTTGTTAGGTTATTGATTTAAGTCGGGTCCTTTATATCAATTAACCTAATCATGAATTGCTAGAAGAGACATGAAATCCGTAATTATTCTGTGTTTTGTGAAGTGGCAAGCAACACATCAATTGACCACAAAATTAATTATTTAGCGTTGTAGAATTGCTTATTCTAGCTTAAATGTCTAATCATTGGCTAGGATTGGTGCTTATTTAAACTCTAATGCAATTGGTAGGTTTATTTCTATGTTCGTAACTAGAAATTAGCTTAATCAATTCGAAACTAATTCGTCGGGCGTCTGGTGCTAGTTTAATTATAAGGATAAGCAGAGTGTTTGGCTCGTGTCGACACTTACTGCCAATCTGGAATAAAATGGGAAATGTTTTTGTGAACAAGTCCATGATACACAGTCCAATCAACGGTCTACACTCGTTCTTGGTTTTATTCTTATTATTGTTTCTAGTTTTTATTTTATTTTATTTCGAAGATGTTTAGTTTAAATATCTTAATACACCCCGTTTTTACGTAAAGCGTAGAAGTTTTACACTTTCACATCCAATCTCTGTGGAATCGACCCTACTTGCCACTGTTGCAATCTTTGTTGTAATTTGGGGTAATAGAAATTTATTATTTGTCAGACTCGACAACATTCGGCCACTGTATACATCATAGTGAGTCCAAGTGTGATCCAAAATATCATGAATAAAGGTTGTATACTAATGAAATCCGTAAGTTTTAATTCAAAATTCATATCACATAATTTGAATAGTGATATTTCCCCTCTATAAAATATTTTATGAGAAGGAAAGGAGATTGTTATGAAAAGGAATATTTTCCTTTGGTGTCCGAATGTATACCTCCATTAATTTTAAGGTTTTTAAAAAATAGTTAGGAAAATCTTTAAGGGCCTTGTAGGACTCAAATATTCAAAACAATAAAGTTTAATGGTTTTTTGTTCAAAAATATAGTTTAGAGATTTAATCATACAAAATGAGATAGTTTGTTGGGTTTCTGAAGTTAAAAAAAAAAAAACTTATGCTAGTTAAAGTAATTGTTAACCTGATATAGAAACAATGATCCAAAACATAAAGTTATCCATAAATTAGGGAAATCTATTTAAAAAACGTTACTTACAGGCTACAACTCTTCAAATATATGATATCCAAATTTTTGATACTTAATAGTTTTATTAAATTAGTGGGCACAGTAATACTTAAAACAACTCGTTAATTTCAAATTAAACCTAACAAATCGTTATTGTTTTTTTTACATAAAAAGGAATATATAAAATAAAAAACCTAAAATAGAGATGGAGAGGTTTTGAGAGCAGTTTATGGCAAAGAAGTTGCAAGTTAAAAAACCGAACATAGAAAGCAATGACGAGAAAGGTTTTTATGGCAGTTGTAACATGTCTTTAGCAAGGGGTTGTTTGGCAATTGATGAATGATTTGATACATAATGATTAAGTGGTCAGAATGATTAAGAGACTTTTATGATAAAGTGCAAAATGAAATAAGATTGTTTGGTAATTGTTTAGAATGAAATCAGGGTGCTGAATGGTTAAGGGAGGCCCAAAGTCATTCAGAGGGTTCTAAAAGCAAACATTTTTTTTGCCAAACAGGATTTACCTCTTAGCGATTCAGATGTTGCCTCTTAATGGAACTATTAAGAAGTAAACAAACAACCCCTAACTATTTTTTTATCTTATTTATGTTAGAGGAAGCTATTGGGTCGTGTGAGAATAAAAGAAAGGATCTAGACCTTTGATCGTTTTTAATCAGAAACACATTAATGAATTGCGAAATTGATACGGAGATTGATTCGATTCGTATCAGTACATCTCATCTCGGTACATTTCATCCTAGTGTACATCCAAGAGTAGAGATCTCATTTTACCCTTCTCATCATAACTTTTATTTTGCCGAAACCCAACTAACTATCAACTTACGTTGACTTTATTAAAGTTGAATCCAAATTATGTATAACTAACTTCTATTAGTTGATTTATAATTTTGAAGTTAAGTGTCATGGATTGTGTATAAATATATGATAGACGCTAGGTTGTATAGGTATTTCAATGATTGTTAATTTGTTATGACCTTTGTTCCGTGACTTGTACACGTTTTCGTCTTGAAAAAAGAGTATTGTATTTCAAGTATTTATATCAACACAATGATTTACACTTTTTTTTGTAACGCAATCTAATTAATTATCATAAATCCCAAGATGTTTCATTGTCATATTTAGAAACGGATAATTGGATAAACAATATTTGAAGCTCTCTATTTAAAAACAAAAATGAGACAAAAATTATGGAGACTTTTTTTTGGAAGGGTGTCCTAGGCTATGTCTAGAACTCTAGATTAATCTCTTGGCAAACTATGATTGTAAGACATCAGTCCTGATTAAACTTAAGTGACCATAATTGTTGTGTACGTCTGGATTCGAACCCTGAGCAGATGAGATATTCCACCACATCTCTCAGGTCCTTAATCAATACGCCACAACCCTTGTGGTTAAAATTAAGGAGACTTTTGGTTTGATAAAATTATTTTGAGAGATTTAGGGGGTGTTTGGTTTGTATAATATTGTTGGACGGAATGAATTCTGTCAAAAAAAATTGATTTTGAAATATTGGAATAGAATATTATCAGGTTTGACAACTTGTTTGATTGACAAATATTAAAATGAAATTTGTTAAAAGAATTGGAATTTGTCTGTTTTGTTCAAATAATATAGCTTTGTAATTAATAAAAATGTTGGTAAATGACCAAAGTACCCTTTTTGAAAATTTTAAAACTAAAATCCAACTATTGTGATTCAGATCGGTGGTTCAAAACAGTGGTGGTCGGCGGTGATTTATATCAGTGGTGGTCGACAGTTTTTCAGATCGACGATGTTCAACGGTGGTTCAGATCAATGGTAGGTTAAAATCGGTGGTGGTTCATATCGGCGGTATTTAGATCGGTCGTGGTCAATGGTGGTTCAGATCGGTGGTGGTCGACGGTGGTTAAGACCGGCAGTGGTCGGCAATGGTTCAGATTGGGGTTGGTTGGCGACGGTATAGGAAATCAAATAGGGAAAATGAGGATAATTTTGTCTTTTTGAGAAAATGATGCAACGGAATTGAATTCCTTCTTAATTGTGATTAAATGACCAAATTTATGAATTGGTAGAATGTATTAAATTCAAGTCCATTCTATAGATAAACCAAATGGCTGAATGGAATTTGATCAATGGAATTGACCATTCTAATTCAGCAGGAATCCTGCGAACCAAATGTCTCCTTATATTTCATGGAAGGATTTGGATTGATAGAGATTTGGATTTGAAATCTTTTGTGTTTGGTTTATAGGGTTTTGAAAAAAATTAAATTTCACTATTTTATAAATAATTTATAAAAACAAATTGTAAAAATTTATAAAAATAATTAACTATTTTTTTATTAATTGATTATTATAAAACAATAGTTTTTAACATATTTTATAACTTTATTAAAAACAAATCCTATGATTTGGCAACTTAGGTTTGAGTATTTTTACATATTGAAATGTGATTGAGTTTTATCATCCCATATTGATGATAAGATACAAGATTAGAACTAGAGTGTGGGTATATGGAATGAGGGTGAGTGCTTTTGTGCCAACTCATGAGATTGGCTCAATTTAGTTTATATAGATGTTTGCAAAACAAATCTATTTATATAGATACTTAAAAGAAATTATATTCATATAAGAAACTCTTTTATAAAGTTGGTCCATTTTAGCTTGCCCTATTTTTACAGATATTATATTCATATAAGAAACTCTTTTATATCATTAGACTTTAAAATAACACCGAAGGGTAATCAAGTGACAATGCTAGATATTTTATATTATAAAGTTGAAATAAAATCTTTTTTAAATAATATTACGAATAATTATTGATTGTTTTTGCTTAACAATATAACCAAATAAAAACTGAATTTAAACAATTTTTTAAATATAAGATTGGTTTAATGGGTTGAAATGAGTTATTGAATAATTAGATTTATTTTTAAGCCAAAAAAACGTAATACGCAAATATTTATGTGTCTAAGATGTTTCATTGTTTTTATTAACTTCAAAAGAAGCATTTAACTTCTTGATATAATATAAGACTTGAGGATGAAGATGAATACAATAAGAGTGTGTTTGGTACACATGACAGGATAGAGATCACTGTTTCATGTTTGTTAGGATTCTATGTGGAACAGAGTGGAACAAAAGCGGAACAAGCCTGTTCCACCCCCATCCCATGGAACGAGGTGGAAGATACTTTATTTTTATCAATATAATCTCAAAATAAATTCCAATTCTTTTCTAAAACATCAAATACACCTTCTTTTTATATTTTATTCATTTTATTTATTGTATTTTATTTTTTTAAATTTTACCTTAACGTTCTCAAAATATTATCTTTATATGGTTTATATGTTTTGATTAATTTATATAAATTATTAAATAGTAATATTAAAAATAATATAGAAAATGTTAGAAAATAAAATTTGAAAACTACATTCACTTATTTTGGGGTCATTTTAATCGTCTTGAAGAAATACTTTATGATAATATCTTTTTTATTATAATAAACATTTATTTCATTACATTTTAATTAATTACATAATTAATCAAAATATATAAACAAATTACTAGGGGTAAATTGGTCATGTTATATGTTCTGTTTTGTCCAGTTCTCTCTTACCAAACGCTGAATAGCTGTTCTGTCATGTCCTGTTCTGTCCTGTCCCGTTCTGTCATGTTCTGTCCTGTCTGCGTACCAAACACACCCTAAAGAAAGGGTGATGACTTTGATAATTAAATAATTTATTTGCCTAAAAATGTCTTTTGACCAACTATCAGTAGAGAAACTAAGACATGACATTAATCTTTAAATATATGAACAAAAAAATATTTATATATATAAACATAAAAATATTTATATCTTTATGTAACACCCGTAATTTTCGGATAAGTACAATTTTGAATCAGTGTGGAATCGATCTTTTATTAAAAATATGAAAAATAGGACTTTGGATTAAATCCTAGATTTTATGGTTCTGTTGGATGAGGAATTTGAATACGAGTCCAACGGTTCTTTCCGGAGCGAAAACGGAGCTCAAACGAAGAAGTTATGGCCAAAACAGTGTTTAAGAGGAAACCGGGCGACCAGTGCCCGACGCGCATTGTGGCGCTAGTTCACCCGCGCGGAGACCCGCACGGAGCACCTGATCAGCATAAAATGCGAATTTCACCCCCAAACTTCATTTCTTCATATCTCTCTCATTTCAACTCCGATTTTGGTGATTCAAGTTGCTATGGTTCCGTTTTTTAGAGCTCTTCAAGGTTCTAGATAGAGTTTGGAAGTTTATTGGAAGATTCAAGAACGTTTGGTGGTGGTAAGTCTCTCATTTCTCACTCTCAAATCTCTTCTTTTCTCTCCAAATCGTTTTCCCACTTTCCCTCACAAACCCTAACTGATTTTGGGGCTTTTTCATTGAGATTAATGTGTTCCTTCTCCATTTTATGCTAGTGATTTCATTTATTGATGCAAGAGCAAGTTTCATCCACAACACTAGAGATTTTTGGGGTTTTTTAGGTTTTCATCAAAACCTAAGTGGTGAGTTCATCCTCCAGCTTCTATACTTTCATATGAGTTATAAATGCTCCATTGTTGGCTTCCTAGTTGGTATGCGTATCAAATCTAGGTTTTTGGAAGATTTGGCTTAAGGATTCGTGTTGCATCAAAGGAGCTTACGTTTGGGGAAAATTCTAGATTTAGCCTAAATCTAGCAAGGTGAGTTCAAGTTGATTTGTGAAAACGTTGTACATGCCAAAATGTTTATTTTAAAGTATTTATGTGCTTTATATAGAATTGTCAATTGTTGAGTAAATTGGTGGGTTTTAATTAATCAAAGTGTTGAACTTTGCAAATCTTGTAAAACACCCACATTTGGGGGATTTTGGTCAATCTCGACCTTATGATTGTTTTGAGAGGAGTAAACCTTTTGTTTGGGCCGAAGGCCAATTGAGATTTAAAAAGGCAAAGATTTTGGGTAACGATGTATTTGGTTTACGTAACAGGGTGGGCAAGGCGTATGTTAGCCAAACGTTTATTTTGCCTTCAAGGGCTTGATTTCTACTCAAATGGGTCTTTTTGAGTGTTTACCGGTTTTAGTAGCTCGAGGTGGAGATTTGGATGTGTTATGTGCTTAATTGCGTTTTATGTGAATATGTGCCTCTTTGAGTGTTTGACCTCATATGTGAAGACTATTTGATGATTTTGTATTCTTAGTACCTTTGGGTCTAACGAACTATGGAGGGTTATATGCATTGTTGAAATATAAAAGATTGGCGTATACGTACACACACACATATACATATGCATATGTGATTTGACTTAATTAGAAAAGTGCCGATGAAGGGGTCGTGAGATAATCATGCCTCGGAGCATGTGTTTACATGATGTAGGTTAGATGCACTTCATTTGCATGAGTTGATTCTGATAAACGATCATTAGATCTTTTGAGCGGATGGCTCAGATTTGGACTCTGTTGGGTCTTGAGGGCGTTGCTCGGTTTTGATAAGCTTGACGTGGGCTTGGGTTATGTTTTGCATGAATTGCATTGTATTTGAGAATTACATGATTTGAATGCATTGGTTATTCTTTTGAGGTCATGTATAAATGTTTAAGCCGAGTAAGCTTGTTTGGATGGTGGGTTTCCGAGGTAAAGATCCAGCAGAATTGAACTTGGTGGTTTGGACTAAAGACCTAGTATGGTTGATGTCTAAAAAGGACTAAAGACCTAGTATGGTTGATGTCTAAGATGGACTAAAGAACTAGTATGGTTGATGTCTAAGATGGACTAAAGACCTAGTATGGTTGATGTCTAAGATTGACTAAAGACCTAGTTTGGTTGATGTCATGTGTGCCCCATCCATGAAGCTTACTTGTATTTATTAATTGTGGTTTAACTTGTGTTTACGCCACATTCGATGGAATCGGGTCTCCCCCGTCACCGAAGGGTGTTGTTTTGGGTTTTTTGTTTATCCATGTGTCGACATCGTTTTATACGCGTAGGGATGGTTCGTCCCATGAATTATGAGTGGCGTTTTATGCCTCATCCTTGGTTGGACGTTTTCGAATATTGGAGTTTTATTCGCATTAATGTTATATTGAGGTTTTAATAATTATTTACACCTTGAGTGAGTTTTGGAATTGAGTCTATTGCTGGGAAATGATTTTCATTGGAAGCTTTCGTCACGGAATTTGCGTGCGTTTGGAAAATGGGTGTTGGTGTACTTTACTCAAATCCTTTTTCGGAAAATCATGAATTACGTTGAAACCTTTTGTCTAACAAATTATTTGATCATGATGTAAACTCTTGAACTCACTAGGCGTTAGCCTAACCTTTTTATTTGTCGGCATGTGCAACAGGTTCAGGTTGGGTATAGCTTTAGCCAAACTGTGGAGTGATGAGGACTAGTAGAGTGCACGTGAAGTGTTTTGCTTAGTGAAGTCTTCCACACTTGTTTGGGATTAGCAACTGGTATTTGTGTTAAGTAACACCCGTCTTGAGTTATCTATTGTAGAAGTTGTAATGTTTAACTTTTGAGGTGTTTTCAAGGATGGTTTGTAGAAAGAATTTTATTCTCATTTGGTTATTTTATTGAAATTAAAGTTAGTTGCTCTTTCCAAATTTGAGGGTGTTACACTTTACATGTATAAAAGAAACAACCAAGGGTACTTGAGGTGATATTGTTAGATTTTGAGTATTTTCAAATCTTGCATTGTGGTGATGTTTTGATCATCATACATTGAAGAAAGAATGTTTGATTGAAGAATCAAGGTGGTTATGAGAAAACTTTATATAGATATTGAAATGTGGTCACTTTGAAAATCTCACATTGGTGAGAAAATGATTTATTTTAATTAAAGATGTGAATATATATTGACAAGAGGAGATGATGCTTTTCCGTGACAACTTATATGATTGTTTAATTTTAGCTGACCATTTTTTGCGGGAAAAACTCCTCAACCTATTTGTGAGAAAAATAATGATATGATTGAGCCACATATTCTTTGAGTTCCAAACAATCAATATATTTAACTATAAGACCATCCACACACTGAAAGACCTTACTCCTTTCACAAGTGCTCATATCAGCTTTGCAATAACACCTTCCACACACATGCAAGACCAAACTCCTTTCTAAACTAATATAAATAATATAAATAATATAAATAATATAGATAATTATAATATAAATAATATAGATAATTGTAATATAGCTAATAAATTAATTATAAAGTATAGATAACTAAAATTTTACTTTTGTTTTCTTTTATTATATTTTGTGTAAATATAATTTAGCAGTTTAAATAAAAAATTGCATAAAAATATCATTTTTTTAAATAATGCGTGGGTAAGAAATTTTAATAAAAATATTAAAAAAAATAATGTTCAAATAAACTAATAAATGAATTAAATTTAATAAACATATTAATAATAATTAATGTTTAAACAAACAAATAAACTAATTAAATTAAAAAAATATGTTTGTTTAATATATTTAATTTGTTGAAAGGCCTTACAAGTTTAGCAAGATGGAGGTGGTCTTGCAAGGCCTTGCAAGACACATGGCATGCCATGTCATCTTGCAATGGCTCTTGCAAAACGTGTGTGGATGCTCTAAGATTAGATGACATAATGAGAATAAAATATTTCTTAAATCTTAAATATATTGTTTCAAGTGGTAATCTCTAATACTTCTTGGCACACCTTCTTCTCTTTCGATGATCAGTCTAATGTCGGCAGGATTGGCTTTAGAAGTGGCAATCTTGATACCAGTGATTGGAGACCTGTTGGTTCGGTAGTGCATCGTCTTTTTGTACCAAGAAATTTCCTCATCCTTTTCTTCCTGAAAAGCACTCAGTGCCGATTTCTGAGTTTTGATGGCATCGGTAGATTTTACTTTTGCTGCTTCCTCCTTGGCAGCTTTCAGAGAAAGAGCTTGAGATTCATCCAAAGCTTTCTGAGCAAGTCTAGCCTCCTCAATTTCTTGAGGAGATAGACCGAGATCGGTAGTAGTTGCTTGAGATGGAGTGTAACACCCCAAAACAGGGGTTAACAAAAACTTCCATAAAACGGAAGAGTGGTACACATTACTAAAGTAAAAGTTTACCTAATTAACATTACATAATCATTAATACAAAGATTTAATTAATTATAACTACTATTGGACCACTAGCTTATTTGATCACTACTATAGCAATCAAATATCAAAAGAATGCCTGAAAGTTCTATCATCAATCTTCCAATCTTTATCTCTCTAACAATGATCCCATGCTCACAACCCCGTTCTAGACCTTCTTGTGTCCGGAACCACTAAAATATGTAATACATAAAACACATAACAAGTGTTAGGCTTTTAAAGCCTAAGTGAGATTTACACATAGCACATAGAGCATAATCATAGCATGTAGGAATAACAATTCGATACATTCACAAATTGGATTCCATGGAGAAGGTCCATATCGCTACCCAGTTACATCATAATCGAAGATATACCTTGATCGATACCCCACGGTATTGTCACAAGGCATAACACAATGGAAAACCCCACGGTATCCGAAGGTATGAATCATTTACACTTACCCCACGGTGTGTAAGAATATATCCTCCAATGCCTACTAGGTGCTCCTCCAATTATGTGAATACCAAATATATTAATCCAAATAAGATTCAAGCATATTTAACATATAACAATGGTCCAACCATTTAACATAATCAATACTACTTCCATGTAGTTCATATACATCCATATGTATCAAATCATATTCTATATGACATCAATAATAAACATCCATGTTTACAATTCAATAATAAGTCCATTTTGACCATTAAGCCATCATTACTTCATTAAGACATATATTAAGCCATCTTCATAATCACATACCAATGATGTATAATCAAACCCAAACCTTTAACACTAACATTTATCATGGCAATATGGTTAATGAAACACAATTAATCCTTCATTACTTACTTGAACTCTTCTTGTTTCCCTCTTAACCATTAAGAGCTTATACATCAAGATTTCTCATTAACCATACCAAAATCAAGATAAAGAATGGTAGATAAGTGTAATACAATCAATTAATTACAAGTTACTCACCTTAATTCTTCAATTGGTATAACCCTAACTTGAAGACTTGAACCCAATTACTCCAATCAAGATGAAATGAAGATATATTGCCCTAAATCAAATTTAATTGGTGAGATTCATCTAATTGTTGTTTGAATGGAATTAGGATTAAGAGAAGTAAGTTTACCTTAGGATTTGATGAAGAATCGCTTGAGAAAAAGATAGCAGAACTAAAAAATCGGATTTGAGAGTTCTAAGTAAAAAGGGTGGATGACTAAGGGTAAAGAGGTGGGTTTAACCCCCTTTTGGCACGTCAGGTGCTCGGCGCCGATCACCCGCGCCGATGCATCGGCGCCAACCCATCGGCGCCGACTTCTGTTTGCCAAACATCTCAACTTCCACTAATTTAGCCGTAACTTCTTCGTTAAAACTCCGTTTTTACCCCGGAAAGTACCGTTGGACTCGTATTCAAATTACCCATCCAACTAATCCATAAAATATAATATTCCACTTTATCATCTACTTTTCATTAATTTCCTTAAGGAATAAACTTACTGATTTCTATCAGGAGTTATCAAATAACAAGTAACAATCACGGAAATTACTTAGGAAATCAATTATAATTTAAGAAGTCAAAATATAAAGAAATATTAGGACTATTTTTACTCACAAGGATTTTCCGGGTGTTACAATTCTCCCAACCTTAAAACGATTTCGTCCTCGGAATCTATATCCTTTACAACCCAAAGTCAACCGACTCACTATCGACCAAAATTTAACAATTCCTAACGGGAATCTAAATTCCATCCACACGGTCTATAAAGACAATTCCTCGAACAATTGTTTATTAACAAAGTCCCTACACATACGTTGAACTTATGTATGTATAAACGTTCCAACCATAGAAAACTCCCAACCATACGACTTCAGTCGTCTCCCAATCTTAAAATGTTCTATACATCTTGATTTCAGTTTCAAACTCTAAATCAATTTAAGGTTCAATTAATACTGAGACCAACCAAATTTCTAATTTCAATTGTCCCTATTGTTAACGACCATTTACATCCAAAGAGCTCTAATAGACTCCAAAATCCATTTCAATAATTAATCATCAAACGGACAGGTTCATTAACCATACTCAAAGATTAGTTCACTAACCCCACTCATCACAAATGAGTATCTTATGGTTACTACTACCATCACCATCATTCTTTTTAAAATCAGCTACAATTTCTCGATTACACTAAAGGTGTTTGGCCTTAAACCCAAAAGTTAACACCTAAATATCACCAACCTTTGCACTTTATCCAAACCCACACATGAGTTCCATTCACAAATAAAAATCTAGAAGGAACAAGGATTCATCTTTCATATTTCCTGAACCTTACTCCTTTCCTCATTAACCGCTCCCCAACTTAGATTTGTAAGCCTCCTTAAAGTAACCGTTTATCATTAAACCTTTATCCGACTATTGCCTAGTCTTCCATACCGTCATCATCCACATCTCAATCTCCAGGTCTCAAAATAACATTAACGTATACTGCTTGAAAATCCATACTCACTTTAAATTGAGCATACTCACCACTTTTGAATACTTCAATATCTACAGCACCCATCACTACATCTATGACCCACACGTTTCTTCAGTATAAAGTACTACCATTTCCTCACATCAATATCATACTACGCGACCACATTGTAACCAAGCACTAAATATTATATATCAAAGGTGATACTTCCAATGAACCTGTAGTATAACTACATTCTTAGGTCCGACCTTTCTATCATTACTTCCTACGTTAGCACGGAGTACTACCCTCCAATCAATATTTGTCTCTTTTTCCCAACCTTTTCACATACCGATAACACTTTCTCATCTTTATTAAACTTCCTATGATTCAAAATCATAAACTTATTTAGCGACTCACACAACCACAATCACTTTGGATAAACTCACACTACCGCTCGACATTCTATTCCAATTATAGCCAAATCACTACACCATCTTACAACCACATATTCCAACAGCTTTATTGACAACTAGTACTGTTCATCTGGAATCCCCGAAAAGACTTTCATCTAATGTTCCCTTTTTATAACTTCTTATTACTGGTTGACACATTCATCTTGACAATTAATGCCACTACTCGTTCGTACATTCTCCACCCATAACATCTCACAGCAGACCAGATCCTTCATGGTCATTCATACACAATTCAAATTTACCTTCATACTCTCCCGTACAATTAACCGAATCTATTTCATTCCTTTATTCTTCCCCAAATTTAGTTTAAACTACCACTCACGAGTTTCTAATTCACTTAAACTTACACGCTTATTACTAATTCTTTGTGATTCCAAACCATTATATATAAACAGTGCATACTCTATCACAAATCGACATAGTCCATGCCCTTACCAAGTTCGTACTTAATTCTTCATTCTATATAAACCATCTACACCATAAGTAGAATGTTCATCTACAACAATAGTCCTTCACTATCCTAACACCCCCCCCCCCCCCACAAGGTGATCTTTCAACTTTTAATCTTCCGTTTCTAACTTAACATTCATACGCGATCTCAAAAGAAAAATCAATGTATTCACATTATGTAGACTTTAATTAAGACAATTCATGTAATTCCAACCCCCAAGCCCATGTCAAGTTAATTAAACCAACGAATACCCTTAAGACTCAATCGAGTCCAAAACTAAGACATCTGTTCAAAGGGTCTATTGATCATTTATCAATGACACTCTACTTCCGACTAGTGGTCGTCCTCTTGACCTTGTAACACTTTCTATCCATGCGCTCCACGGCCCACTTACTTAATCAGTTCATATTATTTCCATTTTGATGAATCGCCTTACATTCTATCTCTACACATTTCCATCCGCCTATTAAAGGTTACCTCGGCGGGCTCTCATAAGTCCCGTCAATTCTAGGTTGTCCTTCCAACCCCCAAATCATTTACTTATCTATTCTCTAGAGAATTAAAGGACCTTGGTGGCATATCCACCAACGATTATGTTATAACACAAAGGAATAACCATAAGAAATGGTTATACGAATATAGACATACTAAACGTACTTTACCGATCATTAGTCACTGTAATAATTTAGAAACAAGCATGCTTACGTAACAATATATTCATAATAACAGTAGCTAACTGGAATGGTGAACATATTATACATGAGAATCCTCATCACCATTGTCACAGTACTAATTTCACGTATTTCTGTCAACTATAAGACTATCCCTTCTTAGTACTTCTACCCATATCTCACAAATCATAACTTAACTCATCACAGTTTAAGTGTAAGTACCTCCTCAGCATACTTAGTTCACTTAAGTTAATGCTCTGATACCAACTTGTAACACCCCAAAACAGGGGTTAACAAAAACTTCTATAAAACGGAAGAGTGGTACACATTACTAAAGTAAAAGTTTACCTAATTAACATTACATAATCATTAATACAAAGATTTAATTAATTATAACTATTATTGGACCACTAACTTATTTGATCACTACTATAGCAATCAAATATCAAAAGAATGCCGGAAAGTTCTATCATCAATCTTCCAATCTTTATCTCTCTAACAATGATCCCATGCTCACAACCCCGTTCTAGACCTTCTTGTGTTCGGAACCACTAAAATCTGTAATACATAAAACACATAACAAGTGTTAGGCTTTTAAAGCCTAAGTGAGATTTACACATAGCACATAGAGCATAATCATAGCATGTAGGAATAACAATTCGATACATTCACAAATTGGATTCCATGGAGAAGGTCCATATCGCTACCCAGTTACATCATAATCGAAGATATACCTTGATCGATACCCCACGGTATTGTCACAAGGCATAACACAACGGAAAAATCCACGGTATCCGAAGGTATGAATCATTTACACTTACCCCACGGTGTGTAAGAATATATCCTCCAATGCCTACTAGGTGCTCCTCCAATTATGTGAATACCAAATATATTAATCCAAATAAGATTCAAGCATATTTAACATATAACAATGGTCCAACCATTTAACATAATCAATACTACTTCCATGTAGTTCATATACATCCATATGTATCAAATCATATTCTATATGACATCAATAATAAACATCCATGTTTACAATTCAATAATAAGTCCATTTTGACCATTAAGCCATCATTACTTCATTAAGACATATATTAAGCCATCTTCATAATCACATACCAATGATGTATAATCAAACCCAAACCTTTAACACTAACATTTATCATGGCAATATGGTTAATGAAACACAATTAATCCTTCATTACTTACTTGAACTCTTCTTGTTTCCCTCTTAACCATTAAGAGCTTATACATCAAGATTTCTCATTAACCATACCAAAATCAAGATAAAGAATGGTAGATAAGTGTAATACAATCAATTAATTACAAGTTACTCACCTTAATTCTTCAATTGGTATAACCCTAACTTGAAGACTTGAACCCAATTACTCCAATCAAGATGAAATGAAGATATATTGCCCTAAATCAAATTTAATTGGTGAGATTCATCTAATTGTTGTTTGAATGGAATTAGGATTAAGAGAAGTAAGTTTACCTTAGGATTTGATGAAGAATCGCTTGAGAAAAAGATAGCAGAACTAAAAAATCGGATTTGAGAGTTCTAAGTAAAAAGGGTGGATGACTAAGGGTAAAGAGGTGGGTTTAACCCCCTTTTGGCACGTCAGGTGCTCGGCGCCGATCACCCGCGCCGATGCATCGGCGCCAACCCATCGGCGCCTGCTTCTGTTTGCCAAACATCTCAACTTCCACTAATTTATCCGTAACTTCTTCGTTAAAACTCCGTTTTTACCCCGGAAAGTACCGTTGGACTCGTATTCAAATTACCCATCCAACTAATCCATAAAATATAATATTCCACTTTATCATCTATTTTTCATTAATTTCCTTAAGGAATAAACTTACTGATTTCTATCAGGAGTTATCAAATAACAAGTAACAATCACGGAAATTACTTAGGAAATCATTTATAATTTAAGAAGTCAAAATATAAAGAAATATTAGGACTATTTTTACTCACAAGGATTTTCCGGGTGTTACATGGAGGCTTGAGTTTTAGTGTTTGGGCACCCTCAGGTCGGGCCCCATACTTAGCCAATTCCTTCTTCTTCTTTTCTTCTTTTGCCAATTCTTCGGCCGAGATGACTTTCTTGCCTTTGTCTTTGGGGGCCTTGCTAGCTTGCTCCCCCTCAGAAGATGCATGGATTTTCTCCCCCTCAACTGTTGCATGAGTTGTCTCCACCGATGGTGATTTCGGTGGTGGTGAAGAATTCGGTGGTGAGGAAGTTTTCGGTGGAGACTTTTGTGGAGTAACTTTTGGCGAAGATCTCTCCACCGATTATTGAGGAGAAGGAGAAGAAGAAGAACCAAAAGGTTTCGGTGGAGTACCTGGAAGATCGGTGGCTTTCTTGGAGATGCGGATATGTGGTTGATCGGTGGAATGTGAAGGCTGATTGATGTTTGTTCGTTTAACCGAGGGCAATTTTGGTGGTGGTTCAGTTTTCTCCCCCTCAGCAACAGCCTTCTCACTCTTAACTGTCAACCCCAACAGAGTAAATACCTGATCAAGTTTGAGATGAAGAAGTTTGATACTTGCAGGATTAACACTTGTCAAGGTAAAATCACCCAGATCCAAATCCCAATCCAGGCTCTTCTCAAGGAGATCAACCTTATGATGAAGTGATTCAAGGGAGTCAGAGAGACGGGTCCGAAGATTCTGATGCCGACGGGCCTCACTATTGAGACGGAAGAGCTCGGCATCTTTAACTGTCGTGGATGCCTTGAATGCACCGAATGAAATTGCAAGGTCGGAATGCGAGGTGGTCAAAGATTCCACCTTGGTTGATAATAATGCTAGGTTGTCAGATAATGGCCGAAGAGCTTCCCGAATAGTATCTGCTAAAAGCTGAGGTTGCCGAGACTCGAGCACCGATACTCGATCATTAGTTTGAGCCATAAAGGAGACCGTGGCTTGTTTGAGTGATTCGAATTGAGTACCTACTAATCTGCACTGACGAGCACTTTCTTGAACCTCCTCTATTAATTCACTCGGTAGCCGAATACCTGTAATGAGAGGAGCACGATCTTCTTGTAATGGGAATCGGGGATCTTGTGGTGATGATCTGGAATGAGGTAGTATTCTTTCCTCAACAAAATTTGAGGAGGTCGGCTGAGCCCATGAAGGTTCGGGGTACAGAAAACGTTGTCGGGGAGAGGGTGGTATTGGTGGAGGGGATTGTGATGAGGAAGAGTTGGCCTCAGATCGGTGTGGTGGTGGGGATCGGTGGGGTGTGGGGGATCGGTGAGGTGAAGCGATCGGGGTGGTTATTTTCAGTGATGGAGAAGTGTGTTTCGGTGGGGAATGTGGATCGGTGGTGAGATCGTCGGTGATCATGGCAACAATCGACTCGTTGGAAATGTTTCTAGGAGAGCCAGTGTCCTCCAACAAAAAAACAAAGAAGTTTCTTGGGGGGATTTTTCTGTGGGGGAACCCTCAGCGAGTTGTGCATCATCGATCTCATAATGATCGGGTGTAAGGTTGTGCAGTGCGAATTTAGTGCCTTCGAGGGGAGAGACCTCGAAGTCATCTCCACCACCCAACGAAGTAGGTGAGGAGGTAAGATGCGGGTTCTCCAATTGTATAACCGATTCCCGTGGAGAGGCAACGGAGGAGTCGGTATGGGTTACAACGGATTCCCTTGGCCCGGAGGGGTGAAGTTCAACAACTGACGATTTTAGAGAATCGACAGTTGGCTTAGTCGGTGGGGCCGAAAGCTTTCGAGACATCTTTAAAGGAGATCTCGAAGGGGATGATGAGTGCCTCCGCTTATGAGATGGGTTTTGAACCAGGGAAGCCTCCGAGGGATCTCTCGGTAGCGTGGTTTGAGAAGCGGGTGTGGAGGTGTCGGTGGCCTTATGTTGTTTCTTTTTAGCGCCACCCGACGTCACTCGAGGACGGGGAGAAAGGGCCACTACAACTTGGGGTTCCTCGGGAACTTTCGGGTGTTGAAACCCGGGAGCTTTCGCATCACCCCAGTGAAGATTGGGAGTTATAGCGAAAGAAATCATACCTTGGCGTAGAGGGAGATCGGTAGCAAGGCGGCCAATATTGAGTGTCTTTTGGCCAACAATGGGAGATGACCAATCGTAGATGAAACGAGGAGATTTAGACTTGCGATCCGCATCCAACGCCGTACCGAGTTTGTATTGTAGAATCATAGAGATAAAACGAGGGAAGGCAACATGACATCGTTTCGGGTGTTTGATTACTTCAGTCAGCTCAGTAAAGAAATACTGAGCAAAATCCACCTTTCTTTGAAAAATTAGTGCATGGGCTAGTTTGGTAATATAAGATGGGGATTGGTCTTGACCACTTGTCTTTCTAGAGAGACAATGGATCACGTGTGCAAAGAAGAAGTTCCAAACACCACCCATTTTGTTGCGAGTGAGAGTACCTGGGCCTTTTGAAGATTTGGAGGTTTTGTCATCAGATTGGTGCACATAGCCAAGGGTATTGATAACTTGTTCAAGAAAGTTATCGACGTGCATGTGTTCATAAGAGGAGAAAGCATCGATCTTGAGGGCACGACGAACGTCATCAACACCAAAAGTAACGTCGTGATCACCCTCCTCGTCAGAAAAAATAGAAGCATGAATGGCTTCATTTGATAGATCATACACACAGGATAGCCAAAATTTGCCTATGAGAATTTTGCTCATCTTTGGGTTACACGAAAAGGCATGGAGAAGAGGTGAGCGGGCTAAGAACTTGATGAATGGTTTGAACTCTCTAAACTTCTAGTGAAGAGCATTAATCCAAAGAAAGATATATTCGTCGATTACATTGAAGGCTTGATGGATAAAATGAAAGAAGTGAAGAAGAAACATAACATCGTCCTCTCCACCGATGATAGAGCCAAACTTCAATCCCTCAAGGAAGACATCCGCCTCCCGAGTACAAAGAACCAAAAAGTCCCCGATAACATCTTCAAAGACTTGGCAAAGAAAGGGAGGATTCCCTATGTGGACAATTTAAATTTGTCTCTTCCCACTTCAACCTATTATCCCTCAACTACGATAAGCTTCTCACCGATTCCTGGATTATACTTCAATGATGGATTCGGCCACCGACGTTTCTTCAGGTTCTCTCAAATCCCCTTGGCCGACATCATACTTCTTGAAGGTATATCCAATCTGATGTCTAACATCCCCGAAGCACATCCTCTCTATCAGAACATCCTTTCCGAGATCAAGCGCCGACAAAAAATGAGAAAAAAATGAGAAAATGATCTGTGTGTTTTCATTTTCATTTTTCTAAGTACTTGTAAGATTTTCTTCATTTCCAAATGTAATGAACATTTCGGTAATGCAAGTACTCTTCTATTTTGAATTCCATTGTTGCACATAATTCTTTACTTGTAAATATTGTATATAGCTTACATACTCATACAAAAGAAAAATAGATCAAAAAGAATGGTCTATGTGAAAAGAACCCAAAAAGAGTAAAAAGGGTCAAAATGCATTTTACTTTTTATTACTCTTAGATATTCTAAGGATAGAGCTCAAATTCAAATAGGGGGAGATTGTTGGGTCACCAAGATTTGAAATTGACTCACCGATGTTCTTCCCTATATCTTACTTAGAATATTTTAGCATGGTTCTTTAAATGACTTGTACAAGATAGCAACTGTTCGGTGAAGTCGAAGATCAACCGAAACCAAGCTTGAAGAGATTCTCATTGTGGAAATAAGAAGACTCTTCTCTAAGATACATGCAAGTCATTGACCACCGAATTGTGTCATCACACATCGGTGGACATCCTCACCACCGATGGTGTCTTCACACATCGGTGGACATCCTTTCCACCGATTGTGTCTTCACACGTCGGCCAGTTTTGTCCCACCGATAAGGATGCTCAAATCGGTGGGATCTTTGTGTGAATGGTTTTCTTTGAAGAATGTTTTTGAAGACTCAAGTCAATTATATCGGTGGAACTTCATCGGTGTAATTGTCTTGGAATACACATCTAGAAGTGCGGGAACGGATTCGAACCTTGCGACGTGATTGCAATGGTTAAATATGAGGTCTACAAAGCACGTTGGTATCTTGGTGGGTGCCATTGTTGCAGGTGAGAAGAGAGAAACCCTTTAAAGATTGCAGGTTTCGAGAGATGAAGATGAGTGGAGACGAAGAAGATGAAGGGTTGTATATATAGGTGGAATGAGGAGGGTTTAGGGATTTTAAAAATGAGATGGAACGGTTATGAGGGTGTGAGAGGAGAGGTTTAAATAAAATAATATAGTTTTAAAAAGAGTAATGATGATGATTTGGGGATTTGTGGCTAAAAAGAAATTTCATGGAAAAGGAATGTGTTAGGTCCATGATCTTCATACAATCCAAGTATTGTGTAACAAGATGATGAAGAACATTATTGAAAAAGAAATCTAACCTAGAGAGAACACAAAGTGATTAGAGATCTACATCTTGTATTAATGAATTCACTTTTGACAAACTACAAGTAAAGACCTATTTATAGTCTTCATCACTTGCTACAACAATTAAGCATAAGCCCTTTAACACAGCTATTGCTTTACAAAACTTTCTATTATAAAGGACAACTTCAGCAAGCAACAGTTGCGAAAACTACCAGTATTCGTAAGCTGAATAAACGAAAAGTCAAGGTTTTCGCAAGTAACGGTTGCACGACTGTGGGTTGCGAAAAGTTCCTGTTCTCGTGAAGGAAACTTGCGAAAAGTTCCTGTTCTCGTGTCTTTAGGATGCAAAAACTCCACTTGGAATCTGAAAACCTTCAAAAGATGATGAACTTGCGAAAAGTTCTATGAGTATTGCGAAAACCACGATGAGTCTTGCGAAAACCACAGATCTTGCGAAAAGTTCACAAAAATCCTCAAAAACGTCTGAAATCTGAATATCTCTGCACGAAATTTCACAGAAATGCTCGAAAAACCAGTCTGATAGTACTTTCTTCACACAACAATCACTGAAAACGTCTGAAAAGCTATCCTTGTAGATCGAACAGTATCTCGAGTTCAAAACCCAAAAAAATTCTCAAATCTTCAAAATTGAACCTTAAATCGATGAAATTGGCCTTCGAACCCTTCTTTAATCACGTTCCACATCAGATCACGAATCTATTGATACCAAATTTGAAGCAATTCGATCACAAACAAAAATTTTTGAAATAAAATCTCAAGAAAACGAGATTTCTTGAAAAAAAATCAAGAAATCAATCAAATTTTCTTGAAGATCTGCACAAAAATTTGTGTATGATCACAGAAACACTCTCTGAATCTAAGATCCTGCTCTGATACCAATTGTTAAACCAAGATCTTCAATAACGTGCTCTGATACCAATTGTTAAACCAAGATCTTCAATATCGTGCTCTGATACCACTTGTTAGGTCCATGATCTTCATACAATCCAAGTATTGTGTAACAAGATGATGAAGAACATTATTGAAAAAGAAATCTAACCTAGAGAGAACACAAAGTGATTAGAGATCTACATCTTGTATTAATGAATTCACTTTTGACAAACTACAAGTAAAGACCTATTTATAGTCTTCATCACTTGCTACAACAATTAAGCATAAGCCCTTTAACACAGCTATTGCTTTACAAAACTTTCTATTATAAAGGACAACTTCAGTGTCCTAACAGAATGGTCAAACATCACTGACACGTAGAGTGATGTAAGCATGGGGAATCGTATGAGATAAGCATTGAGAAATCGGTATGGATTTCGGTACCATTTCGGTGACAAACCATGTCACCGATGAGAGTGAACCTTAGTGAATTCGGTGAACACGAGTGGTAAGAGTATTGGTGAAAGGGAATTCAATCGTCGGTGGAGATGAGGATACCGACGAAAGAAGAGAGTCGGCGGAGAAGTGGGACACTGATAAAGAATCTATCGTCGGTGAGTTTATTAAAAAAATGTGCATATATACAAGGGATCGGTAAGAGATATGGCACATAGAGAAGATCAGAGTGATAACATCGGTATAGCGAGGTCGGTGAGAAGAAGGAGAGTGGGCACCGACGAGATATCGGTGAAGGAGGTCACTGAGGATTGCACATGCTGATAACGCCACTTTATGGCGTTATTTTCGGTTCTCAAACCAATGAGATTGGCTTGTGTTCTAGCAAAAAGGCGGAATTTTATGTTTTATCGAGGGAAATGTGCAGGTAATCCGAAGGGAGGCAAACATCGAGAAAGGAAGCTAAAAAGAGCCCAAAACGAGTCCCAAACGAAGCCAACGGAAGCCCGAGATCCAAGTCCAAAACCACGGCACACTGTTCCCATGCCGCGGTGCACACTTTTCCAAACCGCGGCACACTGTTCCCATGTCGCGGCACACACTGTTCCACGCCGGCGCGCGGTTTGCAAACCGCGGCGCGCACTGTTTCACGTTTTTAAAGCCTTTTTTCAGATTTTTAGGGCAGGGTCGTTACACAACTTTCAGACGACGACTTTGGGCAGTTCATGGGCGATTTTGGGAGACCTTCGACGCCTTTTTGGAGCCACGATAGAGGATCGACTGGAGGCACGTTCATCACGTAACGCAGATACGAGCACACGAGAAGGGAGTCATCATTACATTCACCGTTTCCATATTCATCATGTTTACATCCATGTTATCATCTCTTTTTCTTGTGTTTGAATCCCCCAACATCATGAACTAATCTTTAGATGTTGGGGGTTGGAATGAATTGGATTTAAGTGTACAAACAGATGATTTGATAACATTTATCAGTTTTCCTTAATTAATGAAGTATGTGATTTCGTTTTTAATGCTTTTGTGAATTTGGCCAATTTACTATTGTTTTGTTATTAGCAATTAAGTTCGAGAGAATTGATTGTTATTTAGAACTAGAAATTGCATGCCTAAGGTAAGAAAGGATAGAGATATACCGAGTAAGCCTTAGTCCCATTACAATCTTGTACTTAATGTGTTTTGAACTACATAGGTTGAGATCGAGAGATTTAACTTGTGTTTTCAAGATAAAACTCATGGTCGCTTGAGAAAGAACCGTGCTTTACAAATAAAACCCGTTGTAGCTTGAGAAAGAACAATGGTGAGATAAAGATTGGGTATTCATTAACGGGAATAACTTGTATTTGTTTTGAGTTAAATGTTTGTATGTAAAAACCTAAGGATTTCCAACCCTCACCTGTTTTCTCTATCTGAAGTTTCCAAAGTTGTTTCTTGTCGTGTGTTTGATTTACTTATTGCAATTAATTAGTTATAAACAACCAATCAAATAGCAATCGTTCAGTTAATAGTAATTATAGTAATTGTGATACTTAGTTCCTAGTTCCCGTGGATTCGATACTCGTACTTACCGTACGTTATTACTTGATTTCGATACCGTACACTTGCGGTTAGATTTAGGGGGGTGATACCCGCCTTATCAAGTTTTTGGCGCCGCTCCCGGGGAACTAGTTGCATCTGATAGCACTACCAGCTATAAACGCTATTAGATTGAACATTTTTTTTATTTTAGTTATTTACCTTGTTCCACCACTTTAAATTTCTGGATTGCTGAGTTTGAAAGAACCGCCCGCCGACTACGCCGAAAGACCAAAGCGCAAAGACAGTTGAAGATGGGTGACGAAATACCCGTCAATAGACCACCTGTCAACAATCCTCCGCCTCCTCCGGCTAGAGTTCCGATGCGATCATTTGCCAATCCAAACGTGGCAACCGTACGGATAGGCGTCCAACCGCCCGCTACTGCAGCAAATTACTTCGAGATCAAGCCGAGCACCATCGTAATGGTGCAACAAAATCAATATGGAGGGGCACCGACCGAAGACCCCCATGCACACCTTCGTGCCTTTGAACGAATCTGCAACACGTTCAAGATTAATGGGATGGAGGAGAATGCGATTAAACTGAGGCTATTCAGCTTTTCCTTAAAGGGTAGAGCTGAAATTTTGATAGAAGGTTTGCCAGCGGATCAGATCACTACATGGGCAGACCTGAAAGCCGCGTTCCTCCAGAAATTCTTTCCACCGGGAAGAACCGCGCAGTTAATGGCCGAGATCACCCATTTCGCTCAATGGGACCAAGAGACGTTATATGAGGCTTGGGAGCGGTATAAAGACATGCTAAAGAAGTGTCCTCACCATGGGTTGCACGGATGGGTCATCATTCAGACTTTCTTCAGTGGACTTCACCCGCAGTTCAAGAATGACATCACAGCTGCGACGGGTGGAGCTCTAATGGATAAATCCTATGAGGAAGCATGTGAGCTGATCGAAAATCTTGCCGAGCATAGTTTTTCTACTCCACGATCAACCGTAAAAAGATTCGCGAGCGTTCAAGAGTCGGATGAGCTGAAAGAAATGAAGGCTCAACTAGCCTTTATCACGAATCATCTGAAGGGAGGTAGTCCTCAAGAACCGGATCAGGTTCAGTTTGTGCAAAACCGCAACAACCAACCAAGGAACGACCCGTTCTCCAATACTTATAACGAAGGGTGGAAGAAACACCCCAACTTTTCATGGAGTCAACCCGGTCAACAACAAGGTAATTTTTCTAACTTTTCTAATCCTCCTAATACTAACAATATGTACCGTCCTCCAGGTTTCAACCAAAGGAACGGAGGACCATCCGGGGAGAAGAAGTCGGGGCAGGAAGATATGATGATGAAGTTCATGGCTAAGATGGACAACACGGTTGGGGAGTTAGCGAACACGGTGAACATGGTAAAGGCGGCCACTGATCAGAACACCGCGTCCATCAAGATCTTAGAGAGGCAAGTGGGGCAAATTTCTGAAGCCCTACAAAACCGACCTCCCGGAGCATTTCTGAGTATGGCTGAAAAGAGGAACCAGGAAGAGTGTAATGCCATCTATCTGAGAAGTGGCAAGGAGCGGAATGGAGACCCTATAAGAGAGCTGGCATCAAAGGAAGCCGATCATAAAGAGAAAGAGGTGGAGATTGTAGACAAGGATGAGTGGGAGGCCGATGAAGATATTGAGATGGAAGAAAACCCGAAGAATGAAGAGAACAAGAAGAATGGAGAGGCAAAGCCAAAGCAACCACCGGTTACGCCGGTGGTACCGAGAGTGCCCTATCCGAGCAGACTTAAATCGCATAAGGATGATGTTAACTTTTCTAAGTTTCTTGATGTATTTAAAAAGTTAACTATTAACATCCCTTTTGCAGATGCGTTGGCACAAATGCCCTCATACATGAAGTTCATGAAAGAGATTCTATCCAAGAAGAGGGCGATCGATCACCAGTCCACCGTTGCACTTACTGAAGAGTGTAGCGCGATCATCCAAAACAAGCTTCCCCTAAAGCTTAAAGATCCAGGGAGTTTTTCAATCCCTATTCAAATTGGGAAGTTTAATTTTGATAAAGTGTTGTGTGATCTAGGAGCGAGTATAAACTTAATGCCTTTATCTGTTTTCAGGAAACTCGGCTTGGGTGAGGTGAGCCCAACATACATGACGCTGAAGCTCGCGGATAAATCGATCGTATACCCGTATGGAGTGATAGAAGATGTGCTCATCAAAGTCGGCAAGTTTTACTTCCCGGTGGACTTTGTGGTGTTGGACATCGATGAGGACATAGAGGTCCTGCTGATATTGGGAAGATCCTTCCTAGCTACAAGCCGAGCGCTGATCGACATGGAGGAAGGAGAGATGACCTTACGAGTTGGTGGCGAGAAGGTAATATTCAAGATGTTCGAGAGCAAAAGAGATGGAAGTGAAGAGAAGTCGGGTAAGCACGAAAGGCCTAAGGAGTGATCGGAAGGAAGGTCGAGCCACGACCGAAACCACGACGTTGGGTGGGAGGCAACCCGCCAAGAATGGTTGCTCCAACTGTTCAGAGAATATCCTCCGTCCGGTCAAACAGGTACGCTCTAAACCTTGTATGTAACGAGTGGTGTAAGATGTTCGGTTTCTTATTAGTTAAACGAGATACAACAAACCTAAGTTTCACTTAGGTTTGGGGTGCCTCATTGTTCAACATCTCTACACACTCACTTTTATCCCTGTGCAAACCTCGGTTTCACCGAGGTTTGGGGTTGGCATTATTTGGCAAACCTAGGCCACGACCTAGGTTTGGGGTGGCCATTTATTTGAATATCTCTAGGCCCGCTCTTTGATGTTTCTTGTTATTATTTTATCTTGCCTATCTGATAACTGCCATAACTGCACAACGACACTTGTCTCTTTTGGTGTCGCCTGAACCGACACTTGCACATTGGGGACAATGTGTGGGTAAGGTTTGGGGTTGCCCAATCGGGCCCACGTTATGCACGTAGATTTCCTGCGCATCTGAGTATCTAGATCACTTTAGCTAAATTTTTTGTTTTGAATGATTGAGACCAACCATTGTAGGAAGAATCTTGTGATAGTAACGTGACCATTAGGGAAGGACCGGGAAAAGACATAACTAGGGACATTAGTGGAGACCACCCAATAGCGAGTTTTGAGCCTAAAAGACGTTTTTCATTTCGATGGATTCAAACACCTAATTCGTAAACACTTTTTCGAATTCCTTGTCGAGAATATAGAGTGATCTCGCTATGTTATTGCTTTGAGTAGCAAAGACGACCATCGGGATATTGGGTAAGGGTATAGTAGACCATATCGTGTGGACCTTAAGATATGATTCCAGGCATTGTGTGCATTGTTAACCCGTGTTTAGCTATCGTACCTTTTAACCTTCATGTGTGTATCCTTAACCCGTTTTGTAGCCAAACACTCACCTTGTTCATTTCTAAACCCACCATGAAACCTTTAGCCAAAAACCTTAGCCAACCTTATCCGAAAGTGTGTCAATCGGAAACAGTACAGGCCAGTAATGAAAAATAGAGAGAAAAGAGGGCCAATGCAGCCCCAATCAAATAAAGAGGACCAATGAAGTCCCAAAAAAATTGCTAAAAGAAAAGAAATACAGTATTTAGAGAATATCTACAGCAGCTGAATAAGAGAGTCAAAACAACTCCAGTAGTAATAAAGAGGGCCAAGGGATAAAATCGAAACCAGAAAAGTACAGAACTGTTAATGATTGACACGCCAATGACTTTTTGTTCCTTTTGACCCTTGATTTCTTAGCCATAACCTTAGCCCCGTTACAACCCTCGTAAAGACCTGGATGATCTTTTGGAAAACATGATTAGCGTATACGACTACTTTTACCGATATTCCCTGTCTTGCTACTTGATTCCTTTCTAAGATTAACTTGTTGGATATTTGTGAGTCTTTCAATGGAGTTGTCATGTAATATTTGAGTTTTCTTGTACATAAATCCTTATACATGACAACATGAGTGACAACCTAGGTTCGAGTGAATCGAGAGTATCCCGTGAGGTAGGGTCGAGGCGAAATGTTTTCCCTAGTATGTTTGGACCTAGTACAACCTTAATGGAATCGGAGCTGTCACGAGTTCAACTCACAATGGAAAGTCATGACCAAACAAAATGAGAATGAGGCGAGAGTGAGATAGGCATTCACGGGTATGGGAAATCACCAGTGCATCACATGGTATTGATTGGGAAATGTGCAGTTATTATTTCACTGATATGTGCTTTGAGTCTATTTATCGCTAATTTGCTTGAGGACAAGCAACGCTCGGTTTGGGGTTGTTGATAACGCCACTTTATGGCGTTATTTTCGGTTCTCAAACCAATGAGATTGGCTTGTGTTATAGCAAAAAGGCGGAATTTTATGTTTTATCGAGGGAAATGTGCAGGTAATCCGAAGGGAGGCAAACATCGAGAAAGGAAGCTAAAAAAGCCCAAAACGAGTCCCAAACGAAGCCAACGGAAGCCCGAGATCCAAGTCCAAAACTGCGGCACACTGTTCCCATGCCGCGACGCACACTTTTCCAAACCGCAGCACACTATTCCCATGCCGCGACACACACTGTTCCCATGCCGCGGCACACATTGTTCCACGCCGGCGCGCGGTTTGGCGCGCGGTTTGCAAACCGCGGCACAAACCGCGGCGCGCACTGTTTCACGTTTTTAAAGCCTTTTTCAGATTTTTAGGGCAGGGTCGATACACAACTTTCAGACGACGACTTTGGGCAGTTCAGGGGCGATTTTGGGAGACCTTCGACGCCTTTTTTGGAGCCACGATAGAGGATCGACTGGAGGCACGTTCATCACGTAACGCAGATACGAGCACACGAGAAGGGAGTCATCATTACATTCACCGTTTCCATATTCATCATGTTTACATCCATGTTATCATCTCTTTTTCTTGTGTTTGAATCCCCCAACATCATGAACTAATCTTTAGATGTTGGGGGTTGGAATGAATTGGATTTAAGTGTACAAACAGATGATTTGATAACATTTATCAGTTTTCCTTAATTAATGAAGTATGTGATTTCGTTTTTAATGCTTTTGTGAATTTGGCCAATTTACAATTGTTTTGTTATTAGCAATTAATTTCGAGAGAATTGATTGTTATTTAGAACTAGAAATTGCATGCCTAAGGTAAGAAAGGATAGAGATATACCGAGTAAGCCTTAGTCCCATTACAATCTTGTACTTAATGTGTTTTGAACTACATAGGTTGAGATCGAGAGATTTAACTTGTGTTTTCAAGATAAAACTCATGGTCGCTTGAGAAAGAACCGTGCTTTACAAATAAAACCCGTTGTAGCTTGAGAAAGAACAATGGTGAGATAAAGATTGGGTATTCATTAACAGGAATAACTGGTATTTGTTTTGAGTTAAATGTTTGTATGTAAAAACCTAAGGATTTCCAACCCCCAACATCTAAAGATTAGTTCATGATGTTGGGGGATTCAAACACAAGAAAAAGAGATGATAACATGGATGTAAACATGATGAATATGGAAACGGTGAATGTAATGATGACTCCCTTCTCGTGTGCTCGTATCTGCGTTACGTGATGAACGTGCCTCCAGTCGATCCTCTATCGTGGCTCCAAAAAGGCGTCGAAGGTCTCCCAAAATCGCCCCTAAACTGCCCAAAGTCGTCGTCTGAAAGTTGTGTATCGACCCTGCCCTAAAAATCTGAAAAAAGGCTTTAAAAACGTGAAACAGTGCGCGCCGCGGTTTGTGTCGCGGTTTGCAAACCGCGCGCCAAATCGCGCGCCGGCATGGGAACAGTGTGTGCCGCGGCATGGGAACAGTGTGTGCCGCGGCATGGGAACAGTGTGTCGCGGTTTGGAAAATTGTGTGCCGCGGCATGGGAACAGTGTGCCGTGGTTTTGGACTTGGATCTCGGGCTTCCGTTGGCTTCGTTTGGGACTCGTTTTGGGCTCTTTTTAGCTTCCTTTCTCGATGTTTGCCTCCCTTCGGATTACCTGCACATTTCCCTCGATAAAACATAAAATTACGCCTTTTTGCTAGAACACAAGCCAATCTCATTGGTTTGAGAACCGAAAATAACGCCATAAAGTGGCGTTATCAAACTTATTAAAGACGCACAAATGTCCAAAAATTGATCTCAGGAAGGAATCAAATAGCAAGACAGGGAATATCAGCAAAGGTGGTTGCATACCGTAATCACGTTTTCCAGAAGATCATCCATGTCTTTACGGGGGTTGTAACGGTGCCAAAAACATGCCAAGTTCACTTATTAAAAAGTTGAACCTGGCTTCATCCAAGGGTTTGGTGAACAGATCAGAAAGCTGTAGATCAGTACGAATGAAGTGTAGCTCAATGTCACCTTTTGAGATGTGATCCCTGATGAAATGATATCGGATGTCAATGTGTTTTGATCTGGAGTGAAGAACAGGATTGTTTGTAATAGCTATTGCACTAGAATTGTCACACAGAATGGGAATCTTTGAGTAGATTTGATTGTAGTCCCTTAGTTGATTTTTCATCCACAGGATCTGGGCACAGCAACTTCCAGCAGCAACATATTCAGCCTCAGCAGTTGATGTTGAGACTGAGTTCTGTTTCTTGCTGGACCAGCTGACTAATTTTCCACCAAGGAGTTGGCAGCTACCTGTGGTAGTCTTTCTATCAATCTGGGAACCTGCATAATCGGAATCTGAATACCCAATTAGTTCAAAACCTGAGTCTTTGGGATACCAAAGACCCATGTGCAAGGTACCTTTCAGATACCGGAAAATCCGTTTAACAACAGCCAAATGAGATTCTTTTGGATTGGCTTGATAACGAGCACATAGACAAGTAGCAAACATAATATCCGGTCTTCTAGCAGTTAAGTAAAGAAGAGAACCAATCATACCTCAATAATTGGTAACATCCACAGATTCACCATTTAAGTCAGCATGAAGTTTCAAAGGTGGTGCCATGGGAGTTTTCATAGGAGAGCTATCTAAAAATTTGAATTTCTTCAGAAGGTCACGAGTATATTTACTTTGATTTATAAAAATCCCTTCTGAGGATTGTTTGACCTGAAGGCCTAAAAAGAATGTAAGCTCTCCCATCATGCTCATCTCATATTCACTCATCATGAGAGAAGCAAACTCATAACATAGTGATTCATCAGTGGCACCAAAAATGATGTCATCAACATAGAGTTGAACTAGAATGAGTTTACCTGAGGTCTTCTTGATAAAGAGAGTGTTGTCAATTTTACCTCTGGAGTATCCATGCTTTAAAAGAAAGTTGGCAAGAGTGTCATACCAAGCACGTGGAGCTTGCTTGAGACCATATAGAGCCATGTCAAGTCTGTACACATAGTCTGGATGAGCTGGGTCTTCAAAGCCAGGAGGTTGTTTCACATAGACTTCCTCTGCAAGTTCCCCATCGAGGAAAGCACTTTTGACATCCATCTGAAAGACCCTGAAATTTCGGTGGGCAGCATGGGGCAGAAAAATTCTTATGGCTTCAAGTCTTGCAACAGGGGCAAAAGTTTCATCATAATCAATGCCTTCTTCCTGTCGGTATCCTTGAGCAACCAGTCTGGCCTTATTTCTGATAACTGTACCTTCTTCATCCATTTTATTCCTGAAGATCCATTTGGTTCCAACGATTGTCTTCTTTTGGGGTCTGGGAACCAATCTCCAAACTTTGTTTTTCTCAAATTGAGAAAGTTCTTCTTGCATGGCAGTGATCCAACAGGGATCTGTTAGAGCTTCATCAATCTTCTTGGGTTCAATAAGAGAGAGAAAATTCACATAGAGACAAATATTTCCAATTCCTCTGTGTGTTTGGACACCTGCTGGTTGATCACCAATGATTTGATCTATGGGGTGATCTTTGGTCCATTTTGAGGCAGGAGGTAAAGGTGGTGGAAGATTTTGTGTGGAGAATGTCGGTGGAGTGGGATCAGTGGATCGGTGAGAGAGAATTTTCGGTGTAAGGCATATGGTCGATGGAAAGGTGTATGTCGGTGGGAGGATTCATGTCGGTGTGAAGATGATCAATTTCGGTGGAAGAGGTGTTAGGCACTAAGGAAGGTGACCCAACTTGGTTATTTGAGGTAGATGGATTTGAAGGATTCAAAGGAATGGAGGATGCATCGGTGGAGTTGACTATGGGAGCATCACCTATGCATGAGGAAATCCATCTGTGTATATCATCATCATCATTTGAAATAGATGATGATCTTAGATCATCAAATTTGACATGAATGGACTCATCAATGCATTTTCTCCTGAGATTATACACACGATATGCTTTGGAGGATAGAGAGTATCCAACAAAGATTCCTTCATCAGCTTTGGGATCAAACTTCCCAAGATTGTCACGATCATTAAGAATAAAACACACACAGCCAAAGACATGAAGAAAGCCTATATTTGGTTTTCTGCCATGAAAAACTTCATAAGGGGTCTTATCATGTCTCTTGGATATCACGGACCTATTTTGAGTAAAGCAAGCAGTATTAACAGCTTCAGCCCAAAAATAAGTGGGAAGATTTGATTCACTTAGCATTGATCTAGCAGCCTCACATAGAGTTCTGTTCTTTCTTTCCACGACTCCATTCTGCTGAGGAGTTCTAACGGTAGAGAAATTTTGAGAAATTCCTTTCTCATTAAAGAAGTCTTCAAGAGCACTGTTTCTGAATTCAGTGCCATTGTCACTTCTCACCGATCGTACAAGTTGCCCATTTAGAACTTCATTTTTCTTGACAAAGTTGATGATATCTTCAGTTGCATCACTTTTATACCTGAAAAAAGACACCCAAGTATATCTAGTAAATTCATCAACAATTACAAGAATATACCTTTTGCCTCCAAGACTAGGAGTGCTGACTGGTCCACATAGATCCCTGTGCAGCAATTGAAGAGGGAGAGTGATGGAGGAGCATTGCTTGGTCTTGAAGGAAGTTTTGGTGAGCTTCCCTTTTTCACATGCATCACATAGTTTTTCTTTAACAAAGTTCAACTTTGGCATGCCAGTCACCAGCTCTTTGTTTGAGATTTTATGGAGTGTTTTGAAGTTCAGATGAGATAGACGTTTATGCCACAACCAGTTCCTTTTGGTTGTGTCATCTGACACAAAGCATACATTGGATGAACTGTTGTTTTGTCCCATATCAATGATATAGACATTTTCCATTCTTTTTCCGGAGAGAACCACATTCATGTTTTTGTCAACAACAGTACAGATACAAAGTTCAAAGATAACTTTATATCCTAGATCACACAGTTGGCTAATGCTGAGAAGATTATGCATGAGGCCTTCAACAAATGCCACTTTATTGAAAGTGACAGATCTATTAGTGAGAGTTCCATATCTTGTAACGTCCCAAAAATTACAAGGAAATTTAAATTTTTTTAAAACATACATTTCATTATAAAACGACCATAATCTAGTAATTCATGTCTTAATTGAAATTAGCGTCGTTGACTCAAACCGTCAAACAAAATTATGCAGCGGAAAATTATATAATTAAACTCAAAGGGTTCGAAAGTGAAAATTTAACAATCTTTGATACTCTGCGCTTGATGTGTGTACGGTCACGCCCGACTGCCGCCCGCACCTGAAATCACAACATATTGGGAAAGGGTAAGTGAAACGCTTAGTGAATCCAACCACACACGTATGTAGCAACCCCATGCACATCGCCCCTTCTCGCATGTAGGCCACATCACTAACACCATAGCTACAAGCCACCAATTAATTATTATATAAATACAGACCTCGGTCCCACCGAGTACACCAAATATATTAATACAAACTCAGTCCCACCGAGCCCTCGGTCCCACCGAGCCCTCGGTCCCACCGAGTAAAGGTAATTGTACTAGCTCAGTCCCACCGAGCCCTCGGTCCCACCGAGCCCCTCAGTCCCACCGAGGTGTACACAGGCATAAATATTCCACTCAAGAATTCAACAAATCGTAACCAATTATCACGTCCCAGCTAATTCATGTAAGCACATAAATACACGTAATAACACGTAACACCCAAGAACAACATACATGAAATTCCTAACTACGCGGTGAGAGAACTCACCTCAAGGCTAAGCAATGTGCTCACGAATCGCAACACCAACACGGCAATCTTCTTCACTTTTTCCCACCTAAATACGTATAAAAAGTCAAAGGAAAGTCCCGACCCATAACACGTTTACTAGCTTTCAAAAGACTAAATATTCCAGCTTTTTATTAAAACAATTACGGGTCTGTTCGGGACATGTTTTACCCCCTTAAAACTGATAAATACAGAAATCAAAATCCATAATTACAAAGTTCTAGGTCTTACGATTTCAGGGACGTATCGCACGCGTCCTAACGATTTTTCTATAATTTACTATGGATTTTACAAGAATGATTCGCAGAACAGCGAACACCCGGACCTTTCAGTACAACATGGCAACTTCGCCCTAGCTACAGGCTTAAACAGATTTTCGGCAAAACACGAAAAACCTTCCCAACTCAATTTGGGAACTTTGGGCACCAATGTCACGTCAAAACGAATTACGAGTAAAAGATTATGGCTTTCGCAAGACCAAGGCAGATTCCAGAATTTTTTCCATGAAATGACGAATCAGCGAACTTGCGACCACTTTTTCACCTAGCTAGAGGCCGAACCAGTTTTCCGCTAGAACACGGAAAACGTGACCGACCCCGAACTTGAACCGTGGGTGCCAGTTTCGGCTCAATCGGAGTTATGACGGAAAAGTTATGGCCATCGCAAAAACAGTGACTGAACAATTATTCTCATGAAATGATGATTATAAAGAAAACGACGGTTTTATCGAATCGGCTTAATCGATTAAGTCACGACTTAAAGGGCTCTATGATTATTAACAGGTCACAGCCACGCACCACCCACTGCCACCTCCGGCAGTGGTGGTCGCCGGTGGCGGCCGGCGGCGGCCGGCGGCGGTCCTTCGACGAAACAAATAAAACGAGCCGCAAACCACCGTGAAATCCCTACTCTCTCGATCACCTTACCGCATGCACATATATGACTCACACCACCACCACCACCCGACACCCAGCCACCACAGTGGCGGCGCGCGGCGGCGCTGCCGCTGCCCTTTCGCCGGAAACCAAAAACGAAAACAGAAACATAACGAGAACCATACCTTACAACGACGACTCGCAACCGTGCCTGAAATCCTTTCTTCTCGACCTCTCCGACGAAGGACGTTGACACCGGTGGTTTTCCGGCGACCGTGGCGGCGTTTCTCCGGCTACTTCTCTCTCTCACGTTTTCTCCCTAACTCCCTCACTTTCTTCCTCTCTCAGCTTCTCACACTCACGATCACCCTCTCTCTTGGCCAAATGAAACAATGAAGAAAAGAAAAGAACAAAAACGAAAGGGCTGTTTGTTGATGCTGTTTGGAAACCGACGAGAAGAGGAAGAGGGGGGGGGGTCGGTCCCCCTTTCCTTAGCCGTTCAAAACCACCAAACACCCCTCATTTCCCATTAACCCCTCCTTGTTCCCACCCTTGGCATTTATGGTCCCTGGTTTTTCGTCATAAACAAAAAGATAAGCAAGGTTGCCACGTGTAACATTCGAGGTCCCTCCCTTGACAACTTCCGTTAATGAATCACACTTTAAACGATAATAAAATAAATACATTAAGAATTTTTAAAACCATACCGGGACACGGGCTTTACATATCCTTTGGTGTAGCCTTTAGAGTTGTCACCAAAAGTTACAGATGGACCTTTTCCAGACACATAGTTGATGAGAAGAGATTTATTTCCCGTCATATGGCGTGAGCATCCACTATCCAGATACCATATTTGATGGTGCTCAAAAGCCTGCATGCATACACAGATTAGTTCTTAGGTACCCATTTGGTGGTGGGTCCTTTGGGGTTAAAGGAGGAAGAGTCATTAGGTTTGATTCTTTCAATTCTTTCCTTTGAACAATCCTTTGCAAGATGAAAAGTGTCACCACAGTTATAACACTTTCTGTACACAAAGATCTTTTTAGGTTTTTGCAATTCTTCTTTTCCTTTTCTCATGACATTAACTTGAAAGTTTTTAGGACCAAAGGATGAGGAGTGAGAAGGAAAACTTAGAGTCCCATTACTTGAGGTGGAAGCGAATTTGGAAAGATTTCTTGAAGAGTTTTTGAAATGATCCTTCCCAAACTCCACCGATTTCTCTTTTGAGTTTGTGAGACTCACAGATCGGGGAAGAAAATCGGTAGGAGAGTTCACATCGGTGAGAGACTTAGCTTTTGAAGAGTTACACATAGGTGGAGAATTCACATCGGTGGGGTTAGATTTAACTCTTTTAACAGACTTTGATTTTGAAATATCAGAAGAAGGGACATATTCATCAATCGCTAAATCTTTTAAAAGATCATGGATGGGTTTTGAAAAATCATTTGAGTCCTCTTTTTCCATGTTTTGATCAGACGAAAATTCTTTAGCTTTTATGAACATTCCAAACTTTAAAGCTTCACCTAGATCTAAAGAGTTTAGAGAAATAGAATCACAAGAACTTGATTCTGAGGCATCATCCCATACACTTGAGGTAGGGTCAAGAGATTGAGAAGAGATGTCAGAAGTGGTTTTTCCATAGCCTAAACCAAATTTGTTATTAACAGAGATTTGATCTTTAAAGATTTTCTCAAGATTCTTTGATGAACATGTCCATTTCCTAACAGTCTCTTGTTCTCTTTTTAATTTCTTAAAAAGTTTGTTCTTCTCTTTTGAAATCACATGATTTATGGTTTTTAGATCCTCAAGCTCAGCTTTGATTTCCTCAAACTTTTCAAGTTTAGACATACAAATTTCAAGTTTAGATGTGAGTTCTTTAACTTGAATAGATTTTCTTTTCTTACCATCCTTGACAGAATAAAAGTCTTTAGTTAAAGATTCATAAGCATCAATATTTTCACTATCAGTCATATCATTAAAAGGATGTACCTGAGAGTATGATGTCGAGCACCCAGTTGACACCAAAGCCATTGGAGAGGTAGCTTTTTCATAATCTTCCATATCTTCTGAGATGGACATAAAGCACTTGTTGGGAGAGTTGTTGTCACTGTCAGAGGTTTCTTCTTCCCAATCATGAATTTCGGCCATGAGGCCCTTTCCTTTTCTAAGAAGACCCTCATTTATCTCCTTTTCGTTCTTGTATTTGGCTTTGTACTTCTCAACCCTTTCTTGATGATCTTTGGTCGAGGATTGAACATCTTTCTTGGCAAGGTTTGATTTGAACGAGTTATTTTTGGGTTTTTCATACTTGGAGGAAAACTTGTCAGAAGATGAATTTCTAGAGTTCATCACACGCTTACTTCTGCACTCAGCTGCAAAGTGTCCTTTCTTTCCACAATTAAAACATTCCTCATTTGTCTTATCAGTTGAGGAAGCTTTTGTAGACGAGAAGGGTTTTCTGAAAGATTTGGATTTGTTTGAAAAACAAGATTTGTTTTTAAAACCAGCTAACATGGCAATTTCATCAGACAACTGCTTAACCGAGATTTCTTCACCTTCATCATCGGCATCACTTAGATATGCCTCTGATTGGTGAGAAGAGTTGCTTTGGGTTTCATTGTCAGAGTCTGATGAGGGATAGGTGATGCGTGGGACACTTTGAGATTTCTTGGAATTTTCACTAACAAGGGCAATAGAAGTGCCCTTTATCTCTTTGATGAAAGAGTTCCTTTGTAACTTGGTTTGTTCAAAGTTAAAGAGAGTTCCATATAAAACAGTTAAAGGCATGTACTCAAGGTCTTTGGAAGTTTTGATACAAGTGCACATGTTTTCCCAAAAATCTGGGAGACAATCCATGAACTTGTTTAAAACTTCCTCATTATCATAGACTCTACCTAGTAACTTCAGATCATTCAAAAGAGAGTTAAAACGATTATAGTAGCTAGGAAGAGATTCACCCTTTTCATGAGTGAAGAGTTCATACTTTCTTATGAGAAATATCTTTTTGCATTTCTTCACTTCCTCTGTACCTTCGTACAGAACACATAGTGTGGTCCACATCTCTTTAGCAGTTTCAAAGCTAACTAGAGAATGATAGACTTCATCAGGAAGTGAGAGAGCAATGATTGCTCGAAGATTTGAATCAAGAATAACTAGACGTTTTTCCTCATCATTATATTTTTTTGGATTTTTGAGAATATAACGTCCAGTACCTTTGGCTTTCTCTTTGTCGGAAGGCTCAGAATCATCGGAATCACTAGAGTCCTCCTTATCAGCGGTTTCCTTACCAGGCCTCTGCGTTTCATAGCGAGCCCAAACTCTAGGGATAATAGGTCCCTCTCTGAGAATGGTTGGATATCTAGTATCCACTCCTTCCATGAATAGCATCATACGACTTTTCCAAAGAGAAAAGTTGTTAGGGTTAAACTTAGGAGGTTTGGTGATGGAACCATTTTCAGAAAAGTTGTTTTGAAAAGCATTTTCAACATTTGAAGATGAAGAGGCAGCCATCGCAGATCAAGTTTATGAGTTAAACTTTCCGCTCTCATACCACTTGTTAGTCCCAGATGGCTATAACAAGTATTGTAGAAGGGGGGGGGGGGGGGGTTGAATACAATACTCAAAATTTTCACAATTTTAATTCTATTATTGAAAAGCTTCAACAAGAATTACACATAGAAAACTAAAGACTGTTGCGGAAAAGAACAGATAAACTATTCTAACAATCTTTCACAAAGTCAACTAAACAAAACAACTAAGAACACTTAGAACAAAGCTATGAAGTTTTTAAGCAATATGGAGATTTCTTGCACTGAGAGAGATTTCCAGAAAGCGTGGTTTGCATGTGAGCCTTCTGCTTCCTTTTATAGTGAGGATAAGAGTACTAAGCATTAAATGCTTGGTACACATGTCTTCAGGGGACTTGCTTCGTACCAGTGGACTTCTGAAAAGTTGATATGTCATAATCACCTTTTCCTTGGTACAAGGAATAGAACCCATGCTGAAAGGGACCTTATCTAAAAATAGATAAGTTGACAAAAAGTCACTTTTACCTGGCAATATATATTGTCTCGAAATAAATGATCTTCTAGATGTGTATTCCAAGACAATTACACCGATGAAGTTCCACCGATATAATTGACTTGAGTCTTCAAAAACATTCTTCAAAGAAAACCATTCACACAAAGATCCCACCGATTTGAGCATCCTTATCGGTGGGACAAAATTGGCCGACGTGTGAAGACACAATCGGTGGAGAGGATGTCCACCGATGTGTGAAGACACCATCGGTGGTGAGGATGTCCACCGACGTGTGATGACACAATTCGGTGGTCAATGACTTGCATGTATCTTAGAGAAGAGTCTTCTTATTTCCACAATGCGAATCTCTTCAAGCTTGGTTTCGATTTATCTTCGACTTCACCGAACAATTGCCATCTTGTACAAGTCATTTAAAGAACCATGCTAAAATATTCTAAGTAAGATATAGGGAAGAACACCGGTGAGTCAATTTCAAATCTTGGTGACCCAACAATAGTTACCAGTGAGAAAATGAAAAATTGTATGAAAAATGTTAATACAAGATAATGTGTTTTTTGTGACAACTCATAGGCTTACTAATATTAGGCGGCATTTTTTTGGAAAAAAAAACAATCTTCATATTATCTGTAACAATCCTAAGAGCATCCACAACAAGGATTTCATTTGGATTGCAAAAGTGCCATGTATGATTGCTAAATTAGAAATTATAGTGGTTGTGAGTATAATTGCTAAATTAGAAATTGGTTTTGGTAATTTGCAAATGTCAAATCAGTACTTTTTGCTGATGTGACAGTGAATAGTATAAGAAATTGTAGGGAATAATTTCTAAATTAGAAATTGTTTTATGTCAAATCATGTTTTGTGATGTTTATGAAAAAATGTATGAATAATTTTATTTGTTAATAAAAATATTAATTTTTTTTGAAAGACAAATATTAAAAAATGCAAAATATAATTTATATTAAAGTACAATAAAATAAATTACATATTAAAAAAATACAAACTTAACACATAAAAATACATCATTGTTCTTTTAGAAGTTCTTCAAGTTGATGTTCGTACAATCTCCGTTGTGGTTCGCTCATTGTTGTGGGATCCATTTCCATCAACGTGTTAGACCGTTCTCCCGTATTCCATGAGGTTTTGGAAGGGAAAACACCACAAGTTAATTTCTCCCTCAATGGTAACAATTACAATTTAGGATATTATCTTGCTGATGGGATCTATCCTAATTGGGCTACATTCGTGAAGTCAATTCCATTACCCCAATCCCCAAAACATCGACTATTTGCAAAGAAACAAGAGGCTGCTAGGAAAGATGTAGAGAGAGCGTTTGGGGTACTCAAATCACATTTCGCTATTATATGTGGGCCATCTCGTATGTGGTGCAAAGAGATAATTGGAGAAATAATGAGAGCATGTATAATCATGCACAACATGATCGTCGAAGATGAACGTCATATTTATATTCGTTAATTTGATGATATAAACGATGATGTTAATTTTACTATAACTACGCCTCAAATCTCTCGTAGCATACTTTCCGAGTACGAAAACTATCTCCAAAATCACATACAAGTACGTAATCGGTCAACGAATCATTGTTTACAATCAGATTTGATTGAAGAGATTTGGCAAAGATTTAGAAAAGAAAAAAATGACGATTAATGTAATATTTTTACTTTGTAATATTTTTACTTTGTAATATTTTATAACCACAAGGCTTGTGGCGTACTAGTTAAGGCTTGTGGGGGATGTGACTAGTAACCCATCTACCCCAAGTTCGAATTCAGACGCTTCCAACTTGTGGCCACTAGGGATAAACCCAGGGCTGCACGCTTTAGCAGCTGGGGCAATTGCCTCACCTTGTCGGGATTAGTCGGGGCAATGTCTTCGGATACCCTTCCAAAAAAATATATATATATATATATATATTTTATTTTATTAATTTATTTTATTTTATTATAGTTATTTAATTAATAAAATATTTCATATTAAATTATAGTAAAGATTATTTAATTGTAGTTTTGTTGTTATTTGATTAAAATATAGTTTTTTATGATGAAGTGTCACTTTAGAAAGTAGGTGAAATTTCATTGTTATGGAGGATAATTTCAAGATAATTGCAAAACTGATGTGACGCTAACGTGGCTCATTTACAATTAGAATGAAATTTTATTGTTGTGGATGATCCGATGTCAATATTTGTTAATATTGTCAGACATGTCTCCTGGGTTTTTTAAATTGACAACAACAAAAATTATTTACCGATTCATATCAGGTATTTAAAATAATAAACGTTTATCAAAATACATTTGTTATTGAAGATTACATCTCATTCATTGTAAATCGATACGTTTTATCTTAATTCGATTAACTATTTTTCTTTAAAAAATATCGTTATCACCCAACGTAGGGGGACGCCAGTTTAATTTAAATTTAGAATAAGGATAATAGGGTTTTAACCAGTGTTCTAAAAGGCTCGCCGCGACAGCCGTCGTTGTGCGCCGTGGCTCAAGGCTTGTGTCTCACGCCACGTTATGCTTGTGGCACGCTATATTCTAACGTGCGGTCTTTTATAACGCGATATTTGATTTTTCTTTACGTTTTAATCTTATTTGCTAGTTTTTAATATGTATAACCTAATTTAACTTGTTTATTATCATTGACTCGTCAATTAATAGTATAAAACATATATTTTTATATATAGTATTATATATGATATAGATATTTGCCGCCATAAGTCACGTCTTGATAAACGTCATGGTCTCGCCGTGACTCCTAAGCGCTTGGACTCGCCGGCATGCCACGCCACCTTGGTTTTAACAGGAGCTCCAAACTATGTCTTCCTCACAGGTTCACAACACACAGCGACGACTATGTAGCTGCTTTAGAGAGAGAAATTGAAGCAAAAAAACAACAATCTTCACGAGCTCACATCATATCTCTCTCTCTCTCTCTCTCTCTCTCTCTCTCTCTCTATATATATATATATATATGCCACTGCTATTATTGTTGTCATTCTTATTATTATCGTCATCACCACCTATATCTCAGCCATCGCTATTATTTTATTAAAACCCTAATTTTTTGTGGGTGTTTGTGGTTGTGCACGTAAAAGCTTCACGGGCTTTCACCTCACTTTCCGTGTTCTATCTCTATCTCTCTCTATTCCCCAACCAAAAATCATACAACTTTCTCCCCCAATCCGTGTGATCGCTCTTTTGCCACGTTGTCCAACTCTCTGTTTTTTGATGAATTCCGCGATGAAATGAAATCCGACTAGATTTTTATTTTATTTTTATCTTGTTTGGTCGATTGTAATGTGAGTTAGAGGTTTGAAGGATCAGAACAGCTTTGCTTTGTTAGGGTTTTGAGTATTGGTGAAGAATAGGATGGATCGATCTGCGCTTACGGTGGGTCCGGGTATGGATTTGCCTATCATGCACGATAGTGATCGCTACGAGCTGGTCAAAGACATTGGTTCCGGTAATTTTGGAGTGGCGAGGTTGATGAGGGATAAGCACACTAACGAGCTTGTTGCAGTCAAGTACATCGAGAGAGGTGAGAAGGTCAGTGTTTATATTCAAATCGAGTATCTATATTTCACTTGTATAAATTTTATAATATATTTTTCTTGTTCTTCGTCGAATTTTTCAATTGTTTTCTTCCCGTTGATCATGAGTAGATTGTTGAAATTGAATTGAACTGCTTCCATGCGCTCTAATAGGAATCCAATCTTATCCTGTGATTGGAGGCTGAAAACAGGGCCAGATGGCAGAGAAGTAATAAACAGAGATGATTGAACTCAGGACTCCATGGTTTTGGATAATTCCTGGATTTCTTATTTGTTTTTAGGTATAAGTTTGATGAATATGGTACATTGGTAGTTTGGTACTTGTGTTGCTTCTTGCAATTGAGACCGAATAGGAGCTCATAAATTGTACCAGTTCATCAGGTTTCTGGGATAAAAGAGGAAAACTAAATCAGCCCAACAATAACTAGGTAGTGCTTGATGCTGAATTACAGTTATTAAAAACACCATGTAACATATATTCCAAGAATGTGTAAAACATGGTTCATGTGATTTTTAGAGATAAAAAAAACCCATTGTTCTTGTGTACAAACTTACTGAAAGAAGACTGGAGATCAAAGTATGACACTTCCAATAAGCAACTCTTGGTGAATCTTATTTCTGCATATATCCATCCATGATTTTTCAGGTTGTTGACTCGAGTGTTATCTTATCTTTCTGATTGTTAATAATTCTTTTATCATCAATCCAACAGATAGACGAAAATGTACAAAGGGAAATTATTAACCACAGATCACTGAGGCATCCCAATATTGTCAGATTCAAGGAGGTTTGTTCATCCTCAAAGATAATGTTTTTTAAGTAGAGGTTTATGTTGAGAAATTGGGTTTTTAATTATGAGATTTCACTTGATCTCCAGGTGATTTTGACACCGACACATCTGGCCATTGTAATGGAATATGCATCTGGAGGAGAGCTGTTTGAGCGGATATGTAATGCTGGCCGGTTCCCTGAAGATGAGGTTCATTCCTAATGCACTCACTTCAACTTGTATCTGTGCTTTGGTTTTGTATGAAAGCATCAATGGTTCTTGTGTTACAGGCGCGTTTCTTCTTCCAGCAACTCATATCTGGAGTCAGTTACTGTCATAATATGGTATTACATGCCACCTTGATATATGTATATATATTTATTTATATACGTGTGTGTATATTTGTTAAGGATGGATTATAATTTATGCTTTTGTAGCAAATATGTCATCGTGACTTGAAACTAGAGAACACACTTTTAGATGGTAGCCCAGCTCCTCGGCTAAAGATTTGTGATTTTGGGTATTCCAAGGTACAAGGCATCCTATTTTCCTTTCTGTTGATATACTTTCTATGCGATTCTTGTTTTACTGGGGTTTCTTGCTTCTCTGTGCGATCTTGGGATTCTAACTTCTAATCACTGAATCTGTTTTGGTCAGTCATCTGTGCTGCATTCACAACCAAAGTCTACTGTTGGAACGCCTGCATATATCGCTCCAGAAGTCTTGCTTAAGAAAGAATATGATGGCAAGGTATATATGCATTCTTCGTTTATGTAATTGCTCTCCTTTCTATGTCTCATGTTTGCATTAGGACAAACAAACAACTATATATGTTAGAAATAAATCCATTTATGACATTTTAATATCTGATATGAAGAACAAACTCTATTAACCAGATTGCAGATGTGTGGTCTTGTGGTGTAACATTATATGTGATGCTTGTGGGAGCGTACCCTTTTGAGGATCCTGAGGAGCCTAAGAATTTTCGCAAAACCATACAGGTAACATAACATGTATCATATTTAATGCAGAACATATAAGTAATCCCCTCTGTTAATTATATATGACTCAAGGGGTAGCTTTTTGTGCAGCGAATTCTGAATGTCCAGTACTCTATTCCATCCTATGTTCATATATCTCCTGAATGCCGCCATTTGATCTCAAGAATTTTTGTAGCTGATCCTGCTAAGGTATATTGCTGAACTTTATCTTGTAAATTATTATTTTTCTACTTTTTGACAGTGTTGAGGATAATTGTGAAAACATGAACAGCGGATAACCATGGATGAGATCAGAAGCCACGAATGGTTTTTACGGAACCTGCCAGCTGAGCTGATGCAAGACAATGCAGTTGAGCAGTTTGGGGGAGCTGATGAGCCGAGCCAAAGTGTGGATGAGATCATGCAGATAATTGCGGAAGCTACGATCCCTCCAGCTGGAGCCAATAATCTGAACCAGTATCTTACGGGTAGTTTGGACGTTGATGATGACATGGATGAGGATTTGGAGAGCGATCCAGACCTGGACATTGATAGCAGCGGAGAGATCGTGTATGCCATGTGAAGTAAATCATGTTGTGTTGTTGTTTTTGCATATACTCTTATAAAAAGTGTTGTATCTTATACTTTGCTATAAATGAGTGTTACTATGGTTGTACAATGTCTTCCCCCTTTGTTTTTTCTTCCTTTTTTGGGGGAATATTATCAATAAATAGGGTCTTGCTGTGTATCATTGAATCAATAAGTTTTCTTCTTTGTTTATTTTAGTAAATATATTAAATGATACGCCAAGGGTGTGGTAATTGAGTCGAGTTGCATGTTATTCGAGCTTGTTCAGAAAAATATTACCAGGCCCGATCTCGAATACCTTTTAGTAGTAGGGCTCGGAATCCGAATAATTTTTCAATGTTCGAGCTCGAGAACGAATATTTTTGAACAAGAAGATTTTTTCAATGTTCAAGCCCAATATTCGTTTACGGGCTTCAAGCCTTCAACTCGAAGAAACTGATCAACTCATTTATTGGTTAGACAGATATAATTTATAAACATATTTTTGACATAAATCAAAAAATGTATGCTCGGATGGGATTCTTATATTTGATGGTAATTTACATATAATTTACATATTAAATGATAAATTTAAGGGTTCCAATTCATTTAAAATATTTCATTTTTCATTTATGTCGAACTAAACACCCAAATCAATTTTTTATTACTGGTAATTTACACACACAAAAATCTTGTTGTCAGTTTACAGTTACATAATTAAGGAAACATGGTTTAAGAGATTGAATTGAGGAAAGGGGCGACGTTGAAGATTATGCGTGTTTGAGAGACGATGTTACACATTCAAATTCACCAAACTGCTTGCTAGTTATTACCAATGGAAGACCATCACCATACATCATCATCTGAGGATGAGATACAGCCTGTTGGAGAAGAAGAACCGCGGAACAGCCTGAAGAAGATACCGACGGCGGTGGCGGATGGGCCTGGGGTTTCTTATCGGATCTTCAAAAAGCTGCTGCTTCTGCCGCTGAAGAGATCTCACGCAATGTAATCTCTCTCTGTTTCACAATTTATCATCTTTATGAATCAATGTGATGCTTATTATAGGAAATCATATTATTGTTATTGAAAGGATAAAAAAATTAGGGTTTTACGTTCCCTTCCCGGTCTAAAGTTCTATTGTCGTTAAATTTGAGAAACGAATTTCCGTTTGTCTCTCGAGCTTAGGGCAGTTTTATTGTTTATTCTGATACTAAGGTTTTCAATAATCTATCTCATGAATGATGAACCTGGTGCACATTTACTTTTAATGCTGAATCGATTAGATTTGAAACGCAAGTAAATAACACCGAATGCGTTTAAATTTAAACGCCCACATTAGCCTTTGTATTGCTTCTTGTAAATTTCAATGTAGTTGTAATTTTTTTTTTAAACTTTTGAAGCTTGTATTAATTAGTGCAATCTATACAGGCAACTGAGGTTGCTAAAACAGCTGCAAATAGTATCAATGACTTGAAAAAGGAGGCTGAAGACTTGCAAAGTTCCATGGAGGGTTATCTAGATGCTTCTGATAAAGAGGGGGAAAGTGAAAGTGAAGACGAGGATGATAAACAACGGAAAGCTTCCTTGAGGACACGTTCCTTGCTCAGGTAACTTGTAGATACATTTAATCTGTTGAATGTTTATCTTGTTCATTTGATTTTGTTGTAAATCCAAGTGACAGTCTATGAGTTTTGCTGCAGGGTATAAAGAACATTGACAATTCTATGGAGAATTTTGCTTTAGGAGCTTGGCGCGCATTAGAAAATGCATGGAAAGAGGGTTCAAGTTTTATTCACCAGTATGTAAACATAGTGGTATCTTTAATAATTATTTACTTTTCACTTTTTTGGAAGAAGTTTGAAGTTTTACTTTAAAAAAACCTTTTTCGGTCATAAGCAAATTTAAGTCAATTTTATCTTGTTCAACATTTCATTACCAATCTCAGATTTCTGATGAAAGCCTTTTATCTGTTTGAGATTTTAGTGAAATCATCATGTTTATTTTGTGTAGTTGGATTTACAAAGGTAATAATGGGGTTGTTAGCTAAGATATAACATGAGTTAGGAGGTGTGGAGTGCACACTCGTGTAAGCTAACTAGAACTCGGGATTGTTGGACGGTTGAGAATAGCACGTTACAAAGTGGGATTGTGAAATGAGAAATGGCGCCAGTACTAGCGCCAAACTGGCGCCAGGCTCTGGATTGTGCATGGCGCGCATATCGGCGCCAGTTGTCTAGCGCCAAAACTGGCGCCGTGGTCTGTTTGCTATGTGGCGCTCATTTCGGCGCTAGTTTACTGGCGCGGAAAGTAGCGCTGGCGTCTGGAAGGCATTTCTCATTTGTAACTCCCATATTTAATGCCACAATCAATCTCATTAATTGAGATATTATTACCTGATTCAATATTGGTCAGTTTCGATTCTCTAAAGGTGTATAAGTATGAATCGATCACTGCCTTGATCGATACACCGAAACGTAGAGATTATCCCCTAGAGAATTTCGTGATACCCGGGCAGATAGGGTCGAAATATCTCTTACGGAAAGCGAGCTCTCACACGATCTCTGGTTATATCCATGTTCTTATAATCACCTATCCCTCTTCTCTTTCACACGATTCCTCGAATCCCCCAACAATCGTAAGAGATATTTTCGCTTCGTGAAGAGATATGGCGGGTGATCAATCCGTAAGAGATATGACTTCCAAGTTCATAAAACTTGAGAAGTTTGAGGGCGTGGATTTCCGTAGATGGCAAAAGAAGATGCATTTCTTGCTGACGACATTGAAGGCCGTGTATGTGCTTAGCACCCCAATACCGGAGTTGATGGAGAACGAGACGTTGGAGGTTACCCGGCGTCGCGACAAGTGGGAGAATGACGACTACATCTGTCGTGGCCACATCTTGAACAGTATGTGTGACTCCCTCTTCGATATCTATCAAAACGTTGAATCCTCCAAAGATTATGGGACTCTCTCGAGTCCAAATACATGGCGGAGGATGCTTCTAGTAAGAAGTTCCTGGTTAGTAATTTCAATAATTACAAGATGGTGGACTCAAGGCCGGTGATGGAGCAATACAATGAGCTCCTTCGCCTTCTCGGCCAATATGCTCAACATGATATGAAGATGGACGAATCCATCCCCGTATCGAGTATCATTGATAAACTGCCCCCCTCTTGGAAAGACTTTAACCACATGTTGAAACACAAGAATGAAGAGTTGTCTCTTGTACAACTCGGTAGTCACTTGCGCATAGAGGAATCTCTTCGGGCGCAAGAGGCTGAGAAACCTAAAGTAAAAGAGGTTTCTGCACCTTCGGTAAACATGGTGGAAGAGGGAAAGTCTAACAATTTCAAGGGAAATCGAAAGTTCAACGAAGCCAAGAAAGGGCCCAATAAAAAGGTTAAATTAACCTGTTGGACCTGTGGGATGACCGGCCATCTCAAGCGGGATTGTCGGGTTGTCAAGAACAAGAATGGTGCAAGCACAAGTGGTGGTGGGCAAGGATCCAAGGATCAAAACCCACGACAAGGTCAGAATTTTGACTTTGGTTTTTAATTCAAATGTGAATTATGTACCACTAATATTCGAATCTTTTATGTGCAGGATGATGATGTTGCTTGGTGGATCGACTCGGGTACTACAAGTCATGTGTGCAAAGATCGCCGTTGGTTCGCCTCTATGGAACCAGTTGAAGACGGATCAATGCTACACATGGGGAACGAGTCGAGTGTTACCATTCTTGGACGTGGCTTAGTTAGGCTAGAATTTAGTTCTGGCAAAATGGTTGAATTTTGATGTTTTGTTTGTACCACAAATTTCGAATTTGGTTTCTGGTAACACCTTGAATAAGTTAGGATATAGGCAAGTTTGTGAGTCGGACAAGTTTATCTTGTCATATGATGGCTCTTGTGTAGGATTTGGTTTTTTGTTGAATAACATGTTTAAGTTAAATTTGAATGAAATAATGTTGTTTCAAATTTTGTGTATGCTGCATATGAATTTTGTTTAAAATTCTGTTATGTTGCATATGAATTTTTGTTTAAAATTCTGCTTATGTTGCAAATGAATTTTGTTTAAAATTCTGTTTATGTTGCATATGAATTATTTGTTTTAAAATTCTGTTTATGTTGCAAATGAATTTTGTTTAAAATTCTGCTTATGTTGCAAAAGAATTTTGTTTAAAATTTTGTTTATATTGCAAGTGAGTTTTTGTTTAAAAATTCTGTTTATGTTACTTTATGAATTGCTTGATGGATTTTGAGGTGAAGCCATGTTAACGGCTTGTTTCTTGTTGAATCGAGTTCCCAATAAAAGGAACAAGATTATCCCGTATGAACTATGGTTCAAAGGCCTAACTTGAGTTTTATTCAAGTTTGGGGCTGTCGAGCGGTTGTTCGATTACCCGAACCCAAAAGGAAGACTTTGGGTGATGCATCTTTGTTGGATATGTCGTGCATTCCAAAGCTTATATGTTCTATGTTATTGAACCTAATGATTCTATAGCGATTCACACCGTTATAGAATCGGGAGATGTAATTTTGATGAGACTAGATTCTCTTCAATGTCTAGGCCAAAGGACATAGTTCCAAGTACTAGTGAAACTAGTGAGGTTGATGAACAAGCAATTGTTCCAACCGAATCTCCTATGCTTTGAATGAGCAAAAGAGGAAGGATTGAAAAATCCTTTGGTCCCGATTTCCAAGTATACTTGGTAGATGGATCAAGAGATGAGATTGGATCCCAATTCCTTTACTGTTATAGTGTTGAGGAGGATCCAAAATCATTTGATGAGGCTATGAAGTCTCAAGATGTTGCTTTCTGGAAAGAAGCAATACATGATGAGATGGACTCCATCATGGGGAATAATACTTGGGTATTATCGGACTTGCCACCGGGTTGCAAACCTTTGGGTTGCAAGTGGATCTTCAAAAAGAAGATGAAAGCGGATGGATCAATCGTCAAGTTCAAAGCTCGATTAGTGATCCAAGGCTTTAGGCAACGGGAAGGCATAGATTATTTTGTTACTTATGTCTCGGTTGCAATGATCTCCACGATTAGATTGTTGATAGCTTTAGGTGCTATTCACAATTTAGTGATTCACTAAATGGATGTCAAAACGGCATTCTTGAATGGTGATTTGGAGGAGGAAGTTTACATGAAACAACCGGAAGGTTTTGTTATGCCCGGGATGGAGCATAAGGCTTGTAAACTTGTAATGTCATATGTCGGGTTTCTTTCAATATTGGAGGGATATTCGGATGCAAGTTGGATCACCAATTTGGAATATCACTCTTCTACGAGTGGTTGGGTGTACTTGCTTGGGGGAGGTGCCATCTCATGGGCTTCCAAGAAGCAAACTTTCATCACGAGTTCGACTATGGAGTTGGAATTTGTGGCATTAGCTGCTGCCGGTAAAGAGGCGGAGTGGTTAAGGAATTTGGTCCATGAAATTCCATTATGGCCGAAACCAATATCACCAATTTCTATCCGTTGTGATAGTGAGGCTACTTTGGCTAAAGCTTATAGTCAAGTGTATAATGGCAAGTCTAGACACTTAGGTGTTAGACATAGCATGATTCGTGAGCTAATCACGAATGGGGTGATTTCGATTGAATTTGTTCGGTCGCAACAAAATCTAGCAGACCACCTGACGAAGGGGTTAGCTAGGGACTTGGTTCACAAGTCGGTGATAGGGATGGGATTAAAGTCCATCTAAATCTCTAACGGTGAGATACCCAATTCCCTTCTAATACAACGTTAGAAGCTGAATTCAATGGGAAAGCTCACTTTAAGGGGTTGGAGCACGAGATGATCATCCCACGGTTGGTGCTCGGTACTGCAAGTGAAGGAGGTAATTGTTCTATTGGAAAAATGCATGTGCAGGTGCATGAGGAAAAGAACTACCTATATGAGTGGGAAGTGTGGCCGCTTCAAGAAGCCTAGACTTGGCTTTGATGCACTCACGAATGGATAAGGACACATGGCATGTATAGTGTCAAGTTTATACTTTAGAGAGTCATTTAAATTCATGTGTATGTTATTTTCTGGTACTCAAATGGGTTGACGGGTTCAATCCATAGGACACCCGGATTCTCGAGTATTTGAAATGTGTAATGTACTAAGATGGAAATTCAATCTTTTAGATATTTTCATTTATGCATGAGTTTGTTTACCTGTATTGTAGTTTATTTTGTGAATCAAGGATTGCACTAAAATGGGGGAGGAATGTTGGTGATTTTAGTGAAATCATCATGTTCATTTTGTGTAGTTGGATTCACAAAGGTAATAATGGGGTTGTTAGCTAAGCTATAACATGAGTTAGGAGGTGTGGAGTGCACACTCGTGTAAGCTAACTAGAACCCGGGATTGTTGGACGGTTGAGAATAGCACGTTACAAAGTGGGATTGTGAAATGAGAAATGGCGCCAGTACTGGCGCCAGTTGGCTAGCGCCAAACTGGCGCCAGGCTCTGGATTGTGCATGACGCGCATATCGACGCCAGTTGTCTAGCGCCAAAACTGGCGCCGTGGTCTGTTTGCTATGTGGCGCTCATTTCGGCGCGAGTTTACTGGCGCGGAAAGTAGCGCCGACGTCTGGAAGGTATTTCTCATTTGTAACTCCCATCTTTAATGCCACAATCAATCTCATTAATTGAGATATTATTACCTGATTCAATATTGGTCGGTTTCGATTCTCTAAAGGTGTATAAGTATGAATCGATCACTGCCTTGATCGATACATCGAAACATAGAGATTATCCCCTAGAGAATTTCGTGATACCCGGGCAGATAGGGTCGAAATATCTCTTACGGAAAGCGAGCTCTCACGCGATCTCTGGTTATATCCAAGTTCTTATAATCACCTATCACTCTTCTCTTTCACACGATTCCTCGAATCCCCCAACATTATCATCTTTTATTATTTATGTTCTTCAGGCTAGAAAACTCCATGCAGCAAAGGGGGTCTGTTGCACCATCTCTTCTAGAGGTTTGTGTAGATTATGTCTTGTTTGCATTTCTAAAAATGTTTTGTTTTCACCGTTAATTATTATTCTATGGATCCCTTGGACAGACTGGAAGAGCTTTTAGTGCTAAGGGAATGCAAGTGCTTGAATATGTTGGCAAAGAAACTATGGATCTTCTGATCATGGAAAAAGATAAAAATGCAGGTGGAAATAACACAGAACAGGATGAGGTGACATTTGACAGGTGCTTCTATATCTATGGAGGTCCAGAGCAACTGGAGGTTATGTAACTTTACTTTTCTACTACATTTATCATATTAAAAATATTTTATGCTACTTGAAACTAAAGCCTGAGATACTATTGACTTTCAGGAACTTGAGGCGTTGTCAAACCATTATGCATTGTTATTTAATCGGGAAAAAGTGAAGTTTTCAGCAGAACTAAGAACCCAATTTGACGCAGAACTTAAACAGGTTCAGCAAATATTTAGTTTAGACAGTGATGGAGATAGTGCTGAATCAGATAAGGGGAAAAAGTTAGAGAACTTAGTTGATAGCATTGATGATGATGACATCAAGAGCTTTCATCGTTCAAGTGTGAACAAGGCTGCGGAAATGGCTGCAGGGTAATATTTCCTACGCTCTTATTCTATCCATCATGTTATATTACTTTTAAGGGATTCAGTGATATTTTGCAGCTTTGCAAATGCCCTTGCTGGATTATCCCTGATGGATATTGTTAAAAGAACTAGTGGCAGACTAGATTCTCTTTACTCCGAAGGCGTGCATGTACGCATATGCTTATATTATTTTTATTTCTCTGAAATTTGACATAATCACCATTGATAAATAGTAAATATATCTCATCTGAGCTATCATGCCTGCAGAGACTTTGTGAAATGTGCTGCATTGCGGTGTCTCTGTTGGATTGTGTGTATTGAAAAAATAATATCAAAACAGCGGAAGCCAAAATTACACACAATCTTCCAGAGATCAGGTTACAATATAAAAACAAGTAACATAATAAATACAAGAGGAGAGATTAGAAAAAACTTTTATGATGTTGGTGAAGAAACCAATATTAGGAATCTCTCTATCCGGAGCACACCCCAAAGATGTAGTCGCGTGGATTGCAAGAAATCACCTTCTTCTCTTCTCCGCGTGATCACCAAAACAACACTTAATTATGGAGTTTTGGAGAAGTTAGCAAAATCCAAAGTTGGATACCTTTTGCTAATTGTGCCGTGAGAAAAAAATGAGAGGAAAGATTAGAGAGCAACCCTTATATGATTTTGATGGATTATATTATAATCCCATCCTTATCAATATCCAATTCAAAAACCATAATTATCTAAACCATTTAGATATTATCTAATAATATCTCATTTAGTTTAATAATTATCTACACTTTAATTATATATTATCTAGTTACAAGTATGTACTAATTACTAGTTAGTCCCTCTAGTAATCCCATATTAATTAAAACATTTTTAATTAATTACTTGTTAAACCCTCTAAATTGATTTATTGTTTTTCCACAACTAAACTTTGTGTGCGACCCAATAGGCCCATGCATTTTCGGATGATTACTATTTTGTTGTGCTAAATGGGCATATCTCCAACAGTCTCAACTTCTGGAAATCAGTTGTATCTGATACAAACAAAACCCAGGTTGCGGATGAGGATATTGTGATTATTGAATGGCCCAAAGATTGTATTGAAAGAGGTAAAATAATTAGAACAAAGACGCAAACAATGACTGGATATCTAGAGGATGTTTTCGTCAGTTTCTTGACAGGTGCATATAGCCTATATTTCTTCTCCTTGCTTGATCCATGTTTTGATTCATGCTACCTTTGCCTTGTTTGAATATTCTGTGCAGGCATATCAGATATAGCTGAAGCATATGCGGCAGCCATCAAAGGTGATAATGAAGCTGGGAATTTATTAACACAAGAAAAAGTGGATTTGTTTTGTGAGAATTTACGAGTCAGCCAAACAACAGCAACGGGTAGAGTTAAGGATGGGCTACAATACTTGGCATACCTTGTTGTTTCAACCTCCATGCCTGCTGCTGCTTCATAGATGTTCCTTGTGGACCTTCAAACCTGTGGATTTGTTTTTATATATAGAATGCTAGTTTTTATGTATATAGGTTACAAAAGGCCCATTTGTAGTTTTTATGTATATAGGTTAGAGCATCTCCAATGGTGCATTTCAAAAGCTTGAAGAAAGACTTGAAATGGGCCCCACATATTTTTTTATTACAAAAAATTGGGTTTATTTGCTAAAGACTTGATGCAGATCAAGTCTTTGAAGAGTTGGTTGTGAGAGGCTTGCCAAGCTATTCATCAAGTCATTGTGGGTCCCACATCTTTTTTTATTTTTTTATATTCATCAAGTCATTGGCAATGACTTTGCCATTGTGGATGCCCTTACAAAAGGCCCATTTGTACCAGTCAATCCTTGTCGGTTAAATTAATCTGCTACTTGGATAAAAGTCTTTCATTCCAATGCAAAAAAGCTATTACAAAGACTAAAACAAATACTGAAAAAAGTCTTTGAAGACTTGAGCATTTGATTTGGAGATGCATTATTATAAATAAAATTTAATAAATTTGTTGACAAAGTAATCGTTGATAACAACCAAAAAGCACCCCTTTGTTTAAACACATATTTATCTAATAATTAAGAAGTTGAAAGAATACTTGAAAATAAAAATAATAAATATTTCAAAGAGTTATGTATCGTTGCATGGAACCCGACGGTCTAATTAAACTCATTTTACATTTTTTATGATTTTCGAAATAAAATGAACTAGTACAACAAATAGAAATTAAATACTACAATAGATACAACATGTAAAGATTAGAATATTGGTATAAAAAAACAGAAAAGACAAAATAAATTAGATAAATATTATTTTGGGAAATTAATTAAAATACCCAATATATGACTTTGACTTACCAAAATACCCACAATCTCGTTCGTTTTACCGAAATATCCAAAAAATCCGCGGTGGGTCCCGCGATCGAGGGTCAGTGCCCACGTGGCACCCCTATTTAGCCAAAAGTCCCGCGGAGGCCCCTCAAGAATGCCCGCGGTAGCATTTTCGGCCCATATCCCGCGGTAGTACCCCGCGATCGGCGGGATTGCCGCGCCACGTGTCATCCCAGGGTTGAAACCCTTATTTCATTAATGAATCCCAACCCCCGCCCTCCTCATCCGCGGCTATAAGAGGAGAGGGTGGGGGACCTCAATCCGGCCACCACTTCTCTTTTAATAATTCTCTCCCAAACTCTCTCAATTTGTCCTGTGAAATACGCGTTCGGTTTGAAGATGGCACGTGTTACTAGTTTGGTAAGTTTTTCTTAAGTTTGTTGTAGTTTTCCTTTATGTTGTTATTTTAAATTTTAAAATATATGATATGTGTTAGAGTATTATCGTAAACAAGTATAATTCAGGGTCTATTCTGTAATTACCTGTAACTTATCTTGTATATATAGATCTCTTAGGTTTCATTATTAGGTTAATCTCCTTTTGTAATTGTTCTCTCATATATGAAAACCCTCGGCCGTTCCAGCCATATCAAGTCTCTCATCTGTTTATCAATCAAATCGCTCATCAATTCTAACATGGTATCAGAGCTCTAGGTATGTCTAATATACTCTTCTGATTAACCGTTTTCTTGTTTGTTTTCATCGTTTTGCTTTCTGTCCGATCTCCTGTTCGTGTTCGTCGAATCGCCAAAGTCCGGAACCTTCAGACTCCGGCTCCTCAATTCCGGTACGTTTTCTTACTTCCGGAACCCTACTTCTTGCTTAATTCCGGAACTGCCTCCTTTAATTCCGGAACAATACAATTCCGGTACTGTTTTTCTTGCATTTCCGGTACTTCGTTTTTTTCACTCCGGAACACTACAATTCCGACACTGTGCCCATAATTCTGGAACTCACACCCATAATTCCGGAACTTACATACACTATATTCCGGAACAACACAATTCCGACACTGTTTTGTTACTGACCCATACTTCTGGAACTCACACCTCCAGTTCCAGAACCTTTCACAATTCCGGTTTTCTCCAATTCCGGATCTTTATTGATTCCGGAACTGCCACTTCCAGAACACCAAAATTTCGATTGGGGCGCGAAAACAGGGTTTGAGAACATTTCTGGAACTCACTTTTCGTTTTCCTTAAATTCTGGAACTCCCTTTCGGTCTTCTGTTCCAGTTCTCTGCTCAGTTCACTAAATTTGTTCAAATGGCTCTCAATTCCAGCCCCTCTAATCCTATCTCAGTTGTTCTTAATGGGAATAACTACATTTTGTGGCATCATCACATGTCTATTCCTCTCAAGTCCCATGGACTATATACCTATGTCACTGGTACTTCTAAAATTCCTGTTCAAGACGAAAAGGAAAGTGCAGTCGACTTTGCAAAACGCATGAATGATTGGGATATCGCGAATGCTCGCATCCTCGGATTCATAAATGCTTCTACAACTACTGAGATCAATACGCAATTCCTCGGCTACACTACAACAAAAGGACTGTGGGATTTTCTTGCACAAAGGTACACTTCTACAGGCTTATCACATCAATATCAGGTGTGGACTACTTTTCAGAACAAAAGACAGCTACTTGATCAGTCTATCAACTCGTACATCTCTGAGATTCAAGCTCTCAGAGATCATTTGAACTTGGGTGCGCCTCAAATCTTTGATGACACAGCTCAGAAGTTTACTGCTTATTTTAGCCAACTGCATTTGGTTACAATTCTAATGGGTCTTACTGATCGGTTTGAGAACGTTAGAGCCTCTCTACTACACATGCATCCCTTGCCTACTCTTGATGAGGCCATCACGGAGCTTCTAAGTGAAGAAACTCATCTTCAACAGCGCTTCCCTCTGCCTTCGGACACTGTGCTCTACACTTCGAACTCTGGTAAGCCAAAAGGTAAGTGGAACAACAATGAGCAGTCTAGATCTGCGGGCAAGGGGAGCAATAGTGAATGCACATTCTGTCACTCTACTTCCCATCTTCTCCTCAACTGCCCAGTTCGAAAATGTCGCTGGTGTGGGATCAGACAACCACGTCACTATGGGTCTGATAACATCCAGGGAACTCAAGTAACCAAAGGCAACAGTCCCGAACTCAATCAGTTGCTGGCTCGATCACTCAAGATTCCCCTACGTCAGCAGTCCCGACACATCATATCAACAACTCGTCACCTGATCTTATGGAACTCATGCGCCGAAACCAAGAGCTTATGGAACAACTTATGACAGGTTCTATGGGTATGAATTCTCAGTACAATACCTCTGCATCAGGTAATCCTTGGCTATTTGACTCTGGATGTTGTAATCACATGACACCTAAGGCTGACGGGTTTGTCTCTAAGCAAACTTCTAAAATGTTCTCATCAGTCCGTACTGCTGATGATACTCGTTTACCTGTATCCTTCAGTGGGACTGTATCTACCCCCAATATTCAATTACCTGATGTGCTACATATTCCTAACTTATCTCTGAGCCTGATTTCAATCACTCAGTTTATGGAAGCCGGTCTAATCGTTTTGTTTCATCATTCTGGTTGTGTTGTGCAGGATCCAAAGACCAAGCAAATCCTTAGAGTAGGCCGTAAAGTTGGGCGGATGATTGAAGTGGTCTACCTCCGTCTTCCCTTACCTTCATCAAATTTTGTTGCTTCAGTTTCCAGTACTCCTTCATTTGAACTATGGCATGCGCGCCTAGGACATTTATTATCAGCTAGAATAAAAGTGTTAGCTAGTTCAGGATTGTTAGGAAACACTTCTTCTGAAAATGTTTCTTGTTTATCTTGCAAATTTGGCAAACATCATGCTTTACCTTTTCAAATTAATGAATTTAAATCTGCTTCTCCTTTTGATCTTATTCATTCTGATGTATGGGGACCAACACCGGACCCATCTATGGTAGGTGCTCGATATTTTGTCATTTTTATCGATGATCACACTCGTTTTACATGGATATACCTCATGAAACACCGCTCAGAACTACCTCAAATATATATTAACTTTGCCCGTATGATTCTAACCCAGTATTCCAAGCCCATCAAAATTCTTCGAGCAGATAATGCAATGGAATACAAGGAATCTTCCCTTCTCTCTTTTCTTCAATCTCAGGGTACTCTTTCTCAATACTCTAGTCCTGGCACCTCTCCACAAAATGGTCGTGCAAAACGTAAACATTGTCACATCCTTGATACCGTTCGTACTCTATTAATCTCAGCCAAGTGTCTAGAACGTTTTTGGGATGAAGCTGCCTTCACGGCTGTCTACACCATCAATCAACACCCGACTCCCATCCTCAATCAAAAGTCCTCTTATGAGGTACTCTATGGAGTCTCCCTGCATATGAAATCCTCAAAGTGTGGGGTTGTGCCTGCTTTGTTCAGTTGCAATCTCATGAACACACCAAACTCGAACCTTGTTCTCGATTATGTTGTTTTCTTGGCTATGGCATTAAACACAAAGGTTATCGTTGTTGGGATCCAGTATCTAAGAGACTTCGTATATCCCGTCATGTCACATTCTAGGAACATCTGCCCTTCTCAACGGTGTCCAAATTTCAGGACACACCCACTCCCTCTACTTCTTTTTTCACAGATACATCTATCTCATTGGACTCACTCCAATTAGATCCCATACTTACCTCACCATCTGTTTCACCTCCTTCCGTTTCTTCTCAATCTGAGCCTTCACATGTGCCATCTGATCATGATCAATCATCTGCACCACCTCCAAGGACTACTTCTGAGCCATCTGCTGAGTCTATGGTTCCTAGTTCCTCTCAACCACAAGATGAAGTACGACGCTCAGACCGGGTAAGACAAATTCCTTCTCACCTTCGTGATTATCATTGTTATGCCACTTTGCTGTCCAACCATGAACCCACTTCCTACAAGAATCCGCTTCTAACCCTGTTTGGCATCAAACTATGACTGAGGAACTTCAGGCTCTTGACAAAGCCAATACATGGGAGTTTGTACCTCTCCCACCGGGCAAGTCACCCATTGGTTGCAAATGGGTCTTCAAAATCAAAACGAAGTCTGATGGGTCTATTGATCGATATAAAGAACGTCTTGTGGCAAAAGGATTCAATCAAGAATATGGCATTGATTACGAGGAAACGTTTGCTCCTGTAGCTCGGGTCACCTCGGTTCGTAGTCTTCTCGCCATAGCTGCCACCAAAAGATGGCCACTTTACCAGATGGATGTCAATAATGCCTTTCTAAATAGTGATCTCTCTGAGGAAGTCTACATGCGACTCCCTCCAGGTGTGACCTCTCGACAGGGTCATATATGCCGACTTCGCAAAGCCCTCTATGGTCTCAAACAAGCTCCTCGTGCTTGGTTTGAAAATTTTAGCACTACTGTCATTTCATTGGGGTTTTCTCCGAGTAATTATGATTCTGGCCTGTTTACTCGGACCACTTCCGCAGGTACTATCCTACTCTTATTGTATGTTGATGATATGATCATCACTGGCAGTGACTCTATAGGTATTACCCAGCTCAAACATTCTCTCAGCTCATGTTTTGAGATGAAAGATCTTGGTAAGCTCCTGTTAATGCCAAAAATCGTCCAGAATGATAACTTAAGGTTGATTATGGAGCTTAACAACTAAAGAAAGGAATCTTTCGACAAACCGTGCGATAAAGACAGAAATGTAAACGAGACAGAGATTTTGGTGACGCGGGAAAAACCTCAACGAGGAAAAAAACCGCGGACGACTGTGGGAGTCGTCGCTGCACTATGGTCGCCAAACAGGGGCGATAATCCTTATGTTTTGGGTGTCGATCGTATAATGATTACAATACAAGTGAAAGAAAGACTTTAAATGTAAAATAACAAGTGTATCGAATGTAAAGACTGGTGCGTCGTGTGTAAAAAGCTATGTGTCGTGTGTGTAAGTCGTGCTTCGTGAGTGATTCTTCGAGAGAGAGTTCTTTGCTTCGAGTGTTCTTGAGAGTGTAGTTGGTTGTCTGAGATTGTGTGATTTTCCGATGATGCCCAAATGATGATTGAGCCTTCGCTTTTATAGTCTTCGTATCATTCAACGATCTTCATAAATACTGGAATAACGGTTGTAACGTCTTTGGAATTAATGCTAGTTATGATCCTCGTCGGTTATAGCCGTTGATCATCAATGTCATTGATTCTTGCATTTAAACACTAAAAAGGTAACAGTAATATCGTATGTTAGTCGGTCGAGGTCGCAAAGTTCCATACGACGGACGTGTATACTAGGCGACGTCATGGTCGAGTGTCGTGAGGCAAATAACTTTCGATTTCAACTTTGATCAGGGGACAAAGTACTATGATTTTACCTTATTATGGAAAAGCGTAACAAATGTTTTTCTTACCTTGGTCGTGGTCGAGACTGGTGAAATTTTACCCAAACAGTTTGCCCCCAAAATTTAAAATGAAGAAGCAATGTTTTTTGAGTTTTGAATTTTGTCAGTCGGACGTCTAGGGTCGTGACACGTGTCAAAAGGTTACTTTGGTTGCCTTGGAACTGGATCGGTCTAATCTCAACTAAAGAAGAAGTTGAAAAGGGTAGACAGAGGAAAAAGAGGATGAGTCGAGGGGAGAAGAAGAAGAAATGACCGGTAAGTGTTTCATTTATTGCTACTCGACCTCGACCTTTTCTCCTACGTCCGTCGTGTAACGTTTTTCTCTATGTTGTTTCCAGGAGAATCTCAAGGAAAGGTGTCGACTGCCAGTGCCAAGAGGGCAGCTCAACTTGAGCTCGCCCATAAGGGTAAGGAGAAGAGGAAAAAGACCTCGACCACTGGATCTGAGGTTCAAAAGAAAGCGAGGACGACGATCCCGAGGGAACCGTATTCAAAGGCTGAAGACTCATCGAGAGCCGTTACGTCTGAGAAGGCGAAGGTATCGGTTGCATTGCCTGTGAAGACGAAGGCGTCTTCTGGTGCGATCGATGCGACATCTATCAGTTCGGCGCCTACGGCAAAAACGTCAAAATCTCCGTCTACCACGTCGACCCCTTTGTCGGCCGACAAGGGCAAGGGCCATACGACGGGAGAGGATAAGGTCACGACGGTCAATTTTACGTTGCCGTCGGACTTTATGGCGGCCAATGTCTTGGACGGGATGGGCCTGTTTGTAACACCCCGAAAATCCTAAATCAAATTGTAAATAGTCCATTTAGACTTATTGGAAGGACAAGGTGTTGCATTGGAAAGTGGGACGCGTGATGCTAATTGGATCTCTCGAGAAGTTGGCCAAGTTTGGACTCGGTACAAACCCAGCGAGTATGACACCCGCGAGAGTGACACTGTCACTTTCGCCGTGTCACTTTCGCCAAGATTGTACCGAGAGTTTGGGGGGAATTCAGCGAATATGACACTCGCGAGAGTGACAGTGTCACTTTCGCCGTGTCACTCTCGCCGTCGGGCTCCAGAGCCTTTTAAACCCACGATTTCAACTCCCTTTCATTTGTTATTCAACCCATTTCTCTCTAAACTCTCCCAAACCAAACCCTAACCCTTTAAACCGATTTTGGAACCATTGAAGCCACAAATCTTGTGAATCAAAGCCTCTCTCCTATCTCTTAGCAAGATTTCTAGTTGGAGGTTGGAATCCTTCATCTTATTTCCATTTTAATGGGATTTCTACACTTTCTAGGGTTTTACCCAACCCTCACCTAAACCTTTTCCTTCCTTTGGATGAAATGAAGATTGAGGCTTACTTTGGTAACACTAGAAGTGTTTGGTTGGTGGATTCACTTGATGGTTGAGGTAATCTCCTTTTCTCTTCATTTTGGAAATTAGGGTTTTGATCTATTGGTGATTTTGGGTGTAATATGTTGGGGAAAATGATTCTAAGTGTTTGGGGATAAATATTTATGGTTGGAAACTTATGGATTTAGGTTTTGGAAGATTTGGACTTGAAGATTCGGATCTCTTCAAAGGAGCATACGTTTGGAAAAAATCTAGATTTAGCTTAATCTAGCAAGGTGAGTTCAAGTTACTTTGCGAAAACTTTGTACATGCCAAAATGTTATTTTTCCAAGTAATTGTGTGTTTTACCTGAAAACTATCTATATTGGGTCATTTGATGGATTTTACCTTTTGAGGTATTAATTGTGGTAAACATTATAAGACACTACTTTTGGATATTTTGGAAAAAAAGTGATAATAAATCATACATGAAATGAGTTGTTGATTTATGTGATAATTGGAGTCTACTTATTATAGAAATGCATTGTGGATGTTTTGGAAATATACATATAGTACATCATGAGATGTTTTGAAAACGTAAAGGCGTGAGTCCTTGGAAATGAGGGTTTACCCGATCCAAAGTTTTATTTCGGGTTTTCATGGGATTGAAGTATTTACCGGCAAACGGTGTGTGTTGTTATATTTGATGTCATTTTATAACTTTCATAAACTACCTTTTTGAAGTTAGTTGAGCTTGTGGTTCGGTATTGAATTTTACTAAGTATTGGGGACATTTGTCCAGTTTTGGTAACTCAAGGTTGAGTTTTGTTAACGAATTATGTTATTGGGGGAATTGCATGTTTTGAATGCATTTATTAATTCACTTGGGGTCGTGTAATATTTAGACCTTGTTAGCCATGGATCCATAGGCATTTGAGTTTCCCCTTAGTCTCGCGGGCAAGAGGTCGGAACTGATTGAGCTCAGTTTACGAGACGTTAGTTTATTTTGTGGCACGGAATAGGCATCGGGTTCCATGATAAGTAAGGCGTGGACTTAGATGGTCGGGCGTCGTCTCATGGGCAGTAAGGTGTAATTCCATATATGTGCTTAGCACGGGATAGGCATCGGGATCCATGATAAGTAAGGCGTGGACCTAGATGGTCGGGCGTCGTCTCATGGGCAGTAAGGTGTAATCCCTAATGTGCTGTTGTGGATTTGGTGACCTAATGTATAGACCTGGAGTGGTTGAAGTTGGGGGCATCCTAGTCTCGTGAGCAATAGATCTGGAGTGATTGAGCTCAGTTTTATGAGAGTAATCCACGTGGGTGTTTTTATTACATAGTAAGTGACCCACTTTGGTGTTCCGTCACGTGCGATGTATACGGGTCTCCCCCGTCACCGAAAGGTGTTGTTTTGGGTATTTGTTACTACTTATATTTTCGGTGACGTGTTCTATTTATATGGATTGTTTTCCATAGTATGTAAGTTGTGGTTTATATCTCATCCGTGTATGATGTTTTGGCTATTTGTGTTACTTCCACCTTCGACGGATACGGGTCTTCCCCGTTTATGGTATTTGATCTTTATAACCTTTTACTGTCGCATTAGTAACGCTTCGTATTGTGTCTTTAATAAAGAGTTATATTTAATGGATGGTTCCATGTTTTACGGGTTGAGTATGTATTGTCAACCGTATTTAAAGGTTTTGCCTAATCTAAACTTATTCACGTATTTGAGTGAGTTGGAAATGTAATTTATTTTGGAAAACGCATCACACATTTCGGGTATGGTTTCCATGGATTTGAGTGTGTTGGAAAATGAGTCGTTTATGCCGTTTGGGAAATCTTTCTTTGGAAATTATAGTCTTTGTCGCAAGCTTTCATTTAAAGATTTATTTAAATCATGACTATAACTACTAACCTTCGATTTATGATTTTATATAGTCATGATAAAATGCTTGAACTCACTAGGCGTAAGCCTAACCCTTTTTATTTGTCGGCATGTGCAACAGGCTCAGGTTGGGGTGACTCTAGCTACATTGTGAAGTGGCGAGTGCTAGTAGAGTGCACGAGAGGTGACTTGTTTAGTGAAGTATTCCGTATTTGATTGGACTAGCAACTTGTGTTGTGTTAAGTGACGCCCGTTTTAAGTTATTAACTGTAGAAATTATGATGTTTTAATTCCGAGGTATTTTGATGAAGGAATTGTAGAAAAGATTTATCTACTTTGGTTATTTTATTGAATTTTAAAGTTAGTTGTTCGTTCCAAATTTGAGGGTGTTACAAGTTGGTATCAGAGCATAAGTTTGAGAGATTTAGGTGTTGATTTTGGATACCTAGACTCAAACTAGCGTTTGTTTAAGTAAATGAGAGTGAAATTCACCTTTAGGCACTTTAAGATAGGATGTTTCGAGGTCAATGGATGTTGTTAGAAACGAGAATCACGTCGAGAGTAACAAGGATAATCATGTATGGTGCGTTCATAGTGACACCTGTCCAGTGTCATGATGAACCTACTAGTACATGTGCGTACTTGAATTACTTTAATGTGATGATCGTTGGGGTAGTGAAGAAGGTTCTAAACTAGTAGTCGTTAGAATAGATGGACGATTCTAGTATTAGTCACTTGAAGTGACGATAAGCATGATACTTGCTTTAAGCAGACCGTTTCGGATCGAGATTGATGGTTGGACTAGTACCATAGGCTTATTGAGCCGACTTTGAATTGAGGAAAGAACTGTAAGGTTTATCGAGGTAATTTCCGACTTAGCCTTAAGAGGTTAAAGCATCCGGGTGAAAATAGTGGACCGGAGGATTTTGGAGGAGTATGAGTTGAGACGTTGAGTGCCGACTAAATTATGCACGAAATTTATTTTTGAAAATAAATTGCATTAATTAATTCTTGTGCTTCAAATTCATATATGGATTGTGTTACAATTTTGGGAAATGATTAGCACACACACAAGATTTTAAATCATGAGTTTTGAACCTGCACGAAAGTATTTTATTACGGGAGTTGTGAGCCCGTCGGAACTTGTTCCATTTTATTATTGTTCAACATTACTTTATGATACAGTGATATCCATATTTTATGACGTTTAAAATGTTGGGCAAATGACTACGGCTTATAACTTTAACATTGGATCTCCTCCACATATGTTAGAGTTTGGAAAGAAAGTTATCTTCCATTACGTCTATGTAAAGTTATTTTGGAGAATTTGTTTAATGTGAATTGTTAAACAATGTTGTCTATGTGGTATTACCGTAGAAGGGATTTTGGATTTTGGCATTTTAGCCATGATTTTGCTTAATGCAATTTAACTTTGGAAGCACAATGTTTGGTGCTATTTTGTTGACTTGGAGTCATTGAGTTCGTGGAATTTCATGGAGTTTCATTGTACGACGTTTTGTGTCGTGTGAGTACAATTTTACAATGTGCATACTCTATTTGCTTATGTGAAAATTTTACGAGTTATGTTGGGCATTTGGTCCCACTCGAGTTTTGTTGAGAAAAGTTAATTTTATGCCATAAGGCGACTAAGAAGAAATGAGTTTGGAACTCTAGTGTCGCGTAACTTTTCTTTCAAAAGTTGTGTTACTAAGTATTTCGTTGCAAATAGCTCAGGGTATGGATTGATTTATACGTGGCTTAAGTGATGCATGAAAGAACATTTTTAGTGACATTTCATAATAATTTGCTTGGTGCGCTTTTGGTCAGTTAAATGTTTATTATCAGTGTTATGTAAAACGTGTTATATCGACTTAGGGGTATGCATAGCTTGGTAACCATTGTTCTCGTCACTTTGTTGAACGAATCGTGAGCGAAATTATTATTATTAACTCCTTGTTTAAATGAGAGACCATTTGGTCAAAACATGTTTTAGTGATGTGGGGGTCACGAATGGTTTATGATGCATGATATTTGAAAAACACGAATGTATGAGTCATTGACATTGGTCAATTGTCGATTTACCGAATATTTTGGAAACTTGAAAACCTTTTTGGTTTTGGAAGAAAGGTGCGTTTGGAGTATTTTTAACAAAAACATTTTTTTTAGCAATGACGTTTTGATGTTTTATGTTCCAAGTACGAAATTTTGAGGAAATGCTTCGTGATGAAGATTTTAGAAAATTTTTTGTATAAAATCAGGATGCATGTACTTTCTTATGTTTTGGAACATTGATGCGCACCGTTGGAGCAATTTGGGATTTGAAAATAGGTTTGAACCCTTTTTGGTGTCAACCATTTACTAACAATTGTTTCCTCCTAGTTTTTGGAAAATATATTGTGGTGTGCAATTTTGTTAGAAACATTTTGCTCGTGTGTCGTTATGTGACCATTTGAGGAAATTTTGGAAATCAACTTAAAGAACCCCATCTTTTGAAATTTTGGTGTGAGTTAATTGGTGTATGTTATTTCATTACAAGAAATTTCTAAGAAGTGTTACAAGTTTGCATGTCTACCCCAATTTGAAATTTTCTCATGATGTTTTAGTCGATATTTTCAAATGAAGGAAACGTATTGGTTTTGTCTTAAATATGGAATTTGCACAAGTTGTTTTGCGTTTTGATTGAGGTGTAATTATGAATCGTTTCCTTGTTTTGTATAATAAACTGACGCGCGCAAATTTTGATTGGTAAATCTTGTTCCATGCCATTTTATAGTTAGTAGGAAAATTTTGGAGTCAAATGTAGTTGGACTTCTTTTGAAATACGTGCACACCTTTTGTTGCACCCTGTTTAAAGTGGAGCAGTTAATTTACGTGCATGTCATGAGTCAATCCATACTAGAACCGTGGCGGTTCGTTTTAAAGAAAATTGTTTATTGCGCTTTTGCGTTTTGTTGATAATCTGAGCTGCAATGAAATAATTTCCAACATGATTTTCACATGTGGGACGAGCGTGTCCATTTTTGCGTAACTACCGAATTGATAATAGTAGTTTTGTGCGTACGTTTAAATTTGATATGAAATATTTATGTTGAAAGTTTCTATGAAAGGTTTTGTGAATGGCATATTTGTTAAATAACGCACTTGAAAACCTTGAACTCGTTAGGACCTTGAAAAGGGTAAATAACCCAGTTAAGGGTAAGTGTGTGTGTAGCACTTTGGCGGTGGAAGGTTGGTTATTCCACGCGTGGTAGTACTGTAGGCCGAATGACATCAGTTGAGTGGATGATGCACTTTGAAATTAAGAGAATTGATTCGCAGTGGTTTATATTGAGGTTGGTGGTAACCTTTCTGGTTGGGGATCTTATTTTGGGGTTTTGGTCAATTTTCGTATGTGGGACCCTTTAGACATCGTATCAATAACTTTGGTTTTGTAAAGATGCTCGGCGAGTGAAACTCGGGTGTTGAGTCTGTTGTGACTCAAGGTTGATGGTATATCTAGGTGTCAACTTTTGAGCTTGAGGCCAAGCATCGCTAGTGTAATCGGAGGATTGTAATCCGATTTTAAAGGAATAATGATAATGGTTGTAGTAATCCTAAGATGCTCATATATGATAAGAGGATTTAGGGAAATGACTTTCCTTGTGTGGTAAGAAAATATATCGATTGTATGATTGATAATTAGACACACCTTTGGGATTGTGTAATTGACGAGTCAATGATGACCGTTGGTGTTGAATCGATGGAATCTGCTGAGAGTGAATGCTAGTTCAGTAGCAGGATTATTTGGGGATTCTGAAGTTTTAGTTGATGTTGGTAGTGATTCAATGTTGACTTGGGTTGGAGAGAAAATTTAAAAACATGTGAATGTGGTATGATTGGGAAGTTCGAATCTGTCGTTGGGATAGTATGGATCATTTAAGGTTGGGAGACAACTTAAGTCTGATGGTCGAAGGCCATTCTAGTAAATTAGGTCTTCATTTGGATGCAAGTGTTTTATGCCTAAGCGGGGATTCGTTGTGATCGTTGTGAGTAACACCAAAAAGCCGATGTGGGCAATGCTGAGGGAAATAAATTTGAACCGGGTTGAAACCGAGGAAATTTGGAAAGTGTTGGGCACGGTGGCCATTGGTTGCGTGAGGACTAGATTTCGAGGACGAAATCTCTTTAAGGTTGGGAGAATTGTAACACCCCGAAAATCCTAACTCAAATTGTAAATAGTCCATTTAGACTTATTGGAAGGACAAGGTGTTGCATTGGAAAGTGGGACGCGTGATGCTAATTGGATCTCTCGAGAAATTGGCCAAGTTTGGACTCGGTACAAACCCAGCGAGTATGACACCCGCGAGAGTGACACTGTCACTTTCGCCAAGATTGTACCGAGAGTTTGGGGGGAATTCAGCGAATATGACACTCGCGAGAGTGACAGTGTCACTTTCGCCGTGTCACTCTCGCCGTCGGGCTCCAGAGCCTTTTAAACCCACGATTTCAACTCCCTTTCATTTGTTATTCAACCCATTTCTCTCTAAACTCTCCCAAACCAAACCCTAACCCTTTAAACCGATTTTGGAACCATTGAAGCCACAAATCTTGTGAATCAAAGCCTCTCTCCTATCTCTTAGCAAGATTTCTAGTTGGAGGTTGGAATCCTTCATCTTATTTCCATTTTAATGGGATTTCTACACTTTCTAGGGTTTTACCCAACCCTCACCTAAACCTTTTCCTTCCTTTGGATGAAATGAAGATTGAGGCTTACTTTGGTAACACTAGAAGTGTTTGGTTGGTGGATTCACTTGATGGTTGAGGTAATCTCCTTTTCTCTTCATTTTGGAAATTAGGGTTTTGATCTATTGGTGATTTTGGGTGTAATATGTTGGGGAAAATGATTCTAAGTGTTTGGGGATAAATATTTATGGTTGGAAACTTATGGATTTAGGTTTTGGAAGATTTGGACTTGAAGATTCGGATCTCTTCAAAGGAGCATACGTTTGGAAAAAATCTAGATTTAGCTTAATCTAGCAAGGTGAGTTCAAGTTACTTTGCGAAAACTTTGTACATGCCAAAATGTTATTTTTCCAAGTAATTGTGTGTTTTACCTGAAAACTATCTATATTGGGTCATTTGATGGATTTTACCTTTTGAGGTATTAATTGTGGTAAACATTATAAGACACTACTTTTGGATATTTTGGAAAAAAAGTGATAATAAATCATACATGAAATGAGTTGTTGATTTATGTGATAATTGGAGTCTATTTATTATAGAAATGCATTGTGGATGTTTTGGAAATATACATATAGTACATCATGAGATGTTTTGAAAACGTAAAGGCGTGAGTCCTTGGAAATGAGGGTTTACCCGATCCAAAGTTTTATTTCGGGTTTTCATGGGATTGAAGTATTTACCGGCAAACGGTGTGTGTTGTTATATTTGATGTCATTTTATAACTTTCATAAACTACCTTTTTGAAGTTAGTTGAGCTTGTGGTTCGGTATTGAATTTTACTAAGTATTGGGGACATTTGTCCAGTTTTGGTAACTCAAGGTTGAGTTTTGTTAACGAATTATGTTATTGGGGGAATTGCATGTTTTGAATGCATTTATTAATTCACTTGGGGTCGTGTAATATTTAGACCTTGTTAGCCATGGATCCATAGGCATTTGAGTTTCCCCTTAGTCTCGCGGGCAAGAGGTCGGAACTGATTGAGCTCAGTTTACGAGACGTTAGTTTATTTTGTGGCACGGAATAGGCATCGGGTTCCATGATAAGTAAGGCGTGGACTTAGATGGTCGGGCGTCGTCTCATGGGCAGTAAGGTGTAATTCCATATATGTGCTTAGCACGGGATAGGCATCGGGATCCATGATAAGTAAGGCGTGGACCTAGATGGTCGGGCGTCGTCTCATGGGCAGTAAGGTGTAATCCCTAATGTGCTGTTGTGGATTTGGTGACCTAATGTATAGACCTGGAGTGGTTGAAGTTGGGGGCATCCTAGTCTCGTGAGCAATAGATCTGGAGTGATTGAGCTCAGTTTTACGAGAGTAATCCACGTGGGTGTTTTTATTACATAGTAAGTGACCCACTTTGGTGTTCCGTCACGTGCGATGTATACGGGTCTCCCCCGTCACCGAAAGGTGTTGTTTTGGGTATTTGTTACTACTTATATTTTCGGTGACGTGTTCTATTTATATGGATTGTTTTCCATAGTATGTAAGTTGTGGTTTATATCTCATCCGTGTATGATGTTTTGGCTATTTGTGTTACTTCCACCTTCGACGGATACGGGTCTTCCCCGTTTATGGTATTTGATCTTTATAACCTTTTACTGTCGCATTAGTAACGCTTCGTATTGTGTCTTTAATAAAGAGTTATATTTAATGGATGGTTCCATGTTTTACGGGTTGAGTATGTATTGTCAACCGTATTTAAAGGTTTTGCCTAATCTAAACTTATTCACGTATTTGAGTGAGTTGGAAATGTAATTTATTTTGGAAAACGCATCACACATTTCGGGTATGGTTTCCATGGATTTGAGTGTGTTGGAAAATGAGTCGTTTATGCCGTTTGGGAAATCTTTCTTTGGAAATTATAGTCTTTGTCGCAAGCTTTCATTTAAAGATTTATTTAAATCATGACTATAACTACTAACCTTCGATTTATGATTTTATATAGTCATGATAAAATGCTTGAACTCACTAGGCGTAAGCCTAACCCTTTTTATTTGTCGGCATGTGCAACAGGCTCAGGTTGGGGTGACTCTAGCTACACTGTGAAGTGGCGAGTGCTAGTAGAGTGCACGAGAGGTGACTTGTTTAGTGAAGTATTCCGTATTTGATTGGACTAGCAACTTGTGTTGTGTTAAGTGACGCCCGTTTTAAGTTATTAACTGTAGAAATTATGATGTTTTAATTCCGAGGTATTTTGATGAAGGAATTGTAGAAAAGATTTATCTACTTTGGTTATTTTATTGAATTTTAAAGTTAGTTGTTCGTTCCAAATTTGAGGGTGTTACAAGTTGGTATCAGAGCATAAGTTTGAGAGATTTAGGTGTTGATTTTGGATACCTAGACTCAAACTAGCGTTTGTTTAAGTAAATGAGAGTGAAATTCACCTTTAGGCACTTTAAGATAGGATGTTTCGAGGTCAATGGATGTTGTTAGAAACGAGAATCACGTCGAGAGTAACAAGGATAATCATGTATGGTGCGTTCATAGTGACACCTGTCCAGTGTCATGGTGAACCTACTAGTACATGTGCGTACTTGAATTACTTTAATGTGATGATCGTTGGGGTAGTGAAGAAGGTTCTAAACTAGTAGTCGTTAGAATAGATGGACGATTCTAGTATTAGTCACTTGAAGTGACGATAAGCATGATACTTGCTTTAAGCAGACCGTTTCGGATCGAGATTGATGGTTGGACTAGTACCATAGGCTTATTGAGCCGACTTTGAATTGAGGAAAGAACCGTAAGGTTTATCGAGGTAATTTCCGACTTAGCCTTAAGAGGTTAAAGCATCCGGGTGAAAATAGTGGACCGGAGGATTTTGGAGGAGTATGAGTTGAGACGTTGAGTGCCGACTAAATTATGCACGAAATTTATTTTTGAAAATAAATTGCATTAATTAATTCTTGTGCTTCAAATTCATATATGGATTGTGTTACAATTTTGGGAAATGATTAGCACACACACAAGATTTTAAATCATGAGTTTTGAACCTGCACGAAAGTATTTTATTACGGGAGTTGTGAGCCCGTCGGAACTTGTTCCATTTTATTATTGTTCAACATTACTTTATGATACAGTGATATCCATATTTTATGACGTTTAAAATGTTGGGCAAATGACTACGGCTTATAACTTTAACATTGGATCTCCTCCACATATGTTAGAGTTTGGAAAGAAAGTTATCTTCCATTACGTCTATGTAAAGTTATTTTGGAGAATTTGTTTAATGTGAATTGTTAAACAATGTTGTCTATGTGGTATTACCGTAGAAGGGATTTTGGATTTTGGCATTTTAGCCATGATTTTGCTTAATGCAATTTAACTTTGGAAGCACAATGTTTGGTGCTATTTTGTTGACTTGGAGTCATTGAGTTCGTGGAATTTCATGGAGTTTCATTGTACGACGTTTTGTGTCGTGTGAGTACAATTTTACAATGTGCATACTCTATTTGCTTATGTGAAAATTTTACGAGTTATGTTGGGCATTTGGTCCCACTCGAGTTTTGTTGAGAAAAGTTAATTTTATGCCATAATGCGACTAAGAAGAAATGAGTTTGGAACTCTAGTGTCGCGTAACTTTTCTTTCAAAAGTTGTGTTACTAAGTATTTCGTTGCAAATAGCTCAGGGTATGGATTGATTTATACGTGGCTTAAGTGATGCATGAAAGAACATTTTTAGTGACATTTCATAATAATTTGCTTGGTGCGCTTTTGGTCAGTTAAATGTTTATTATCAGTGTTATGTAAAACGTGTTATATCGACTTAGGGGTATGCATAGCTTGGTAACCATTGTTCTCGTCACTTTGTTGAACGAATCGTGAGCGAAATTATTATTATTAACTCCTTGTTTAAATGAGAGACCATTTGGTCAAAACATGTTTTAGTGATGTGGGGGTCACGAATGGTTTATGATGCATGATATTTGAAAAACACGAATGTATGAGTCATTGACATTGGTCAATTGTCGATTTACCGAATATTTTGGAAACTTGAAAACCTTTTTGGTTTTGGAAGAAAGGTGCGTTTGGAGTATTTTTAACAAAAACATTTTTTTTAGCAATGACGTTTTGATGTTTTATGTTCCAAGTACGAAATTTTGAGGAAATGCTTCGTGATGAAGATTTTAGAAAATTTTTTGTATAAAATCAGGATGCATGTACTTTCTTATGTTTTGGAACATTGATGCGCACCGTTGGAGAAATTTGGGATTTGAAAATAGGTTTGAACCCTTTTTGGTGTCAACCATTTACTAACAATTGTTTCCTCCTAGTTTTTGGAAAATATATTGTGGTGTGCAATTTTGTTAGAAACATTTTGCTCGTGTGTCGTTATGTGACCATTTGAGGAAATTTTGGAAATCAACTTAAAGAACCCCATCTTTTGAAATTTTGGTGTGAGTTAATTGGTGTATGTTATTTCATTACAAGAAATTTCTAAGAAGTGTTACAAGCTTGCATGTCTACCCCAATTTGAAATTTTCTCATGATGTTTTAGTCGATATTTTCAAATGAAGGAAACGTATTGGTTTTGTCTTAAATATGGAATTTGCACAAGTTGTTTTGCGTTTTGATTGAGGTGTAATTATGAATCGTTTCCTTGTTTTGTATAATAAACTGACGCGCGCAAATTTTGATTGGTAAATCTTGTTCCATGCCATTTTATAGTTAGTAGGAAAATTTTGGAGTCAAATGTAGTTGGACTTCTTTTGAAATACGTGCACACCTTTTGTTGCACCCTGTTTAAAGTGGAGCAGTTAATTTACGTGCATGTCATGAGTCAATCCATACTAGAACCGTGGCGGTTCGTTTTAAAGAAAATTGTTTATTGCGCTTTTGCGTTTTGTTGATAATCTGAGCTGCAATGAAATAATTTCCAACATGATTTTCACATGTGGGACGAGCGTGTCCATTTTTGCGTAACTACCGAATTGATAATAGTAGTTTTGTGCGTACGTTTAAATTTGATATGAAATATTTATGTTGAAAGTTTCTATGAAAGGTTTTGTGAATGGCATATTTGTTAAATAACGCACTTGAAAACCTTGAACTCGTTAGGACCTTGAAAAGGGTAAATAACCCAGTTAAGGGTAAGTGTGCGTGTAGCACTTTGGCGGTGGAAGGTTGGTTATTCCACGCGTGGTAGTACTGTAGGCCGAATGACATCAGTTGAGTGGATGATGCACTTTGAAATTAAGAGAATTGATTCGCAGTGGTTTATATTGAGGTTGGTGGTAACCTTTCTGGTTGGGGATCTTATTTTGGGGTTTTGGTCAATTTTCGTATGTGGGACCCTTTAGACATCGTATCAATAACTTTGGTTTTGTAAAGATGCTCGGCGAGTGAAACTCGGGTGTTGAGTCTGTTGTGACTCAAGGTTGATGGTATATCTAGGTGTCAACTTTTGAGCTTGAGGCCAAGCATCGCTAGTGTAATCGGAGGATTGTAATCCGATTTTAAAGGAATAATGATAATGGTTGTAGTAATCCTAAGATGCTCATATATGATAAGAGGATTTAGGGAAATGACTTTCCTTGTGTGGTAAGAAAATATATCGATTGTATGATTGATAATTAGACACACCTTTGGGATTGTGTAATTGACGAGTCAATGATGACCGTTGGTGTTGAATCGATGGAATCTGCTGAGAGTGAATGCTAGTTCAGTAGCAGGATTATTTGGGGATTCTGAAGTTTTAGTTGATGTTGGTAGTGATTCAATGTTGACTTGGGTTGGAGAGAAAATTTAAAAACATGTGAATGTGGTATGATTGGGAAGTTCGAATCTGTCGTTGGGATAGTATGGATCATTTAAGGTTGGGAGACAACTTAAGTCTGATGGTCGAAGGCCATTCTAGTAAATTAGGTCTTCATTTGGATGCAAGTGTTTTATGCCTAAGCGGGGATTCGTTGTGATCGTTGTGAGTAACACCAAAAAGCCGATGTGGGCAATGCTGAGGGAAATAAATTTGAACCGGGTTGAAACCGAGGAAATTTGGAAAGTGTTGGGCACGGTGGCCATTGGTTGCGTGAGGACTAGATTTCGAGGACGAAATCTCTTTAAGGTTGGGAGAATTGTAACACCCCGAAAATCCTAACTCAAATTGTAAATAGTCCATTTAGACTTATTGGAAGGACAAGGTGTTGCATTGGAAAGTGGGACGCGTGATGCTAATTGGATCTCTCGAGAAATTGGCCAAGTTTGGACTTGGTACAAACCCAGCGAGTATGACACCCGCGAGAGTGACACTGTCACTTTCGCCGTGTCACTTTCGCCAAGATTGTACCGAGAGTTTGGGGGGAATTCAGCGAATATGACACTCGCGAGAGTGACAGTGTCACTTTCGTCGTGTCACTCTCGCCGTCGGGCTCCAGAGCCTTTTAAACCCACGATTTCAACTCCCTTTCATTTGTTATTCAACCCATTTCTCTCTAAACTCTCCCAAACCAAACCCTAACCCTTTAAACCGATTTTGGAACCATTGAAGCCACAAATCTTGTGAATCAAAGCCTCTCTCCTATCTCTTAGCAAGATTTCTAGTTGGAGGTTGGAATCCTTCATCTTATTTCCATTTTAATGGGATTTCTACACTTTCTAGGGTTTTACCCAACCCTCACCTAAACCTTTTCCTTCCTTTGGATGAAATGAAGATTGAGGCTTACTTTGGTAACACTAGAAGTGTTTGGTTGGTGGATTCACTTGATGGTTGAGGTAATCTCCTTTTCTCTTCATTTTGGAAATTAGGGTTTTGATCTATTGGTGATTTTGGGTGTAATATGTTGGGGAAAATGATTCTAAGTGTTTGGGGATAAATATTTATGGTTGGAAACTTATGGATTTAGGTTTTGGAAGATTTGGACTTGAAGATTCGGATCTCTTCAAAGGAGCATACGTTTGGAAAAAATCTAGATTTAGCTTAATCTAGCAAGGTGAGTTCAAGTTACTTTGCGAAAACTTTGTACATGCCAAAATGTTATTTTTCCAAGTAATTGTGTGTTTTACCTGAAAACTATCTATATTGGGTCATTTGATGGATTTTACCTTTTGAGGTATTAATTGTGGTAAACATTATAAGACACTACTTTTGGATATTTTGGAAAAAAAGTGATAATAAATCATACATGAAATGAGTTGTTGATTTATGTGATAATTGGAGTCTATTTATTATAGAAATGCATTGTGGATGTTTTGGAAATATACATATAGTACATCATGAGATGTTTTGAAAACGTAAAGGCGTGAGTCCTTGGAAATGAGGGTTTACCCGATCCAAAGTTTTATTTCGGGTTTTCATGGGATTGAAGTATTTACCGGCAAACGGTGTGTGTTGTTATATTTGATGTCATTTTATAACTTTCATAAACTACCTTTTTGAAGTTAGTTGAGCTTGTGGTTCGGTATTGAATTTTACTAAGTATTGGGGACATTTTTCCAGTTTTGGTAACTCAAGGTTGAGTTTTGTTAACGAATTATGTTATTGGGGGAATTGCATGTTTTGAATGCATTTATTAATTCACTTGGGGTCGTGTAATATTTAGACCTTGTTAGCCATGGATCCATATGCATTTGAGTTTCCCCTTAGTCTCGCGGGCAAGAGGTCGGAACTGATTGAGCTCAGTTTACGAGACGTTAGTTTATTTTGTGGCACGGAATAGGCATCGGGTTCCATGATAAGTAAGGCGTGGACTTAGATGGTCGGGCGTCGTCTCATGGGCAGTAAGGTGTAATTCCATATATGTGCTTAGCACGGGATAGGCATCGGGATCCATGATAAGTAAGGCGTGGACCTAGATGGTCGGGCGTCGTCTCATGGGCAGTAAGGTGTAATCCCTAATGTGCTGTTGTGGATTTGGTGACCTAATGTATAGACCTGGAGTGGTTGAAGTTGGGGGCATCCTAGTCTCGTGAGCAATAGATCTGGAGTGATTGAGCTCAGTTTTACGAGAGTAATCCACGTGGGTGTTTTTATTACATAGTAAGTGACCCACTTTGGTGTTCCGTCACGTGCGATGTATACGGGTCTCCCCCGTCACCGAAAGGTGTTGTTTTGGGTATTTGTTACTACTTATATTTTCGGTGACGTGTTCTATTTTAATGGATTGTTTTCCACAGAGAGAGTGTCTCATTAGAGCGCGAAGAGGCTATGTCCAAACGTCTCGAAGCGGCCCTGAAAGAGTTAGAGGTCGTCGGTCGTGCTAAGGACGAGGCCAACCATCGTCTGACGCAGTCCCTATCCATGATCGCCGACCAAAGGGAAGAGCTGGAGGAGATCAAAGGGTCTTTGGTCGTAAGTGAAAAAGAGGCTGAAGACTCCAAATCTAATAAGCTAGCTTTTTGATAAGCTACCTGGATTAACTTTTTGTGAATATTCCAATTAGAGATCCACTATTTTGTAAACTTTTTTTCGTGTAAACTTTGGATTTCATAGGTTTTCTTGATGAAATTGTTTCATATCATTCATTTCTTGATGAAATTGTTTCATATATTTGTGTTTTTTATGTAAAAACGAAAAAAATTCATCAAACGGAGAAAATATATGAAACAGTTTCATATGAATGAAAAAATATATATGAAACTCCATAAAAAACAAAAATATATGAAATAGTTTCATCAAGAAATGAATGATATGAAACACTTCATCAAAATAAACAATTTCATCAAGAAAACCTATGAAATCCAAAGTTTACAAAGTTAACACACATTTAGAGGTTTACAAATTATTATCCATCATTCCAATTATGCCTCATTAATATTAACTATTTATTAACTATTATTATAAATAAATATTAATGTTTTAAATTTAATTACTGTTAATTAATAAATATTATTTAATATTAACTGAAATTATTAAATTAAATTTTAGTTATACATTGATATTAATTTTTTAATTATTAACAGTTATTGTTAATCATATAAATTATTTTTATATTTTTTTAATTCTAATCAATAAATTTTAATTATCAATTAGTATTATCTTTTTAATTATTATTTGATTATTTTTTTATCATATTATATGTAACAGTTATTTAAAATCATAAATTAATATATATTTTTTCTAAAACATGTTTTAACAAATTCAAAATTTATAGAATATATGTAGTAATAAATTTTAAATTCTTTTAATTAACATATTATATTATTTAACTTTTCTTTACTACATTGGTTGTATTACTTAACATATTATATTGCTATAAATTTAATTATATAATTAAACATTGTAATTGATAATTTTTTGAAGATGACATTTTTGGTCATTTTACGTGATTATACGATAGTTTTTACCAAACATGACTTCTAAATCCAGCTAGCTTATTGGAGTTTCCCCATCTCAGCAGCAAAAGCCTCTTGAGTTACAAATACTTGACCTCCCGTTGCCGAGCTCTCTTGGCGAGACCCTTCTCACTCAACTGGTATCTCAACACTCTTTGCTCAGAGAGCAACCGGGGTCTTTTTCTTTGTACGAGTTCCACCCGCTAGTGTGGTAGCCCTTCGTGGTGCTGTCCCACGTCCCCTACCACGTCCTCTTCCCCTTCCTCGGGTGGCCGTCGGTCTCGGAGGATCCACCGATCCATCTTCAAGGACCTCCTCGATCGAGACTACCCTCACACTGGGCACCGACCTGCTCCTCAATGTTCTTTCAGACATGATGAAACTGAAACAAATCACATAGAACAAACGTTTAATACCAAACTTCACACTATGAGGCGAATTAAGCATCCCCACGTGCCTGTAAATTCGGAATTACATTGGCCAGATGTAACCCCTAATTTACCTCACATGATAAACCTTATCACCCCGTCCTACGTGTCCTTCCTAAGGCATTTCCTATGGGCACCCTATATCTCGGTTGTGTCCCTATCCTCAAAGTTTAAGTTTAGGCCCATCCGGTCACCTAAATCCCTTAAACTATGGCTCTGATACCATTTGTAACAACCCAAGATAACCAAAGTAATATCATAACCAAAAAGCCCATAAGGGTCCCAATTACATCAAAAGGTTAACAACATTCTCAAAAGTTAAATGGTTCACATACGAATACAACCGAGATGTCTATTATAGGAATTAAAATAACGGATAAGGTCCTCTAACAAATCACCTCTAGACTTCAAGTTATCCCCTTTCCCTTGGAAGATGCACCTATCACGTTCTTACCTGAAAATGGTTTTTAATTTTGAAAAGCGAGGGTTAGACCATAAGGTCTAGTGAATTCCCTGGCAAACAGTTTGAAAATCACCGCAAAATAACATGTAGCAGTCATAACCGCCCGAAGGCCCAATTAGAAGAGTGAAAGCACACATAACAGTTGCACAACGTCCATAGTCTCACCTACCACACGGTAGTAACCACGATCGGGGCCCAAGCAGACTCCCATCTCGCCCTCGGGGCCTAAGCAGACTCCCTTAGCCTCGAATGTAGGAAACGAATTCCACACATACGGAAATGCATCACCACTCCCATGGGATATGTATTACCCCAAGGTACCCTATGTTCGTTGTGCAACTCGACCCAAGTACAGCACACCAACAATATAGCATCCACGTAATGCAAGTATATTTGTAAATGTTTTCATGTCATTCGAAATCCCTCCTCATATGCATGCAAGTAATATGAACGGATTTTAACCAATTTCAGTAAGTAAAACATGTACAAAACAATCTTTGTAAGTATTAAAAGATTAAGACAACTCACCTGTAACTCGGCTAATTGATACCCTAACCGAAGCTCACTTTTCCACCAATCGAACACCTGAATTGGGGTTAATAGAAGTGATGTTAAACTCCCTAATTATGCACCAAAACATCCTTAATAAACTCCTAAGATAAGCTCTTAAACAATGCCTCGATTCTAGGCCCGAACGAAAAACGAAGCAAAACGGAGAAATGCCCAAGCAGGGACTTGCGCCCCATGCCACGCGCTGCTTGGGCTCCCAAAAACTGCACTTCAAAATCCTTCCCCAAATTTCCCCAAATTGATTCCAATTAAAGAAAAAACCCTCAAAATCAATAGTTTGAGCTAAATACATCCTAAGGGATCAAATCCCAACCTAAAACATGTAGTTCTCATCTAATTTAACCAATGAATCACCCTTTTCATCACCCAATCCCCATTTTTGTTCAACATTCAAAACCTCCATTGGAAGGGTGCAAGTTCTTCAAGAGAAACTCACAATCCACCAAGGGATTCATTAATCCCACCCCTCCAAATGGTTTTTACCCAACATAAACTTAGAAATGGAATGCATCAAAGTCTTCTACACATCCCATTTCTCCATTCTAGCAACAAAGTGATGATTTGAAGAGAGAATCATACCTTGTTGATAAATTCTTCAAGTTTTTGATGAAACCTTCCTTCTCCAATCCTTCAAGTGATACCTCTTTGAACTTTCTCCTCTCCCAAGCTCTTAGCCGTCAAAAATGAAGGAGAAAAGGGTTTCTCAGCCTATTTACATTCTTGATTTCTCACCCCTGCACTTAAGTTTCCAAGTTTCACAATTTGGCCCCAAAACTTCCATCTATTCCAAAAAATTTACAAGAAGGAAAATATGAGATGTTACATACTTGAACTCATAGCTCTTTCTCTTACAGATACACTTCTTATTTGCATTTCATTATGGATTCTTTCATTGACCCTAACAGCCATTAAGTTGCATGTATGCATTAGATGACCTACATTTATATAATGATCAACTTCATTGCAATATACGGGTATTACGATGAGTTCTTTTTTAGTTTTTTAATTGGAATTTGGGTCAGTTTACACCTACTTTAACTATAAAAACTTGATTAATAAAATCTTCGTTAATCTTAGAATGATTCGAAAGGAATCCTGAAGACTCAAACCCCTCAAGGCTTTGGTACTATGATGGTGAGTATCGCTTACAAGTGTAATTATAAAAGAGAATATATATATATATATATATATATATATATATATATATATATATAGGGGTGGTATTTTTTGCAAACTAGTGTATTTGTACAAACTCGTACAAACCATACCTAGCTTCATGATTTTGTAAATTTGGCTTCATGAATATTTATATATATATTTTGGCTTCATGAATATATAATTTGGCTTCATGAATATATCATTTGGCATTTTTAACTAATTTTTTTACAAAAATAAGGGTATTTTAGGGCTCCATCGAAAAAAATTAGTTAAAAATGCCAAATGATATATTCATGAAGTCAAATTATATATTCATGAAGCCAAAATATATATATAAATATTCATGAAGCCAAATTTACAAAATCATAAAGCTAGGTATGGTTTGTACGAGTTTGTACAAATACACTGGTTTGCAAAAGATACCCAGCCTATATATATATATATATATATATATATTTTACTATTTCAAAAATCAAAAGTTAATATTTATTTTGTTTTAACTAAGATAATACGAATATTTGATTAAAAAAGTTGTAAAGAAATTAGTTTAGGGAAAGACATGGTTGCAATAAATACAATTAACTTGGTTGTATCCTCTTTATTATAATAAGAAAGGTATTAATCTTAATAGTTTTTTTGTAAAAGTTAAAGTTAAAGTTAAAAACTATCTGAAAAATGAAAACTATCAAATATTGATGGTCCTTATATTTGAGTAAAAGTGCAACTAAAACAAATTACATCTATAATGCATATATGCAACAATAATTTGTTATATTACAAATGATCGTTAGTTTATGCTTGTTAAAAATGGCCTAAAACTTAAGAGTCAGTTGTAAAAGATGTTCCATTACCATTTTACTATAAACCATATTTGAGTAGACAGGGTCAGGTATGGGGCCGATAAAGAGTTGCCGGTTATCACCTCGATTTTTATAAAGTGTTATGATTAGTTTTATTGATAAATGTAACAACTCAGTCTAAAATGGGACATGCATAACAATAAATAATAAGCTTTACAATACTGGGTTCAAAAATTTCATTACATATGTCTCCAAAACTTAGGTTGGCGGAAACAACATGTACACAACTGAGAATAACTACCTACAAAAGTATGAGTGACACTGTCTCTATCTGCATTTGTACTCTATCCTGCTCTTGCTCAATTACCTGAGCCTCCTACTATATGCTTACCTGAAAAGGTTTAGTTTGGAAAATGCGAGGGTTAGACCATGAGGTCTAGTGAGCTCCCTCCTGACAGTTCTCAAAAATCGTTTAAAACAATTAATAACTTTCTCATAGCATTTCATAAAAAATTTCACATAACTTTTCATAAACACTTTCACATAACTTTTCATAAACACTTTCACGGATAAATCCGCTCCCGTAAATGGCACCTTGAAGTCACTCAAGAGTGACAACGAGTCAGTCTCGCGCTGCCTTGCTGTGTCACTCTTCCCATGGCATAAACGGAACCTCCCCCGGCATGAGCACTGGCGGAACCTCCCCCCGACTTAGCCAATTTACGTCTACCACAATGTATGCATACATCTCATATAAACACTTTCAAACAAGTAACAACATGTAAATAAACATGGCAAAACTACTCATTTACTTTCTTTGGAAAACACGTTTAAAACACGTATTTTAGTTAGAAAAAAACTCACCTGGTGCGTTTAACATGTTGTTTTACTTTGCTTCTGACTTACAATCGGGTTACCTGAGAAAAGGATGAAATATAAACTGCTCAGACCCTAATACCAACTTTCCGAACACTATCCGGACTCAACTTACCGGATACATAACTTACCGGTCAATCACTACTTTCCGGACAACTTACCGGATAACTCGTTTACTGGATAACTCTTACCGGTTAAAACACAACTTACCAGGTAACTCGACTTACCGGATAATTCTACTTACTGGGTAACCCAACTTACCGGGTAGCTCTTCTTACCGGATACTCTACTTATCAGGTATTCTACTTACCGGGTACTCTACTTACCGGATCTCACACTTACCGGAACATTCACTTACCGGAACATTCACTTACCGGATACACCATCCGGTAACCTGCATCTGGGCTACTTACCGGACGACGGCTGTAACGCCGTTTTGGGATCGAAATCCGCTAATCAAACTCTTAACCAACGAAAATGCGATACAAACAGATTAATAAGCATACTTAGACCCTTCCTTACTAACTCTTTGTTGTTCTCATTAGGGCTTCATCCTCAACTTTTAGCTAAAACCCTCAAACAAACCAACCATAGCTAAACATTAAAATAGAAATTTGAGTTTGGGATTACCTGATAGAATCACTGAAGAATCAGACTCCCAATCCACTTTTCTTTCAAATTGCTGATTGATGGTGTTTTTCCTTCTTCAATTGCTATGGAACCCAATCTTCCCTTTTTCTCTTCTCTTTCTCTCTAGCCGACACCCACACACACAAGGAACAACTCTAGGGTTTTGTGCCCTTTTTGTGGGTTTCAAAGATTACAATCTGGCCCCTGCACTTTCAACTTTACAACTTTTCCCACAAAACTTTAATCTTTTCAATTTAGATATTGGTTATTACAATAAATTGATGTATAATTATTTGATAAATTAATTTTAGAGTTTATCCTCGAGTAAGTTTCGTTATTGGTTTTCGGAGTTATTAGATTAAGGGGTAAACTTTAATTTTAATATATACCTTGGAGGGTGTAAATTGTCTATGGATGATATTTGAGTGACTAAATTGGTTAAGTGGTGAAAGATAAATCATCACCAACGCCTCATTTGCAAACATATGTGGATAAGAGTTTCATTTGGTGAAAATCAAAGGTATGTCTTCACATAAATTACTCCCCTTATGTACATAAAACTATATATTGGTTTAGAATTGGGTTAAAATTTGGGTTATAGTTTTGAATGATATGAGAAATCTGAGTTTATGAGTATTTTCTGTTAATAGTCTTAAGCATATCTGCAAATTTTTAGATTCAGATATGGCTTAAAAGTATCAGTTTTGGCTTAAATACGTTTTCTGTTAGTTGAGATAAGTATGGACAGGTTAGTTGCGATAAAGTTGAGTGTTGTGATAAAGATGATTATCGCAACACGCTGGTTGCGATAAACTTGATTGTCGCAACAGTTGGTTGCGATAAAGATGAATGTCGCAAACTATGGGTTGCGACAAAGTTATTTTGGGATTCTTTGAGTTGCGATAAGATTGTTATATCGAAACAGTTGGTTGCGATAAGATTGTTATATCGCAACAGTTGGTTGAGATAAGTGTGATGTCGCAAATAGTGGGTTGCGACAAGTGAAAGTGCATTTCTTTGGGTTGCGATAAGTGACGAGATTTTGGAATTTAGTCTTTTAAGAATCCTAATCAGTAGATTGATACGAGTACAATATGTATTTGGATATTTCAGACTTTGCGAAGTTTGGTGACGGAAATCTTTACAATTGTTAAGAAGTGAAGTAAGAAGGACATTGTTGCTATCAGGTGAGTTCATTCTTACCTTACCCTTTTATAACGTATTTAAATTATGGTAAGGTACATTTTATAAAGAGATATTTTCCTGAATGAATTTTGATGAACGATTATACGAGGTAAGACTATTTGTCTTTAAATTAATGGTTTTGCTTAATTTCCTTAAATGTTATTTGGAAATGATTTATATTAAGTAATAAACTGCACGAGTACAAATAAGTGTAATGGATCCATAGGCACTAGTTTTTATATGAACACATGGAATAGGTGTAACACCCGGAAAATCCTTGTAAGTAATAATAGTCCTAATATTTCTTTATATTTTGACTTCTTAGATTATAAGTGATTTCCTAAGTAATTTCCGTGACTGTCACTTATTAATTGAGAACTCCCGATAGAAATCGGTAAGTTTATTCCTTAGGGAAATAAATGAAAAATAGATAATAAAGTTAAATATTAAATTTTATGGATTAGTTGGATGGGTAATTTGAATACGAGTCCAACGGTTCTTTTCGGAGCAAAAACGGAGTTCTAACGAAGAAGTTACGGCTAAATCAGTGGAAGATGAGAAGTGTAGCAAACAGAACCCGGCGCCAATGGCTTGGCGCCGATGCATCGGCGCGGGTGATCGGCACCGATTTCCTGACGTGCCAAAAGGGGGTTAAACCCACCTCTTTACCCTTAGTCATCAACCCTTTATACTTAGAACTCTTAAAAACGAATTTCACGATTGCTCTTGCTCTCTCTCAGACGATTTCTTCATTCAACCTAAGGTAAGTTCAAATCTATTAAACTAAATCCAATCCAAGTAATTGTTATATGAATCTTAACAATCAAACTTCAATTAGGGCTTGCATCATTCATCTTCTTGTTGGAGAAATTAAGTTCAAGACTTCAAGTTTGGGGTTATTTCAATTGAAGATTTGAGGTGAGTAACTTGTAATTAATTGTTTGTATTACATTTATATACTATTCCTCATCTTGATTTTTGGTATAGCTAATGGGAAATCTTGAATAAATGCTCTTAATGGTTAAGAGGGAAATAAGAGGAGTTCAAGTAAGTTTATGTGGCTTAATTGTGTTTATTACTTTGTATGCCATAATAAATGTTGATGTTAAGAGTTTGGTTGGATTATATATCCAAAGTATGTGATATTGAGATGATGACTTAATAGATGTCTTAATGATGAATTGATGGCTTAATGGTCAAAATGGACTTATTATTGAATTGTAAACATGGATGTTTATTATTGATGTCATATAGAATATGATTTGATACATATGGTTGTATATGAACTACATGGAAGTAGTATTGATTATGATAAATGGTTGGACCATTGTTAAGTGCTTAATATGCTTTGAATATTACTTGGATTAACATATTTGGTATTCACATAATTGGAGGAGCACCTAGTAGGCATTGGAGGATATAATCATACATACCGTGGGGTAAATGTATTTTGTTCATACCTTCGGATACCGTGGGGTTTTCCGTTGTGTTATGCCTTGTGACAATACCGTGGGGTATCAATCAAGGTATATCTTCGATTATGATGTAACCGGGTAGCGATATGGACCTTCTCCATGGAATCCAATTTGTGAATGTATCGAATTGTTATTCCTACATGCTATGATTATGCTCTATGTGCTATGTGTAAATCTCACTTAGGCTTTACACTTGTTATGTGTTTTATGTATTACAGATTTTAGTGGTTCCGGACACAAGAAGGTCTAGAACGGGGTTGTGAGCATGGGATCATTGTTAGAGAGATAAAGATTGGAAGATTGATGATAGAACTTTCCGGCATTCTTTGGATATTTGATATCTATAGTAGTGATCAAATAAGCTAGTGGTCCAATAGTAGTTATGATTAACTAAATCTTTGTATTAATGATTATGTAATGTTATTTAGGTATACTTGTACTTTAGTAATGTGTACCACTCTTCTGTTTTATGGAAGTTTTTGTTAACCCCTGTTTTGGGGTGTTACAAGTTGGTATCAGAGCTTTAGTTTAAGTGAACTAAGTATGATGAGGAAATACTTAGACTTAAGCTGAGATGAATTAAGTTATGAATCTTGAGAGTGGGTAGAAGTATTAAGACGTGATGGCCTTAGGGTCGACAGAAATACGTGAAATTAGTACGGTAATGACGCTAATGAGGATTCTCATGTATGATACATTCATAATCGCAATTAGCTACTGTTATTATGAATATATTGTTACATAAGCATACTTGTTTCTAAATTGTTCTGGTGACTAATGATCGGTAAGGTACGTTTCGTGTGTTTATATTCATATAACCATTTCTCAGGGTTATTTTTGTTTTATAGCATAATGATGGTAAAAAAAACGCCGCCAAGGTCTTTCAATTCTTTAGAGGACAGATCGATAAATGATTGAAAATAGGAAGTAATAATAAGTGATAAAGAGGGGATATTAGATGAAAGTCTTTTCGGGGATTCCAGATGAATAGTGCTAGTTGTCAATAAAGCTGTTGGAATATGTGGTTGTAAGATGGTGTAGTGATTTGACTGTTATTGGAATAGAATGCCGAGCGGTAGTATGAGTTTATCCAAAGTGAATTTGGTTGTGTGAGTCGCTAAATAAGTTTATGATTTTGAATCATAGGAAGTTTAATAAAGATGAGAAAGTGTTATCGATATGTGGAAAAGTTGGGGGAAAGAGACAAATATTTATTGGAGGGTAGTACTACATGCTAGCGTAGGAAGTAATGATAGAAAGGTCGGACCTAAGAATGTAGTTATACTACAGGTTCAATGGAATTATCACCTTTGATATATAATATTTTAGTGCTTGGTTGCATTGTGATCACGTAGTGCGATATTGATGTGAGGAAGTGGTAGTACTTTATACTGAAGAAATGTATGGGTCATAGATGTAGTGATGGGTGCTGTAGACATGGAAGTATTCAAAAGTGGTGAGTATGCTCAATTTAAAGTGAGTATAGATTTTCAAGCAGCATACGTTAATGTTATTTTGAGATATGGAAATTGAGATGTGGATGATGACGGTATGGAAGACTAGGCAATAGTCGGATAAAGGTTTAATGATAAACGGTTACTTTAAGGAGGCTTACAAATCTAAGTTGGGGAACGGATAATGGGGAAATAAGTAAGGTTCATGAAATATGAAAGATGAATCCTTGTTCCTTCTAGATTTTTATTTGTGAATGGAATTCATGTGTGGGTTTGGTTAGAGTGCAACGGTTGGTGATAATTAGGTGTCAACTTTTGGGCTTAAGATCAAACACCTTTAGTGTAATCGGGGAATTGTAGCCGATTTTAAAAAGAATGATGGTGATGGTTGTAGTAACCTTAAGATACTCATTTGTGATGAGTGGTTTTAGTGAACTAATCTTTATGTATGATTAGTGAACCTGTCCGTTTGATGATTAATTATTGAGATGGATTTTGGAGTCTATTAGAGCTCTTTGAATGAGAATGGCCGTTAACGATAGGGGCAATTGAAATTAGAGATTCGGTTGGTCTCAGTATTAATTGAGCCTTAAATTGATTTAGAGTTTGAAACTGAAATCAAGATGTATAGAACATTTTAAGGTTGGGAGATGACTGAAGTCGTATGGTTGGGAGTTTTTCTATGGATGGAACGTTTATCTATACATAAGTTCAACGTATGTGTAGGGACTTTGTTAATAAACAATTGTTCGAAGAATTGTCTTTATAGACCGTGTTAATAGAACTTAGATTCCTGTTAGGAATTGTTGAATTTTGGTCGACAGTGAGTCGGTTGACTTTGGGTTATAAAGGATATAGATTTCGGGGACGAAATCGTTTTAAGGTTGGGAGAATTGTAACACCCGGAAAATCCTTGTAAGTAATAATAGTCCTAATATTTCTTTATATTTTGACTTCTTAGATTATAAGTGATTTCCTAAGTAATTTCCGTGACTGTCACTTATTAATTGAGAACTCCCGATAGAAATCGGTAAGTTTATTCCTTAGGGAAATAAATGAAAAATAGATAATAAAGTTAAATATTAAATTTTATGGATTAGTTGGATGGGTAATTTGAATACGAGTCCAACGGTTCTTTTCGGAGCAAAAACGGAGTTCTAACGAAGAAGTTACGGCTAAATCAGTGGAAGATGAGAAGTGTAGCAAACAGAACCCGGCGCCAATGGCTTGGCGCCGATGCATCGGCGCGGGTGATCGGCGCCGATTTCCTGACGTGCCAAAAGGGGGTTAAACCCACCTCTTTACCCTTAGTCATCAACCCTTTATACTTAGAACTCTTAAAAACGAATTTCACGATTGCTCTTGCTCTCTCTCAGACGATTTCTTCATTCAACCTAAGGTAAGTTCAAATCTATTAAACTAAATCCAATCCAAGTAATTGTTATATGAATCTTAACAATCAAACTTCAATTAGGGCTTGCATCATTCATCTTCTTGTTGGAGAAATTAAGTTCAAGACTTCAAGTTTGGGGTTATTTCAATTGAAGATTTGAGGTGAGTAACTTGTAATTAATTGTTTGTATTACATTTATATACTATTCCTCATCTTGATTTTTGGTATAGCTAATGGGAAATCTTGAATAAATGCTCTTAATGGTTAAGAGGGAAATAAGAGGAGTTCAAGTAAGTTTATGTGGCTTAATTGTGTTTATTACTTTGTATGCCATAATAAATGTTGATGTTAAGAGTTTGGTTGGATTATATATCCAAAGTATGTGATATTGAGATGATGACTTAATAGATGTCTTAATGATGAATTGATGGCTTAATGGTCAAAATGGACTTATTATTGAATTGTAAACATGGATGTTTATTATTGATGTCATATAGAATATGATTTGATACATATGGTTGTATATGAACTACATGGAAGTAGTATTGATTATGATAAATGGTTGGACCATTGTTAAGTGCTTAATATGCTTTGAATATTACTTGGATTAACATATTTGGTATTCACATAATTGGAGGAGCACCTAGTAGGCATTGGAGGATATAATCATACATACCGTGGGGTAAATGTATTTTGTTCATACCTTCGGATACCGTGGGGTTTTCCGTTGTGTTATGCCTTGTGACAATACCGTGGGGTATCAATCAAGGTATATCTTCGATTATGATGTAACCGGGTAGCGATATGGACCTTCTCCATGGAATCCAATTTGTGAATGTATCGAATTGTTATTCCTACATGCTATGATTATGCTCTATGTGCTATGTGTAAATCTCACTTAGGCTTTAAAAGCCTAACACTTGTTATGTGTTTTATGTATTACAGATTTTAGTGGTTCCGGACACAAGAAGGTCTAGAACGGGGTTGTGAGCATGGGATCATTGTTAGAGAGATAAAGATTGGAAGATTGATGATAGAACTTTCCGGCATTCTTTGGATATTTGATATCTATAGTAGTGATCAAATAAGCTAGTGGTCCAATAGTAGTTATGATTAACTAAATCTTTGTATTAATGATTATGTAATGTTATTTAGGTATACTTGTACTTTAGTAATGTGTACCACTCTTCTGTTTTATGGAAGTTTTTGTTAACCCCTGTTTTGGGGTGTTACAAGTTGGTATCAGAGCTTTAGTTTAAGTGAACTAAGTATGATGAGGAAATACTTAGACTTAAGCTGAGATGAATTAAGTTATGAATCTTGAGAGTGGGTAGAAGTATTAAGACGTGATGGCCTTAGGGTCGACAGAAATACGTGAAATTAGTACGGTAATGACGCTAATGAGGATTCTCATGTATGATACATTCATAATCGCAATTAGCTACTGTTATTATGAATATATTGTTACATAAGCATACTTGTTTCTAAATTGTTCTGGTGACTAATGATCGGTAAGGTACGTTTCGTGTGTTTATATTCATATAACCATTTCTCAGGGTTATTTTTGTTTTATAGCATAATGATGGTAAAAAAAACGCCGCCAAGGTCTTTCAATTCTTTAGAGGACAGATCGATAAATGATTGAAAATAGGAAGTAATAATAAGTGATAAAGAGGGGATATTAGATGAAAGTCTTTTCGGGGATTCCAGATGAATAGTGCTAGTTGTCAATAAAGCTGTTGGAATATGTGGTTGTAAGATGGTGTAGTGATTTGACTGTTATTGGAATAGAATGCCGAGCGGTAGTATGAGTTTATCCAAAGTGAATTTGGTTGTGTGAGTCGCTAAATAAGTTTATGATTTTGAATCATAGGAAGTTTAATAAAGATGAGAAAGTGTTATCGATATGTGGAAAAGTTGGGGGAAAGAGACAAATATTTATTGGAGGGTAGTACTACATGCTAGCGTAGGAAGTAATGATAGAAAGGTCGGACCTAAGAATGTAGTTATACTACAGGTTCAATGGAATTATCACCTTTGATATATAATATTTTAGTGCTTGGTTGCATTGTGATCACGTAGTGCGATATTGATGTGAGGAAGTGGTAGTACTTTATACTGAAGAAATGTATGGGTCATAGATGTAGTGATGGGTGCTGTAGACATGGAAGTATTCAAAAGTGGTGAGTATGCTCAATTTAAAGTGAGTATAGATTTTCAAGCAGCATACGTTAATGTTATTTTGAGATATGGAAATTGAGATGTGGATGATGACGGTATGGAAGACTAGGCAATAGTCGGATAAAGGTTTAATGATAAACGGTTACTTTAAGGAGGCTTACAAATCTAAGTTGGGGAACGGATAATGGGGAAATAAGTAAGGTTCATGAAATATGAAAGATGAATCCTTGTTCCTTCTAGATTTTTATTTGTGAATGGAATTCATGTGTGGGTTTGGTTAGAGTGCAACGGTTGGTGATAATTAGGTGTCAACTTTTGGGCTTAAGATCAAACACCTTTAGTGTAATCGGGGAATTGTAGCCGATTTTAAAAAGAATGATGGTGATGGTTGTAGTAACCTTAAGATACTCATTTGTGATGAGTGGTTTTAGTGAACTAATCTTTATGTATGATTAGTGAACCTGTCCGTTTGATGATTAATTATTGAGATGGATTTTGGAGTCTATTAGAGCTCTTTGAATGAGAATGGCCGTTAACGATAGGGGCAATTGAAATTAGAGATTCGGTTGGTCTCAGTATTAATTGAGCCTTAAATTGATTTAGAGTTTGAAACTGAAATCAAGATGTATAGAACATTTTAAGGTTGGGAGATGACTGAAGTCGTATGGTTGGGAGTTTTTCTATGGATGGAACGTTTATCTATACATAAGTTCAACGTATGTGTAGGGACTTTGTTAATAAACAATTGTTCGAAGAATTGTCTTTATAGACCGTGTTAATAGAACTTAGATTCCTGTTAGGAATTGTTGAATTTTGGTCGACAGTGAGTCGGTTGACTTTGGGTTATAAAGGATATAGATTTCGGGGACGAAATCGTTTTAAGGTTGGGAGAATTGTAACACCCGGAAAATCCTTGTAAGTAATAATAGTCCTAATATTTCTTTATATTTTGACTTCTTAGATTATAAGTGATTTCCTAAGTAATTTCCGTGACTGTCACTTATTAATTGAGAACTCCCGATAGAAATCGGTAAGTTTATTCCTTAGGGAAATAAATGAAAAATAGATAATAAAGTTAAATATTAAATTTTATGGATTAGTTGGATGGGTAATTTGAATACGAGTCCAACGGTTCTTTTCGGAGCAAAAACGGAGTTCTAACGAAGAAGTTACGGCTAAATCAGTGGAAGATGAGAAGTGTAGCAAACAGAACCCGGCGCCAATGGCTTGGCGCCGATGCATCGGCGCGGGTGATCGGCGCCGATTTCCTGACGTGCCAAAAGGGGGTTAAACCCACCTCTTTACCCTTAGTCATCAACCCTTTATACTTAGAACTCTTAAAAACGAATTTCACGATTGCTCTTGCTCTCTCTCAGACGATTTCTTCATTCAACCTAAGGTAAGTTCAAATCTATTAAACTAAATCCAATCCAAGTAATTGTTATATGAATCTTAACAATCAAACTTCAATTAGGGCTTGCATCATTCATCTTCTTGTTGGAGAAATTAAGTTCAAGACTTCAAGTTTGGGGTTATTTCAATTGAAGATTTGAGGTGAGTAACTTGTAATTAATTGTTTGTATTACATTTATATACTATTCCTCATCTTGATTTTTGGTATAGCTAATGGGAAATCTTGAATAAATGCTCTTAATGGTTAAGAGGGAAATAAGAGGAGTTCAAGTAAGTTTATGTGGCTTAATTGTGTTTATTACTTTGTATGCCATAATAAATGTTGATGTTAAGAGTTTGGTTGGATTATATATCCAAAGTATGTGATATTGAGATGATGACTTAATAGATGTCTTAATGATGAATTGATGGCTTAATGGTCAAAATGGACTTATTATTGAATTGTAAACATGGATGTTTATTATTGATGTCATATAGAATATGATTTGATACATATGGTTGTATATGAACTACATGGAAGTAGTATTGATTATGATAAATGGTTGGACCATTGTTAAGTGCTTAATATGCTTTGAATATTACTTGGATTAACATATTTGGTATTCACATAATTGGAGGAGCACCTAGTAGGCATTGGAGGATATAATCATACATACCGTGGGGTAAATGTATTTTGTTCATACCTTCGGATACCGTGGGGTTTTCCGTTGTGTTATGCCTTGTGACAATACCGTGGGGTATCAATCAAGGTATATCTTCGATTATGATGTAACCGGGTAGCGATATGGACCTTCTCCATGGAATCCAATTTGTGAATGTATCGAATTGTTATTCCTACATGCTATGATTATGCTCTATGTGCTATGTGTAAATCTCACTTAGGCTTTAAAAGCCTAACACTTGTTATGTGTTTTATGTATTACAGATTTTAGTGGTTCCGGACACAAGAAGGTCTAGAACGGGGTTGTGAGCATGGGATCATTGTTAGAGAGATAAAGATTGGAAGATTGATGATAGAACTTTCCGGCATTCTTTGGATATTTGATATCTATAGTAGTGATCAAATAAGCTAGTGGTCCAATAGTAGTTATGATTAACTAAATCTTTGTATTAATGATTATGTAATGTTATTTAGGTATACTTGTACTTTAGTAATGTGTACCACTCTTCTGTTTTATGGAAGTTTTTGTTAACCCCTGTTTTGGGGTGTTACAAGTTGGTATCAGAGCTTTAGTTTAAGTGAACTAAGTATGATGAGGAAATACTTAGACTTAAGCTGAGATGAATTAAGTTATGAATCTTGAGAGTGGGTAGAAGTATTAAGACGTGATGGCCTTAGGGTCGACAGAAATACGTGAAATTAGTACGGTAATGACGCTAATGAGGATTCTCATGTATGATACATTCATAATCGCAATTAGCTACTGTTATTATGAATATATTGTTACATAAGCATACTTGTTTCTAAATTGTTCTGGTGACTAATGATCGGTAAGGTACGTTTCGTGTGTTTATATTCATATAACCATTTCTCAGGGTTATTTTTGTTTTATAGCATAATGATGGTAAAAAAAACGCCGCCAAGGTCTTTCAATTCTTTAGAGGACAGATCGATAAATGATTGAAAATAGGAAGTAATAATAAGTGATAAAGAGGGGATATTAGATGAAAGTCTTTTCGGGGATTCCAGATGAATAGTGCTAGTTGTCAATAAAGCTGTTGGAATATGTGGTTGTAAGATGGTGTAGTGATTTGACTGTTATTGGAATAGAATGCCGAGCGGTAGTATGAGTTTATCCAAAGTGAATTTGGTTGTGTGAGTCGCTAAATAAGTTTATGATTTTGAATCATAGGAAGTTTAATAAAGATGAGAAAGTGTTATCGATATGTGGAAAAGTTGGGGGAAAGAGACAAATATTTATTGGAGGGTAGTACTACATGCTAGCGTAGGAAGTAATGATAGAAAGGTCGGACCTAAGAATGTAGTTATACTACAGGTTCAATGGAATTATCACCTTTGATATATAATATTTTAGTGCTTGGTTGCATTGTGATCACGTAGTGCGATATTGATGTGAGGAAGTGGTAGTACTTTATACTGAAGAAATGTATGGGTCATAGATGTAGTGATGGGTGCTGTAGACATGGAAGTATTCAAAAGTGGTGAGTATGCTCAATTTAAAGTGAGTATAGATTTTCAAGCAGCATACGTTAATGTTATTTTGAGATATGGAAATTGAGATGTGGATGATGACGGTATGGAAGACTAGGCAATAGTCGGATAAAGGTTTAATGATAAACGGTTACTTTAAGGAGGCTTACAAATCTAAGTTGGGGAACGGATAATGGGGAAATAAGTAAGGTTCATGAAATATGAAAGATGAATCCTTGTTCCTTCTAGATTTTTATTTGTGAATGGAATTCATGTGTGGGTTTGGTTAGAGTGCAACGGTTGGTGATAATTAGGTGTCAACTTTTGGGCTTAAGATCAAACACCTTTAGTGTAATCGGGGAATTGTAGCCGATTTTAAAAAGAATGATGGTGATGGTTGTAGTAACCTTAAGATACTCATTTGTGATGAGTGGTTTTAGTGAACTAATCTTTATGTATGATTAGTGAACCTGTCCGTTTGATGATTAATTATTGAGATGGATTTTGGAGTCTATTAGAGCTCTTTGAATGAGAATGGCCGTTAACGATAGGGGCAATTGAAATTAGAGATTCGGTTGGTCTCAGTATTAATTGAGCCTTAAATTGATTTAGAGTTTGAAACTGAAATCAAGATGTATAGAACATTTTAAGGTTGGGAGATGACTGAAGTCGTATGGTTGGGAGTTTTTCTATGGATGGAACGTTTATCTATACATAAGTTCAACGTATGTGTAGGGACTTTGTTAATAAACAATTGTTCGAAGAATTGTCTTTATAGACCGTGTTAATAGAACTTAGATTCCTGTTAGGAATTGTTGAATTTTGGTCGACAGTGAGTCGGTTGACTTTGGGTTATAAAGGATATAGATTTCGGGGACGAAATCGTTTTAAGGTTGGGAGAATTGTAACACCCGGAAAATCCTTGTAAGTAATAATAGTCCTAATATTTCTTTATATTTTGACTTCTTAGATTATAAGTGATTTCCTAAGTAATTTCCGTGACTGTCACTTATTAATTGAGAACTCCCGATAGAAATCGGTAAGTTTATTCCTTAGGGAAATAAATGAAAAATAGATAATAAAGTTAAATATTAAATTTTATGGATTAGTTGGATGGGTAATTTGAATACGAGTCCAACGGTTCTTTCCGGAGCAAAAACGGAGTTCTAACGAAGAAGTTACGGCTAAATCAGTGGAAGATGAGAAGTGTAGCAAACAGAACCCGGCGCCAATGGCTTGGCGCCGATGCATCGGCGCGGGTGATCGGCGCCGATTTCCTGACGTGCCAAAAGGGGGTTAAACCCACCTCTTTACCCTTAGTCATCAACCCTTTATACTTAGAACTCTTAAAAACGAATTTCACGATTGCTCTTGCTCTCTCTCAGACGATTTCTTCATTCAACCTAAGGTAAGTTCAAATCTATTAAACTAAATCCAATCCAAGTAATTGTTATATGAATCTTAACAATCAAACTTCAATTAGGGCTTGCATCATTCATCTTCTTGTTGGAGAAATTAAGTTCAAGACTTCAAGTTTGGGGTTATTTCAATTGAAGATTTGAGGTGAGTAACTTGTAATTAATTGTTTGTATTACATTTATATACTATTCCTCATCTTGATTTTTGGTATAGCTAATGGGAAATCTTGAATAAATGCTCTTAATGGTTAAGAGGGAAATAAGAGGAGTTCAAGTAAGTTTATGTGGCTTAATTGTGTTTATTACTTTGTATGCCATAATAAATGTTGATGTTAAGAGTTTGGTTGGATTATATATCCAAAGTATGTGATATTGAGATGATGACTTAATAGATGTCTTAATGATGAATTGATGGCTTAATGGTCAAAATGGACTTATTATTGAATTGTAAACATGGATGTTTATTATTGATGTCATATAGAATATGATTTGATACATATGGTTGTATATGAACTACATGGAAGTAGTATTGATTATGATAAATGGTTGGACCATTGTTAAGTGCTTAATATGCTTTGAATATTACTTGGATTAACATATTTGGTATTCACATAATTGGAGGAGCACCTAGTAGGCATTGGAGGATATAATCATACATACCGTGGGGTAAATGTATTTTGTTCATACCTTCGGATACCGTGGGGTTTTCCGTTGTGTTATGCCTTGTGACAATACCGTGGGGTATCAATCAAGGTATATCTTCGATTATGATGTAACCGGGTAGCGATATGGACCTTCTCCATGGAATCCAATTTGTGAATGTGTCGAATTGTTATTCCTACATGCTATGATTATGCTCTATGTGCTATGTGTAAATCTCACTTAGGCTTTAAAAGCCTAACACTTGTTATGTGTTTTATGTATTACAGATTTTAGTGGTTCCGGACACAAGAAGGTCTAGAACGGGGTTGTGAGCATGGGATCATTGTTAGAGAGATAAAGATTGGAAGATTGATGATAGAACTTTCCGGCATTCTTTGGATATTTGATATCTATAGTAGTGATCAAATAAGCTAGTGGTCCAATAGTAGTTATGATTAACTAAATCTTTGTATTAATGATTATGTAATGTTATTTAGGTATACTTGTACTTTAGTAATGTGTACCACTCTTCCGTTTTATGGAAGTTTTTGTTAACCCCTGTTTTGGGGTGTTACAATAGGCGTGGATTAATCGTAATTCCAGTGTGTATGATAAACGTGGAATAGGCGTGAATTAATCGTATGTAACAACCGGGTTTCGTTTGCAAGTTTATAAGTTTAGTGGTCATTATGCAAGAAACGAAAGTTAAGTAGAGGGACTATTTTTGCAATTAGTAAAAGATATATATAGGCTCTAATCCCTAGGGCAACCCATTATTGAGAAATCATAATTTTGGGTTGTCTTGGTGGTGTTGGCGGCTAGAGAAGGAAAGAAAGGAAGAAAAGGAGATTTTGAGAAAGGAATCAAAGAGAGAAGAAATCAACAAGGTAATCCTTCAAAATTCGTTTTCCTTGTTGTTGTAGTAGTCCTTTCTTAATTACTCCGGATTGTTTAAGTCTAAATGTGGAGATTCAGTAAGCTTTCACCCTCTTTTTCCTTAAAAGTGTGTTTTGAGGTTTTTGGCTTAGTAATTCGACTTAAAGGATTGAAAATGGTTTAAGGGGACGTTTTATGGTTGGGGATTGAACCCAGTTGTATGCCTAATCAACTCATGGGTAGAAATCAGGTTTTTAATCACTTTTGAGAATCAATTTTCGAGCAGATCGTAGTTTCCGGACACTGGGTGTTCTTGAGGCTTCAGTAGTTTCCGGATAGTACGCTAGTGTCCGGGTAGCGAGTGCTTGAGAGTTTCCAGGTGGGTGTTCTTCCGGATAATTTGGGTGACCGGGTGTTAGTATCCGGTAAAGGGCGTGTCTGGGAAGTCGAGGTATCCGGACAGTTCGGACATCCGGAATGTTGGGGGTGTCCGGACAGTTCGGGTATCCGGGAAGTCAAGGTATCCGGACTGTTGGAGTATCCGAAATGTGTTAATGACAGGAAAGTGTTCACTGGTTAGTAGGATTGAACCGTTTAATCTGATTTAAACCTAATGCCCATAGGTGTTCGATTGGATTAGCTTGGAGGTAGTTAAGGAGTGCTTTCAGCGTTACCAAGGTGAGTTCCCTAACCCTTTTTACGACGTAAAGTGTTAAATGTTTTAACTGACTATGGTTTTACTTACGAGCATGAACTGTTTGTAACAATCACGCATGTTTTCGATGAACTACACGTTTTACTTGAGAAGGCTTACTTGACATGATGAAATGGAAATGATTATTTTACAACGATGTAAAGTGTATGTTTTATGAATTGAATTATGTGCTATGTGGAGTCGGTCTGCACTGTGGGATCAAAGAGAGATCCTCGGGGTCGGAAGATCCCTTGGATATGTATGACAGGCCGGTAGGTTGGAATTCGTTTCCTCTTACTGGGGTAGAGGGGAGTTTGCGTAGGCTCCGGGAAGGGGAATTTGCGTAGGCTCCGGAAGAGGTGAGAGGGGTTCTGTTGGGGCCCCGATTGCGGAATGTTTATGTGATCCTTTACACAGTGTAGTACCATACTTGATGATGTGTTACGGAATCTTTATAAATCTTTTATAAGTTTTCTCCATATTGTTTATATGTTGATTTCGGAGGGAATTCACTAGACCTTTTGGTCTAACCCTCGCTTTTCAAAAACTAAACCATTTTCAGGTAAGCGCACTATGGGTTCTTCTAATAAGAACTAGAGTGAAGAAGAAGGATTTGGAGACTAGAGTGACTCCAGGGTTTTTATTTTAATGACTATAGATGTAGCTCTCGTCTGTGGATATTAGACTTTCGCTGTCAATTTTGTTTAGTATGGAAGAATGAATGTTTATGGACAAGTTTAATTATGTAATCTGAATGCTTATTTCTGGATGAATGCATGTTATGTTTTTGGGACGTTACAATTGGTATCAGAGCCGGGAACCGGACTGGTGTGCCAGCGAGGACGTTGGGCTCCCAAGGGGGGTGGATTGTAAGATCCCACATTGGTTGGGGAGGGGAATAAAGGTTGCCTTATAAGGGGAACTTGATACCTCCCCTATCAGACGCGTTTTAAAACCGTGAGTCCGGGTGTGTGGACAAAGGCACAAAGCGGACAATATCTGGTACGGTTGACTTAGTGTTAGTTATATTCATGGAATCGGGTATGATCCCGTCATCGCGAGATGTTTTACGTATGGTAAGAATGATGGTAAATCAGGTTGTTATGCCTTGTTTACATTGATTTTAAAAGTATTATTTTTGAAATCGAATGTTCTCACTAGGCGTTAGCCTAATCGTTTCAAATTATATTTTCTTACCAGGTACTAGCTCGGGAAAATAATGGGATGTGGGACGAGAGCTTTTGAGATAGCGGAGAAGTTAATTAATGAAATGAGGCTTTTTGATGGATTGCTTAGATAACCAAGTTAATCTTATTATAATGACATGATTAGATTAATAGGTTATTTGGAGAATTCAATATTTGTAAATATGATCCTCATAGTTAATTCTCTGCTTATGTATAAAGTTTGAAAGGTTTTATGTTTAATCTTGTTATAATTTGAGGTTCAAATTAGCCCTGATTTTTAGGGTGTTACACTATGTCCAAATATTTGGGTTTAAAATAATCAATTTCATTTTATTTAAGTTTTTCAGTTTAGCAACTGATTAATTGATTTATATCTTTTTGTCATTTTTTGTACTCATACCATCCCTCACCTTCCTTCGTAATCTATTTTTCAACACAAAATTCTTAAACACCATAAATAAAGTTGATAACCATAAATAAACTATGAAATAAAAACAATAATTGAAGCATATGGATAATATATATTTTTAAATCAAAACTGCAAAACTTCTTCTATTATAAATAAAGTTATAAACATAAATAAATTATAAAATTAAGACAATAATTGAAGCATAATGCATGAAATATTTTTCAAATCAAAAGCGCAACACTTTTTCTATTTAGAATAGTCTATACATATAATAAATAAGTAACTAGCATGCCACGTGTCGACTTCAATATTTTCCCGTCTAAACATGTATCTGGACGCAGTTTACATTATAAGTTCAATTAGCACACTCACATTCACTTCTCCTTAAATCTCTCCTTAATTCAATTTTTTTAATTTATACGTTACATTTACCACCCTTATAATTAGGTATGTAGTTTACTTTTAATCCCTTACTTTTTTATTTTTCATTTTAAAGTCTTATCATATAAACATAAAGAATGTATATGAACTAAAATGTATTAAAAAGATACATTTCTTTTTTACAACTTACACCATTGTAATCGTCTCGTCAATACCTTCTAAATGAGCCCAATATTAAATATTTTTGGATGTAATCATATTATTAATTATCATGAACATGTACGAATTAATTTGTTTTATATCCCTTACATTATTAATTTTTATTTTACACTCTTATAATATTAAAAATAAATAATCATAGTTTAACTAAAACATATTAATAAATGCATTTTTTACAGATTATATTATTACAATATTCTCGTCAATAATTTTAAAATAAGTTTTTTATTGAATATTTTTTTAACTTAATAATATTGTGAAATGTCATCAATACGTATCAAGATTTTTCAAGAATGACGTACCGACATTTTTTTTAAACTTGTACATTTTACGCTCTTATCTATATTTATCTATTATACTTTTTTAAAAATAATTTCAGTTACGGTTATTGTTGAATTTTTAAGAAGTACAAATTTCAACACATCATGTACGAGTTTAAAAGCTTTAAACCTCCAACGTTCAACATGATAATTAAAAATAAAATTATTTTTTATTTTTAAATTACACTTTAAACCATTATAATTAGTGATTTAATTTACTTTATATTCATTCTCCTTTTATTTTTCATTTTACATCCTTATCATATCAACATACATAAACTAAAATACATTAAAAAATATGTTTTTCTTTTTTTATAAATTATATCATTATAACCGTTCATCAAAACTTTCAAAATGAGCACAAATGTTATGGGTTTGAAGACCCCACTATCGAACGAATATTTTTCATTTTTTTGACCAATTAACCATGTTGATCTTTAATTTTATACATTTAATATGCGATTTAAAAACGAATAAATATGAACATGAAACAAACTTTTAGATTCGAGATATTTCGCGCCGCATCGTGCGCGGGGTACATATCTATATCTAGTATGATAATATATAATATTTACAGATGATTGAGGAGTTTGGAATTGCGGTCTAAATAAAATAATAAAATAAATGGGGGCATTCCGAGAATTGAACTCGGGACCTCTCGCACCCTAAGCGAGAATCATACCACTAGACCAAATGCCCTTTTTGTCTCCATCTCTATTTATTTCTTATTTACAGCTGGGTTTAAAAGTCAAACAAGGTTTACATTTACATTTACATGATTACATTTTATCTGTAATTAGAAATTTAGAATCAACTTTCTCTTATTTTAAAAAATCACTAATAATTCTGGTTCGAATGGATATGTAATACAAGGTATATAACTTATATTATGATTCGATATGCTCTCGAGATACAAATAAAAAGAATTTCAAAGATAGAAAGTGATAAAAACAATTTAACCCAATACTTAGAAGTAATAGGATTATTAAAGGAGGGTTGGATTCCGGTGACAAGTTGGAGTTAAAGTATGAAGCGTGCGAAGTGGTTATCAACCTTTGAATGAGAAGTGAGCGCACATTAGAATGAGATACACCAAGATAAGATGCACTGAAATGCACGGATCAATTCCCTTCTAAGTCGTAATTCATGGGAAGACATTTGATTAAAAATGATCTAACGATTCAGATCCACTTCTCACATGTCTCACGTTAACCCCAACTTCTCACACGATTCTTCACCTATTAAAGAAAACACTTTGGAAAAATTATATCGCTATCACCACTCTATTGTAAGTTGTAACAACTCAATGGTGAATTTCCCAATAGTTAAATAGGAAATCAAGATCCATAAAAACTTCTGTCATTCATACAATTAAATCTTTTCTAACTCTGAATCTTTATATATATCCCGTATCTTAAATGATACTCCATCAACGTACGTTACAATTTGGTGTATAATAGCATATACTTCAACTTCACAAACAAACAAAATTCAAAATCGATGGATCTACAAAAACTCAGATAAATGACTAAGGAAGAAGGCCAATGTAAGGGGTTGAAGGGGTGTAGGAAATACTTTGTAGGTTGGCTTGATGAATTGTTAACTTCACTTCTCCAAGAAACCCCATTACAAACTCAAACCCCATCTTCAATACTTTCATCCACATTTCTATTTTCTCAATCATCTTTCTCTTTTTGACTTCAATTCTCTCTCTTTGTGTGTGTTGTGTTTATACATGTATGCAATATGCATTTATATATAAGTCATCTATACATATATATATATATATACATATATATATATATGTATATATATATATATATATATATATATGTATGTAGTGGATGAAAGTGAAAGGAAATAAAGTAGGTTTTATATGGCTTTTGGGATTCTTGAAGGGTCATATAAAAAACCTATATCTCAATAATTCAAATTGAACATGTGATATTGATAATGCATGGAATATGTAAGGCAAGACAAGATTGACTCTACGTCTATATGGATGCCTTATCTTTTCATAATTATAAAATCGACAACATAACATATTTAATTAGCGTGTTTGATCGTTTCAAAATTAGTGTGTTTGATCTGTATGTCACATATACTGATATATAAGTATTTTATGATTGAAAAAAGTATTATAATATAACTTGACATTGTGTGACCAAAATTAGAAAATCATCGTTATTATAGGCAAAATTTATTACATCTTAATGCATTTTGATATCTTTTATACTTATTTTTATCGTAATATTCGTGATTTTTAAATACACACATGAATCAAATATAGGTGAATAAAAAGTTAATGATTTAGCTAAAAAGACAAACAAACATTTGACAAATTAAATGAATTCAATACCTCAACTATACTTAATTTTTACCAATTAACTACAACTATTTCTTATTTGCAATTTTCCCAATCTTGCTTTTGTTTTTTTTTTCCAATTTATCCATTAATCTTAAATTTGTTTTCTCATTCTAATGACAACACATTTTTATCCGAAATAACTTGAAAATGAAATAAAATTAATTGAATTTAACTATTTAACAATTATATTAGTACTAAGGAAACTGAAATATTTTCTTGAAATCAACCAAAAAATGTCTCGAAATCAATAAAAAAAATTAAAATACCTGTTAAAATCAACCAAAAAAATCGAAACATTCTCTCGAAATCAACAAAAAATCAAAAAAGTCGTGCGAAAATCAACCAAAAAACTTAAAAAATCCCCTGAAGGCGGAATTCGGCTAAATACACATCGAGTAAATTTGCAGGCATTTGATCAAATTGATCAAATTTTAAAGGTGCTCCCGCTCGAGAAAAATCCTGGGTCCGTCACTGACTCGATGACTCTGATATTAATTATCCATTGTGCCTACTTGGTAATATAATACATTACTTTTACCTTTTTAGTCATTGGATTTTCAATATTATAAGAGCATCTCCAATGGTGACCAAAAAAGACTTGATCAAGTCTTTGAGTGGTGGACCCCACCATTTGTTTATTAATTAAAGTAATAGCTTGATACTAATGACTTGGTGCAGACCAAGTCATTTGAAGAAGTCTTGTGAGAGGGTTTCTAAATTGAGATCAAGTTATTGTGGGTCCCACCTTATTTTTTTATTTTTTTTTATTCCTCAAGTCTTTGGCAATAGGTCGACCATTGCGGATGCCCTAAAAGCAAGTGAACATTTAAAAAAACACAATGATAGATAAGTTGTTTTAAAACAACCCTTTTTAATACAAAACTATTTTGAGTATTAATGTACATACGTATTCTACAATATTCATGGAATAAAATATACATTTATACATGTATGTTTTAATGAAGATGTATTTTCCGAGAAGTATGTCGATAATTTAAAGTAGAAGATAAAATCTAGAATTTCAACAACATGAAGATCAAAATTTCAAGACATTCAAACATAACATAGTATAAAATTAAAAGTAAAAGTAAAATAGTACTTATGAAATTTGATTTTTGGTATCCATCTCATTTTGATTTAGAATACATGGGTAATTAATTTACACACATTTGTTTTGTATTTTCATTGTGTTTGAATTTGAATTTAAATTTGCAAAAAAAAAAAGGTTACTTAGAATAGATGTTCTTGTATATGTTTGTGACAACGCCATGTCACATCTTACATCTAAGAAACAAAATGACGACCTCCCTAGGGGTCACCAATTAGGAGGAATTTAAACTCCTAAAGACCCTCTCAAATCTAGGGATGAAATGGAGAGTTTTTATTGTTCTCATCTATTTGGATTTGATGATGAAATCAATCAAACACTTGACAAAATAAGTAATTTTAACTATAAATATGGATGGACGCATTTATGGGGATCGGGAAAGGACCCAATGCAATCAAAATTTGGGGAAAGTCTTTTTTTTCGTCAGACTTCTGCAAACTAACCGCCCCTTAAACTCTTTAGATCTCATTTCAGGTCTCATCTTCTTTGCATTAGGTCTCTAAATCTAGTATTTTTGTTCGATATATTCAATTTATTTTTTGCATTTGTTATCATGTAGCTCTATATTTATTGTTGTTTGTTAACATGAATTAGTTTATATTGTCAACTACTAATAGTTAGTAGGTTTTGTTACTTTGTTTTAGGGGTTGTGATAGAAGTGATTGTGTGGCATTATAAATTCTTTGTATCATAGAAGTGATTGTGTGGTATGTTGTTCACTTGTCATTTGGCTTATCCGAAACCAATTAACCTAAATAATAATTGTTCTACGCGTTCAAACTAATTCATGTAGAAGTAAATATATATAAAATGATAGTAGTGCTATTCAGATTAATCAAATTATATAAAATGACCGAATATTGATCCCTATATAACGTATCCTTATTTGTTTAACCCAAAAACCGAATAAATCGAAACTCTTTTAGTTCATGTGGGTATTCAGATTCAAAACTTTTGACACTCTTAGGCGTGCCCCTACCCACCAAAGTTTTTGGATTCGTCACTAACTAGTTAGACATTAAACTTTTGAGTTCATCAATTGAGATTGTCATTGGTGTCCATAAGGGAAGGGATCAAATCGTTTGGTACTCTTATCCTATATATAGTTTAGATCTCATAGTATGTAACAACCCAAAATCCATAAAACACAATTCTCAACATGAAAACCAAAATCGGTCCCAAAGTATACAAATTACATCAATTCCAACTCTAGGTACGCAGCGGATATCACCTTTACAACTGAGATGCTAAAGGAAGCCCGAGGGTGAACTACAAGTCTCCACTAGATTATACATCGTCTACGGCATCACCTCTTTCCATGTTCTCCAGATGAAACCCCAAACAAAACTCTTACCTAAAAATGGTTTTAATTTTTGAAAAGCGAGGGTTAGACCACGAGGTCTAGTGAATTCCCTCCTTAAAACAGTTCCATACAAACACCAATTCAAAACGTACAAGTTGTCACATTAATAAATGTAAATACAATTTAAATGGTCGACTCTACATAAGGGTATTGCACAGTGGTCTCAACTCCCATCACCTCATGTGATGTCCACACTCGGGGCCACCAGTAGATCCCCATGGCCCCCAGTAGATGCCATATTCGAGCGCACAAGAAACGGATTCAAGGCACACGATCCAATCAACTCTCCAAGGATTCTCAATAATCCGAGGTTCACCTCCCACTGTGCAACCCAACCCCACACATAAACAATAACTCATAAAAACATGCATTCAATGCGTACGTAGGAAAATACTTTCATAATGCATAAAGATAATGTTTCCTTTCAAATATTTCATAGGATATCTATCATCATGATACCAAATACAGTCATTTTAAACATCCTCAAATCATTTTCCAATTAAGTAGGGATAATGGAACTTACCTGAGTTTTAGCAAAACGACACACGCTCTGAATCTCACTTTAGCTCAAACTGAACACCTGAATTGGACGTCATAAGAATGGTGTTAAACCATCTAATTACATCCCAAAACATCTCTACTAAACCTCTAAAGCAAACCCCCCAAACGTCGCCTCGATTCTAGGCCCGAAAACGAAGCGAACCGAAGAAGGTGCACCAAACAGAGACTTGCGCCACTTTCCACGTGGTTTGCAAACCACGTGTAAAGTCGCACAACTTCTTGTTCGTGCCACCCAGGTCTGCACAACAACTTTAGCCCAAAATTTCCACTCCAAAACCCCCCAAAATGCTTGAAAACTTCCAAAATTGATAGTTTAGCTAATCAAACCTTTAGGAACCAAAAACCAACATCCAAAACACATTTACTCTAACACAATCAATCCATTAATTCATTCTTATCATCTCAAAATCCAAATCTTTGACATAGACAATTTCCACCATTAAAATGATGAAGAATTCTCAAAAGAAAGCAATAAACCAACAAGGAATCCATCTAGCATTCTAAAAGAAAGATCTTAGAACATCAAAATGGGTTACTCAAGGGAGTCTCAATCACAAACCCAACCAAACCAAGCAATGAGATGAATAAAGTGAAGATTTACCTTGAAGAATATGAAGTTTCTAGCCTTGAATCCTCCTTGCACCAAGCTCTAATGAAGCATCCAGCAAGTTGAAGACAAGCCGCCAAAGCGGATCAACATGAAGACTATCAATTGAAGAGCAATAAGTGAATCCATTGGGTTGAGAAGGCAAAAAATACTTCTCTACCTGAAGCCAATTGGTGAAGACTTATCGTTCAAGTTTTTACTCACCGGCTTTCAACAACTCTATCTCTTTCATGTGAACATTCTTTGAATGTGTTAGTAAAAGCATACTTGTTACTATCTACTTTTACTATTCATCTCATTATTAAATGACATTGGTATAGTGTTCGGTCCATATTTGAGTGTATGTCAAAAAAGACATCACTATTGTGGTGAGACCAACTATCGACATCTTATTCTAAGGTGACAAGTACCAAAGATGGTGGAATGTGTTAATTGCATAACTTACTATAAAAAGACGTAGTGCACTCTCATGCAAAGTGTGCTTACAAGTTTTTCCATGTACAAAAACTCTCCCAAGCAACATAAGTGCCTATGGGATTTCTTCGTGTTCATCCTCAATATTCAAGAAGGTTCTTTTGTAACACCCCAAATTTTCGTGTAAGTAAATCATCCCACTCTCGATCTCTCGTTATAATCTATCTCGATGATTGCATGTTGGTACTCTTAGTTTACGTACATTATTGTTAAGTCGGTCATGCGTTGATTCATCCACCTAGCATGCGTACCGTAGGACTGAGCACGACTTTCACGAGATAGACTTCGTTTTCGAGCTTTTTGGATCGTTTGGACAACAGGCATGCAGAGCCCAGCGACTATGCCCTTGGCATAGTCGCAATGGTCAATGTCGCAGAATTGTGGGATTTTCGGCAGTAGGTGGTGTCTGGCCGACGACTATGCCCGACGACATTGCCAAGGGCATAGTCGCGGTGGCAATGTCGCGGTCGGGGTCGTGGGCAGCAACATAAGGTCGCGATTTTTAGACTTCCATCCTTACTCTCTTCTCATTTTTGTTCCAATAGCTAAACCCACGACTTCTTCTCCTTCTTAGGAGATTTTGCTCCTTTCCTTCCATCTTCTCCCTCCTCATTGATTGCTAGGAGCTCCATAGTTGTTGGGGTGGTTACTAACCTTAATCCTCACCATAAATATCGAGATCTACCACTTTACTCCAAGATTTTAAGCCAAGTTCCTCCATACAAAAGCTAGTGTTTACCATCTTTTACTAGGGTTTTTCCTAAACCCCTTAGGTGAGTTTTTAACCTACAATCTTTATCTTAGGTTTTATTTTGCACCTCATATAGAAGCTAATCTTGGAATCTTTGTTAAAAACTAGGGTTTCTTCAAGTTTGGGGTTTTTCTTCTTACAAAACCCTACTTGGTGAGTATTTGTGCATTACTTAACTTCCTAATACTAAAGAAAAGGATTTTTTACTTGTGTGTGGAATCTTAACCGAAAATTAGGGTTTTCCCTAAACCATTACTTGAAGTATGGATGTAGAGATATATATATATATGTATTTATATCCTTGTGGACCATGAATATATATATATATATAGAGGCGGGTTCAAACGAGGAGCGTACCAATTTAAGAGAACGTGAGGAGCAATTGATAGTTATGAATCACATGTGATTGGCAGTTGTGGATCACATGTGATTCACAACTGATCTGGAGGGGCAATTGACAGTTATGGATCACATGTGATTGGCTGTTGTGGATCATTAATGATCCGCGACTTGCACGCGTCGCGAACCACCTCGCGCCACTTTTGCGCGAATTTTCGATTAAATCCGATTTTTTAGCGTTGTAAATCATATGTGATCAGAAGCATGGGAGTGCTCCTCACGTTCTCTTAAATTGGCACGCTCCTCGTTTGAACCTTCCTCTATATATATATATATATATACTTGTGCCTATCTTTGAAACGTCCAAAAACCAAGACAAATTTAAACCTTAAAAATCCACAAAGTTAACCATAATTTGATCCAACTTTTATACATAAATGGAGAATTAGTAATGAGGGTTCATATTGTAACACCCTAAAATCAGGACAAATTTAAACCTGAATTTTAAGGGTTTACATAACTAATATCCATAACATAAACATTCTTATCGAGTGAAAATAATGACAAAAGTCAATTTACATCAACCTGTCGTCACCATAAACTCTCCACTCATCCCATTACTTCCCTGAGTTCATACCTGGTAAGAAAATATAATTTGAAACGATTAGGCTAACGCCTAGTGAGCTATTCAGTTTCAAATTAATACTTTTAAATCAATGTAAACAAGGTTTATCAAACTTGACTTACACTCGTTCTTACCATACTCATACTTATCTCATAATAACAGAATCATATTTAATCCCACGAGTATAACTACCATTCATAAAGTCATATCACCTTATTCAATAGCCTACTACGAATCATCACGGATTCTAGTTTATCGATCAATCCTACAGACTTACATTCAAACATCATACCTTTTTCTTGAAATGGATACAGAAATAGCACTTATATATTGCCTATTTTTAATCCGCCGAAAACATATGAAAACAACATTTACTCTTCGTCTAATTCATATTTCCACATCTTAAATACGAATAACAACTATGCTTTGTCTATTCAATCAATCAACCTGAATAGCAGTTATGCTTTTGCCTATTCAACCGTTCCTATATGAATAGTAATTCTATATTACCTATTCAATCATTCCATATGAATAGTAATTCTACTTTGCCTATCAAATCATTCAACTTGAATAGCAATTCTACTTTGCCTATTCATTTCATTCCTAGTTAATGGAAATATTACTAACACTAAGTCAATCATGATATCATGTTCCAGAGCCGCACTACGAATCTCCACGGATTCTAGATTAATGCTCATATAATTTTCTAGAGCCGCACTACGAATCTCCACGGATTCTAGATTAATGTTCATATCATATTCCAGAGCCGCACTACGAATCTCTACGGATTCTAGATTAATGCTCATATCATATTCCAGAGCCGCACTACGAATCTCTACGGATTCTAGATTAATGCTCATATAATTTTCTAGAGCCGCACTACGAATCTCTACGGATTCTAGATTAATGCTCATATCATATTCCAGAGTCGCACTACGAATCTCTACGGAATCTAGATTAATGCTCATATCCAAGAAATCGCAATTACACATGACCATTTCTTGGAAAGGAAGTAGAGATTACAATTACACATGCCAATCTCTCCTCTTCCTTAGAAATCGGGAATTACGATTAATCCACACGCCCATTCCACGATTTCTCACACACACTGGAATTACGATTAATCCACACGCCCATTCCATGTGTTCATAACAACTAGTGTCTTATGGATCCATTACACTTAACCGTACTCGTGCATGTTATTACTTAATATAGATTCCTCATAGCATTCAGTATGAGCAAATCATATTTATACCACATAGATTCCTCATATCATTTAGTATGAGCAATTCTCCTTTATAAATCTCTCATATCATTCAATATAAGCAAATCACATTTAATATGTCAATTTCTTATAACATAAGTTTAACCATCAATATAATCACTCACGGTCCTTGATATAAATATTATTGTACCCCACTTGCCCATTAAATCCAATAGTTAAAACTCGTATAATCGCCCATCCGAAATTCATTCAAAGCAGTTCATTATAAAAATGTACCTTACAATAATTTAAAACGTTATAAAAAAGGTAAGGTAAGAATGAACTCACCTGATAGTAGTAGCGTCACTATTGTTTTTACTTTCTCAAAGTCGTAAGAATATCTGTCACCAACTTCACAAATATCTGAAATGCCTAAATACATATTGTACTGGTATTAATCTACTGTTCAGGACCCTTAAAGACTAAAAATCCTAAATATCCAAAATTCTCGACTTTTTATCGCAACCAACTAGCTGCGATAACCCTCGTCGCAACACACAGTACTTGTCGCAACCCATTGTTGCGATATCCCATCTTATCGCAACTAACTGTTGCGATACACATCTTATCGCAACCAACTGTTGCGATACACATCTTATCGCAACCAACTGTTGCGATACGCATCTTATCGCAACCAACTATTGCGATACAATCGAGCTTGTCGCACCCCAAGGTTGCGACATTCATACTTATCGCAACAATCAAAACTAGCGCAACTCACTGCTGCGATACTCATAACTGTCTCAATCAACTGAAATCATATTTAACCCAGAAATCTATAGTTTTAAGCCATGAATGATTCTGTAAATATGCAGATATGCTTAAGACTATTAACAGAACATGATTATAAACCCAAATTTCTCATTCTTTCCAAAATCATCAAAACCCATTTCTAAACCATTTAGAAAAACTCTCAACTATAATAGAGGAAAGATTTATGTGAGATATACATGTGTTTTCTTTAAATTGCACCTAAGTTCCAGCTGAAAATCTGCTTATCTTCTTTTTCTTTCTTCCTTTCTTGGTTCTCTCTTTTCTCTCTCTTTTTCACCGTGAAATACACACACATACACACACTAATACTAAACAAAAAGAAGATAAGATGTTTCTTATCTACCTTTTAGACAAAAGGCGGTGGTGATGACACCTCTTTCATCACTTAACCAAATTAGTCCCTCAAGTATCAACATTTGGCAAAATTAACCCTCAAACTTCTAAATTAAAATTAAAGTTTACCCCGTAACTTATAACTTCGTAAAACAAATAACGTAACTTATTTGGGGATAAAATCTAACATTAATTTATCAAATAACCGATCACAATTTATCAAATAATTATTTCTCAAATTATTTAATAAACCAAACGTAATCCTTTATAAAAATCGAGATGTTACTATACTCCCCAACTTAAAAATGATTTCGTCCTCGAAATCAAGGCTAGGTAAACAAGTGAGGATATCAAATCTTCATATCATCTTCCGACTCTAACGTCACATTAGCACCTCGATGATGTTTCCATTGTACCTTCAACATAACTACTTCCTTATTATTACGTAACTTTCTAATCGATCTTTTCCAAAATTGCCTCCGGTTCTTCCACACAATAATTCTTTTCATCCACTCTTATGTCAGAAAGTGGAATCACATCGTACCAACATGAAATATATATCATGTACCCCTTCAATCTTATAACTTTCACCATTACCCGCTCCCCAACTTGGAAACAACATAAAATTCTATTAACTTCCTTTGGTTATTAATCAAAACTCTATTTGATCAGTATCTATTCCTTGATCGGAATTTTAAAAATCGAAATTCACCAGTAAGCTTATCTCTAAAACGCGGTTACCAGGAGACAAGCTAGTCCATAATCGGATTAGATCACAACCTCTACTGAAGATTAGTAAATCAATACTGGATCTGACTGTCCACTTTATCTTCTACTTGTTACTGATTCATCGTCAAGCATACACACACCGTCCTAACGATTCTCATTTGAAGGGCTCGACGAGCTAACTAAATAGCATAACTAATCGTGCGGTACTTGAAACTCTTTCATGTGCTACAGCATCGTCAAATGAAATCACCTCCAATTGCCAAAACAATTAGAAACAAGTATGCTTACATAACAATATATTCATAATAACAGTAGCTAGTTGAAATTATGAACATACTATACATAAGAATCCTTGTTACTATCATCACAATTCTTAATTCCCACATTTCCGTCAATACATAAGACCATCTCGTCTTAGTGCTTCTACCCATATCTCACAAATCATACCTTAATTCATCTCAGCTTAAGTCTAGGTATCTCATTATCATACCTAGTTCACTTAAACTAAAGCTCTGATACCATATTGTAACACCCTAAAATTAGGACAAATTTAAACATGAATTTTAAGGGTTTACATAACTAATATCCATAACATAAACATTCTTATCGAGTGAAAATAATGACAAAAGTCAATTTACATCAACATGTCGCCACCATAAACTCTCCACTCATCCCATTACTTCCCTGAGTTCATACCTGGTAAGAAAATATAATTTGAAACGATTAGGCTAACGCCTAGTGAGCACATTCAGTTTCAAATTAATACTTTTAAATCAATGTAAACAAGGTTTATCAAACTTGACTTACACTCGTTCTTACCATACTCATACTTATCTCATAATAACAGAATCATATTTAATCCCACGAGTATAACTACCATTCATAAAGTCATATCACCCTATTCAATAACCTACTACGAATCAACATGTGTATCGATCAATCCTACAGACTTACATTCAAACATCATACCTTTTTCTTGAAATGGATACAGAAATAACACTTATATATTGCCTATTTTTAATCCGCCGAAAACATATGAAAACAACATTTACTCTTCGTCTAATTCATATTTCCACATCTTAAATACGAATAACAACTATGCTTTGTCTATTCAATCAATCAACCTGAATAGCAGTTATGCTTTTGCCTATTCAACCGTTCCTATATGAATAGTAATTCTATATTACCTATTCAATCATTCCATATGAACAGTAATTCTACTTTGCCTATCCAATCATTCAACTTGAATAACAATTCTACTTTGCCTATTCATTTCATTCCTAGTTAACGGAAATATGACTAACACTAAGTCAGTCATGATATCATGTTCCAGAGCCGAACTACGAATCTCCACGGATTCTAGATTAATGCTCATATCATTTTCTAGAGCCGCACTACGAATCTCCACGGATTCTAGATTAATGCTCATATCATATTCAAGAGCCGCACTACGAATCTCCACGGATTTTAGATTAATGCTCATATCATATTCCAGAGCCGCACTACGAATCTCTAAGGATTCTAGATTAATGCTCATATAATTTTCTAGAGCCGCACTACGAATCTCCACGGTTTCTAGATTAATGTTCATATCATATTCCAGAGCCGCACTACGAATCTCTACGGATTCTAGATTAATGCTCATATCATATTCCAGAGCCGCACTACGAATCTCTACGGATTCTAGATTAATGCTCATATCATATTCTAGAGCCGCACTACGAATCTCTACGGATTCTAGATTAATGCTCATATCATATTCCAGAGCCGCACAACGAATCTCTACGGATTCTAGATTAATGCTCATATCATATTCCAGAGCCGCACTACGAATCTCTACGGATTCTAGATTAATGCTCATATCTAAGAAATCGCAATTACACATGCCCATTTCTTGGAAAGGAAGTAGAGATTACAATTACACATGCCAATCTTTCCTCTTCCTTAGAAATCGGGAATTACAATTAATCCACACGCCCATTCTATGATTTCTCACACACACTGGAATTACGATTAATCCACACGCCCATTCTATGTATTCATAACAACTAGTGTCTTATGGATCCATTATACTTAACCGTACTCGTGCAGGTTATTACTTAATATAGATTCCTCATAGCATTCAGTATGAGCAAATCATATTTATACCACATAGATTCCTCATATCATTTAGTATGAGCAATTCTCCTTTATAAATCTCTCATATCATTCAATATAAGCAAATCACATTTAATATGTCAATTTCTTATAACATAAGTTTAACCATCAATATAATCACTCACGGTCCTTGATATAAATATTATTGTACCCCACTTGCCCATTAAATCCAATAGTTAAAACTCGTATAATCGCCCATCCAAAATTCATTCAAAGCAGTTCATTATAAAAATGTACCTTACCATAATTTAAAACGTTATAAAAAGGGTAAGGTAAGAATGAACTCACCTAATAGTAGTAGCGTCACTATTGTTTTTACTTTCTCAAAGTCGTAAGAATATCTGTCACCAACTTCACAAATATATGAAATACCCAAATACATATTGTACTGGTATTAATCTACTGTTCAGGACCCTTAAAGACTAAAAATCCTAAATATCCAAAATTCTCGACTTTTTATCGCAACCAACTAGCTGCGATAACCCTCGTCGCAACACAGTACTTGTCGCAACCAATTGTTGCGATATCCCATCTTATCGCAACTAACTGTTGCGATACACATCTTATCGCAACCAACTGTTGCGATACACATCTTATCGCAACCAACTGTTGCGATACAATCGAGCTTGTCGCAACCCAAGGTTGCGACATTCATACTTATCGCAACAATCAAAACTATCGCAACTCACTGCTGCGATACTCATAACTGTCTCAATCAACTGAAATCATATTTAACCCAGAAATCTATAGTTTTAAGCCATGAATGATTCTGTAAATATGCAAATATGCTTAAGACTATTAACAGAACATGATTATAAACCCATATTTCTCATTCTTTCCAAAATCATCAAAACCTATTTCAAAACCATTTAGAAAAACTCTCAACTATAATAGAGGAAAGATTTATGTGAGATATACCTGTGTTTTCTTTAAATTGCACCTAAGTTCCAGCTGGAAATGTGCTTATCTTCTTTTTCTTTCTTCCTTTCTTGGTTCTCTCTTTTCTCTCTCTTTTTCACCGTGAAATACACACACATACACACACTAATACTAGACAAAAAGAAGACAAGATGTTTCTGATCTACCTTTTAGACAAAAGGCGGTGGTGATGACACCTCTTTCATCACTTAACCAAATTAGTCCCTCAAGTATCAACATTTGGCAAAATTAACCCTCAAACTTCTAAATTAAAATTAAAGTTTACCCCGTAACTTATAACTTCGTAAAACAAATAACGTAACTTATTCGGGGATAAACTCTAACATTAATTTATCAAATAACCGATCACAATTTATCAAATAATTATTTCTCAAATTATTTAATAAACCAAACGTAATCCTTTATAAAAATCGAGATGTTATACATATACACAATTGAACTTATCAAAACAACCTACTAATCTAATCCTAAACATTAAGATCAGATTATACTAGTTGTTTAGACCATTCATCAAAACATCCTCGCATATGCTAACTACTCCATTCATCACCAAAAGTTGAGTATCAGAATCACTCTTCTCTCATCCCGTTATTGCTACCCTGAGCTCGTACCTGGTAAGAAAATTTAATTTGAAACGATTAGGCTTACGCCTAGTGAGAACATCCATTTTCAAATTAAAACTTTATAAGCTTTGGAAACCAATGTAAACAAAGCGTATAAAAAAACCTGGTTTGCCACCATTCTTACCGTACACATACACATCTTGCGATGACGGGAACATACCCGATTTCATGAATATGACTAACACTCAGTAAGTCATATCATCATGTTCAAGAGCCTACTACGAATCATCACAGATTCTAGATCATTGCTCATGTCCAAGAAATTATAATTTACTTTATGCCTATTTCTTGGAGTGGAAGTAGAGATTACAATTTACTTTATGTCTATCTCTTACTTTCCCATAGAAATCAGGAATTACAATTTACTTTATGCCTATTTCACGATTTCACGTCATACTATGAAATGGGAATTACAATCTACTTTATTCCTATTCCTCATTTTACATCAACGGGAATTACAAGTTACTTTATGCATATTCCACGTTTCTTATCACCTTACGAAATGGAAATTACAATTTACTTTATGCCTATTCATCATTTTAGGTCAACAGGAATTACAATTTACTTTATGCCTATTCCACGTTACAAATAATACCAGTGCCTATGGATCCATTACACTTACTAGCATACGTGCATATTTACTCGAACGCACAACATCTCATATCATATTTTCAAAGCTAAGAATCCCAAATAATCTATCATACCCGTATTCTCAATTGTCCTTCTTCGGCGACTTAGTATGGGGGTTCCGCTACCCGGTTAGCGGATGGGGTCAAGGGGCAACACCCTTGCGGGGTCTGGGGAAGCGTCCCTAGAAAACTTTTAGAAAAGCTTAACCAAATAGCACATCCGGAAACTATATCCGGAATAATCTCTTATCCGGAACCCAAATCCGGAACTATCCGAAAAAGCCAAATCTGGATTATCATCCGGAATCCGGTAAAACATCCGGACACTCATCCAGAATCCGGTACATTCTGGATCCGGTATTCTATCTGGTACAATCCGGAACTCACTTCGGATCCGGTACCAATTCGGAATCCGGTACCCAATCCGGTACCTTCCGGAATCCGGTTCCAAATCCGGATTACTCATCTTCCGGACTATTCGAACTGCATATCGATTTTTCGATTTAAAACTCATCTCAGTTCAATTTTCATCAACTTCATATCAGTATACGTTTACTAAAAACACTTAAACCATTTACCATCACATATTTCGTTCAATTTCAGCATCAATTATTTAGAAAGGAGATGAACTCACCTGTAATCGCGAAACTTGAAGAAACCAAATCAGGAGTCCAACTTCAGGCTTTCTTTCACCCACACCTTTCAGAACCTAATTACAGAATGGAGTTGCTTTGAAATAACAAATCTTTAGGAACGAAATTGTAAGAATGGGATGAATTTCTTACCAAATCGTACTTGCTAACCCACTCCCTGCTTGACTGACTTCCCCAAAATAGAAATGATATTTCTTATCACTTCCATCCGACTCCAATTTTTAAATACCAACAACTATCAACAAATGACTATTTCAACCTTGAAGTTTTACATTTACAATTAGTCCAAAACTTTGACTAATTACACATTTGATCCCTTATCTTCAAACTTTACTCTTTCAAAAATAAGATTACAAAGACAATGGAATTTTCGAGGTGTTACAATCTTGGGTTATAAATGTACATGTATATATAAATGTGTATATATATATATATATATGTATATCTTGGTGTAACATGTTGGTGAACTTGTATGAGCATGTATATGGGTATACCACAACTAAATGGACAAATTTCATGTATCATCATTGTAGTTTAAAAGGAGGGAAAAAGAGGTGGAACCTACATGCTATGTGCATTCTATGTAAACTCATTCACGATAACATGTAGGATTAATTATCATGTTTCAATTTGCAGTTCCCTTCATTTAGCAACGTTAGAAGAGCTCCGTTAAATGCATCACATGCTTCTAACGTGAGGGCCAAATTGGTGTTTTTACCCCCTTTTTCTCCTTCATCAATAATATTTACCATCGATCGCCACACACCACCATTAAACATTTAAACCCTAAACCTAAATTAGACTCAAACCCAAAAAAATTCAAATATTCATCACAGAATATTCAAACCTAAATCAAATTCAAACCCAAAAAACTTCAAAAATTCATACAAAAACATTAAAACCTAAATTAGATTCAAACCTCAAACATATCATATTCATATAAAAATATCATAAAAATATTCATTCATTCATGAGATTTGTGTTACATAAAAAAATCAAAATCCTAAATCATATCCATAAAATCAAAAAAATCAAAACTTTATATGAACTTATACAAATCTATTCATGAAATCAAAACCCTAAACAAATGTCTAACCCAAAACCCTATACAAATATGGATTTCAACCTCAAAACCTCAACATGTATGGACTTCCACTTTTGCTTTTGTTTACAAACCTGGACATGGTCCTAGTTTCATGGGTGGTTCATTGAACTTTTATCATTTTATATTAGTTTTTTAAAGTGTCTTGGGATGATACATTACAAAATATTATAATAATATAATTTGTGTTAAAATATCTAAAATAGAGAATTTGTTGAAGCTGAATGTAATTATTTTTAGAGATTTTAATTTTTGATTGTTTATTTTAGAGAAATTATAGAGACATGTTAAAGATGCTATTACTGTTTTAAGAGAATCACTGGAGCAAAAAATTGTCCAAAATCCCCTTGGTGGAGATGCTCTTATAACCAAATTTGAAATTTCCATCATGTTACTAGTACGTGGGCACTTAGCATCGTTTGACAAAAATAAGCTACCTTATTATTTGAGTACATGTTTGGATATACATAAGTTATCTTATTGATAAGTTACTTGAAATAGCTTATGAGAAGTTTTTTTGTGACTTTTTTCAATTATACACTAATTAATATTAATTATTAATAAATATTAACTATCAGCTAGTTTATTAGTTACCAGACATCTTATCAGTCATCAACCAGTTTGCCAAACATAGGGGCTGTTTGGTTGGTTTTTCATTAAGTCCTGTATGAATATAGATGTCTGTCTGGATTTATCTGTCTGTCTGGATTCTGATATCTTGTTGTTTGTTTGTTGTGCTGAACAAACGATCTGAACGTCAGAAATGACTATTTTACCCTCAATGTGTATATCTAACGAATTATGAAATCCAAATTGATGCAAACCAAATTTTCAGATTTAATTTGAAAATGTAATTCTCAAATACTTAATTACAGAACCAATACCCAAAAATGAAATCGAGACAAACTCACATGACTCCACAAAGTCATGGTATTTGCTTCCATGGTTACATACATACAGGTCAAACCCAACACCCAATTTGGACGAGTCCCCCTCAACCACATTCACCAATTCTTCATCTTTATGACCCAACACCTATGGATTTGGATTTATACCTAGATGAGCCATTTTTCGCAGGTAAGTTGGATAAAAGGAGCCTTGGCAGAAGAATGATATTTGGAAAAAAGATGTAAAAACTTTAATCAATCTTTTGATCAATATGCCATCGCCTCCTTTTTCCAGAGAATGATTCGCTCACCATAAAACACAAATGGGAGAAAGACGCATATGTGAGAATGACACAGATGGAAGGAGGACGAGATGGGAGAAGGACGCAACCGTGAGATGGGAGGACCCAGATGTGAAATCGTCGTTGAGGACTTGGTATCGCCTGCCGGAATAACGTTGAAATGGTGAGGGTTTTCATGGAAGATGGAGAATGTGAGGGTAAAATGGGAATAATGATGGCTGAGCAGATAAAGGGACCTCCTCTCAACTTATTCGGTAAGCTCTCTAATTTTTCATTAAGCCACTACCAAACACCCCTGTATGGCTGACCGAATAAGCCATACAGGCCATTAAGCCAAAAACAAACAGGCCCATAGCCTTAATGGCTCTAACAACTAGAGAACGAATTCATAATTAAATCCAAACAATAGGGTTACTAGTGTAATTATTAAACTATAGAGATGAAAACAAGAGTATTGATAAACCATAAGGCCATGAGTAGCGGAAGGCGGGTAAGGGCGCGGGTAGGAGAGGGTAGCAGCGGGTAGGGGTACGGGGGGGCTGGGTTTGGAGCGGGCTCGAGGGCTGCGGGTTCGGGAACCCGGTGAACCCGAGAGGGGTGTGTGAGGGATGTGTGAGGGGTGGGTAGTATTGGGTTCATTGGGTACTGGTACTCCACTTTTGGGTAAGGAGGGTAGGAATGAGAAAAGCTGATGTGGCGCTGAGGTGGCAAGGGTTCAAAGGGTACGGGTACTCATGGCCTAAGTACTATTTATGTAACTTATAAATAAATAAATAAATAAATAAATAAAGGGGTAGCTTGATAGCTTCTGATTTCTAACAAACATAGTTTATAGCCGTTAGTAGGAATTTTGAAAATTTTATTAGACTTGTTAGTTTTGCACCTTCATTTATCTTATCATGTCAAACAAAACCCTCCTCCTAATTGAATCAAAACAAAGCGCGATAGACGTTTTTACACCTGCACCCCACATTTCAAATTTCAACATCACATCTCAGCCGTCAATTGTAAGACCGGATCTCGGCACATTCAATCATAAAGCTTTCAAAAACAGTCTTTTTATGTTTGTCTGAGAGAGAAAGAGAAAGAGGTTTGAATTCAATTACACCCATGAAAGCAAAACAGTTCATTTAGGGTTTGTTGTAAATTTAGAATGATCTTTCTCACTTCTTTTAATTACTCAGTCTACTATTTTTCTTGATCTTTCCTCTATTATCTGTGCATCTCATTCTTGTTTCAGATTCTTGATTTTACCATTCAGGATGATGCGAGATTTCAAATTCTCGCGTCGAAATTCGGGTAAAAATTTCAATTTAGAAGAACCCGAAAACGTGCCTGTAAATGTAAACCTTCGCGAGTCATCAGTTGCTCGAATGAGCACTGACTCCAATTCTAGACCTCCATTAAACACAATTCAAGAACCTCTCCAAAACCCTAGCAAACCCGATCAAGAATCGGGTTTCAAGAACCCTAAATTATACAGAACACCCACTAAGGCGAAAATTAGGTATCCAGAATCTGGGGTGCCAATGCGAACTCCAGAAAAACATGGGGTTTCAGCTAGAAACCGAAATGGGTGTGGCCAAGATTCACATGTGAATACTCCAAGGTCATGTAGGACACTGGGGAGAACTTCTTCGGTTTTCGCTGAGCCTAATTCTACACAGGGTACACCTACAAAGAGTGTGAGTAAGCCTCCAAACACATCTCTGGTTTATGGAGGTAATTCTAGGCCTCCAATCAGTGGAGGTGCCCGTACATGCAACTTTACAGCATTGTCGAAAGGAATTCCGGTAACATGTAATACTTCTGCTAATGTAAATGCTATCGATGTACCCCATTTTGATCTTAGGGAAGATCCATCATTTTGGATGGATCATAATGTTCAAGTAAGCTTCTTTCCAGGAATATGTATGATATTATTCATTCTGTTAAGGTTTTGCTTATGGGTATTATGATTTGTTAGGTTTTGATTCGTATTCGGCCACTCAATGGCATGGAGATTGGTACACAAGGCTACAACCGGTGTCTGAAACAGGAAAGTGCTCAATGTTTGACTTGGGTTGGGCATCCGGAAACTAGGTTCACATTTGATCATGTAGCATGTGAAACAATTAACCAGGTACCCAATGAAAGAAAACAGGTAGATTTTTGTTACCTGAGGTTTATCTACTTCAATATGTTGTTAAATTCGAAAATTTTGCAGGAAACTCTTTTCAAGATGGTTGGTTTGCCGATGGTGGAGAATTGCTTGTCAGGCTACAATAGTTGTATGTTTGCATACGGGCAGGTAACATAAGATGATAAAATAGAATTTATCAATTAATTATACATTTCTAGTTCATCGGTTTGCATATATGCAAGAAAATTGGAAAAATGAGGAACACCCTGAAAACCCTTCATCTGGACGGTATGCACTTGTGCATACAAGTAAGTTTGGTTGTTTTTTGGTTTTTATGCACGTGTGCATTAGGCATTTGTGCATGTTACAAATTACTTGTATGCACACGTGCATACCGTCCGGATGAAGGGCTACAGGTGTTCCTCAGTTTTCTGTTTTTTGAGGTTTTCCCCTAAACCTGACCCTATATATATATATTTATATACGACTGTGTTTACTGCAGACGGGAAGTGGGAAGACACACACGATGCTTGGTGAGATAAATGATCTTGAAGTAAAACCGAGTCCATATCGAGGAATGACACCTCGGATCTTTGAGTTCTTATTTGCTAGAATCGTTGCGGTAGTTATGACTTAACACCAATTCTTATTTTCTAGTCTTTTTTTATAAGTAGTTCCGCCTTAAAAAATGGGTCTTCGTATCCATGTGCAGGAAGAGGAAAGTCGAAGGGATGAAAGACTAACGTACACCTGCAAGTGTTCTTTCTTAGAGATCTACAATGAACAAATTACTGATCTCCTTGATCCTTCATCCACAAATTTGCAAGTATGTTTGGACTTTTATGACCTTATGAATTTCATCATGCTGTAATTTTCTAATGTTACTAGAGATGATAAGTAGTGATAATAATCTAACTTTTAGCTGCGGGAAGATGTTAAGAAAGGCGTATACGTTGAGAACCTTACGGAATTTGAAGTTCATACTGTGGGTGATATTCTTAAACTTTTAAGTCAGGTATTAATATAATCTTTTTATATAGTTTAGTTGTTTGTCACCTTTTACGTTTCTCTTACTAATGCTGTGTGCATTCTCTTATAAGGGTTCTGCAAATAGGAGAGTTGCTTCTACAAATATGAACAGAGAAAGCAGCCGATCACATAGTGTTTTTACATGTGTAATTGAAAGTAGGTGGGAGAAAGATTCGACATCCAATTTACGATTTGCAAGGCTAAACCTTGTTGATTTAGCTGGTTCAGAGAGGTGCTGAATTCAACCAGTATTCAAGTGTTTCTTTGGTTTTGTTGTGCTGAATTCAGAAAGGTGAATAAGACTCAAATTCTAGCTTTTTCTCCTAACAGGCAAAAAAGTTCTGGTGCTGAAGGTGAACGCTTAAAAGAAGCTGCAAGTATTAACAAGTCATTATCCACACTTGGGTATGAACAGTTTTACGAAATGCTTTTAGCAATTATAATTTTTTTCTTGGTTTTAATTTGCATTTTTGTTAGATTTTGTAATGCAAATTCTTTCTGCAGTCATGTAATAATGGTTCTAGTAGACGGTGCTAATGCAAGGACACGGCATGTTCCTTATCGAGATTCTAGACTCACATTTCTCCTTCAGGTGCTTAAAATGTCTTTAGATTTTGTCCACCACAACTATATTTCTCTATTTTCTTACTAAAAATGTAATGCAGGATTCATTGGGTGGAAACTCGAAAACAATGATTATTGCTAATGTAAGCCCTTCAATAAGGTATGCTCATAAATCTTCCCTTTTGTATTGTTATTATTTTTCTTTTTTCTTTTTGGATATATCATCTTTTCTTTCTCTTTTCCAGTTCTGCTATTGAGACCTTGAACACTTTAAAGTTCGCGCAGCGTGCAAAACTTATTCAGAACAATGTAAGAAAGTTCCTATTAGTGTTTAAATTTTGATAAAGTTCTTAAAAACTTAAAAATTCTCCGTGTTATTATCATTGCCAAGGCTGTGATAAATGAAGATGCTTCGGGAGATGTCACGGCACTTCAACACCAAATACGACTCCTAAAGGTAAAACCTTTATTTTCTTTTTGCAACTTCCAAATTCAGTATTTTCTGTCTGAATACAAATTTATAGGTATAAAGAATCTAATGTACTTTTTTTTCCTTTTTAGGAAGAGCTTACTATCCTTAAACGCTACAATATTTCCAGGTCTCTAACATTTAGTTCAAAAGATGTTGAACATGAGAATTGTAGCAATGCAAGTTCCATTGAAATGAATATGCTAAAATTCGATAATATGGTTGGAGATGAAGGCAAATTTCTGAGAGTTTCTTCTAAACAGGTATACACGAAAAGCCAAGTGTTTGTTAACTGTTTAGAATTTTGGTCTTTATTTTTATTTTGTTTTTTCAGTTGAAATCGTTAGAGACTTCGTTGAATGGAGCTCTAAGGAGAGAGCAATCAACGGAAAATTCTATTAAACAGCTTGAAGCAGAAATAGAACAGCTTAACTGTTTGGTACGTTTTAATCCTTCACGTAATTTTGTTAGGATTCGTGAATGTGCGCCCGTTCTTAAAAAATGAAATTTGTTACTAGGTTCGTCAAAGGGAGGAGGAGAATAGGTGCACAAAGATGATGCTGAAGTTTCGAGAAGACAAAATTCAGCGAATGGAGTCTCTTGTTGCTGGATCAATACCTGCTGACTCTTATTTGCTAGAAGAGAACAACACGCTTAGCGAAGAAATCCGCATTCTTCGTGCGAAAGTTGATAGGAACCCAGAAGTGACTCGTTTTGCGGTGGAAAATATTCGGCTTCTTGAACAACTTAAAAGGTAGATTTCAACTAATTTAACAACGCTTTAACATGTAATGTGAAACAATTCATGTTTTTGGATATTTTAGATTTCAAGATTATTACGAAGAAGGGGAGAGAGAAATGTTGATGACCGAGGTATCTGAATTGAGGGATCAGGTACTTTGGAACTTTAAATGGAACTATCTAAAATGATTTAGTTCTTATTTGTTATTTATTTATAAGTGAAATCTTCTTATGGCAGTTGGTTCTCTTTCTTGATGAGAACTCGAAGGAAGATAATAATATGAAGGTAATCTTTGCAAATTGTTATGACTTAACTTCTCGCACTTTCCACCATCTTTAAACCCTCATGATTTCATTGCAAACGACAACAGGAAGCTGCAGAAAACCAAAAAGAAAATGATTCTCTTCAATTAGAGGTTGGACTAGTCTTTTCTCGATAAAATATGAATCCTCTGTCATGTATATATATATATATAAACTTGGGTTTGACATTTTTTTTAATTTCAGTTGATAAAGAGCCAAGAAGAGTTAGAGAAGTGCAGGGATAACCTGAACTCTTGCTTGGAGAAAAATTCAAAACTCTGCAGGTAATATAATCTGTTTCTTCTGAAAAACTTACACCAATTTTTGACGCCTTTTTCTGATTTTTTTTAGCGTAATATGGTTATTTTTTAATTTTCTACAGGGAAATTGTCGAACTAAATGCTTTGCTAGAAATGCAGAAATCTGTAGTGCATGACCACGATGATGGCATTGAGGTCATAAAGGTGCAGTCCAGTTACTTGCTATTTTTGTTGGTAATTTTTGCAAATTGTCTCCAAAAATTCTTCAACAAGAAATATTTTCAATGGTTTTTCAGGAACCGATATTGGAATCTTCTTCCATTGGCGATGAGTCATCTCATATGGTTGAAAAGATGGATGAAAGTCTTGCAGACACTAAAGAAGTATTGGATTTACAACTGGAGCTAGACATTCTCAAAATTATTCTCAAGGAAGAGAGATTGACCCGTAGGGAGACCGAGGAGAAGACTTTATCATTGACCAGGGATCTGAAGTTGACCGAAGAAAAGTTTTTGTCGATAACAAAGCAATGTGAAAACTTGAAAGAAGAGCTTCAGGAAGCGAAATCTGTCATTGAAGCTCTTGAGTTTCAACAACTTGTGTCAATCAATGAGCTCGAAGATCTCAAGATTAGTAATAAGCAGTATACTGAAATATTGCGTGAAAAAGAGCTTACATTAAGTTATTTAAGAGACCCGCCACCATCTTCAAACAATTTGGAAAACGAAGATTCATCTTTGCAAGAAAAGTTGAATAAGGTGCAGGCTTCTCTTAGCAAAGCCAAGAGACTGAATATGTTTTACCAAGCTGATCGAGCATCTCATGCATCTAACGAAGAAGAAATGGATGGAGTACGTAAGCAAGTCGAATCTGAAACGACTGAAGTCATCGTCTGTTTGCAGGAAGAACTTTGCAGTTTTCAGCGGCAAATGCATGAAAGTAGCTTGAAAGAAAAAGAGACCCAACAAGAGTTGACTCTTTTGACTGAATGCAATAAGGCATTAAGAGAAGAGTATGAAGAGAAAGAAAGACGATTAAGCAGTTTATGTGAAGAGATTGAAGAGGTGCTTGCTGCTGGGGACAAGGTGCTTAATGACGCATCGAACCAGATTGGTCCAGGAAAAAGGACATGGGTGTCTGAACAGTTACAAGTTATTGCAAGAAACATTTCGGAAAAGGAGTTACGGATAGAGGAACTTAACTCGTGTTTAGAGGATGCAAAAAGCAGAGGTAATGAAATGGAGTGCATGTTGAGGTCATTGAGAGGGGCAACGCTGGTTATGTCGGAAGCACACCAGCAAGATTGCGGCAAAAAAGATGAAGAAATCCATCAATTGTTATCAGAGTTAAGTGAGAAAAGTTCGATTATAACTCAGTTGGAAGGGCAAATCAGGGAAAAGTCAGTTTGTGCAACGTCTGCATTCGTAATCGTGAACAGATTTTCTGAGATAAAGGATGGTTGTCTTGAAGAATTGAATCAGAAGGAAGCTGAGCTTAATAAGTTAAAAGAAAGTCTTATGGCAAATGAGTCACTTATCCATAGTCAAGTTGAGCTTGAACTTACAGATGCCAAGCTAAACGCAACAGAGAAAGCGGTGGAATCTTCCTGCTATCTTGATAAACTTCTAGAAGCAGATTTCATGATCTACGAGTTGGTGACTGCAAACGAAGCGATGAAGATTGACATTGCAGAACTGAAGAAAAAAGAAGTTGCTTTTGTAAACGAAAGGGATATGCTTAAAGAAAGTTATTTGGTTCTTGAAAAACAGTTTGAAACAGATACCGTGAGAATGAAGAGAGAAGTAGAAGAGCTTCAAGGGAAGTTACTGTCAGACATCGAGAATAGTTTTGATCGTATTTCAAGGAAAGAAGAAGAAGTTGGGGAGCTCTCAATGAAAGTAACCAGTTTTGAGAAGAAGATTCTAGGCCTACAGCTTCTGGAGGAAGAAATGGTAGAACGATCTAGTCATATGGGACATGAGCTTTCTATGCTAATGAAGGAAATGGATAGCCATAAAAATCAGCAAGTGATTAACGACAAAGATGAGAAGTTAAAACATTTGGAAGAGAAGCTAATGACGGATTTGGGTGCAAAAGAGATCGAGTTGTTTATCGTGTTGTCGAGACTAGAACAAATGGCTTCAGAAAATAACGTTTTTGAGAAGGAGAAAATTAGTATGTCTGTGGTCCTTGAGAAGTTTAAGGAAGACATGATCATTTCGTACGTGGATATGCAATTGAAAGATTGGATCTTACTCGAAAAAGATTCCAAGATTGGTCTTTTGCAGAAAGAAGTCGAGATGCAGGAAGAAGCTCTTATGATTTCTTGCAATCGTAACTCTGCTCTAGAACAAATGGCTTCAGAAATTAGTTTGTCTGTGGTACTTGAGAAGGTTAAGGAAGACATGATCATTTCGTATGTGGATCTGCAATGGAAAGATTGGATCTTACAAGAAAAAGATGCCGAGATTGGTCTTTTGCAGAAAGAAGCTCTTAAGATTTCTTGTAATCATAGCTCTGCTCTAGAGAAAATGGGTTCAAAAAATAATGATCTCGAGAATAAAATAATTAGCATATCTACGGTCCTTGAGAAGTTTAAGGAAACCATGATTATTTCGTACGTGGATATGCAATTGAAAGATTGGATCTTGCAAGAAAAAGATGCCGAGATTGGTCTTTTACAGAAAGAAGTTGAGATGCAGGAAGAAGCTCTTATGATTTCTTACAATCGTAGCTCTGTTCTAGAACAAATGGCTTCAGAAACTAACGTTCTTGAGAAGGAGAAGATTAATATGTCTATGGTCCTTGAGAAGTTTAAGGAAGACGTGATCATTTCGTATGTGGATATGCAGTTGAAAGATTTGATCTTACTGGAAAAAGATTCCGAGATTGGTCTTTTGCAGAAAGAAGCTCTCAAGATTTCTTGTAATCATATCTCTGCTCTAGAAAAAATGGCTTCAAAAAATAATGATCTTGAGAAGAAAATAACTAGCATATCGACGGTCCTTGAGAAGTTTAAGGTAAACATGATTATTTCGTATGTGGATATGCAATTGAAAGATTGGATCTTACTGGAAAAAGATGCTGAGATTGGTCTTTTGCAGAAAGAAGTCATGATGCAAGAAGAAGCTCTTAAGATTTCTTATAATCGAAACTTTGCTCTAGAAGAAATGGCTTTAGAAACTAACGATCTCGAGAAGGAGAAAATTAGCATGTCTATGGCCCTCGAGAAGTTTAAGGAAGACATGATTATTTCGTATGTGGATATGGAATTGAAAGATTGGATCTTACTGGAAAAAGATGTCGAGGTTGGTCTTTTGCAGAAAGAAATTAAGATGCATGAAGAAAAAGCTCTTCAGATTTCTTATAACTGTAGCTCTGCTCTAGATAAAATGGCTTCAGAAACTAACGATCTTGAGAAGAAGAAAAATAGTATGTCTATGGTCCTTGAGAAGTTTAAAGAAGACATGATTATTTCGTATGTGGATATGCAATTGAAAGATTGGATCTTACTAGAAAAAGACGCCGAGGTTGGTCTTTTACAGAAAGAAGTCAAGATGCATGAAGAAAAAGCTCTTCAGATTGCTTATAACTGTAGCTCTGCTCTAGATAAAATGGCTTCAGAAATGAACGATCTTGAGAAGGAGAAAATTAGTATGTCTGCGGTCCTTGAGAAGTTTAAGGAAAACATGATTGTTTCGTATGTGGACATGCAATTGAAAGATTGGGTCTTACTAGAAAAAGACGCCGAGGTTGGTGTTTTGCAGAAAGAAGTCGAGAGGCTGAAAGAAGCTCTAAAGAGTTCTTGTAACCGTAGCTCCGCTCTAGAACAAATGGCTTCAGAAAAGAATGAGAAAATTAAGGAAGCCGTGATTCGTTTGTATGTGGATATGCAATTGAAAGCCGAGATGCATGAAGAAGCTCATAAGGAGGAGAATGAGACACTTGTGGTCATAATAGAAGACCAGAAAGATCAGATTGAAGAATTAGAAGCTTCTATCGAAGCTTTGGACTATGAGATCTATGAAAATGTTGTAAAAGGGCAGGTTCTAGAAGCTCAGTTGAAGGAGAAGGTAGCCTTAATATCCACTCTTGAAGCAGATTATTCTAGAGAACGCGAGTCGATAATAAAATCACTATGTTCTGAAATTCAAGATGCCTTAAAAGCGAAAGAGTTGACCAAGGAGCAATTGGCGGAGATAATAAAGGCCAAGGAGAGCTTGGAAATGGAAAATCTTGAACTGGAAACTGCTCTTGATAGAAACAACACTTTGATTGAATCATTAAAGGGAGATTTGGAAAATATTACTTGTGAAAGATCTGAGCTCCATGTCGAGCTTCTTAAAGCAAGGAAGGAGATAGAAATGGCACAAGCTCTAGCTCAAGAACATGAGGCAATTGCTATGAAAGCACAACAGGTACATTTATCAACTTTATTTAACAAAAGCTTCATGACTAGATTTTAATTAACATTTTGTGCAAATTGCAAAAACACTAGACGGGTGAAATCAGTACACGGTATGCTGAAGAGAAGGAAGAGGAGTCAAAACTTTATGAGAAGTCCGTTGAAGAGTTGGAATGTACCGTGAATGTATTGGAGAACCAGGTGATTCTCTAGTCGAGCTTAGCATAAATTTTTTGCATTCTTGCAATGTAACTCAACATTTTGTTTTTTTGTTTAATCTATAAGGTTGAAATGGTCAAAGGAGAGGCCGAAAGACAACGGTTGCAGAGGGAGGAGCTAGAAGTAGAGCTTCGTGCCTTGAAACAACAGATACACACAGTCAAAAATAGTGATTCTGACATGAGAAGGTTTGACAATATAATTCATTCAACATTCCCATCATGAATGATCAATGTTTGATACATGAGTCCTTTATTTACAGGCATCTAGATGACGAAAAAGATAAAAATCTTCAAGATGTTCTTCAACGTATCAAGATTCTTGAGAAAGAGATCACCTCCAAAGATGCAGAGGTGCCACTTCTTATGGTTTTCTTGATATGCATTAGAGCTTGTATTCAAATTTTGGTCATGACCTCGGGTTTTATCTCAACAGATTGTTCAACATAAAGATCACATCGCTGAGTTGAATCTTCATGCTGAAGCTCAAGCTAGGGAGTACAAGCAGACAGTAAGCAAATCCATAAACGACATGATCATATTGTGGGTTCTTTGGTTAGACGGCCTTCTGACATGTTTTCTTTTAAATCTATGACATTCTGACGAGTTTGAAAATGCCTAGAAACCTGTTTGAAGGTCATGGGTTTAGAATAGAGGGGGTCATTTAGCTGAATAGAGGGAGGTTCAGGCGAAAACCGCAAAAAATGAAAAAATTGAGAAACACCCCGCTAATCGTTCATCTGGACAGGATGCACACGTGCATATAAGTAATTGAAGCTGTTTTTTGATTTTTATGCACGCGTGCATGTTACAAATTACTTGTATGCACATGTGCATACCGTCCGGATGAAAGGTTATCAAGGTGTTCCTCAGTTTTTTCATTTTTTTACGGTTTTCCCCTGAACCTGACCTTAGTTGAATAACCCTCATATTGATGTGCATTCTTAATCATGTACTTTATATTAATATGAATAATAGTTTAAGGCATTGGAGGCAATGGCTGATCAAGTGAAGCCCGATGGGAGTTCTCCCCACCTTTCAAATTCACCATCAAAACGACTAGAAAGAAATGGATCAAGGTCGAGGGGTTCGGGTTCGCCTTTTAAGTGCATTGGACTAGGGTTGGTACAGCAGTTGAAGTCCGAGAGGGACGAGGAGCTTATTGCTGCAAGAGTTCGTATTGAAGAGCTTGAAACTTTAGCTGGAAGCCGCCAAAAGGAGGTATTTTTCAGATACTGAAGAGCTTCAAGCATGTTTTTTTCTAAATCTTTACTCTTAGATTTTATACCTGTTTAGCAGTTAGAATCTCTTATATGGTGCCACTGTCTTTCAGATATTCGCGTTAAATTCAAAACTAGCCATGTCGGGGAGCATGACTCATGATGTACTGCGTGATTTGTTGGGGATAAAGTCAGACATGACTGCTTATTCGGTAAGCTTCTTTCTTTTCTTACCTTTTTTATTTAAATTTTATGAAGCGATAAACAAACTCTCACACTTGTTCATTCAGTCAATAGTGGGTGATAACCAAATTGAGGAAGTAACTGGAAAGAGTCGAGTTCATGATGCTGACCCACAAGTGAAGGAGCAAGAGGTTATCAAGCTGAAGCAGGAGCTGAATGAGTTTGTTGCCGAGAGACAACGGTGAGCTGATTTGGCACCCATTTTTTTATATATTTATATGTATCACTTATTTTATGAGTTACAGACAAAACATAAGCTTTTTTGCCCTATCGATAGGTTGCGGAAGGAAATCGATAGAAAAGAGGTGGAAATGGAACAAATTTGTCAGCAAGATCAGTTACTTGCAACAGAAAATGAAATGTTCAAGGTGTATGTCAGAGTTCCGGTGATCCCTTAATATTCAGTTTTGTGTACATCTTAATCTTACTAATTCTTTTTGATGTTTTTAGAAGAAGGTGATTGACCTTGAAGCTGAAATAAAGAAGTTGTCAGGACAGCAGAATATCCAACAACGTATCCATCATCATGCGAAAATAAAGGTCTGATTTTTTTAGTGTTTTTCTTTTTAGTTGTAGAAAAATGGTGAAAAGTGTTTTGGTAAAAAAAGGGTTGGTTGTGTAACAGGAGGAGAACAATTCGTTAAAGGCTGAGAACTATGAAATCAGTCATAAGCTGAGAAAATCAGAAGCAATAGTTAACCGAGTGAAGGAAGAGCTTGCTAGGTTACGTGCAACCAATGGGAAAAGTAGTTGCTGACATATATGAAAAACTGAAGGAAAAGGAAAACGAAAACGAATTGGAGAGCTTCAGCTATAACAGAAATGGGTGGCCTCAGCATTTTAAAGGTACATAGTTTACAACAAACTCTTGTAAGCAAGTGTTTGGCTGAAGAAGCTCCATAGCTGAATTAAGAAATGTGCGGTAATGGCGATCATGAGGAACTATTACAGAATAAGATTATGAGTAGAGAAAGAAAGAAAGAAAGAAAGAAAGGCAGGCATTGTTTGCCACAAATGGCAGATGATGGAAATGGAGGAAACCCATCTGACAAATTCAAGATTTGAAGTTAGTTTTTGGCTAGCTTATGTAATCTTTATGTTGTTGTAGAAGATGTATATATATGTATGTTTTGTTGCCTTTTCCGTTTGTAATATCTATATGAATAAGTGGGAAGTCAGATTTTGTATTTGAAATTAACACTTTCTAAAACAAACCGAGTTTTTCCCCTTAAAACTGTGGAAAACTGATTTTGTAGTTGAGTTATTATAAATTTTTTTGTTGCAATTCAAAACATGCTGAATAATAATTGTTCTGTCCTGTCCCATCCAGTATGGGTACCAAACGTTATACTCACTCGAGAATCAAAAGCAATAATGTTCTTTCTATTCATGGAACCAAAATTGCAAGAAGATTAATTCAAGATATGTATGTACATAGAAAGAAAGGCAAAATGAGCATGAAGAAATTAATTAATGATCAGGGGCAGCCGAAAACCAAGCAGGAAGGCTTCCTTTAGAGCGAAGCAATCTGGTGAAAGGGGAGTCCGGCATCTTCCCTTTCTCTTCTTCCTCCATCTCTTCCCGGCTCTTCGGTACTCCGTCTGGGATCGGACATGCTCTCTCTCCTCCAACTGCTGCTGCTGCGACATTCGAATTCTCCAACTTTGAATTTGATGATGATCCCTTGGATGCCTTGTGAATTTCGGAGATTCCGTGTAAGCATCCAATCAAAGATTTCACCCCTCCCGATTCCAGTATCACCCTCTCCACCACTTCCTTTGGCGCTTCTTTCTGTTCAATATAATTCATCAAGGATTATATTACTACTATATATGTAGTTGTTAAACTTTAATTAATTAGTTAATTAATGGATAAATCATTACTTCCAGATCTTTAAGCTCAAAATAGGCTCTCCAACAGCTGTAGGATGGATCTCCTTCCAACGTTGAACAGTAATCTGATCACCAAACCCTAATTAATTAGTAGCGGAAACGAAGCTGATCGATCTATTGGATTCGGTTAGCTTAATTAATCAGTGAACTGAAACACATTCAATTAGTAAAAGTTAAGAGAAGAGTACCTGAGAGATCGTTTTCGGATTTCTGGATCAATGGAGGATCCTTAACGAGTCTATCGAGCCTGCTTCGGCTAAAGGGTTCAAGTTTAGGTATATAAGCATTATTTCTGGAAGAACAACATATGGTTGTGGTTGTGGTTGTGGAGGGAGCTGCTAATGGCGAACGGTGAAGACACGGAGATTGACAAGGCACTGATATTATCATCATGGTGTGATTAATTTTGAGTAGTTGTTTGTGTTAGATAGATCCAGTGATGTTATTTAATACAAGCTCAGTAGGATGTTTGGATAAGGATCAGATATTATTTTAGTGACTTCTTTATGTTATAGTAACCGCTGGTCATGTTTTTCATCGTCAAAGCTTGTTTCCTGGCCGTTGGATGGTCATGATAGGTGGTTTTTGTCATTCCCCAATGGGCGTGAGCGTGAGCGTGTAGGGTTAAGTTTAAAGGTCACTGACTCAGTGGGATATTTTATTGCTTTTTGCCTTTTGGATTTGTACAACTTTTTATTTGTTTACTTTTTTCAGAAATATCTTGTTATTTATTGACAAGATGCTAACATGAAAGATTCAAACGAGACCACTGACTATTTAAGAAAACAGTAAATTATGTGTATGTGATTTTACATTAACTGTAAAACTGGACACGCGTGACTTTGACCGCGACTTAAAGTGGCAGGAAAAGTCGCGTAATCATGTATGATTTTGTACATAGCAGCTGTGCTTTTGTTTTCTTAAATAGTTAGTGTTCTCGTATAAAACCACCTCAGATGCTACATGCATGTATTTATAAATTCGTTCAAAATAAAAGGTAGATGAGAACCAAATTGGAATCTTAAATAAGTTGAGAATTATGAAAGTCAACTTCATCCATTCAATCATTTGTATTTAATAATTTTAACTAGTCTTTTATTTTTAATTAGATCTGGATAATAACGAATCTAAGCAAATACACCAAATAAATACCAAGAACACGGGATAGAAGCTAACACTGATGGTTATGGTGTTCGATAAATTGAGTGTTTATAATCCAATGAAACAATCATCATCAAATAAGAACCAAACCAAACCGAACAGATTCTAACTACACTTTTTTTGTACAATTAAGAATATGAATCAAAGAAAGATGCTAACTAAACCAAACAATTCTAAGTAGAGGAGGCATATATATATATATATATATATCTACACCGGCTCGGATTTTCTCTTCTCATGAACATTTGATATGACATCTTGCAGCTCCGGGAAAATCGTTATTACTGCAAGTTCAAGTAAACCATACCCAAGTTGCTTCAAACACACAGCAGACTGCACATTTTTTAATCAAAAGTCAGTGTCTGCAAGTCTTTATGATCAAACCACCACCTCTTTGATTAAATAACATATGATGCAAGATTCATCACAAGATATAGTTTGGAATTTAAGGCAAAGTTGTTGTGTTTACCTGGAGAAAATAATATACGTCTTTAGCACATCGTTTGTATTGCTTATGTCCGATCAAGCTGACCAATGTAGTTGGTGCTCCCTCTGAGAAACAACATCATTTATGTTTGCTAATAAAGATCATATGATAGTGGGTAGGAGCAGCTTTCAAATGAGAATCGTAAATATTTTCAGAAAATGGAAACTAACTATTCGTCAACCATTCATAATGGAAGTGCATGATATTTATGGATAATAGATAAAGAGAGTAAAACTTCATTTAATGGCAGTAATGGAAACACTCATCCTGGAAAAAGACATTAGTAACTGATAAAAGGCAAAACAATAAAATACTCACTGAATATCATCTTCTTGATATCGCTAGCTCTACGAGCAGCCTCAAGTTGCTCCTCGAATGACGCTTGTTTATTACCCTTACTGCCGGATGTAGTCCGAGAAGATCCTTCGTTTGGTTGAGAAGAATCCGTTTGAATTTTATTTACTTTCAGAAAGAATATACCTTCAGGCCACAGAACCTAACAAAAACCCATCATTAGAACAAACAAGAGGCCTCCATAGGAATCTATCCTTTACCTTATATGTAGCTTCCAATCCGAAGATTGTTGGGGGAAAGAAAAAGTTCACTGGCAGCTTATGATACACACCAATTTACAATGCCAATAAACCAAAAAATTGAACTTCCAAATTTCAGTAAGATGATTGATATTTTAGGTTTTCACATAGAAACCGTAGCCTATCAAATATACCAACGGTATTGGTCATTATCCAACCAAACTTAAGAGCAGCATAGAGTCAGTAAGCTATTTAGTAACTTACATCTTGGATCCAATGAATCCCTTGAGCAACAATGTCGTCTCTTCTGAGAAAATGAATTTGCCTTATGAGCCAGTCATCAATAGCATCCTCCATCATTAGCTGCAAAATTTGCTTTGATATCCAAAACGCTTGTCGTCTGCATAAAACAAATACAATTGTCCGAGGTTTGGACCTTAAAATTTAGAATGCTATTACAACTAAATGCCTCAGATCACGTAGTAGGAGTTGGTTCGATTGCATTTTACATTGATGATTATGTTTGTGTTAATCATCATCATGAATGTACATCTTGCAAGAGTTTGTACTTCAAACTTGTAGAAACTTCTTTTTTTTTCAAAAAAAAAGAGAAAAGACAAAGAAAATAACCATAAGATTTCAGATTGCCTATCATCAGAGACATCGGTGAACAAAGTAGGATGATGAGAAAAGATGTATCTAGAATGAGCAGAAAATAGCTAACCTTAACCAGCCTCTTCTGTTGAGTTGAAATATCTTGTCTACCAAATTTAGCAATGGAACACTTACATTAGTTGGGGTCCACTGCAAAAAGAAACAAAAAAGACAAACAATAGCTTCAGACAAAAACCACACAAGGGCTTTAAAGGTTCAACATAGCAAAGCTAAAATTAATTATATTTAAGAGATAGATCATATCCCTTTATGATGTACCTCTGCTGGCACACCAAGTGGATCTTCCTTTAGGCCAGGAGTTGAAGGAAAATTTGCAGCCAGGCTGAGTATTTCAGATCGCACCTCTGAAGTACTTTTTTTGTCCAATTCCAAGCTTCTATTCAGTTCATCACTTTTGAGAACCTTGGGTGGAAATCCTTTTGAGTTCAACTCATTGTCCAAATTCTGCCCATTAACTTGTGCAGCAGACTCCATTTCGTGACTGCGAGGTGTCACATATTTCTCACCTTCCTCGTTATCGGAAAGATTGTTAGTCGTGTCCAAGGTACTTTGCTTTGACACTGAATCAAATGGTTCATCAGCTTTCCATGGCACGGTTCTGTTTGCAGCTGAAGCAGAAGCTCCAGAAGGGGACAAAGGGCCAACAACTTTCCGCATTAAGCCATCTGAAACTCCTTTAAACTGGCGTACAATATCATCCACAGCATCGTCCACATTCACTGTTAACCCCAAAAAAAAAATATACGCTAATATTATTTGATAAGCACTTTAGGAATAGCAGTCACTGATACAGAGCAACATACCTGCTAAAGTTCTCACCATCGATGATGACCTTCCAAAAGAGTAACTCTGCAGTGGAAATATCTTTTGAGATAATAATCTTCAATATGAGAAGTAAATGCACGCATACAGAGATGCACACCTTTGAATTCATGCTCAAGAAGTCCCATACTTCATGTTGCTCAGCGATATTAGCTATAGACAAAAGATCCTGAAAAGAATAACCTTTTCTCAGTTGTAAGATTAAGCTTCTGGAAACTCATAACATAAGTTGGACAAATGTAGTATACACCATACTTGAAGATATTTATCAAGCTGTATACACCGTTGATGAACAAATGCATCCTCTGTGCTAGACGAGAGTATCCTTTTAGGTGGCAAATGTAATGTATAATTCGGAATGTCCTTAAGATGGCGGTGTAATCTCTCAAAATTCCTGTATCTGCAGCAAATAAAAACAATAAACCAATGAAGCATGTGCCAGAATAAGCGAGAAAATTCAAAGTTACTTAAAGAGCTCAGGAACAATACCTTCTTTTCACAAACCAAGTCTTGTTACCAGCATCCGTCACTGCAATAGAATAGACTGCAAATGATTTTGAATCAAGATTCTCAAAGTATGCTCCTAGAACCTGTACAGATCAAGAAAATCAAAGAAGTTTTTGAAATGAATCCAAAGATTTTACAAAACAGGAACAAGAGATAAAAGATAATAGTTTTACTCGACACTTGAGCTTGGGAACATATCCTTCAGTGCGCGGTCCTTTATCAGAAGCAGTATTAACATTAAGTGCATCACTATCTCTCCCAGCATTCGCACTATAGAACTCCGATATAATTGATCCACCAACTTGGATTGGAGACTTAGTTTCTGGCTGGGTTTGAATGTTCAAATCAGATATGCTATTTGATCTTTTACTTCCATTAGAATTTTCATTATCTAAATCACAAGGAGCTTGTGTCTTGCTTTGATCACACAAAACTTCAGCATCAACAAATGGGTCTTTTTGTTGATCAACCGCATGACGCTCCGGGGGGGTCTGCCAAGTCTCGGGTTTATGGGGTGATATTTCCTTCCCAGGATCTTTTCTGTTGCTTATTCGTGGACTATTTATGATAGGTGGTTGAAGTCCTGGAGCAACATTCTTCTGAGCTTTCTTCTTATAGTTTCTACCTCTGGTCCACATATTTTCAAGATTTTCTGGCTGGAGAACTTCTGTCCTTCTCTGGGTAGCTGCCTCAAGAACCCGAGCCCAATCAGAGGTCCGTGCCTGCAACGGTTCATCTTGAACGGGCCCACTAACGATTGCACCAGATGGATTTACAACTGCTTCTTTTTGGTTGTTAGGTGTAGACAATGTTTGACCACTCTTTTGATCACCCGAAGAGCCACTTTTCACAGAAGCAGACTCTGGAGGTTTGACAACGTTTGTAGCAGCAGACTGATTCTGGGTTTGAGTTTGACCCACGACATTAGTTGACTGATCATCACCTCCCTCTTTCCCTCCATTGTTATTATTTGCTAAGAAAATAACCTCGATCAACTCATTGATATGCCTGTGAAAAAAATTATGGGTGTTTTAATTTCCCAAATGTTGTACAAGAAGAGTTTGAATCTTAAAAACTCACCCAGGGCTTGCAAATCTCATTACAGGTTCCATTACCAAGCATGTTATAAGCTCCCTTGCAATGCATCGAACTAAAGGGCATTGAGCTTCTCGTGGTCTAAGCACTGCAGCCAAAATTGCCCCCATAATCCGCTTAAGAAACTACAAGATAAGAAATCAAGAACCATTAGATAGCATTCATAAAACAGTAATGAAGATATTAATCATCAGAACTCTCCACTCACACCTTGTACTCACTCTCGGGTGATATCAAAGCTGGATGAAGCTCCTTAGAAGTCATGAGATGGTGTTTCAACCTTTCATCTCTTTCTTCAGAAGACAATGTCACCATAACCTCCCTGCCAATAGCAGCTTGGTTTTTCCTGAAAAGCTCTAGATGATCCCCTACTAGATCAACCACATCCCTGAAACAATGGAAGAAACTCTAACCAACAGCTTATTTGAATTTCAAATTGCCCGCTAAGGAAAATACAAACCTTGTTAGCATGTCAACTAGGTTTATGTCTTTGACTCTTGTGGAGATTTCGGCAAGAATATCCATAAGAACTGCATGAATCAGCTGTGGTGCTTCCTTGTCAGGCGTTATATCGGAATACCACAGATCAACCACAAATTCTTGCATAAGTTTGTTAACAAAATCCTCCATAGCAGCCTCAACTACTGGAGAATCAATCTTCCTCTTCCATTTAGGCAGGGGAGGCAACGTGGAAAGACGAGAATCATTTACAGACATTTGTTTTTTCTCAAGGTGTGCCAAATATGAATTTCCACGGGGTTTCCTGATCTTCCAATGGAAATCCACTTCGTTTAACAAAATATGAACCCCTGATACCAGAAAAACTGCTATAGGAACATTCATCCACATTGATTTACTGGTGTCTGTAACAATTAAACAATTAAGCAATCAATATTTAGGTATAGTTGGCTGGTTCAACAATCAATGCAATGTGGCTAAGGCTAAGGCAATCTAACACTGTTTTATCCTAAATTCATGCAACAATGGCGATTTTAGAAATTGATTTCAAGTTACTGGTCAAAGCAATAGAGGAAAACATCCTATTTTGAATTGAAATCGAAACAATAACGATTAAAACCAACAAATATATAGAATTAATTCACTACCTAATGAAATAGGAATTCAAGAACCTTACGGGTTAAGAAGTAAGTGATACCGAAAATACAAACGGCCCACCACACAGTACGAAGCTTTGCTTCTTCGATCAGATCCTGTAACGTCTCCATAGCTTTTATCGCCATGAAACCCTAACGCTTGATTGAGAACCTCAAACATTAACAAATAAACGAGGGGAGATAGCAATAGTAGTTTGTGATGATCAAAATTTTCACAGCCCTAAGGCGAAATTGATTCGATTAGGGGAACGATGGAACTCTTAATCCAAAATTTTGGGATCAAGAAAATAAGAGTTTCTGGTAATTCGTGTGCTGACGTTGCTGTAATTTTTTGGTTTGATCCGCCGTGGCACGATATAGAGTACAAGGTGCTGGAATATCCATGCAGTTAACCTCAAAATATAAATACATAATAATTCAAACATTATAACCAGGCATTTTTATATTTTGCATGAAAAAAAAATATTATTGTACAATTTTTTAAACAAACAAAACCCGTAAACATTTTAAAACCTACTAAAAGTGTACCCGTGCAATGCAGCGTGATACATCTCGATTTTAATGTTCATTTTATTTTATTTTTCTTTGTCAGTTTTATAATACAGGTGTAGTTTTGAGAAAACGATAATGTTTTTTTTACTATTCGATTTAATAATGATGTGATTTAATTTATGTTTAATAATATAATGTTCTTTTATTAAAAAATAATTAAGTATTCTGTTAGAACTGAATAATTATCCTGATTATATTTTATAAATGAGATGTTTATCATGTATTTGATTATGTTTATTGTTAGTTATGTATTCAAACATGCAGTTTTAAACGGTTGTACTCATGCATCATTACTTGTAATCTTGAATTATAAGTAATATGCATCAATAAACAATACTTGATGCATAAAACTTGTTTTTAAGATTTTTTCTCAAATGCTTTATAACATAGCATTGATTAGACGTATCCTTATTATCTAGAAAAATAATTAAGAACATGCATGATTTATAAAAGTTAGATTAAGGGGGTGTTTGGGAGTGCTTATATTTTTAACTTATCTCCTTATTGCGTTCCAGGGAAGGAGATGAGTGTTTGGATTTAAAAAAAAAACTCCTTATCGTGTTCCAGGGAAGGAGATAAGCAGTTTTTTGAGAAGTAACTTGAAACTGACTTTTCTGGAACGGAGATAAGTTATAAGCAAATAAGCATAAGTTAAAAATATAAGCACTCCCAAACACCCCTTAAATAAAAGAACAAAAGATTAAATTAAACACCAAAACTCCGCACGTCCCAAATATGCAGAAACTCTAGTTGTGGGAGAATTGTGGCCGGATTCGAGGGGTGTGTAGAGTTTGGAAACCATATCCAAACTAAATGTAAAAATAATTGCATTAATCAGAGAAAATAATGCATATCAACAACAATCGACTGAATTATAAATAAATATTTTCACAAAACCGTAAATTAAGTGTGAAGAGAAAAGAGGCGTTAACACCTACTCTTGGTTGTTGGATTGTGTAATTTTTAATTGAAAGTATTTAAAATAATGGTGTGTATATATGCCACCTAAATGAATCAAAAGTATAAATTATCCATATTCGGATAATACTTATAGTCTTTGCTTTGTTAATAACAATAATAAAGTCGATGGAGCACCAAATCACACCATGGATATGATACTGGGAGGACAATTTTTACCTACATGACTACACATTGTTGTTGTCATGTTATAAAGTTAGTGTTGAAAAGTGCTTTATGATATTTAGAGAGTCACTGACAAAATTTAGAAAAAACTCGGGTTACAAGTAGTAAAAGAACATAATACTATCTAAAATTTTGTCATCAGAAAAGTTTCGTTCCGTTAAAAGGAGAACTTGATATGTCACCCCGGTGGAATTCCACTTACAAAATGCTAAATGACTAATTAGACAAGAAGATGTCGTTGTGGGTAGTGGCGGAGCCGGAGCCACCCTTGGCCCAACATGAGCATAAGACGACCCTCAGTTTTGTCACTTTGTGAGGATTCTATTTCTTTTATGTAACACCCGTATTTTTGGTTCGGAACACTTTGGAGTGAAAATAGCAAAAAAAGAAAAGAAAAGAAAAGAAAAGAAAAGAAAAGAGATGATTGACATTTTTGTCACGTTGTGCCATTTCAACCATATCTCACGCGTCTGAGCCTGAATTTAAGTGATTTAAGATTCTTTGAAAATTTAGCATACATGACTTCAATCTTCATGTTTTGAATTTTTCCAAATTCGATTCGCATAAGACCCGAAACCAATGTTAAAGTTTGTAGAAAAGCTAACCTGACTGAAAGAAGGATAAAAGAATTGAAGAAGATTTTATACCAGAAAACAAGCCTTGGCGAGTTGTTAAGGGTGCCCACCTATGTTGGTTCTATGTTCAAACCTTATGTGGCGCAAGTCTCGAATTTTTTTTGATAAAAAAACAACTCGGCCCAGTTGTTGTGAATCCAAATGTCGACCCAAATGTTGATCCACCCGTTCTGAAGACAGCTCTATGGCCCAGTTACCACCTAAATTAATTCTTAATGTCAGCCCAGTTTGATGGTTAGTCTTAGGGCATCCACTTTTCTTTGATACAAAAAAAAGAAGGCTCAATGAGAGAGCTCCGAGATTTTTGAAGGATAGCTGTTGTAGTTCTCTCTTTTTGAATACATATATAATATGGAGAGGCAATGCTAGTTTTTAAAGGAAGGTGGAAGAGACTTTGTTAGAATTGTTGAGGGATTCGATTGATAGTTAGATGAGAGACTTGAGATGGCTGAATCGGCCGGTTTTCATATATTGGGAGAGAAATACAAAAGAGAGATTAACCTAATAATAAACCCTAAGAGACCTATTTATACAAAATAAGTTACACGTAATTACACAATGGACCCTGAACTATACATATTAACAATAATACTCTAACACCCCCCCCCCCCTCAAACTCAAGTAGGGGAAGAATGAGCCAAGTTGAGTTTGGAAACAAAGGGCCGAAAACGTCCCGGAAGATGAGCTTTGGTGAAGATGTCTGCTGTCTGATCAATGGTTGATATTGGGAGAAGTCGAACGGTCTTGCGAAGAACATGTTGGCGGGTGAAATGACAGTCAATCTCGATGTGCTTTGTGCGCTTATGAAAGACATCATTGTGAGCAATCTGAATAGCACTGTTGTTATCACACCACAAAGGTGTTGGGGAAAACTGATGAGCACCCATATCAGATAGTAACCAACGTAGCCATACGAGTTCTTGTGTAGTGTCAGCCAAGGCTCGATATTCAGCTTCAATACTAGATCGAGCTGTCAGAGATTGTTTCTTGATGCGCCAGGAAATAAGAGAGTCTCCAAAGAAGAAACAATATCCGGTGGTAGAGCGACGATCAGTTATGTCTCCATCCCAGTCAGCATCGGAAAAGGCACGGAGAGTTAAGGACGATGTGGACGAGAAGTGAAGTCCATGAAACATCGTCCCTTTAAGGTATCGAAGGATACGAAGAACGGCGGCATAGTGATCGGAGCGTGGAGCAGCCATGAACTGGCTGACTATATGAACTACATATGCAAGATCCGGTCGAGTAACAGTCAGATAAACCAGAGAACCAACTAGTTGACGGTACCGTGTAGGGCCCCTCAACGGGGTTCCGGCATTGAGAGCAAGGTGCAGATTTTGCTCAATGGGTGTAGATGCAACTTTGTTGTCCGTGATCCCAGCTTTGGACAACAGATCTGAAATGTACTTGGCTTGACAGAGATAGATGCCGGAAGAGTCTGACAGAACTTCAAGGCCAAGGAAGTAGTGCAGCTTACCAAGATCTTTCATCTCAAAGCATGAGCTGAGAGACTTTTTGAGATGGATGATGCCTGTAGAGTCACTGCCGGTAATGATCATATCATCAACATACAATAGGAGTAAGATAGTACATGCAGCAGTGGTCCGAGTAAACAAGCCGAAATCATAATTACTCGAAGAAAACCCCAATGAGATGACAGTATTGCTAAATTTTTCAAACCAAGCACGAGGAGCTTGTTTGAGGCCATAAAGGGCTTTTCGAAGTCGACATACATGACCCTGACGGGATGTCACACCTGGAGGGAGTCTCATGTAGACTTCCTCTTTGAGATCGCCATTTAGAAAGGCATACTTGACATCCATCTGATAGAGTGGCCATCTCTTGGTGGCAGCGATGGCTAGAAGGCTACGAACCGAGGTGACCGGAGCCACAGGAGCAAACGTTTCCTCGTAGTCAATGCCATATTCTTGATTGAAGCCTTTTGCCACAAGACGTGCTTTGAAACGATCAATAGATCCATCAGACTTCGTTTTGATTTTGAAGACCCATTTGCAACCAATGGGTGACTTGCCCGGTGGGAGAGGTACAAACTCCCATGTATTGGCTTTGTCAAGAGCCTGGAGTTCCTCAGTCATAGTTTGCTGCCAAACAGGGTTAGATGCAGCTTCCTTGTAGGAAGTGGGTTCATGATTGGACAGCAAAGTGGCATAACAATGATAATCACGAAGGTGAGAAGGAACTTGTCTTACCCGATCGGAGCGTCGTACTTCATCTTGTGGTTGAGAGGTGCAAGGATCCATAGACTCAGCAGATGGCTCAGAAGTAGTCCTTGGAGGTGGTGCAGATGATTGATCATGATCAGATGGCACAGATGGGACAAGTGAAGGCTCAGATGGGACAGGTGAAGGCTCAGATGAGACAGGTGAAGGCTCAGGTTGAGATGCGACGGAAGAGGGTGGAACAGATGTGTAAAGCCCGTGTCCCGGTATGGTTTAATTTTACGCATTTATTTATTTAATATCTTTCCCTAAGCGAATTGTTAGTAACGGGTTTTGACGGGGAAGACCTAAAATGTTAAAATAATGTAATGATGGGGCTAAATGGTTAAAACCGTAACTTGTTTGTAAAGGAACTTGAAGGCAGGGACTAATTATGTAATTTTTTGAAAGTGTAGCATGGGGATCGGCTTAAGAGACCGACCCCCTCCCCTTTCTCGTTTCACTTTCGTCCCACGCAAAGAACACCCACAAAACCCTAAGCGCAACCCTACCTCCTTCCCCTCCCTTCTTTCTGCCGCTGCTGTTCCACCCAAAACCACCGGCGCTGTCGCCGTGGTTCGCTGCCGGAGAGAGAGAACGAGAGAGAGAGGGTGCCGGAGCTTTCGTGTCGCTGCTGTGTCGTCGTCGCGAGGTAAGGATCCTCATCTATGTGTTTTCTTCTGGCGTCGTCGAGGTAAGGCTCTCTCTTCCCATTGTTTCTTTCTTTCATCGTCGCCGATGCACCACAAAACCACCGCCGCCGCCGCCGCCGCAGCCATGGCTGCCGGCGGTGTGCGCCGCCGCCGTGCGCCACCAGTCCGGTGGCTGTGACGGGCGGGGTTGTTCCTGTTAGGACGTGGGTGGGTGTGTGCATGTGACCCAAGAGTCGTTAGTGGGATCGTTCCTTTGCATCGCCGAATTTTTTTAGCAAACCATCACCACCGCCGGCGGCGACTGCCGCCTCCACGCCGCCGCTGACCTCCACTGCTTGGGGTGGCAGTGGGTGGTGTTGTGTGTTTAGTAGCCTAAAACCCTAAGCCAAAGTATGAATTGCAGGTCTGATTGTATTAAGTCATAGCTTAATAGAAACTTAGTTGTAGTTGTAATAATAAACCCTAAGGTGGCGCTTGGTTCACTGGAAAGTGATGGAATCTGGTAGAATTGGAATGTCACATTCCATTGACCAGATTCCATTCCAGTGTTTGGTTCAATCTTTTGTAGATTGGAATCTCAAAATTTTCCATTGAATTCCTTATTTTCCATTCTTGACATTCCATCACACTATGTAAGGATTTTAAAGGAATGGAATGTCTCACTATTTTTATTCCAAAAATACCCCTTGTGGTTCTTCTCCATCGACACTCCCAAGAATACCCAAGAAAATCAAACCTGTCATTCTTGTAATACAACAAATTCGGCACGAGGATGATTTTACAACGATGAACAAACAAAGATTAGCGATTTCAAAGATGTATAACATGATTGTCAAACTGAAGTGGTAAATTCAATTTCGAGAAGATTCAAAAAACAGATTCACAAATGATGAGAAAGAAATGTGAGAAATCTGAATATACATACATATGCATGTTTAGATGAGAATGAGAGTGTAAAGACTAAAGAAGCTAGGGCTTCAATAACCAAGCGTAGAGAAAGAAGGGGAGGGGATTATGAGGGTTTACCTTTGCAGGGAAGAATGAGGAGCGAGATCTGGTGGTGGTAATGGATCGAGAAAAGGAGAGAGATCAGATCTCGTCGGAGGAAGGGAAGAATTAGAATTAATATCTAATAATAATTTGTAATTAATATCTAATAATAATTTTATTAAAGCATTTTTAGTTAAACAAATAAAGTATATAATGATTATTTTATTAAAACGATTTTTTGAAAAAAACAATTAAAATTATCAAAAGGGTATTTTGGTCATTTACCCAAATTTCATTCCAATTCCAAAGCTACATTCTGTGAACCAAACAGACAGATTCCAATTCTTTTAACAGATTTCATTCCAATTCTGTCAACCAAACAACTGGTCAAACCTGACAACATTCCATTCCAATTCCTTCAAAGTCAAATTCCTTTGACATATTCCATTCCATCCAAAAACATTCTGCGAACCAAACGCCCCCTAAGAGACCTATTTATACAAGATAAGTTACACGTAATTACACAATGGACCCTGAACTATACATATTAACAATAATACTCTAACAGACTTAAAGTTTTAGTTTTTGATGATTTATGATTCATAGCAGTTGAAAGGTATTAACTTTCTAACCCTTAATCTTATGTTTCTACAATTATTAGATAAAAATTTAGGATTCTTGAAATGTTAGGATTTTGATGTTTATTGAAGTTCCTTGTTGGAGTAAACGATCTCATAGTAATATTGGGTTTGTTTAGTATTTTGTAGATCAATTAAATTGAGGAACTTAATTATGTTGATAAGTTCATATAAGATATAAGGGTTTCAAATCTTAAAGTTTAAACCTATAACTCTTGGATGGATGTGATGGATTAATCTATGTGAAGTATGGGTTGAATGGTTTTAAATCCATTGGGACGGACCTTTGATGAGTTGGGAAAATTCAAGAGGTTGTATAAAATTTTATTTAAAGTTCTTTTATTGATTTAGTGATTACACATGATTTATTTAGGTAGCGGGAAGTTTGCGCAAGTTGGATAAAAACTAGGTTTAACAAAACCTAGCAAAGTGAGTTCAAGTTGCTTTGTGAAAATTTTGTACATGTCAGTAATGTCCATTTTGAAATATTAAAGTGCTTTACTTGGTGTTCATCAAATGTCTTGCTTATTTGATGAAATTTACATTTTTGGATACATTTGATTTATAAATATTGTAAAATGTCATTCATTTGGTGTCTTTGAACATTTTGAGAAATCATATTAATATGTTTTTTTATGATTTATTGTAAAATTAGAGGTCTTTGATGTAAATGCACTTTTAGTGTATTAGATTTTATAAAACGTGTGAAAAATGTATATTATTGAGTTATACAATATTTTGGAATTATAAAAGGTTTAGTTTTATTTGGAAAACGATTTATCACATTTCATAATGGGTTTTTGAGTTAATCGTATTTTGGAGTATGTAATCGCATAAACGTTGGTAAAATACATTATATTGCTTATGATGACTTATATTTTATAGTCAATGGTGTTGTCAAGCTATTGACTCGACTTTGATTTTAATGAGTCTTGGGGGACATTTGTCCGGTTTAATTTTGCTTTATGTCGGGCTTTTGAAGTTATATCCAGTTATGAGATATTTATTTGAAATGTTACATGCTTTGAGTGCCTTGTCATTCATTTTGGGTCATGTAAATTTAGACTGTAATGTAATAGATCCATAGGCACGTAAGTCAGTCTTTAATTGATGGTCTATCTCTTTGTGCACAAGGAGTGGACTATTGGAACACATGATTTTGTACGGTAGGCCGTTCGGGGCCACTAGCGAGTAGGCAATGAGGGACATTGGAGTCCTTGAGGTGTAACTCGTCTAGACTGGATAGGCAATGTGGTCCCATAAGTCCTTGAGGTGTAACTCGACGGAGTAGATAATAAAGGCATGGGAAAGGTTTGAGGTTGTGATGTCTTTATGGCATGGGAACTAAGACCGGGACTTGAGGTGTAATCCAGTAACATCATACGTGACCTAACTTTGTGTGCCCGTCACTTTCGATGGAATCGGGTCTCCCCCGTCACCGAAAGGTGTTGTTTTTGGGTATATGCTTTTATCCATATTTTCGGTGACGTATTTTATTTATACGAAATGTCTTTCAGGGTTTATTGGCGGGTACTATGCCTCATCCTTATTGGATGTTTTGAATATTGGAGTTTTATCTATGTTTATAATTACTTGGGATATTTAACGTCAAAGTACGTTTTGAGTGAGTTGGAATTAGAATTCATTTTGGAAAACGCTTTGTACATTTTGGGAACTTTTCTAATAGATTTTGTGTGCGTTGGAAAATGAGTCGTTTACATTATTTCATAAACTCTTTTGGAAATCATGATTTATGTCGCAAACTTTCATTCAACAAATCATATAAATCATGTTATAAACTCTTGAACTCACTAGGCGTTAGCTTAACCTTTTTATTTGTCGGCATGTGCAACAGGTTCAGGTTGGGAGTAGTTCTAGTGACATTGCGAAAGGTCGAGTGCTAGTAGGGTGCTCGAGAGGTGAATTGCTTAAGTGAAGTCTTCCGCGTTAATATTTGGGAATAACAACTTGTACTCGTGTTAAGTAACACCCGACATTATGTGGTCTCATAGTATGATTTGAGTCGTTAATTGTAGGAATTGTTATGTTTAATCTTGAGGAAATTCCGAGAATGGTTTGTAGAAGGAATTTTATTCCTTAAGTGATTATTTTTATCGAAATTTTATTTAGTTGCTCTTTTCAATTTTTAGGGTGTTACATTTTATACGGTCGATTAATAAAAAATCTTGGTGTCATCTATTTTCATTTAATTCAAATATTAAATAAAAATAACCTTGAAGATTTGAAAGAAATTTATGAAACCCATTTTACTCTAGTGAGGAAATTTAATTAATATTTATTTTTCAATTTAATTAGTTTTTTCTTCTCAATTTATTATAATTAGTTTTGGTTTTTCCAATTCACATTAAATTAAGGTTGATTGGGGGAGGTTAAGATGAGGGGAATAGCCAAATAGCCGTTAGTTATAACTTTAAAGTTGTGTTCTTTAAATATTTTTATGAAAGTTGTTAAGGAAAGACAAAAAAAAGTAGCGGGAAAGAGAAAAACTCTTATCTTCTCTGAGTTTTTAACTATAAACATGATGAAAAAATGGGTTATACAAAAAAATGGAAGATCAATGGATGAACAATTGTTTAGTCACTTATATTAAAAATATGTTTTTACTACGGTTGATAACAACGATGTCATAGATAAGTTTTAAAAAAAGTTCGTCCAAGTCACTGTTAAATCTATAAATGTTGGAATATCATAAATATAATATTTATATTATTTTGTTAGGTGCTCCCCCTTATGCAAATTCCTGGCTCTGCCCCTAATTATGGGCTTATGACACTTTACAATTTTAAAGTTCCACAACGTAATGTTCTCCCACTGATTTTCAATCAAGTTGAAACTTATGTGATACAGGGAAATTCGAGAGTTAATAAAGGTTTTTACAAATAATTGGAAAAAAGATAAACGAGCTCGAAAAGAAAAACAAACCCGAAATAGGCTCGGAATTTGACATCGGAAAATGAGCAAATATAAAGTACCAAATATCGAGAGTCGAATCGAAAGCCAAGTCAAAAAATGAAGAATCAAAACAGTCCTTGGCGCTAGAGGCGGCACGGGTTGAACTGCTCATGAGCCGCGAGCCGCGCGAGCACTGCCAATGCGTGCATGTGGGCGCCAATTGCAATTAAAGTCAAATGCCTTCCTTTTTTTTATTCCATGTTTTTCCATTTATTTATTAGTTACTTCAAGTTTCCTAAATAAGGTTAGGTTTGAATGAATCCTTTTATTAGTTAATAGTTATGTTTTATTATTTTAGATTATAAATAGAGTTGTTAGGGTTCATTGTTAATCAATCAATTATGGAATAAAAGCTTTCGTTTTTAAGAGTTTTCTCTTTTGTTTGAGTTTGCAAATTGTAATTCTCAATCGTTCATGGGATTTAGACGTTTGTCGATCCTTCCGCAAACCTACGTTGCGTCATTATGTTAATATTTTAGAAGACTTTTACATTGCAAGTTGCAGCCAATAAAATCTCATCAAAATCATTGCATCATTTTGTTGCCAAACAAACTAGTAAACGATCATGAAGTGCTTCTAATTTATACATTTATTCACAAACTAATTTCCTACAAATTTTTGGACAAGAAGAATATAAAAACTTTGACATTTTATAACCAGATAAATAATTGATGTTAACATAATGTTATAGGTAATTTGTGATCTATTTATTGACATTTCTCTGTTATTAATTAAAATAACTATAGGCTGCACAACATGTTTGTGACTAAGGGGTCGTTCATTAAACGTTTTCTCGATAAGCGTTTACCGGCTCATTTTTACCTTATCGAATGAATATGACAAATATTAAGAATTTTACACGGTAAGAGCGATTACAAGGACCGAAAGTCTTACCCGGTAAGTGAGAGTGACGATTCTTATCCGGTAAACGTTTACCAGATAAAAATGTTGCATACAATACCACTTTCATGGACTAAAATCTTACCTAGTAAGTTAAGTGAAAGTGCGAGTATTACTTGTAAGCGTGGGATAAACGATCCCTAAATCACGAAAGTGTATTATTGGCCACTTCTATGTATTATACATATCCTAATCAAGGATGGAGTAAACTTCATTTTTGGTCCCTAGTTTTTGTCAATTTCAATGGATATCGTTGCTAAACTTAAAAAACTAGGATTTGGTGTCTCACATTTATCATTTCACAACGGTTTCGGTCCCTCCTCGTAACGTTTGTTAACTTTTTTCTTTTAAGTACCATTAAATGAGGGGTATTTTCATCATTTTAAACATTTTTTTATTCATGTTTCTAAATCAACCCAAATCCACCAGAGCACAAGATTCCATCTCGGACCGTTTAGCAACATGGACATGAATAAGAAAAATGTATTATATAACAAAATACCCCTTATTTAAGTGGACTAAATGGAAAATGTTAACGAGCATTAGAAGGAGGGACCGAAACCATTGTAAAATGTCAAATATAAAGGATGAAATCCGAGCTTTCGAAGTTTAAAAACGATATCCGTTAAAATTGACAAACATTAGATACCAAAAGTGAAGTTTACTTTTAAGGAAAAGGATTGATCGTTACTTAAAAACTTGTTCTCAAATTCTTGTTCTTATTGTTTTTTCCTTTCCATTTTTTTACCGTTTTGATATGTTGACAGATTAACATTTCACCATCATGGAAGAATTCACATCCGCAAGAAAAGGTTATCATAAAAGCATATAACATGTCATATAAATTAATAGAGATTTGTGTCAAATGTGGTATAAGCTTTTATTAGTCAATATAACGTCTAGAAAAAGAAAAAAAAGTTCCCATGGACCCATAACCATGTCATTGATGTCTTGGTACAACCCAACTAGTGAATATTGTCGAAGTCGTTCGACTTCGTACCACGAGTTAAGAACTTCCAAGGCCTTATCCGTACCAGAGAATGCTAATTGTATCTTAATTTTGCAGTCAACTGATCCACCATGAGCCTTACATTTCGAGATTGGTGTAGCACAGTCTTGATTGTTGAGGCAAATGGCGGATCCCTCTGCACATGATTTACACCCGAATTTCTTCCAATGTAAGTTTACATGGGTGCATTCTTCAAATTCAAGAACCTGCAAAGTTCAAATTAATTGATGAAAGTATGTTCAAATGAAAAACACGAGTTTTCATGGAAACAATCATTCTACTCCTTAGAGCCAAGGTCTACGATCCAGAACAAAAGGACCCAAGATTTTTGCCAAGAAGTTTCATCTTTAAGATGTATCAAAGACTCGTAAAATTGCGGTTTAATTATGTGACCCGGATAAATGTCATATGTGTCGATTCGTGGAATAAAATACATTTTTTCAAAGTGAATAATAATTTTCTTTTTTGGTTGATTTCGAGGACTTTTTTCGGTTTTTTTGATTAATGTCCTTTGTATTTTCTAATATCCAGAGCATACAAAGTTTAGCATGCACGCCTTTCATACCCACATAGGTCCCATATCGATCAGTTGGGCTCCAACCATTTCTCCTCGATATATGTTAGAACTCGGTATTCTACATATTCTCACACATTAAGAGAACAGGTTTGCATGCATCTTAGTATCTAAATTGTACTTTCAAGTGAGATATATCGAGTCAGTTTGGTTTTGTTTTATGTTAGAAATAAAAAGGGCTGTGTTGTAGTGATCTTACCAGAGTGAAACTTGTGATAATATTGGATTTATCAGCAACAAAAGTAGGCATGGATCTTGCTGCATATTGTCTTCCAGCAAATGCAACCATATATCCACCAGCTTTCGCCTGCAAATTTACCCACATTTTGTTAATTAAAAATTAAATTTGATAATGATCAGAGTGAAATGGCCAGCCGGAATACTTACCGGATCAAAGTCGATGCCATTAATGGTGAGATAAGTGAGTGTTGGATCGATGATACGATAAATAACCAAAGTTTTATTTAAATTTCTGAGAAGTACACAACAAGAATACACACTCACTGACTTGTACATATTTGATACATATTTATAGACACCGAAAGGGTGCCTTCGAACCGTCACAATGGTTCGGTAAATGTGGTGTTGTTACATGAAACATCACACCCCTTCAATAGTAACTACCTATAACTATCTTAATTGATGATGTGTCATTTAGACACACTTTTATATTTTAATAATCAACATACTAAAAATACAAATCTGATTATATCATTAATTCCAACAATCTCCCCCTTAATGATATAATCAGCTAATTCTTGGTGCTTGAGATACGCTCGGTAGATTCTGCTGCTGCATTGATTCCTCCTACAGTTCCTTCAAAATGATCAGCAAGTCCGTCTGCTTGATCTACAAAAGTATCCAGTCCTTCGGTATACTTGTTTGGCTTCTCTTCCAGTATGAACTCGTAGGAGTGTGTAGCAACTAATCTTCGAACATCTTTCTTAGTCTGCTACGATCTTCACAGGATGATGACAAAGTCATCATCTTCTTTAGTGTTTTCACCTGGTCTTCATGTCCGTCTGAATAGTATTCATCAATGCTAGGATCTTCTTCCTCTCTTTCTTCAACACCTTGTGTTATGCATTGCTTGGTTTGATCGGTTGCCTGAGTTCCTGCAGCGTTCTGATCTTCCTGATCCTTGCTCTTGGTTACACCACCAACTGAGCTTCCACTGCCGTGATCAAACGTATATCCCGATTGATCATGATCCTTGTTGGTTATTCCACCAACACTTTGATCCCTTATACTTGGTAAGTTACCAAACCTTTTCAATGCAAAGTTATAATGTTCTTGAGGGTGTAGCAAGTACTGTTCAAGTAGCTTGTTAAATGCTTGATCATAGTATTCTGGAAACCCGAAGCTCATTGCGATATCCTTCCAATTCCTAGTCTCATCTTCCTTGAATTTTACGTCCCGACTGACGCAAATCTTTTTCTTTATTGGATCAAACAGGCGGTATGTTTTTGATCCTGGCTCACTGCCTAAGTATGCCTTTGAAATGTCCCATTGTTCTTTGTTTTTGCATTCCAACAGTATAGATCCTTTTCCTCTGATCTCTACGTATGATCCATCTCCGAATCTTACGTTCCCAGTAATCTTCTCGTCAATCTCCTTGAAGTGATCTATGATTCCCGTCATATGATTGCTTGTACCATTGTCTAAATACCATAGACTTTCAGCATTTGTAGTTATCTTGTTTGGTTCGAGGCTTCTCTCGTTCAAGAAAACTTTCTGGTGCTCTTCAATAGTTGCCATAAGCAGTGTTGGTTCTAAATCTTCTTCAATGAGATTGGAGTGTTCTTTCTCTTGATCATTCTGTGGACATTTGTTTGCATAATGTCCATACTTCTTGCACTTGAAGCACTGTATTTCACTCTTATCAGGAGTAAATTTCTTTGTATTGTTGTTTGTTTCTTTCTTGAAACTATTCTGTGAGGGATCCCAATTATTTCTTCCTGATCTGAATCTGTTATTCCCTCGGCCTCGTGGCTGGTTAAATCTTCCACGACCATGTCCTCTGTAAGGTTGACCTTGATTTTCATGCGGTGTGAACATCAATTCTTCTTGAGTGTCCACAAATCTTTCCCTTTTGTACTTGAGTCTTTCTTCAAATGTCTTCAATCTCCCGATTGCTTCGTCTAATGACATAATGTCTAGATCTGAGTATTGTTCAATGGATGCGACTATTTGAAGGAATCTGTTTGGTACGACATTTAGTAGTTTCCGTACGAGAACAGGGTCTTCATATGTCAATCCAATGCTTGCTGCTTTGTTGATAATACTCGTTATCTTCGTAATGAATGAATCTATTGATTCACTGTCTTTCATCTGTAGCATCTCAAATTCTGATTTGAGTGTTTGTTGCTTTGCTTGCTTGACACGATCTGCACCGACGTGTCTAACCTTCAATGCATCCCAAACTGCCTTTGCAGTCTTGTATTTTGAAATATGTAGCAATTGATCTTCTGGTAGTGATTGGTAAAGGTATGCGATAGCGGTTTTGTCCTTCTTGTTATCGGCTTGAGTTTCTGGTTGTGGTTCAATCATTTCCCAAAGTCCATTTGCTTCCATTATTACTTGCATTCGAATTGCCCAAATGCTGTAGTTTGATCCTTTCAACATAGGACACTGGAAATGGGTGTTTGACCCAATTTCTCTAATCTTGGAACTATCTCCAGGTTCCTTGTCTTCCTTCCCCGTCATAATTTTAATGTAAAATTTATATTAAAATTTTACTATTAAAAAATTTTATTTGAAGAAAATATTTTTAGTAATAGGTTAGATATAAAACTAAAAATAAAGATAAACTTTATTATTTGTTAATAAGAATAGTATGGGTATTACCAAAAATATTATATAATAAAATTTCTTTTTATTTAAATCTTTAATAAAAGATTTGTAAAAAATATAAAAATAAAAGGGGTTTAGGTTTTGTAATAAATGGGAAAAGAGGCGTACACCTTGTGTGTGCCGTTTCTAATTTGTCTCTGGTTCAAATCGAGTAGCCCTCGATTTCGATCGGCGGTTGACTGTGATTCCGGTCGATGCTTGGTTCTTGATTGCTTAAGTCGAGTATCCCTCGGCTTCTTCAATCACTGGTTGCCCCTGCGATTTGACGTGATGATCTTCTCTGGCCGATTGCGATTTTCCGGTTCCTCCGGTTGTCTTCTCCGATTAAGGTAAGTCCCCTTAGATCGGTGGGTGCCAGTTGGTGGTAGAAACTCTGTTGTGGCCGCCCTGGGTAACCCCCTTCAGATTCAAACGAACCCCGTATGATATTCTTGACGGTGGTTCCTTCTGTTTGAGTCTCCGGCGATATTTCTCGGTTTTCTTTTGTGGTTTTCCGGTCACTCTGGGTAACCCTCGCTGATTCAAACAACGCCGCCCTTGTGGTGTTCTTCTGTTGAATCTCTGGTGTCGGATTTTGGTGGGTTTTCTTGATTTCTCGGCCGCACTGGGTATCCCCCGCTGATTCAATCAACACCCTTTCTGTGGTGTTCTTCTGTTGAATCTCCGGCGCCGATTTTCTGGTGACTTCTCGGTTTCTTGGTTTATGGTAGATGATGAGAACTTTGGTTTGATTATAACCTGAAGCTTTGATACCAATTGTTGGATCGATGATACGATAAATAACCAAAGTTTTATTTAAATTTATGAGAAGTACACAGCAAGAATACACACTCACTGACTTGTACATATTTGATACATATTTATAGACACCGAAAGGGTGCCTTCGAACCGTCACAATGGTTCGGTAAAGGTGGCGTTGTTACATGAAACATCAAACCCCTTCAATAGTAACTACCTATAACTATCTTAATTGATGATGTGTCATTTAGACACACTTTTATATTTTAATAATCAACATACTAAAAATACAAATCTGATTATATCATTAATTCCAACAGTGAGCTCATCGACTTTTGGCCGGAATACGGCCAGTTGAGCATCGGTTCCACCAAGCGAGAGACGACGATCACACGGTGAAAGCTGGATTTGTTTGTTGAAGAAGGATTCTTTCGAAGAAAACGCGAATCCAAATGTAAATCCATCTCGTTTCTTAACTTTTGCATCTGAACATGGATTGAACACGCTGTTGGTGTCCAACGAACAAACCGCGATCACCATTGTCGCCATCACCGTCAAAAGCATGATCTTCGAGGCCATTTTAATTAATTAATTACCTGAATCAATCTTCTTCCATGAATTAAAACTCGTTGATCTAACCACGAAGAACCCTAGAATTCGAGACCATGAAAAACAAAGGTTAGGGGAAATAGATGGAATCATGACTTACCAATATATATATACTAACAGTGTACCCGCGCAAAGCGACGGGATGCATAATTTAGATTATCGAATAAATGTAAGCAAAATTGGGAAATATAAATACCTTTTTACCAAATAGAATACATAGTTTTGTAAACCATCTATTTCCTTGAAATTTAGTTCATCCATTCTCATACAGAAGAAGAACCTGAACTTATTAATCAAGAATTCCTTGGATAGTAATAGTCTAATAGATAGCCCTGCACCTTGGTTGTTTGCATCAAAATTAGTGATAGCTTTTGCCAAAGGTTTTTTGCCCATTTCTTTCTTACTTTGGTCTAACTCGTATAACAAAATTGCAATGTCAAGTAAAGGACATATTTCAAATGACACCACCAACAACTTCATATTCATGCTTGTTATATCCATAATCTTAACTGTGTAACTTGATGAACCCACCTCTTAGTGGATATCCTCTTCAAACCCACAAAGAAACAAATTAGTTACTTACAAAGGGTAGGTACTCCAATTTGCTTATAAATTTATTTATTTTATAGATCTTCCTGTAGAAATCATTTTTGATAGGAAACCAAACAATTCAATTCTAAAAAATTCCAACAGCACCATGAATGAAAGCCATTCTACCAATGGCCAATGCATCTAAGGATAAATCAAAAATTTCATAATTTTCTTCCAAGCCAGGGTTGCAGTCCAGATGTAATCCTTATTCCGGTCCCATTTATCATCAAATAAGGTCCAAACCAAATCAACTCCAATTTGACCCATGTCCAATCTGTTCAGAAATCTATAAAGAGGCCAAACCCAGAAAAATCGATGCCATGTTAATCCCGTGGTCAAGGGCTAACACCATAAACTGCAGTCTTGATTAAACCTATACCATAAGAAACTGAATTGATGAACCTATAAAGAAAGACTGAGCACAAATTGACATTCCCATGGCAATTTGGCCAGTGGCTATTGCCAACCAATTCTGATATGAAAAAAATCATAAGAGACCAAAATTGACAACCAAAATGGACCAGAGAAAGAAATGGCTGCTCTAACAGGAATATCAGAGGACTGATCTGGACCAAAAATAGGAAATGCAATGGATGAAAGACCAAAGAAGGTAAAAGGAAGTAACAGTTGGAAACCCAATACAGTAACCAACAGGAAGAAATTAAGATGAAACAGATAAAAGATCAAACCTTTGATTACATTAATTCCCAAAAAACTTGTCCAAAACTGGTACAAAAACCTATATTGAGTTAAGACCAAGGGTTAAAACCAAACTGAACCAATCCAAAGAACCATAAGATAGGCTTCCAAACCTGATGATAACCCTGAGAAATCTGCAGTAGATCATAAGTCCAAAAAGTAATCCAAACAAGACGCAAATTAGTCCAGCAAATGTTAGTATAATTTTCCAAAACAAATCTAAATATGAACCAAAAGGGTAAACATGTTACTGATTATTATGGTGGCAATCAAAATGGATGGAAAGACTACTGTTTCTGTAAGCAATCAAAAGACTACGAATGGAAGCAATCACGTACGAAACAAAAATGAATGAAATCAATCAAGCATAGAAGGAAAGAAATCTTAATTCAATTATCAGGCGCTTGACATTGGGGACAAACAGGTTTGTTTGAACCTATTCAAGGAATCAACCAGGAATAGGTTCCTAACCTCATCCATGGCACCCTTTAAAAACAAAATTAAATTCATTGCAACACAAACACAAATTGCATTTTTGCCTCTTTTAATGGTGACCTTGCTAACACCAAGAACATATTTCATCCCCAACTTCAACATTTCCTTTTGACTCTTCTTATCACTCATGTTTTGCTTTGAACTCTCACTCCCACCTGAATTCCTTTTCACAATGCATAAAGATCATGCTGATTCCATTTCACAATACATCCAAACAACCTCATTCAGTGACTGAATCAAATGGCAACAAACTCTAGGAGGACAAGAATGTAGCATATTAAGTCAACATCATAAAGTCCCACAAAACCCACTTAAACATATCCAATAAAAGAATCAGAAATTACAGCTAGTTTACTTAAATAGCAAACCAAATACACACACAACTTAATTGCAAAGAGGAACAAAAAAAACACAACAGTAAAAAGCAAAGTCAAAAACCAAATCTCCAAATCAAAAGAAAACACACAAAAGGTAACAGCTACCTGGACTCCAGAACAAAGATACACAAATGCCGCTCTTTAGGCCAATCAAGTTGGCACACTGCTGAGATAGATTGTTCATTACCACATATTATAATGATTATAACTGGAGAAGAGAATAAATCCAGTTGTATTCATGAATCTATTAGTCTTGATAGACACACATCATCAAGAAAAAATGAGCAGTAGATAAAACCATGAGATACTAAAAGAAAAGGAAAAAGAGCAAAAAAAATCAAGATGCCAGGAAATAACCTTTATGCTTTCTGTTAGTGGAGCTTTCTTGAACAACAAACCTGCAAACTTCAAAATCCCAACATCGGTTATGAGAAAGATAACGTTTATCCAACAAATCAATACCAATAAATCTGGTTAAGTGAAATGTGGAGATTGCAAACACGAAAAAGAAGAAAATAACATACCTGCATAGAAGTTACTAACTCTTTAAAACCTAAAAATCGAAGTGAGATGAACAAATCTGTGACAAATAATTTGGGGAAAACTTGCTTGTGAGATATTCATTTCAAAATTAAAGAAGACGCACATGACAATCGCATCAATAGGCTCTGTTTCTGTTCTGGAAGATGCCGTACGATCGCTCAAGGAGCGACGGTGACGAGGGAAAACAACCGGAAGCAAGAGCAATGGTGATGAAGGACAGCGTCGGGAAACTGTCGGCGAGGGAGGAAAAAACATCGATTTTTGCTTCAAAAAATGCAGGGTCATGGAGAACCGGTGTAAAATCAAAACTTTGGAGCCCTATATGCAATTGTTGGTGATGTATGAATTCTTAAGCTTGAAATTTGAATTCTTGGAAACACAATCTCAGACTTAAGCCAGAAGCGGAATAAAAACTCTGTAGATAGAGAAAGAAACCTCCGAGTATCCCACACTTGGAGTTGATGGTCACCATGTTTTAAAAACTTGTAAGTTATGCATATTTAGTTGTTTTTTAAGAGTTTTTGAAATTCATGCACAAAATACTTGTACACCATGCATAAAAATTTGTCTTTAAGAGTTTTGACCAAAACCAATATTAAGGTAGTAATATATATATATATATATATCGAATGCAGTCGATTAATTAATTTTGTTGAATTTATTAATTTTTGGATTTGTTATGTAAGAAGTTTAGGGGATGATGGATCTTGATTTTTGGTGTTTTGTGTTTTTAATATTTGATTTAGGAGAAATTGAAGGGTTTAGGGTTTGAAGTCAATGGTTGATTGCTTGAAACGGTTTAACCGGCTGGCCAGGTGGATCTTGTCCTAAAAGTGGTTATATTCTGTATAATAAATACTAAAAATGCTAAGTGATATATGTGTAAAAAAGATACGTCAATTGACCATGTCAAATCATGCTGTATGTTTTTAATCATGGGATATGTATGTAAAATGTTTTAGAGTAAGTTACACCAGAGGTCCCTCTGGTTAGGCCAGAATCTGGACCAAGTCCCTAAAATGAAATAATTACATCGGACGTCCTGCTTGTCAATTTGTTTCACGTCAGATCCATGTGGTTGCATTTTGTTTCAATTTTGGTCCTTATGGTTTAGATAAAAAAAGAGTAATTTGAAACAAAATGACAACCATAGGGATCTGACATGAAACCAAATGACAACCATAGGGACGTCTTGTGTAAATATTTCATTTTAGGGACCAAATCCAGATTTTGACCTAACCACAGGGACCTCTGGTGTAATTTACTCAATGTTTTATTTATATGAATCAGATAAATTTATATATTTTTGAATAACGACATGATCTATTTGTAAAGAGTAAACTCTACTTTTGGTCCTTAAGGTATGTCGATTTCTTTGGAACACGGACCTATGGTTTCATAATTAGACTTTTCGTCCTCAGGGTTCTGATTTTGCTCTGAAACAAGGACCTTGCCACTAACTCCGTTAGAGTCAAGGGCAAAATCGTCCAACCCCGTTTTTGTTTTCTATTTGTAATCTTTTTGCTTTTCCTTATGTTTGTAAAAATAATACAAACTTTAGGGACCAAATAGGTAATTAGCTCTATATTTGTAAATCTGGTTGTCTCACATCACCTCCACCCACCACATCAATGGCGGTTTCAGCCTTCACACCCATCATCATCCACACAACCCCATTTCCATCTTTCAAAATACATGCATCACCATATCCCTCCAACTTCACAAGATCAAGAAAAACCCAAACCTGCCTTTTTATCGTTACCCCCAGTTCTGCACTCTCCGACCCATTTGTTCTTCAAATTGCAGAATCTTCAGAAGACTCTCTCCCTCTTCTTCTTCATTATCAGCTCTCCAAAAGGTCAGAGATCTTGCTTCAGAATCTCTTCTCTCCACTCCATGGCTTTCAAGAAAAGACGACACTTTTAGGTTCACAGACACTTCTTTCATCGAGCAATCAGAGGTTATATCAGTCTCATCTTCCAGTGAGTAAGAGAACGAGTAGAAGAAAGCTTTTTTGGTTGGGTTTTTGATATTGTCGAATGCTTCTCGGTTGGGTTTATGGATTTTGATTTTTCACAAACCTGTGATGCTTATGGGTTTCCAATCCGGTGGACATGCTTCAGATTTAGATTTAGGGTTTTGTTCTACATTTTTTAGATTTAGGGTTTTGATTTAGATTTTAGATTTAGGGTTTCGACTTAGATTTTTTATTGCAATTTCATTGAATTAATTGATACAAATTTGTAGATTATATTCTTCATATTCCTCACGATTGTTCTTGAGTTTTGATGAGAAGGTTTCAAGTTAAATGTGGATTGATTATTACTCAAGTTTTCAATTTTTTCCTAAACAAGAAAAATAAATACATAGAGTAGAAGCATAGATAAAATGGAAAGTTTTGCGATGATGCGTCTGATTTTAATCTGTTGAGTGTATGAATAGGTAAAATTGAAAATGCGTCTACTTTTAATTTTTGATTTTGAGTTAGATTTGGATTTGGTCTTGAATTTGGTCAAGATCCCGTGGCTCTTGACCGGAGAAGATGACCGGCGATTTGGCCAGAGGAGATGACTAGAAAGGGGTGTAAAATTCACTCACTCACACACACATGCATACATACATATATATATATATATGTATATGTATATATGTATATGTATATGTATATGTATATGTATATATTTTATATATTAGTCAATTACATACAGGTCCCTAAGCTTTGATGGTATATTTGAAAATATAAAAAATATATAATTACAAAAAAGGTGATAAAATATGATTGGACGAAATTGCCCCTGGCTCTAACGAACAACTTTAACAGTGTTAGTGGCAAGGTCCTTGTTTCAAAGAAAAATCAGAACCCTGAGGACGAAAAGTCTAATTATGAAACCATAGGTCCCTGTTTCAAAGAAATCGACATACCTTAAGGACCAAAAGTAGAGTTTACTCATTTGTAAATAACTGTCATAATAAAAAAAAGAGTAAATCTTAATTTTGGTCCTGTGGTTTGATAAATTTTTTGGAAATCACCCCTAGAGTTCGTTTATTATAAATTAGCCACTACTGCTTGCATTTTTGACCGAATTTGGTCCCTTTGACTAACGGAAGCTAACATCCATCCATTAAATGATGGGTAAACCACCCATTTTTCAACGCACACAAATCCCGTGATGAAAGATCTAATATAAAACAATTCCCGAAAATGGGTTCAAACCCAAAGTTCACTTAAAACGTGAAATAATATTCGATTTCCATCAAGGCAACGAGAACACGTTAGTGGGGTCACCTACGATGTTATCGGATTACACCTCAAGTCCCGGTTTTAGTTCCCATGCCATCAAGACATCACAACCTCAAACCATTACATGCCTTTATTGCCTACTCCGTCGAGTTACACCTCAAGGACTTACAAGATCATATTGCCTATCCAATCTAGACGAGTTACACCTCAAGGACTTCAATGTCCCTTATTGTCTATTCGCTAGTGACCCAAGATGGCCAACAGAATATGAGCATATAACCCATATGGTCTAAATCCTCGCGCACAAGGAGATAGACACCAAATAACCCATAGCCCTAGAGTACAACCCGTAACGGTTCCTCTCCACAAAAGAAAAGGGGTCAACAACAATGCTCGTGCGAGCATAAATCCCAAAGTGAGAATATCGAGACTCCTCACTATTATATATGACTGACTTACATGCCTATGGATCCAATGCATTACAATCTAAAAGTCCATGGCTCAACTTGAATGATGCGTACACACTCAAAACATGTACTCTCTAAATAGAACACAATAAATGTAACTCACACCCGAATTTCCTCATTACATTATTAAAACCGGACAAATGTCCTTAAGACTCAATAAAGTCATAATTCGAGCCACAAGCTCAACCAAAATCAATTGACCATTTATTAAAGGTCGTAAATGCAACAAAACACAAATAACCCATGTTTATGCGGAACATGATCCATAGTCATGAGTAACTCAACTCCACTTTAGATTTAGCCAAATCCTTTTCCCAAAGCGCCCATCAAGAGTATTTATACCAAAAGATTTACTGTCGTAAGATGAATCGTTGAAAACCAATATTTAAGAGTTATACATCAAAACCCAAAATGCATCTTTTCTTAAAACCCAAAAAGATTTAAACTTTATAAAATGTCCACAAGGTCGAGAATGGCCAAAATCCCACGACCCACACTTTCGTATTTTCGAACGTTCTATAACATATATTATGCATATTTCCAACAAACACTAGAAATGCATTTTTACCAAATAATCACCTTTTATGCATTAAATCATCAAAACACTTTCATTTATGATTCATTTATTAAACTATCCAAAAATCCCAAATGTGGGTGTTTTACAAGGTTTATAAAGTTAAGCACTTTAAATAATAGAAACCCACCAAATAACTCAACAATTGATAATTTTATATAAAACACATAAATACTTGGAAACGAACATTTTTGGCATGTACAATGTTTTCACAAATCAACTTGAACTCACCTTGCTAGATTTAAGCTAAATCTAGGGTTTTCCCCAATTTGAGCTCCTTTGAAGAAACTTGAGTCTTCAAGCCAAATCTTCCAAAAACCTAGATCCATGAGTTTACAACCATCAATAATCGTATTCAACCATACAAAATCGTTCTCCAAATATTATCCTCAATAATCTCAACTTATACCAAAACCCTAATTTCCATTAATGAAGAAAAGAGGAGATTACCTCAACCACCAAATGAATCCACCAACAAAACACCTCTAGGGCTACCAAAATGAGCTTCATTCTTCATTTCATCCAAAGAAGGAAAGGGTTTAGGTAAGGGTTGGGTAAAACCCTAGAAAGTGTAGAAATCTCACCCAAATGAATGTGAGATGAAGTTTCCAACCTTCATCCATAAATCTTTGCTAAGGGTAGAGGAAGAGGCTTTGAATCACTAAATTTATGGAGAGTTAGAGAGAGGAGGGTGGGATAGAAATGAGAGAAAACTGAAATATGTGGGTTTAAAACCCTCTGAAGCCCGACTGCGAGAGTGACATGTGAGATTGCCACTGTCACTCTCGCGGGGCATTATCGCCCGCGTTGTACCGTGCCCAAATCACAAACTCGCGATTGTGCCACGGCTAGAGTGACCAGGTCACAATCGCCGGGCACTCTCGCCCAATCTGTACCGAGAGTGGGGCTTTCCCCCGCGACCTTGACACGGCGATTATGCCATGTGGCATAGTCGTTAGGCATACTCGCCCAGAACCCCTGATTCCCCAAAACTTCGTCTTTTGCGCACGACTCCGATCACGAGAGGCCACTACAACCAGGACTGAATTTTACCTGAAGCTTTGAAAGTTCCATCCATTCGGAGAGCCCAAACTGCTTGAGATGATAATCTCTAAGGTTCCTGGAACACCCATCCTCCCTTTCAATGATGAGCCGAATATCGGAGGGAGTGATTTCCGAATGTTGCAATTTTGACACAAGAGATGGGTGACCTGTTGGTTCGGTAATGCATGACTTTCTTGTACCAATTTATTTCTTCTTCCTTGTCTTCTGCGGCCTTTCTTACTGATTCTTCAAGAGATCCTAACTCAACCTTTTGAGCTTTAATAGGGTCGGAGGTCTTGGCCTTGGCAGCTTCTTCTTTTGCAACTTTAAGAGATAAGGCTTTGGAATCATCTAAAGCCTTTTGAGCCAAACGAGCTTCCTCAATTTCTTGTGGAGACAAACCCAATTCAGAGACAACTCCTTGGGAAGGAGGTTTAAGTCTCAAAGATTGTGCATATGACGGACGAGCCCCATACTTTTCTATCTCCTTTTTCTTCTTTTCTTCTTTTCCTTCATCTTCAGCCAAAAGAATTTTCTTGCCTTTATCTTTTGGGCCATCGGCCGGACCAATTTTCTCCCCCTCAACTGATCCGCCGGACCCTTCCACCGATGGGATGATTGGAGAAGTTTCCACCGATGGGATGATTGTGATTGCTGCCGAAGGAGTTAGGGTGGCCACCGATGGAGTGGCTGCCGACGGTGTTGGGGTGGCCACAGATGGAGTAGCTGCCGATGGAGATGTGGTGGCCATCGATGGGGGAACAACGTCAATCGGTGGTTTGTTGATGCCTACAAACTTAGAAGGCTCAACTATTATGTCGGTGGTGGTTTTGGGTCTTGTAGTGATACGGATAGACGAAGTGTCGGCTGGATCTGATGGAGGTCTGTTGCTGCCGACATGCCTAACAGAAGGCCTTCGGGCCCCCTCAGCAGCAACCGGAATAGATATGCCCAAGTGACCAGAAATACTATCCACCCTTTGATGACTCTCTGAATGCGAACCCGATCAACATTGTCGAATGAGAAATCTCCAAGGTCGAGATCCCAATCAATATTATCATTTAGGAAATCAACCTTCTTGTGAAGAGACTTGAGAGAACCAGTGATGGAAGAATGAAGAGACTACTGCTGGGTATCCCTGTCACTAAGTCTGTTGAGTTCGACATCTTTAGCATTAGATGAAGCCTTGAGGGCGCCTAAAGAAATGGCCATATGGGAGTTGGAGGTGTTCAACTCCTCCAACTTTTGGCCAACAGTAGCTATCGAATCGGTGAGAGGTCGGATAATAGCCTGGAGAGAAGCTTCAAACAATTGTCAATTCTGATCCTCTAATACCCTGACTCTTTCATTCGTTTGAGAAATCATGGTCACGGAGTCTTGTTTGAATGCCTCAAACTGAGTACCCACCATCCGACACTGGCGGAACTCTTCTGAACTTCAATAATAAGATCACTCGGGAGACGGACATCTGTAGTAGTGGAAGCACCAATAGTGGGAAGTTGGAAGCGAGGAGTAGTTGGAGATAGTGGGGTATGGGGAAGTGACCTTTCTTCTGGAATGGTGGTAGAGGATGGTTGATCAAATAAGGGATGAGGGAATAAAACTCTTGTGGGTGATGGGGAAGGTGATGAATTACCCTCTGAAGATGAATTGATTGGGGAGTCTGAGTGAGACGTCGGTGAGGGTGATGGTTGCTTCGGTGGAGATTGTTTCGGTGAGGGGGATGGCCGCATCGGTGGGGATCGTTTCGGTGAGGGGGATGGTCGCTTTGGTGGGGATGGTGTCGGGGAGGTGATGCATTTTGGTGTTTTGGTGGTGGTTGCGTCGGTGTGATCGGCGGCAGTGATGTCGGTGGTGGCATGGTGAGGAGAACGCGTGTCCTGTATCAGAAAGTCCAAGCCCTCCGGAACGACTGTTGGTCCGGTCGAACCTTCACTGTGTTGTGCATCATCAATAACAAAGTGGCCGGGTGTTAGGCTGTGGAGTGCGAAGTCGGTGCCTTCGAGTGGAGAGACCCCGAAGTCATCTGCACCACCCAAGGAAGTGGGTGATGAGGTAAGATGAGGGTGCTCCAATGATACAACCGAGGCATTTTGAGAGGCGATGAGGGAGTCGGTTTGGGGTATGACGGATTCCCTTGGCCCGGATGAGACAACTTCAACAGCTACCGATTTTTGAGAATCGGCAGCTGGCTTATGGGGCTTGGCCGAAGGTTTCCGATACCTCTTTAGAGGAGATCTCGGAGGGGATTTGGAGTGCCTCTGCTTGAGGAAAGGGGTTGGGACTTGGGTAGCCTCCGAAGGTGACTTCGGGGGCATTGTCCCGGAAGCGGATACAGAGGTGTCGGTGGCCCGTGAAGATTTCTTCTTGGCGCCACCTGACATTACTCGGGAAGAGGGGATAGGGGCCACCACGGCTGGAGGGTCTTCCGGAATCGCCGGGTGTACAAACCCGGGGATTTCGGCGTCCCCCCAGTGTAGCTCGGGAGAGTGAGCAAGAATAGACATACCTGGTCGTATCGGGAAATCAGTAGCAAGAATAGACATACCTGGATTTCGGCGTCCCCCCAGTGTAGCTCGGGATTTCGGTTTGTCTCTCCATGGAGGCGTTCATCAACTCAGCTTGTCTTTCTACCGAAGCATTCATCATTCTTGATACGTTCTCCATTATTCTTGTTTCCATATTAGATTCTGCCGTTTGACTAACATTACTTGCACCCACCCTCTGGGCTGGAGTATGCATACCTCCCAAAGAAAAAAAAAATCTTGGTGTATTATGCATATTACTCACTTCTGCTTCATCAGTTCCAACTCTTTCTCTAGGTGGCGTATTCACCATTGTTCTGAACAGACACAAATAACCATACAAATGGTTAAACAGAATTCTAAACATACTAAACGTACTTTATTACTAATTAGCCAATGTAACAATTGAGAAACAAGTATGCTTATGTAACAATATATCCATAATAACAGTAGCTAATTGAAATTGCGAACATATTATACATGAGAATTCTCGTTACCATCGTTACAGTACTAATTTCGTGTATTTCCGTCACCCTAAGACTACCCGGTCTTAGCAATTCTACCCATCTCTCGCAGATCATAACTTAATTTCATCACAGCTTAAGTATAGGCATCTCAATATCATACCTAGTTCACTTAAACTACTGCTCTGATACCATACTGTAACACCCTAAAAACCAGGGCCAATTTAAACCTCACAATAAACAAGTTATGATCACCAAAATATCAGACTTTTATAACCAGAGGATCAAAAGTGAAGTTTTATGTACATAAATATCTAACTTGAATAATCTTACTAATCTAATCATAGCAACATAATCAGATTACTAGATTATCTAAGCTTGCGCCCCAAAAATCATCAAAAGAAGATCTTGATCCTTTAACATCTATAAGTCTGATTTCTTCCAGTTACTGCATCTCACTTTCCCAGACTATTTCCCCGAGCTTGTACCTGATAAGAAAATTTAATTTGAAACATTAGGCTTTCGCCTAGTGAGAATATCCAAATCAAATTAAAATTTAACAACTAAAATATTAACAGATATATCAAACCTGTTATCAATCATCTTACCGTACCAAAGCTCTATTCAACAACATGAATCTACCCAATTCCCTTCCTTATGACTATTTCATCTAGTCATATCACTATCAACCAACAATTACTTTAATCCCACTTGATTATAAGTAATCTTCAACCCCAAGAAATTACAGTTTCTATACCTGCTTATTTCTTAGTCCGAAATTACAAATTTCAATATTTGTTTATCTCCAAATTTAAAATGAAGATATCAAATCTTCCGCCTGAAATGGGAATTACAAACTCTATGTCTGCCTATTCCACATTTCACTATCTCACCATCTTGAATCACTGGCCCCCAAATGGAATTTAATTTATATAGCGCTTAACAACAAGGGCCCTCACAGATGATTCAAGATTCACTCCAACAACTAGAATAACATCCCAATGGTCAATGGCTAGTAAACGGTTTCCATTAGACCGTACTAAATGCCCCCACGACCGGATGAATATTGCTAGCCAATGTAACACAATAACTGTGTATCATCACCCTTTCTATCGTGTACTAAAGATGTACGATATATCATATATTCTATATGTTTATATACAGAATATTAATTACAACAATTATCCCCATTTTTGCCAATTAGCCTCGGGGATCAACATCTCAAATGTTGACTATATGATCGGACTCATAAATAAGTCCTTTACAATTATTCATAATATGGTTTTCGTATCAAATTCTGAGTTATAATCATATAACAAATAGCATATAAATATCAGATTGTATTCCACATAAAAGCTTCAAACTACTACTGAAAGTCCAAAAATTTCGCAAGCCACTGTAGCGAAAAGCTACACTTTTCGCAAGCCAAAGCTGCAAAAAGCTCAAAAGTCGCAACCCACTGTTGCGAGTTCTTCAAAACTCGCAAGCCACGCTTGCGAATTCTTCAAAACTCGCAAGCCATGCTTGCGAATTCTTCAAAACTCGCAAGCCATGCTTGCGAATTCTATCACTTTGCGCAACCAACTGTTGCGAAATTCTCCCTTTTCGCAAACACTGTTCATTCGTCTTCTTCATTAAGTCAGTTCATAAATTCATCTCATTAAGCCTACCATTTCTCAATTAAGTCATACCATCATGTTTAAACACAAGTATAACATATCAATTTCAATTCTAATTGCTTAATTTTAAGAAGATTGAATAAACTCACCTGGGTAATTTCTGAACACTGAGTTCTTCACAAAACTTGATTCTTTAGCTTAATCAATAGCTAAAAACAGAAATTAACCAATTACTTATCTTCCTTACAAGAAATCAGTAGGAGAAGTCAAGTTTCTTACCACAAATTCAAGCCAATTGCTTTCTTTCTTCTCTTCTTCTCGATTTCTATCTATCTGTCTCGTTTTTCTCTATCTCTCTCTGTTCTAATTCTATTTCCTTTTTGTGAAGCAATAACCAAAAGAAATCAGTATTCATAATACTGATTTTTCTCTACTTGACACCTCAATAAAAAGATGAGTCATTAATTCATTTTCCAATTTGTATCCCAAACTTCCGAATAATGGCAATTCAAACCCCTCTAGTTAACTTTTCCCATTAACTTAAATTTTAAACAAAATATAACATAACAAAATTACAATGGAATTTTCGAGGTGTTACACAATGTCACCTTTGGAAATGTTGTCCCTGATGAAGTGATATCTGATATCTATGTGTTTTGATCTTGAATGTAGAACTGGGTTGTTTGCAATAGCTATTGCACTAGAGTTGTCACATAGAATTGGAACTTGAGAGTAGACTTGATTGTAGTCCCTTAGTTTATTTTTCATCCACAGGATCTGAGCACAACAACTCCCAGCAGCAAGATATTGATTGTACAAGCTGACCGTTCAGAACTTCATTCTTTTTGACAAAATTGATGATTTCTTCAGTTGCATCACTTTTGTACCTGAGAAAAGAGACCCAAGTATATCTGGTGAGTTCATCAACAATTACAAGAATGTACCTTTTGCCACCTAGGCTAGGAGTGCTGACTGGTCCACATAGATCCATGTGCAGCATCTGAAGAGGAAGAGTGATGGAGGAACATTGCTTTGTCTTGAAGGAGGTTTTGGTGAGTTTCCCTTTCTCACATGCATCACATAGCTTTTCTTTTACAAAATTTAGCTTCGACATGTCGGTCACCAGTTCTTTGTTGGAGATGATGTGAAGAGTTTTGAAGTTCAGATGAGACAGACGTTTATGCCACAACCAGTTCCCTTTGGTTGTCTCATCCAACACAAAGCATACACTTGAGGAGCCATTGCTTTGTCCCATATCTACCACGTAGACATTTTCCCTCCCTTTTCCGGAAAGAACTACCTTCATGTCTTTGTCCACAATTGTACATATACAAAGTTCAAAGATAACTTTGTATCCCAGATCACACAGCTGACTTATGCTCAGAAGATTGTGCATGAGCCCTTCAACAAGTGCTACTTTGTTGAATGTGACAGATCCATTGGTGAGAGTCCCATAGAGTTTTGTATAGCCTCTAGAGTTGTCCCTAAAAGTTACTGATGGACCCTTTTCAGGCACATAGTTTATAAGAAGAGATTTGTTTCCAGTCATATGACGTGAGCATCCACTATCCAAATACCAGATTTGATGGTGCTCATGAACCTGCAGTCACACACAGATTAGTTTCTTGGTACCCATTTGGTTGTGGGTCCTTTTGGGTTAGAAGAAGAAGATTCCTTATCTTTGGTCCGGTCAATCCTATCCTTGGGGCAGTCTTTTGCAAGATGAAAGGTGTCTCTACAGTTATAACATTTTCTATATACAAACACCTTTTTGGACTTTTGAATATTTTCTTTACCTTTTCCTTTAACATCAATTTGAATAGCTTTTGGACCAAAGGTATAAATGAGAGGAGGAAAACTTAAAATCCCGTTGCCAGAAGTGGTAGAGGCAAATCTAGGAGTGGGGTTGACAGAATGGTTTTTATTTTGACCTTTTGAAAGAGCTGAGGATTTTCTTTTCAAAGTCACATTTGTGTTATACTTATTTTTGGAAAATTTTGAGTCTTCCTGATCAAAATAAGAAACTTCATCAAGATTTAAAAGCTTTAAAAGATCATGAATGGGTTTTGATGAGTCACAGGAGCCCTGAACATCATTACTTTGAAGAGAGGTTGTATCTTTAGCTTTTATAAACATTCCGAATTTTAAGGCCTCAGACAGATCAGCAGAGGTCATAGACACAGTCCAATGGAGCTAGACTCCGAGGACTCATAGATGTTAGTATAGACATAGGAGGTAGAGGCAAGATATTGTGAGGGGAGGCCGACTTCCATTTTCCCGAAACCTAGTCCAGTCCTGTCATCACAAGGGATTTGGTCTTGAAAGATTTTCTCAAGGTTCTTGGAAGAACTAGTCCATTTTCTAACGGTTTCTTGTTCCCTTTTCAGCCTTTTAAAGATCTTATTCTTTTCCTTTGCTATCATGTGATTTATGGTCTTTAGGTCCTCTAATTCAGCTTTGATTTTGTCAAACTGATCAAGTTGGGAAAGACAGATTTCAAGTTGGGACGTGAGAGATCTAACTTGAGCAAATTTCTTTTTCTTAGCATCTTTCGCATTATAGAAGTCAATGGTCAAAGAGTCATAAGCATCAAAATTTTCAGACTCAGACATAGAGTTGAAGGGATGTACCTGAAGTAATGATGATGAGCATCCAGTTGCTACCAGTGCGGTTGAAGGGATCACTTTGTCAGAACTTTCCACTTCATCGATCTTTGCCATGAAACACATGTTGGGAGAGTCCTTGTCGCTCTAAGAGGTAGGCTCATCAGCCCAGTCGTGGGTTTCAGCCAAGAGTCCTTTTCCTTTCCTAAGGAGTCCCTCATTCCTTTCCTTCTCTCTTTTATATTTGGCTTTGTATTTCTCAGCACGTTCCTGGTGTTCCTGAGAGGAAGGTTGAGCACCTTATCTAGGAAAGGTTGGCTTTGAGGTGTTGTTCTTGGATTTCTCATATCTAGAAGAAAATTTGTCAGAGGAGGTGGTCCTAGTCCTTTCAACACGCTTGCTCCTGCATTCAGAAGCGAAGTGACCTTTCTTACCACAGTTGAAGCATTCCTCATTTGACTTATCAGTCGATGAGCTTTTTGTGAAAGAAGAGGGTTTTCTGAAGCATCTAGATTTGCCAGAAAAACGAGGTTTGTCCTTGAACCCTGCTACCATGGCCATTTCATAAGTTATCTGTTCAACAGAAGTTTCCTCACCTTCATCATCGGTATCACTTAGATACGCCTCCGTTTGGTGAGTTGACTCGTTTTGACTGTCGTTATCAGAATCTGATGAAGGGTAGGTGATGCGGGGAACACACTGAGTTTTCTTGGAAGTATCACTTACAAGGGCTATAGAAGAGCCTTTTATGTCTTTGATGATAGACTTCCTTTGGATTTTAGTTTGTTCATAATTAAAGAGAGTTCCATAAAGGACAGTAAGAGGCATGTATTCAAGATCCTTGGTTATCTTGATGCAAGTACATATGTTTTCCCAAAAGTCAGGAAGACAGTCCATGAATTTGCACAAGACTTCCTCATTTTCATATACTCTGCCTAACAGCTTTAAATCATTTTAGAGAATGTTAAAACGGTTGTAGTAACTGGAGAGAGATTCTCCTTTCTCATGAGTAAAGAGCTCATATTTCCTGATGAGAGCAATTTTCTTGCTTTTCTTAACTTCCTCTGTACCTTCGTACAGAACACATAGAGTGGTCCACATTTCTTTAGCTGTAGCAAAGTTAACTAAAGAATGGTAGACCTCATCTGGAAGAGAAAGTGCAATGATTTCTCTAACCTTAGAATCAAGAGATACAAGTCGTTTTTCTTCATCAGTGTATTTCTTAGGGTTTTTAGTAATGTAACGACCAGTAGCAGCAGATTTTTCTTCATCAGAGGAATCATCAGAATCATCTTTGTCAACAACTTCCTTACCAGATTTCTTTGTTTCATAGCGAGACCAGACTCTAGGGACGATGGGTCCCTCACGGAGAATGGTTGGATATCTACTATCCACTCCTTCCATGAACAACATCATCCGACTTTTCCACAAAGAGAAGTTGTTAGTGTTAAACTTGGGAGGTTTGGCAATAGAGCTATTTTCAGAAAAGTTATTTTGAGAGGGAACATCATTGTTTGAAGAAGAGGCAACCATCGCAGATCAAGTTTATTGAGATTAAACTTTCTGCTCTGATACCACTTGTTAGTCCCACATGGCTTAAACAAGTATTGTAGAAGGGGGGGGGGGGGGTTGAATACAATACACAAAAATTCACTTAATTTAATTCTTTTATTGAAAAACTTCGACAAGAATTACACACAGAAAACTACAGATTGTTGCGGAAAAGAACAGTTAAACTATTCTAACAATATTCACAAAGCAAACTGAAAACAAAACAACTTTTAAAGCACTAAGTTTGAAAGCTATGAAGTTCACAAGAAAGAGAGAGTAATCTTGCACTGAGAAATCCTTAGGAACACGTAACTTTGCATGGGGAGCTTCTTCCTCCTTTTATAGTGCATGAAACATTAAATGCTTAGGACACTTGTCATCAGGGGATTCAATTATAGGTGTTGATTTCTGAAAAGTTGATGTGTCCTTTTCACCTCCTTAGTACCAGGAAGAATACCCATGATTGATTGAGACAATATATGAGAATGGATAAAACAACAAATAGTCACGTTTACCCGACAATGGATATTGTCCCATAATAAATGATCTTCTCATTTTGTCTTCCAAGAAACATTCCACCGATTTGGACTTCAGGTTGGTGAGATTTCTTGATAAAAACTGAGTATAATGAGGACCATGTTCCCACCGATTTGAGACTCTTATCGGTGGGATCTTTTGACCGATCATGAGAGAGGATCGGTGGTTATGTCCACCGATTTTCATAAGAAAGGTCGGTGGACTATGACTCTAGATTTATGTTGAGAAGAGTGAGTAAACTTCCACAATGAGAGCATCTTCAAACTTGATTTTGGTTGATCTTCGACTTCACCGAACTTTTGTTGTCTTGTCTAAGTCATCATAAAGATCCAAAGTAAAATATTCTAAGTAAGATTTTTAGGTGAAAAATCGGTGGGTCAATTTCAAATCTTTGGTGACCCAACATATATATATATTTTGTTGATTATTTCCATTGCCATAGGTGTTGCCTTCTCCAAGCACAGCGTTCAGATATATACGTACAACCCATCAGGGGAGTTAAGGCAACACTTGGAAGTAAACTCTATTCTACTTTCTTTCTGTCTTTTTCTTGAAACATTGATTCATATGTGTGTGATTGATCTTGCATATTATAGATAGATGCCCATGTAGGTGGTGTAAATGATATTGTTTTTGCTCATCCTAATAAGCAACTGTGTATTGTCACATGTGGCGATGACAAGACAATTAAGGTACAATTATCCTCGAGCAAGAAAATTTCTGGGTCACTCATATAATCAGTTGGGCAGTGTTGAACAAAAACATTTAGCCTAGCATTTGTCTACAATGAACATTGCACAATTCTGATGTGGTGTCTCTTGATGTCTTTTTTGTATTTGGCAGGCTTTTGGGGATGACTTTTTGGACGACGAGCTTAAAGATTTCTACAAATCGGATCCAATTCCTGAGCATATAATTTCTTCGTTTGGGGCTTTTGATTTGTATATTATTTTTCTTACAGTGAGTAAACTTTTTATAAAGACGATTATAGATAGTGTTTGCTTTAAATGATTGTTGGTGGGAGTTAGAGGGATTTCATTGTTAAACAACCTAATGTTTTTATGCAGATTTATGCACCATGATGTGGGCATTGCCAATCTCTAGATACAACTTACAACAAACTAGCTAAGCATTTGCATGATGTTGATTCCTTGGTAATACCAAAGATGGATGAAAGTATAAATGAACATCTCGTGGCAAAGGTACAAATGTCAATTTAAACTATTGCACCTTTGAAATCTCTGTGTTCCCATAGTTGGTCTCTGTTACCATCATGCTCTTTGTAGGATCCTTTTGGATTTTCCGTATTGATGCATTTAATTGTAACATGTATCCAGACATATAATGTGCACATGCAACCTATGTATAATTTTGAAACACTTCACCATAGCTTGACTATTTGGAGGTTTAGACACAAAGGTATATTATATCCTCCTTCCCAATTCCGCTAGACGGTGATCATTAATAACAACCTACAATCAGATACTCAAAAAAGATAAACGCACGGACTCAAATATATTTCTTGCACTCTTGGATTTTGACCTGTTTCACATGCTATAAATGCTTCCATGAGCACCTCTTGATTTGAATATGTGATGCATTTCTATTATCTTTTTCTAATTATTATAATTAAACCTATCAGTTTCTTGCAGCAAATTTTCAATTCCAACACCCTGCAATCGGATATTCGTCACTGATTCTTAATTTTTGTGTCTGTTTTTCGATTTGTGTATTTATAAATGTTTTTCGTAATGAAGCGAATGAGGTTCGTACCGGAAGTTAATCTACATATGTAACATGCCATTGTAAACATATTGTTAAGTTTTTTTTTCTTTTTAGGTTTTTAATGTTGTAAAATTTCGAGAAGTTTCGCGCTGCAACGCGCGCGGGTACGTAACTAATCTAGAAAAATAATTAAGAACATGCATGATTTATAAAAGTTAGATTAAATAAAAGAACAAAAGATTAAATTAAACACCAAAATTATGCACGTCCCAAATCGACTTGTATGCAGAAACTCTAGTTGTGGGAGGATTGTGGTTGGATTCGAGGGGTGAGTAGAGTTTGGAAACCATATCCAAACTAAATGTAAAAATAATGCATTAATCGGAGAAAATAATGAGTATCAACAACAATCGACTGAATTATAAATAAGTATTTTCACAAAACCGTAAAGTGTGAAGAGAAAAGAGGCGTTAACACCTACTCTTGGTTGTTAGATTGCGTAATTTTTAATTGAAAGTATTTAAAGTAATGGTGTGTATACTGATACATTAAACATATATGCCACCTAAATGAATCAAAAGTATAAATTATCCATATTCGGATAATACTTATAGTCTTTGCTTTGTTAATAACAATAATAAAGTCGATGGAGCACCAAAACACACTATGGATACAATATTGGGAGGACAATTTTTACCTACACGACTACACATTGTTGTTGTCATATTATAAAGTTAGTGTTGAGAAGTGCTTTATGATATTTAGAGAGTCACTGACAAAATTTAGAAAAAACTCGGGTTACAAGTAGTAAAAGAACACAAAACTATCTAAAATTTTGTCATCAGAAAAGTTTCGTTCCGTTAAAAGGAGAACTTGATATGTCACCCTGGTGGAATTCCACTTACAAAATGCTAAAATGACTAATTAGACAAGAAGATGTCGTTGTGGGTAGTGGCGGAGCCACCCTTGGCCCAACATGAGCATAAGACGACCCTCAATTTTGTGGAAATTCTAATTCTTTTATATGGTCGATTAATAAAAAAATTCTGGTGTCATCTATTTTCATTTAATTCAAATATTAAATAAAAATAACCTTGATTCGAAAGAAATTTATGAAACCCATTTTACTCTAGTGAGGAAATTTAATTAATATTTATTTTTTCAATTTAATTAGTTTTTTCTTCTCAATTTATTATAATTAGTTTTGGTTTTTCCAATTCACTTTAAATTAAGGATGTTGATTGAGGGAGGTTAAGATGAGGGGAATAGCCAAATAGCCGTTAGTTATAACTTTAAAGTTGTGTTCTTTAAATATTTTTATGAAAGCTGTTAAGGAAAGACAAAAAAAAAAGTAGCGGGAAAGAGAAAAACTCTTATCTTCTCTGAGTTTTTAGCTATAAACATGATGAAAAAATGGTTGTACAAAAAAATAGAAGATCAATGGATGAACAATTGTTTAGTCACTTATATTAAAAATATGTTTTTACTACGGTTGATAACAACGATATCATAGATAAGTTATTTTTTTTTGTTCAAGTCACAGTTGAATCTATAAAGGTTGAAATATCATAAATATAATTAATATTGTTATTATATTTGTCATTTTCAGACAATTAATATTTATATTATTTTGTTGGGTGCTCCCCTTGTGCAAATTCATGGTTGAAACTTATGTTAATATTTTAGAAGACTTTTACATTGCCAGTTGCAGCCAATAAAATCTCATCAAAATCATTGTATCATTTTGTTGCCAAACAAACTAGTAAACGATTATGAAGTGCTTCTAATTTATACATTTATTCACAAACTAATTTCCTACAAATTTTTGGACAAAAAGAATATAAAAAGTTAAAAACTTTGACATTTTATAACGAGATAAATAACCGATGTTAACATAATGTTATAGGTAATTTGTGATCTATTTATTGACATTTCTCTATTATTAATTAAAATAACTATAGGTTGCACAACATGTTTGTGACTAAGGGGCCGTTCATTAAACGCTTTCTCGGTAAGTGTTTACCGGCTCATTTTTACCTTATTGAATGAATATGACAAATATTAAGAACTTTACACGGTAAGAGCAATTACAAGAACCTAAAATCTTACCCGGTAAGTGAGAGTAACGATTCTTATCCGGTAAAAGTTTACCAGATAAAAATGTTGCATATAATACCACTTTCATGGACCAAAATCTTACCTAGTAAGTTAAGTGAAAATGTGACTATTACTTGTAAGCGTGGGATAAACGATCCCTAAATCACGAAAGTGTATTATTGGCCACTTCTATATATTATACATATCCTAGTCAAGGATAGAGTAAACTTCATTTTTGGTCCCTAGTTTTTGTCAATTTTAATGGATATCGTTGCTAAACTTAAAAACTCGGATTTGGTGTCTCACATTTATCATTTCACAACGGTTTCGGTCCCTCCTCCTAACGTTCGTTAACTTTTTTCTTTAGTACAATTAAATGAGGGGTATTTTCGTCATTTTAAACATTTTTCTGATTCATGTTTATGTTTCTAAATCAAACCCAAATCCACAGGAGCACAAGGTTCCATCTCGGCCCGTTTAGCAACATGGACGTGAATAAGAAAAATGTATTATATAACAAAATACCCCTTATTTAAGTGGACTAAATGGAAAATGTTAACGAGCATTAGAAGGAGGGACCAAAACCATTGTAAAATGTCAAATATAAAGGATGAAATCCGAGCTTTCGAAGTTTAAAAACGATATCCGTTAAAATTGACAAACATTAGATACCAAAAGTGAAGTTTACTTTTAAGGAAAAGGATTGATCGTTACTTAAAAACTTGTTCTCAAATTCTTGTTCTTATTGTTTTTTCCTTTCCATTTTTTTACCGTTTTGATATGTTGACAGATTAACATTTCACCATCATGGAAGAATTCACATCCGCAAGAAAAGGTTATCATAAAAGCATATAACATGTCATATAAATTAATAGATATTTGTGTCAAATGTGGTATAAGCTTTTATTAGTCAATATACGTCTATAAAAAGAAAAAAAAGTTCCTATGGACCCATAACCATGTCATTGATGTCTTGGTACAACCCAACTAGTGAATATTGTCGAAGTCGTTCGACTTCGTACCACGAGTTAAGAACTTCCAAGGCCTTATCCGTACCAGAGAATGCTAATTGTATCTTAATTTTGCAGTCAACTGATCCGCCATGAGCCTTACATTTCGAGATTGGTGTAGCACAGTCTTGATTGTTGAGGCAAATGGCGGATCCCTCTGCACATGATTTACACCCGAATTTCTTCCAATGTAAGTTTACAAGGGTGCCTTCTTCAAATTCAAGAACCTGCAAAGTTCAAATTAATTGATGAAAGTATGTTCAAATGAAAAGCACGAGTTTTCATGGAAACAATCATTCTACTCCTTAGAGCCAAGGTCTACGATCTAGAACAAAAGGACCCAAGATTTTTGCCAAGAAGTTTCATCTTTAAGATGTATCAAAGACTCGTAAAATTGCGGTTTAATTATGTGACCCGGATAAATGTCATATGTGTCGATTCGTGGAATAAAATACATTTTTTCAAAGTGAATAATAATTTTCTTTTTTGGTTGATTTCGAGGACTTTTTTCAGTTTTTTTGATTAATGTCCTTTGTATTTTCTAATATCCAGAGCACACAAAGTTTAGCATGCACGCCTTTCATACCCACATAGGTCCCATATCGATCAGTTGGGCTCCAACCATTTCTCCTCGATATATGTTAGAACTCGGTATTCTACATATTCTCACATATTAAGAGAACAGGTTTGCATGCATCTTAGTATCTAAACTGTACTTTCAAGTGAGATATATCGAGTCAGTTTGGTTTTGTTTTATGTTAGAAATAAAAAGGGCTGTGTTGTAGTGATCTTACCAGAGTGAAACTTGTGATAATATTGGATTTATCAGCAACAAAAGTAGGCATGGATCTTGCTGCATATTGTCTTCCAGCAAATGCAACCATATATCCACCAGCTTTCGCCTGCAAATTTACCCACATTTTGTTAATTAAAATTAAATTTGATAATGATCAGAGTGAAATGGCCAGCCGGAATACTTACCGGATCAAAGTCGGTGCCATTAATGGTGAGATAAGTGAGTTCATCGACTTTTGGCCGGAATACGGCCAGTTGAGCATCGGTTCCACCAAGCGAGAGACGACGATCACACGGTGAAAGCTGGATTTGTTTGTTGAAGAAGGATTCTTTCGAAGAAAACGCGAATCCAAATGTAAATCCATCTCGTTTCTTAACTTTTGCATCTGAACATGGATTGAACACGCTGTTGGTGTCCAACGAACAAACCGCGATCACCATTGTCGCCATCACCGTCAAAAGCATGATCTTCGAGGCCATCTTAATTAATTAATTACCTGAATCAATCTTCTTCCATGAATTAAAACTCGTTGATCTAACCACGAAGAACCCTAGAATTCGAGACCATGAAAAACAAAGGTTAGGGGAAATAGATGGAATCATGACTTACCAATATATATATATATATATATATATATCCAATGCAGTCGATTAATTAATTTTGTTGAATTTATTAATTTTTGGATTTGTTATGTAAGAAGTTTAGGGGATGATGGATCTTGATTTTTGGTGTTTTGTGTTTTTTAATATTTGATTTAGGAGAAATTGAAGGGTTTAGGAGAAAAAGTGGTTATATTCTGTATGCTACTATTTACACTCTTTTACACTATCTCCCACCCACGTTTTATGCTTTTTGTTCCATATATAATATATATATTATACATATATCTTTTATCTTTTTCCTTTTCTCATTTGTATTTATCTTTCTCAATACATTTAATATTTTTTTTGTTTATTGAATATAGACTATTATTATTTGGGAAATTAATTAAAATACCCTAAGTCAAACATTGAGTTACCAAAATACCCTAAATTTTTTCAATTTTGCAAAAATACCCAAAATACCCGCGATGGATCCCGCGATCGCGGGCTAGGGCTGACGTGGCACGTATTTTGGCCCCAAATGCCCCGCGAAGCCCCTCAACTTTGGCCGCGGTGCACTTTTGGTCCCTGCCCGCGATCGCAGCCCGCGATGGCCCGAAATTTTATACTTTTGGTCCCTGAAATTTACACTTTCAGCCCCTGAAAATTTACACTTTCAGCCCCTAAACTTAGACGAATTTTGCATGTTTTTACTGTTTTTTTCCACAATTATTGCACTTTAAAGACCGATTTGTGGTTGGAATTCATTTGCATGTTTGAATCAATGTTAAATCAATGTTTTTGGAATACCAGTTTGTGGATGAAATGAGAGATTGGTTTTCTGATATGTTGGTTGTTTCATTGATAAATAGACGTAAAATGCAAGCCATAATCCCCACACAACGATTTCATTGTTGCAATATTTCTTTCTGCAATATTTTGTGTTTGAGATACTACTGAAAAAATGAGTTCATCTGTTGCAAAAGCTAAGCTATATTTCTGTTTTGATGGTGAATGGGTGCAAGATAACAATGAGTGGAATTTTGCTTATAAATCTAAGCATGGTGTAAAAGTGTCAGTAAACTATACTTATCAGAAGTTTGTTGCATACGCCATGCAAAAATGTGGAATCAACCCTTCTGATGTTTGCAAGTTAGTGTTTAAAAATGGCGATGGGTCATTTGGGGATTTATCCAACGATGGGGATATCTCTACTTTTCTGCACCTTGCAGTCGATTCAGAAAGACCCCCATTACTCTTTGTGTATCCCGGCGTATCCGACGGTGACGACGACGGTGACGAGGAGGGTGACGACGACGAAGACCTCCAAATAGAGCAGCCTGATTCTCAACAACAACAACCACCACAACCACACGAATGGCGTACTGCTGGAGTTGCTGATGACGAAACCCACGTTTTTAGAACGGGTAATTCTGAAATAGACAGATCAGACACCGATAATGATGATCACGAAGAATATACCCCTAGTAGAAAATCATGTAGTCAGATAAATGACTTTTTTGATATGCCCCCTATTCTTCCAGACTCCCATACCCAGACACAAAGCTACGAACCTACACCTTATATTCGCAGTGAAAGTTTAACAGCAGGTCAGATATTCGATTCGAAGGATCTCTTAGCAAGTCAGATCGGACTCAAGTTCTTGGAAGAGGGTTTCCAAAGTCGCGTGCGGGCATCTGACAAAAGCAAATACGTAGTTGAATGTGCTAGAGAAAAGTGTGAGTGGAGGTTGTACGCGATTCACACGGGTCCCAAAGGAGGGGCGATAATGATTAGAAAGTTGCACGACGTACACACATGTACGAGGACGCAACTTAATCCCCACCACAAACAAGCCGGCAAAAAGACTTTGGGTGCGATCCTGAAAAACAAATTTCTTGATGTTAGCAGGTCATTGCGTCCAAAGGACATCGTCCACGACGTTCACCGGCAGTTCGGCGTCACGATTGATTACCACCAAGCGTGGCGTGCGCGCTGCCATGCAATGTTTATGGTGAGAGGCACGTTCGAGGAGTCGTATGAACGACTCCCGACATATTTATATAATTTGCAGCTGCAGAACCCTGGTACTGTCACGCAGCTACGGACCGATTCACGTGGACGGTTTGAGATGTGCTTCGTGGCCCTTGGACCCGCGGTACGTATTTTAACACGTCATATGTTTACACATTATAAACTATAACATTTACACATTATTAGCTATAACATTTTAACCTATGTTTTTGCAGATCCGCACATTTGTGGCAAATCTACGTCGTGTCCTGATAATAGACGCAACCCATTTAAAGGGCCGTTACTTGGGTAGGATGTTCCTGGCGGTTGCCATGGACGGGGATAACTCCATCGTTCTAGTAGCTTTCGGCGTAGGCAAGTCTGAAACCGGGGACGAGTGGACTTGGTTTATGTCCATGTTGAGACAAGGTATCGGAGACCCGCAAGGGTTGGTGTTTATGTCTGACAGGGCTCCTTCCATAAGCGCCGAAATCTCTGCCATGTACCCAAACGCCCCTCACGCCATATGCTGTCGACATTTGGAGATGAACGCCAAATCCAAGGACAAACGTATTACCACCTACAAGGATGTCTATTGGGCGGCATGCAGAGCATATACGGATCGGGAGTTTAACAAGTACATGAATATGCTACGACACAGTGTCAAGGAAGCAGCCAAAGTCTTTGACGATGCTGGACCGGAGAGGTGGTCCGCGGCCCATTTTCCTGGACAACGGTATGACATTCTGACCTCGAATAGTGCAGAGTCTGTGAATGCACTCTCCCGTTTTGCGCGTAGATGTCCGATTGTTAATCTTATGGACTACTTTCGGGCCTTTCAACAAGAGTGGTACCAAATTCGACGCCTAAAAGGAGCTGAGATGCAAAATGCACTCACACCAACGACGGAGAATATCGTTCAGTACAGGGCGCGTCGTGCGGCGACATGGCCGGTAAGAGCAATCGGGTATGGGAAGTACGAGGTACATGATGACTATATTCACGCGATTGTGAATATGGAAGACCAACTTTGTTCGTGTCGCGAATGGGATAAATCTGGGTTACCGTGCGGCCATGCCATCGCTGCAGCAACATATATGGGTCGTACAGATTGCAACGACTTGGCTGTACCTTTCTTCACGTCCGAATATTACTGGAAAACATACGTGGAGGTAATAAACCCAGCTGGACCCCCTGCAGCATGGGTGTATCCACCCGACCCGCTTCCACCATGCTATCCACCTTTAATGGATAAGAATAGGGCCGGGAGACCGAGAAAGAACGACCGACGTCCATCACGTGGTGAAAGTTCGATACAACGAAGATGTACTCGGTGCCAATGCGTAGGACACACTCGTGGAGAGTGTCCAAATCCCGACCCTTCAACCGTGCCAAGGAGACATTCTGTCAGTCACACCCCGGGCCCGTCACAGCTTGAACCATATGGAACAAACCCATATGATACTGTTGATCTAAACACTGATTTGTAAATGATATATATACACACATACATATGCTTCTAAATGAACATTGATAACACAAATAGTTTGTAAATGATATATATATTCGTATTATATATTTACACACATAAAGAAAATAGGAGTTTGATATGATAAGCGAAAGAAAGAAGAAAGGTTGATTGTTACCATGGCAGTGAATGTTAACTCTGAGTACACATGTCTGTTTATATAGCAAGAAAGATTAGTAGCAAGAATGGAAACAGGTTTCTAGCTTTTTAGATATATATATTATATGTATATATGAAGAAGAAGAAGAAGACTTAAAAAAGGAGACCTTTATCTGTAAGATCTGGAAATGATCATTTCTTGACATTTTTGTTGGAACAAACACATATGATACTGTTGATCTAAACACTGATTTGTAAATGATATATATACACACATACATATGCTTCTAAATGAACATTGATAACACAGCTAGTTTGTAAATGATAAATATATTCATATTAGATATATACACACATACATATGCTTTTAAATAAACATTGATAACACAGCTAGTTTGTATTTCATCCAACATGCTCTTCATCTTCAATCTTTCTGACCCTTCTTCAACGGCTTCTGCTTTTGCAACCACGTATGGCCATTGTGTACCACAACCCGCACACACTTTAGCAAATGAGTTGAGGGTTGTCATATATTCTACAAGAGGAGTAGGCCCACGAATGAGGTAACCTCTGACTTGACCTTGCATGATGTATCCAACCTAACCGTGGTTCAGCGGCTTAAAAACTACTTTTCAGAGAAATTAACAACAACAAAAAATACAAAACAACAAAACAGTAAAAAATACAAAACAAGAAAAAAAAATACAAAACAACTAAAACAACCACCACCTACTTAAAAATTGATTTAGTTTCATCAATCCAAGCTTGCTTCTCGTTTACCTTCGCTTGAATAATTGCAAAGTCTTGCAGAATATGGTGAATTGCTTCTTGTTCTCGACGAACACGAGCCTCCCTAGCTTTTATATCCCCTTTCATCCTTTTGATCTCCCTGTCTTCCTCTTCGATCTTTCTCAAATGGACTGCCTTCCTGTCCATAATTTTTTTCCACTCTTCTGTTAGTTCATCTATCTCCTTTTCCTTTTTTGCTATGGCGACCTCGATTTGAGGTGGCATTTTTTCAGGAGTAGACTTAGGGTTTGATGACGATGCCATTTGTGGATGAAATGAGAGAAGAGAAATCAAGAGAGAAAGCAATTCAAAGAAAGAAAGCAAGAGAGAAATCAAGAAAGAAAGCAAGAACAAGTGTGAATTGTGAATTGCATATTACTGATATTTATGGATGAAATCTCAAACATGCAAATGAATTTCAACCACAAATCGGTCTTCAAAGTACAATAATTGTGGAAAAAAACAGTAAAAGCATGCAAGATTCGTCTAAGTACAAGGACCAAAAGTGTAAATTTTCAGGGACCAAAACTGTAAATTTTCAGGGACCAAAACTGTAAATTTTGGTCCATCGCGGGCTGCGATCGCGGGCAGGGACCAAAAGTGCACCGCGGCCAAAGTTGAGGGGCTTCGCGGGGCATTTGGGGCCAAAATACGTGCCACGTCAGCCCTAGCCCGCGATCGCGGGTATTTTTGCAAAATTGAAAAAATTTAGGATATTTTGGTAACAGTTGGTCAAACTTGGGGTATTTTAATTAATTTCCCTTATTATTTTACTATCTTCGTAAACATATTTTTGTTTAACTATTAACTTTTATTCTTTTTCAATTTAAAAGAGTAAAATAAGAGATCAAATACAAGAACCACAACAAAATTAACATACTATTTATTAAAAAACACAAAGTAAAATACTTTAATTTCTTTTATATTTTATGGTATAAAATAAAAATGCATTAGAAAAAAATGGAATATATATATATATAGGGAAATTAATTAAAATACCCTAAGTCAAACCAACTGTTACCAAAGTACCCCAAAAAATTATTTTCTTACCGAAATGCCCTCTTTTTCCGAGATAAAATCCCGCGATCGCGGGCAGGGACTGAAAGTGTAAAATTTTGCAAGATTATTTACACTTTCAGTCCCCATAGCGGGCCATCGCGGGCCGCCTTTGAGCCATCGCGGGGGCCAGGGACTGAAAGTGTAAATATTTCTTGCAAAAATTTTCACAATTGGTCCCTGACCGCGATCGCGGGATCCTATCGCGGAAAAAGAGGGCATTTCGGTAAGAAAATAATTTTTTGGGGTACTTTGGTAACAGTTGATCAAACTTAGGGTATTTTAATTAATTTCCCACATATATATATATATATATATATATATATATTAATTCAAAATAAGATTGGAACATGCATTAATTGAAATTACATCGTCAATCATTCTAATATGACCCTCTCAATTGAACAATTTAGATGTAAAGTTCGATTGTAATTGTTTAATCGATTCATATACGGGGTAATCCATGCTGCAACGCAATCATATCTGAAACGAACCCATTGTGGCATAACAGTAGGCATTGGATACCCTCCTGTTAATCCTACTTTGACGTAATGGTTATTATTAACATGTCCAATTGTGATAGTAACATGTTCGTACCATGGTGGCGGACTTGACCGAAGCGGTAAGTGTGTCATACTACCTGTAACAGTTAGAACGTGTAATATCACATTGTACTTTGAAGCAATCAGAACACCCATATCAGCCATTGTCATCCAATACTTATATGGTGCAGATTTACCTAACTCGAAAAAGTTCAAGGAGTAGTAAAGATGATACCATTGTTTGCTGCCATATAACTCCACATATTCTTTCTTGTACATGTCTAACTCTGTAACATCCCAGGCCAACCGTACCAGATATTGTCCGTTTTGTCCACACCTAGACTCACGGTTTTAAAACGTGTCTGATAGAGGAGGTATTAAGCCCCTATTTTAAGGCAACATTTGTTCCCCTCCCCAACCATCAGACAATTCCAAATCTCCTCTCCAACTCGTCATTGTTCGAAACAAAAATCTCTTTTATGTATGATCATCAAGTATTCAAGTTCATCAATTATATACAAGAAACATTATTTATTGATACAGATTACTACTATTATTATTGTTATTTGTAAAATTATTTTAAAAAAGGTAGACATTAATAACTTTCCGTAAGGATATTTAAAATAAGAAATTCAAAAAGTAAAAATAACTTATTGTTGTAGGATAAATGTGTCATCGTCAAAATATAAGACGATAATGATAAAGTTAGAGATAGAGATAGAGATAGAGGCATTATAGTTAGATTAGAACTTGGTATCTCATGATTATCTCTTTGTAAACCATCCATATTTAAAGGGCTTATGATTAATGAGAATTACGATTCATTCTCTATTTTCTTTTGTTGTTCTGTTTCGATTCTCTTCAACACGTTATCAGCACGTAAGCTCCACCGGTCGGTTCGTCGATCAAATTTCGGGTTTCGAACTTCATAAATCTATCCCTCCATCGATGCTACAATCCAAGTAAGAATTCTTACACATGTATAATATTATGTGGTGTAATATTCATGTCATGAACCATAAACCTGTCTCGGTCAGTTTTATAATCGAAAAAAAAAGTTGGCTTGTTTTTTCATATTTATTAGATAGTAGATAGAAAAGTATAGATTATTGCTTTACGAGTTTGAAAAACAAATATTATACAAATACAAGATCCTAAACCTAATAATTTTTAAACCTACAAGCTCGATTTAAAAAGGTTGATAAAATTTTGAGTTTGGCCGGAATAATTTTTTTTCTTCTGCTTTGTTGGAAGCCGCAGATATTAGAGAGGAAAGATTAAGGTTTTTGTTATTAGAAGATGATTTGAAAATCATATGTTTTATTATTATTATATATGTGGTTGTTCAGTTTCTTTTATCAAAATGCCTTTTCTCCTCCATTTGTTATTAATTTTATATATTATATTATATATTTGTTATACCATGTTGAAAAATAACCTATTTTCGATTGATGGTTATCTGTTTTTAATAATATAATTATAATTAATTTTAAGCATGTAATTATCATTTATATATTCGTTTATGTGAACTTGTTAATTTTATGTATATTTTGATTGATTTTATCCTATAATATTTAAATATTTATCTTATATAAATGCTTATCTTATACAAATATTTAACTTATTCAAATATTTATCTTAATTATAAGTTCCTATTTATAATTTTTATAATAATTTTAGGAGTTATACTTTAAATCCTACATTTTTGGCCTCTTGTCAAAGACTATTAAAATCTTATAACGTATAATATTAAACCGTTCTTAAATGCACTAATTCAAATGTGTATCTTGATTATGAGTTCCTACTCATAATTTTCAACTTTATAATTAATTTTTAATACATTGTGTAATTCTTTTTTCAATTCAAATACACTTTATTGCATTATATGTGAATATGTCATTTTAATTATGCATGTTAATCATATTTATTTATTAGGATCGTTTCGAGTTTACATGTTATTTTTGTGGGATTATTCATTGTATTTATTAAATAATGTTAATTTAGTTTAATTACGGTTTTATTTTGAATTAATTAGAAAAAACATTTGCATGTTTATCTTAGTTTTTATATTTCAAATATTTATCTTAATCCAAAATAGTTATAATTAAATTCAAATGATTATCTTGACATGAGTTCCTACTCATTTTTCTCAATCTTATAATTAAATTTGGAAGTTACACTTCCACACCCATATATTTTGGTATTTTACCAAAAGCTCCAAAAATAACATGAAAATGTTAAAATATTAATTAAATGTTTATCTTGATAATGAGTCACTACTCATTATATTCAACCTTAATTCATATGTGGAAGTTACACTTCCAACCCCCTTGCATTTTGGTCTCTTACCAAAAGATCCATAAATACTATTAAGATGTTAAAAGGTTGAATTTGACTTTATGTCAAAAATAAAAACTAATATTGATTTGTCTAATGGCAAAAATCTCTAAAAATACTATTAAGATATTAAAACATTGAAATTGGCTTCATATGCCAAACCCTTATTCTTTTCGGCCTCCTGCCAAAAGCTTTATAATTAACAATGTTATATTCAAATTAATTAAAATCGCAAGATATCGATTTGGATTTTGTCAAACGGGTGTAAATAGCCCTAAGGTTTGTAGGGATTCAAGTAATCCATGTGATTCCCCTGCTACCTGGAAATCCAATAGATTGAGTGATTTCTTGTTGCAAATTGAAATATTGATGAAGTATTATCAACAAAATATAAGAATACAAAAATCCAATATTATTATGATAATGAAATTTCATAATAAGTATAAACCATAATTCACTATTTTAGAAAATAATATGTTATCCGTTCTCTACGACATCTTTGAATCAAAAGTACTTGATTACCATAAGATAGGTTCGGAAAAACACAAAAAAAAAACGCAAAAGTCATCGAACCATTTTTGACCCTAAAGAAAAAAATAGATGTTAAGACACAATTAAATACTTTAAAATTTTTGAGACGATACATCAGTCACAACCTTCAGAGAGAATAACTAGAAACCCCCAAGAACCGTGGGTAGTCCCAAAAGGAAATTCGGGAATATTCAGTACCATAAAACTCTCAAACTAATCATACAGTGGAAAGAAACCTACTTACTTGATTACAAGAAGGTAACTGATTTTGACAAAGAAATGTCATGTCTCAAAATGCATCGCAATCTTGTGGCAAGGAACTCACAAAAGATTATGCGAATCATAACATCTTTTCATATTTCCTATAAATACTAATGAAACAGTATAAGCTGAAATATAACCTTTAACAAACTCATTAACTTAATGCAAATGGTTAAGAGTTGTAGCAATGTTTTTTTTAACAACGCTAGACATACCCGGATAAAGAAAATTCTTGGGGTTAATAAGGCAAGCATTGGAGGTGGAAAGAACTCCAAAGGATAGTGAGTTGAACATATTAATCCACACACATATGCTAAATATGTACCATATGGACAAGGTTGTGGAAAGGATCAAATTCATGGAAATAGTTGGGAACGAACTCCTAATAGAAAATGGAACAAATTAACTATGTCATATCTAAGATTGATTTAAGTATAAGTTTATTTGAATACACTTTAACTATCAAATTAATTGCATTTGTTTATAACCATTAGAGGTGTAAATGAACACATAAAAGAACAAATGCAAAACTCTCAATGTTCTTCGTTCCATGTAGGAATGTATCGATGAGAACTTGATTGTTTTTGTGACATATCATACAATCATAAGAAATAGATTGTTATTCATTGAATTAATAATTTTTTTAATTCCTCCAAACACTTAGACGATGGACTGTCACTTGTTGCTTAATGACACAAGATCAATCACTAAAACACTATATTAATAGGAACCTTGTTAAGATATTCGTATCAATGAGAAATCATATTATAAGAATGGAAATGGGTATATGTACATCAACTCTAATGATATGAAAACAAACATACATTAGAGAAATTAATGGATTATCTATGTCATTAAATCATATTTTGTCACCAATAAAGAACTTTGGGACAATGACACATATATGTTTCGGCATGACCATGTGGGACACCATGGTCATGACATAGTGATCTATGTATTGGAAAATACAAATTGACACATCCTCTTTCGAGTGAAAGATAAAACGAGGGAATTAACCAAATTGTAACTGTTGACTTCTACTGCACAAGAAGCAACACCACCATCATAATATGCCCTCTCCAATACCTTGAACTCTTGTATACCCTGATTCTTAGCCAAGACAGGAATGAGACCATCCTAAATCTAAGGAGATAATACCAATAAATTCCATTCTTACAACAAATACAAGGTGATATTTATGGACAATAACATCCAGAATGCGGACCATTGAAGTACTTTATGGTTCTGGTTTTGACACAATGAACACGTGTAATATTATTGTCCACATGAAATGTTGCACTCCTAGCACTAGTTATACATTTAAGGACTCACCACCCTGATTTTCTCATCAAGTCTGCATGACTTAGAATGCTGGAGAATTTACATCATAAGGATTTGATGACTATTGCATGTGTATAGAGATTAATGTAAAGTTACCTATACCCCATGTGTATATATAATGGTCTCGTAGAATGATAAAAGTTGACCATCAAAAGAATATAGATGGTAGCTAGGGCATTGGTTATGCGCACCAATTTATCCAAATCTACATGGGGTTATGCAATATTACATGCAACTTTACTTATTCGTTTTTAGACCCACAACCAACCAACTAACCTTATGCGTACCAGTTGGTAACTAGATATAAGCCTGATATTTAACATTTACGCATGTTTGGTTGTGTAGTATATGTGCCAATTGCGCCCCCACAGCGCACCAAAATGGGTCCTTTAAAACGATTAAGTATATATGTTGGATATGAATCTCCAACAATTATCCGCTATCTAGAACCTTTGACGGGTGATCCTAATATCGCATGATCTGCGAATAGTCACTCTGATGACAGTCTTCTTGTCGTTAGGGGGAGATAGGGAAAAGTATTTTCCAAGGGAACGACAGGAACTGTCATGGAATGTTCCCACTTTAGTCCCCAAACTTCACAACGGAAAGTTGAAGTCAAACGAATCAGACTCGATACCTGATACGTTAAATACTATTTCAAAAGTGACAAGATCACACATACGAGCTGCTAATATACCCGTAAGGTTAAAAGTCCCCAACAGGGGCACAACGCCGTTGGAAAGTGCGTTGCAATCACACATAGTGGAGGTGTGGTTGAGGTCGTAGCTACCAAATGGAAGTGGTGGAAGCTACCCGGTTTGATGAATACTATTCTAAAGGAAGAGAATAGTGAGGCACATCCATTTATCATCAATACATAAAACTCTCATGATTATCTCTAATTATGTCCATGAATCATCACTGGAGGACGCTCCGAAGTTAATATTGATTCTAGAGATAAATAAAATCTTAAATGAACTATGAGAGTACATATGAGTCAATGGACAGATCATATATATTCATTGATGATTTATTCACATTTACTATTGCTCATAAGACGATAGAGCACGACGACATCGAACCACGCTCGGTTGAATAATATCAACAAAGCATATTGACCTAAAAGAACAATCCAGAAAGAATTATATTATTTGACAAAGGATCGGGTATTTGGTTCGGTAGTGCTAACCCACCAAGTGTAAAGCCCGTAGGACATAACTGAGTCTTTGTCAGAAAGCGTAACGAGAATAATAAAGTCCTAATGTATAATGCTCTCCTTTGGCGCAAGGTTTCTCACAACGCACTGGATTGACCACAATAAGAGTTACTCTCTCGTGATGGAGAACGTTCTGCTATTAATTAGCCAAGTAGTTTCCGAAGGACTGGAAATTGCAGCTCAACGATGTAGTTACTACATATCTCTATGGGGATCTAAATCCAGAGATATAAAAGTGCTTGATGGCATTATACCAATATCGAGTAACTTTAAAATGTGATTACAATAAATATGAAACACTCACTTTATAGATTAAAACAATCTATGCGGATGTGGTATACCCGCCTGAGTGAATATTTGATTGGGAAACGATAAATAAAAACGATGAACTGTGCCCTTGCATATTTGTTAGGAGAAGAAAGTTCCAGATTTTCATAGTAGCTCTATATGTCGATGTAATGAACATAATAGACACTCTTGACGAAATAAGAGAAAACACAAGCTATTTGAAATCTGAATTTGAGATGAAAGATCGTGGGAAAACTTGGTTTTATCTAGATACTTGAGCTACGACACCGAGTTTGTGGAATATTAATCTGCCGATCCGCATATGTCTAGAAAATGATCAGGCGACCTAATATAGGCAAAGCGCGTTCGATTAGCACTCCCATGATCAGTCAAAGTGTTGGATATAAAGAAATATCCATTTCGTCTAAAGGATGAGGACGAAGAGGTGTTAGGAGCTGGAATTCCATACCTAAGTACAATAGGCGCATTATTGTACTCAACATAACACACTTGACCCTATATTGTACTTCTCACTGAACTTGTCAGCTAGATTTAGCTCAACGCCAATGCAACGTCATTGGAATGATTTCAAATGAATCATTTGGCACCATTGACGTGGGCTTATAATTTCCCTACGGAGAAAAATGGATTGATAATGTAACTTCAATACCTACTTAGATTGTGAGCGGCAAAAGTACTGGCTCTTATAGAAAAACACCAAACAATGCCTTGATATATATTTGCTAATATTAAGTATATGTTTGACTCATATAAAGGTTGTTCCCAAACTGGATAAGGAATTACCATATGAAACATGCCGATTGCTTGGAAGTAAACTAAGCAAACCCTTAATGGCTATCTTCTTATATTATCAACAATCTTACTCTCCATGAGACTATTCAAGAGTGTATATGGTTAAGGACTATCATTACACATATAAGAGGAGCTGATAATTTTGAGTTTAACCATTATACAACTTGCATGTATGGAAATAATGCATCATGTATCGAAGAAATGAAAGTAAGATATATCAAGGGTTATAACACAAAGCATATTTTGCTTAAGTTTTCATATAACCAATTATCCTCAAGATTGAAGTGAACTGAATAAGATGCGAGGAAAATGTGACATGTTTGTTTACCAAATCAATACTTAAAACCATATTTGGGAAACATGTAGAAAGTATTGAAATGAAAATGTTTTAAACCTCATTTGATTAATGCATGAATCAGGGGGAGTGGTAGAAAAAAGGGGGAGTCTACTATATATGTAATATTGGTATGTTGTGCTCTTTCCTTCAACCAAGGTTTTATTTTCCCCATTGGGTTTTGTTCCTTGGTGTAAGGTTTTAGTGAGGCAACGGTTTATATACCATCATGTTTTCTTAACTCTCACGATTAATGTACGAATCTAAGAGAAATTAGACTAAATTAAAAGTCTATGTGTTGCAAAGAAACTAGTGCGTTGTACTCTTTCCTTCGTCATATTTTTATTTTTTCCCACTGGGTTTTTATTTTGGCGTAAGGTTTTAACGAGGCAACAATTGTGCACCTTCACTCCTTTGACTCGGCACAAGGGGGAGTGTTGTAGGATAAATGTGTCATCGTCAAAGTATAAGACGATAATGATAAAGTTAGAGATAGAGATAGAGATAGAGGCATTATAGTTAGATTAGAACTTGGTATCTCATGATTATCTCTTTGTAAACCATCCATATTTAAAGGGCTTATGATTAATGAGAATTACGATTCATTCTCTATTTTCTTTTGTTGTTCTGTTTCGATTCTCTTCAACACTTATAGAATTTTAAATTTTAAATTAAATATTAAAGGAAGATAATCTATATGTATCGTGCATTCGTGCCCTTATTTTTAAGAAAATAAGCAATAAATTAAATATAAAAAATTGAGATAGTGTATTTAGAATTTAAGGAAGTGTGAATAGCCTATCCCATACTAAAAATGCTAAGGGATATATGTGTAAAAAAGATACGTCAATTGACCATATCAAATCATGCTGTATGTTTTTAATCATGGGATATGTATGTAAAATGTTTTAGAGTAAGTTACACCAGAGGTCCCTCTGGTTAGGCCAGAATCTGGACCAAGTCCCTAAAATGAAATAATTACATCGGACGTCCTGATTGTCATTTTGTTTCACGTCAGATCCATGTGGTTGCATTTTGTTTCAATTTTGGTCCTTATGGTTTAGATAAAAAAAAGAGTAATTTGAAACAAAATGACAACCATAGGGATCTGACATGAAACCAAATGACAACCATAGGGACGTCTTGTGTAAATATTTCATTTTAGGGACCAAATCCAGATTTTGACCTAACCACAGGGACCTCTAGGGTAATTTACTCAATGTTTTATTTATATGAATCAGATAAATTTATATATTTTTGAACAACGACATGATCTATTTGTAAAGAGTAAACTCTACTTTTGGTCCTTAAGGTATGTCGATTTCTTTGGAACACGGACCTATGGTTTCATAATTAGACTTTTCGTCCTCAGGGTTCTGATTTTGCTCTGAAACAAGGACCTTGCCACTAACTCCGTTAAAAACCTCTGTTAGAGTCATGGGCAAAATCGTCCAACCCCGTTTTTGTTTTCTATTTGTAATTCTTTTTGCTTTTCCTTATGTTTGTAAAAATAATACAAACTTTAGGGACCAAATAGGTAATTAGCTCTATATTTGTAAATCTGGTTGTCTCACATCACCTCCACCCACCACATCAATGGCGGTTTCAGCCTTCACACCCATCATCATCCACACAACCCCATCTCCATCTTTCACAATACCTACATCACCATATCCCTCCAACTTCACAAGATCAAGAAAAACCCAAACCTGCCTTTTTATCGTTACCCCCAGTTATGCACTCTCCGACCCATTTGTTCTTCAAATTGCAGAATCTTTAGAAGACTCTCTCCCTCTTCTTCTTCATCATCAGCTCTCCAAAAGGTCAGAGATCTTGCTTCAGAATCTCTTCTCTCCACTCCATGGCCTTCAAGAAAAGACGAACCTTTTAGGTTCACAGACACTTCTTTCATCGAGCAATCATAGGTTATATCAGTCTCATCTTCCAGTGAGTAAGAGAACGAGTAGAAGAAAGCTTTTTTGGTTGGGTTTTTGATATTGGCGAATGCTTCTCGGTTGGGTTTATGGATTTTGATTTTTCACAAACCTCTGGTTTCCAATCCGGTGGACACGCTTCAAATTTAGATTTAGGGTTTTGTTCTACATTTTTTAGATTTAGGGTTTTGATTTAGATTTTAGATTTAGGGTTTCGACTTAGATTTTTTATTGCAATTTCATTGAATTAATTGATACAAATTTGTAGATTATATTTTTCATATTCCTCACGATTGTTCTTGAGTTTTGATGAGAAGGTTTCAAGTTAAATGTGGATTACTCAAGTTTTCAATTTTTTCCCAAACAAGAAAAATAAATACATAGAGTAGAAGCATAGATAAAATGGAAAGTTTTGCGATGATGCGTCTGATTTTAATCTGTTGAGTGTATGAATAGGTAAAATTGAAAATGCGTCTGCTTTTAATTTTTGATTTTGAGTTAGATTTGGATTTGGTCTTGAATTTGGTCAAGATCCCGTGGCTCTTGACCGGAGAAGATGACCGGCGATTTGGCCAGAGGAGATGACAAGAAAGGGGTGTAAAATTCACTTACTCACACACACATGCATACATACATACATATATATATATATGTATATGTATATATTTTATATATTAGTCAATTACATACAGGTCCCTAAGCTTTGATGGTATATTTACAAATATAAAAAATATATAATTACAAAAAAGGTGATAAAATATGATTGGACGAAATTGCCCCTGGCTCTAACGAACAACTTTAACAGTGTTAGTGGCAAGGTCCTTGTTTCAAAGAAAAATCAGAACCCTGAGGACGAAAAGTCTAATTATGAAACCATAGGTCCCTGTTTCAAAGAAATCGACATACCTTAAGGACCAAAAGTAGAGTTTACTCATTTGTAAATAACTGTCATAATAAAAAAAAGAGTAAATCTTAATTTTGGTCCTGTGGTTTGATAAATTTTTTGGAAATCATCCCTAGAGTTCGTTTATTACAAATTAGCCACTACTACTTGCATTTTTGACCGGATTTGGTCCCTTTGACTAACGGAAGCTAACATCCATCCATTAAATGATGGGTAAACCACCCATTTTCCAACGCACATAAATCCCGTGATGAAAGCTCTAATATAAAACAATTCCCGAAAATGGGCTCAAACCCAAAATTCACTTAAAACGTGAAATAATATTCGATTTTCAATTATAAAAACATGGATAAATCTCTAATTACTCAAAACATCCCAAACACGGATGAGGCATAATACTCAACCCATAAATCATGGATAAAAGTCCATAGATAATAAACCTCACCGAAAACATGGATAATAAAATTCAATCCCCAAAACAACACCTTCCGATGACGGGGGAGACCCGTTTCCATCAAGGCAACGAGAACACGTTAGTGGGGTCACCTATGATGTTATTGGATAACACCTCAAGTCCCGGTTTTAGTTCTCATGCCATCAAGACATCACAACCTCAAACCATTACATGCCTTTATTTCCTACTCCGTCGAGTTACACCTCAAGGACTTACGAGATCATATTGCCTATCCAATCTAGACGAGTTACACCTCAAGGACTTCAATGTCCCTTATTGCCTACTCGCTAGTGACCCAAGATGGCCAACAGAATATGAGAATATAACCCATATGGTCTAAATCCTCGCGCACAAGGAGATAGACACCAAATAACCCATAGCCCTAGAGTACAACCCGTAACGGTTCCTCTCCACAAAATAAAAGGGGTCAACAACAATGCTCGTGCGAGCATAAATCCCAAAGTGAGAATATCGAGACTCCTCACTATTATATATGATTGACTTACATGCCTAAGGATCCAATGCATTACAATCTGAAAGTCCATGGCTCAACTTGAATGACGCCTACACACTCAAAACATGTACTCTCCAAATAGAACACAATAAATGTAACTCACATCCGAATTTCCTCATTACATCATTAAAACCGGACAAATGTCCTTAAGACTCAATAAAGTCATAATTCGAGCCATAAGCTCAACCAAAATCAATTGACCATTTATTAAAGGTCGTAAATGAAACAAAACACAAATAACCCATGTTTATGTGGAACATGATCCATAGTCACGAGTAACTCAACTCCACTTTAGATTTAGCCAAATCCTTTTCCCAAAGCGCCCATCAAGAGTATTTATACCAAAAGATTTACTGTCGTAAGATGAATCGTTGAAAACCAATATTTAAGAGTTATACATCAAAACCCAAAATGCATCTTTTCCCAAAACCCAAAAAGGTTTAAACTTTATAAAATGTCCACAAGGTCGAGAATGGCCAAAATCCCACGACCCACACTTTCGTATTTTCGAACGTTCTATAACATATATTATGCATATTTCCAACAAACACTAGAAATGCATTTTTACCAAATAATCACCTTTTATGCATTAAATCATCAAAACACTTTCATTTATGATTCATTTATTAAATTATCCAAAAATCCCAAATGTGGGTGTTTTACAAGGTTTATAAAGTTAAGCACTTTAAATAATCGAAACCCACCAAATAACTCAACAATTGATAATTTTATATAAAACACATAACATTTTTGGCATGTACAACGTTTTCACAAATCAAATTGAACTCACCTTGCTAGATTTAAGCTAAATCTAGGGTTTTCCCCAATTTGAGCTCCTTTGAAGAAACTTGAGTCTTCAAGCCAAATCTTCCAAAAACCTAGATCCATGAGTTTACAACCATCAATAATCGTATTCAACCATACAAAATCGTTCTCCAAATATTATCATCAATAATCTCAACTTATACCAAAACCCTAATTTCCATTAATGAAGAAAAGAGGAGATTACCTCAACCACCACATGAATCCACCAACAAAACACCTCTAGGGCTACCAAAATGAGCTTCATTCTTCATTTCATCCAAAGAAGGAAAGGGTTTAGGTAAGGGTTGGGTAAAACCCTAGAAAGTGTAGAAATCTCACCCAAATGAATGTGAGATGAAGTTTCCAACCTTCATCCATAAATCTTTGCTAAGGGTAGAGGAAGAGGCTTTGAATCACTAAATTTATGGAGAGTTAGAGAGAGGAGGGTGGGATAGAAATGAGAGAAAACTAAAATATGTGGGTTTAAAACCCTCTGAAGCCCGACCTCGAGAGTGACATGTGAGATTGCCACTGTCACTCTCGTGGGGCATTATCGCCCGCGTTGTACCGTGCCCAAATCACAAACTCGCGATTGTGCCACGACGAGAGTGACTAGGTCACAATCGTCGGGCACTCTCTCCCAATCTGTACCGAGAGTGGGGATTTCCCCCGCGACCTTGACACGGCGATTATGCCCTGTGGCATAGTCGTTGGGCATACTCGCCCAAAACCCCTGATTCCCCAAAACTTCATCTTTTGCGCACGACTCCGGTCACGAGAGGCCACTACAACCAGGACTGAATTTTACCTGAAGCTTTGAAAGTTCCATCCATTCGGAGAGCCCAAACTGCTTGAGATGATAATCTCTAATGTTCCTGGAACACCCATCCTCTCTTTCAATGATGAGCCGAATATCGGAGGGAGTGATTTCCGGAGGTTACAATTTTGACACAAGAGATGGGTAACCTGTTGGTTCGGTAGTGCATGACTTTCTTGTACCAATTTATTTCTTCTTCCTTGTCTTCTGCGGCCTTTCTTACCGACTCTTCAAGAGAGCCTAACTCAACCTTTTAAGCTTTAATAGGGTCGGAGGTCTTGGCCTTGGCAGCTTCTTCTTTTGCAACTTTAAGAGATAAGGCTTTGGAATCATCTAAAGCCTTTTGAGCCAAACGAGCTTCCTCAATTTCTTGTGGAGACAAACCCAATTCAGAGACAACTCCTTGGGAAGGAGGTTTAAGTCTCAAAGATTTTGCATCTGACGGACGAGCCCCATACTTTTCTATCTCCTTTTTCTTCTTCTCTTCTTTTGCTTCATCTTCAGCAAAAAGAATTTTCTTGCCTTTATCTTTTGGGCCATCGGCCGGACCAGTTTTCTCCCCCTCAACTGATCCGCCGGATCCTTCCACCGATGGGATGATTGGAGAAGTTTCCACAGATGGGATGATTGTGATTGCTGCCGAAGGAGTTGGGGTGGCCACCGATGGAGTGGCTGCCGACGGTGTTGGGGTGGCCACCGATGGAGTAGCTGCTGATGGAGATGTGGTGGCCACCGATGGGGGAATAACGTCAATCGGTGGTTTGTTGATTCCTACAAACTTAGAAGGCTCAACTATTATGTCGATGGTGGTTTTGGCACTTGTAGTGATACAGATATATGAAGTGTCGGCTGGATCTTATGGAGGTCTGTTGCTGCTGACATGCCTAACAGAAGGCCTTCGGGCCCCCTCAGCAGCAACCGGAATAGATATGCCCAAGTGACCAGAAATACTATCCACCCTTTGATGACTCTGCTGAATGCGAACCCGATCAACATTGTCGAATGAGAAATCTCCAAGGTCGAGATCCCAATCAATATTATCATTTAGGAAATCAACCTTCTTGTGAAGAGACTTGAGAGAACCAGTGATGGAAGAATGAAGAGACTACTGATGGGTATCCCTGTCACTAAGTCTGTTGAGTTCGGCATCTTTAGCATTAGATGAAGCCTTGAGGGCGCCTAAAGAAATGGCCATATTGGAGTTGGAGGTGTTCAACTCCTCCAACTTTCGGCCAACAGTAGCTATCGAATTGGTGAGAGGTCGGATAATAGCCTGGAGAGAAGCTTCAAACAATTGTCAATTCTGATCCTCTAATACCGTGACTCTTTCATTCGTTTGAGCAAACATGGTCATGGAGTCTTGTTTGAATGCCTCAAACTGAGTACCCACCATCCGACACTGGCGGGCACTCTTCTGAACTTCAATAATAAGATTACTCGGGAGACGGACATCTGTAGTAGTGGAAGCACCAATAGTAGGAAGTTGGAAGCGGGGAGTAGTTGGAGATAGTGGGGTATGGGGAAGTGACCTTTCTTCTGGAATGGTGGTGGAGGATGGTTGATCAAATAAGGGATCAGGGAATAAAACTCTTGTGGGTGATGGGGAAGGTGATGAATTACCCTCTGAAGATGAATTGGTTTTGGAGTCTGATTGAGACGTCGGTGAGGGTGATGGTTGCTTCGGTGGAGATTGTTTCGGTGAGGGGGATGGCCGCATCGGTGGGGATCGTTTCGGTGAAGGGGATGGTTGCTTTGGTGGGGATGGTGTCGGGGAGGTGATGCATTTTGGTGTTTCGGTGGTGGTTGCGTCGGTGTGATCGGCGGCAGTGATGTCGGTGGTGGCATGGTGAGGAGAACGCGTGTCCTGTATCAGAAAGTCCAGAAAGTCCAAGCCCTCCGGAACGACCGTTGGTCCGTTCGAACCTTCACTGGGTTGTGCATCATCAATCACAAAGTGGCCGGGTGTAAGGCTGTGGAGTGCGAAGTCGGTGCCTTCGAGGAGAGAGACCCCGAAGTCATCTGCACCACCCAAGGAAGTGGGTGATGAGGTAAGATGAGGGTGCTCCAATGATACAACCGAGGCCTTTTGAGAGGCGATGAAGGAGTCGGTTTGGGGTATGACGGATTCCCTTGGCCCGGATGAGACAACTTCAACAGCTACCGGTTTTTGAGAATCGACAGCTGGATTATGGGGCTTGGCCGAAGGTTTCCGATACCTCTTTAGAGGAGATATTAGAGGGGATTTGGAGTGCCTCTGCTTAAGGAAAGGGGTTGGGACTTGGGTAGCCTCCGAAGGTGACTTTGGGGGCATGGTCCCGAAAGCGGATACAGAGGTGTCGGTGGCCCGTGAAGATTTCTTCTTGGCGCCACCTGACTTTACTCGGGAAGAGGGGATAGGGGCCACCATGGCTGGAGGGTCTTCCGGAATCGCCGGGTGTACAAACCCGGGGATTTCGGCATTCCCCCAGTGTAGCTCAGGAGAGTGAGCAAGAATAGACATACCTGGTCGTATCGGCAAATCAGTAGCAAGAGGTGGCACCTCGAGGGCGTTTTTGCCAACAATGGGAGCGGACCAGTCATACACAAACTTGGGAGATTTTGATTTCCTATCAGTGTCCAAAGCAGCACCCATCTTGTGCTGAACAATAATGGATATGAATCTCGGGTAGGCCACGTGACACCTTTTTGGGTGTTTTACCACCTCGGTCAGTTCGGTAAAGAAGTACTGGGCGAAGTCGATTTTTCTTTGAAAAATGAGGGCATGTGCAAGATAGGTAATGTAGGAAGGGGATTGATCATGACCACTTGTCTTCCTAGAAATACAGTAGATGATGTGGGTGAAGAAGGAGTTCCAGATACCTCCCATTTTGTTCCTTACAAGGGTACCTGGTCCTTTAGTAGATTTGGTAGGTTTGTCAGAAGTCTGATGAATGTAACCAAGGGTACTTACCACCTCTGCATGTGCATGTTCAACATACATATCTTCATACTCCGGGAATGCAATAATCTTTAGAGCATGGCGCACATCATCCACGCCAAAGGTCAGATCATGATCACCATGTCTTCATCAGTGAGGATTGAAGCATGGATGGATTCATTTGAAGGATCGTATACACAGGTGAGCCAAAATTTCCCAATGAGAAGTTTGCTCATCTTTGGGTTGCATGTGAATGCATGCAGAAGAGGAGAGCGGGTCAAGAACTTAGTGATGGTGGTGAATTCTGGGTGAGCAGGATCAACCTCAAATCTTGCAACATGGTTGTATGGATTGAACTTGAGGTCTTCAAAACATGTGGGGATTTCTTTGACAATTTTAGGTTTCTTTGTGACTTGGGATGAAGTAGAGGATACCATTGAAGAGATGTGAGAAAAGTTGCAGGTTGTGTTCTTGAGAAAAAAAAGAGAACTCTTTCGTGAGTAGTTGCAAGTTTGCGAAAAAGAGAAATGAAGAAGAAGATGATTATTTATAGTGAAGGAATTTGAAAGGGTGTGAATGGCGGCAACGGTTATGAGGAATTTAAAAGTGTTTTTGGAGTTTAAAAGAATATTCAATGGATTTAAAAGAGGTAATCATTGTGGTTTGAAATGGTAAGGCTGAAATAGGGTTTCACAAGAATAGGAATGGGAAGGGTCAAAGCTTTTACTGACAAATAGGGTTTTAGGGGTGATGTAAGCATTGGAAGTCGTGTGGGATAAGATCAAATAGAGTCATCGGTGGTGTGACGATATGGGATGCTTACCGATGCGACCCTCACCGATGGTCTCATTGACTGAAGAATCGATAGGATTGAAGAGGAGACCGAAGGGAGTGGTGTCGGTGACAGTGTAGATCACCGATGGAAGACGTTGGTGGGGAAGAAGATTTAGGGTTTCGGTGGGTAAGATATCACCGATATGAGAGCCTTCAGGGAGAAGGTAAGAGCTGAAGGAGTCACTGATGGCGTTGGTGGGTTGAAAAGCCACCGATGGGTGTAATGTTGAGGATAGAGATCAGTGAGGAGAATCGGTGTGAGGATTGGCCACCGACGAGGATTTGGAAATGATGTCGGTGGGTATGAGATTTCGGTAAGGTATATGTCCACCTATGGATTGAACTGTCGGTTAGAGGGATCCACCGATGAAATTTATTGTCGGTGAGAAGCCACCGATAAAATTAACATCAAATTTTTTAACTGTCTAAATATAACATTCCAAGTTCTCCTATTAGAAAGTTGAACCTGGCTTCATCCAAGGGTTTGGTGAACAGATTAGCAAGCTGGATATCAGTAGGCATGAAATGCAGCTCAATGTCACATTTGGAAATGTTGTCCCTGATGAAGTGATATCTGATATCTATGTGTTTTGATCTTGAATGTAGATCTGGGTTGTTTGCAATAGCTATTGCACTGGAGTTGTCACATAGAATTGGAACTTGAGAGTAGACTTGATTGTAGTCCCTTAGTTGATTTTTCATCCACAGGATCTGAGCACAATAACTCCTAGCAGCAACATATTGATTGTACAAGCTGACCGTTCAGAACTTCATTCTTTTTGACAAAATTGATGATTTCTTCAGTTGCATCACTTTTGTACCTGAGAAAAGAGACCCAAGTATATCTGGTGAGTTCATCAACAATTACAAGAATGTACCTTTTGCCACCTAGGCTAGGAGTGCTGACTGGTCCACATAGATCCATGTGCAGCATCTGAAGAGGAAGAGTGATGGAGGAACATTGCTTTGTCTTGAAGGAGGTTTTGGTGAGTTTCCCTTTCTCACATGCATCACATAGCTTTTCTTTTACAAAATTTAGCTTCGACATGCCGGTCACCAGTTCTTTGTTGGAGATGATGTGAAGAGTTTTGAAGTTCAGATGAGACAGACGTTTATGCCACAACCAGTTCCCTTTGGTTGTGTCATCCGACACAAAGCATACACTTGAGGAGCCATTGCTTTGTCCCATATCTACCACGTAGACATTTTCCCTCCTTTTTCCGGAAAGAACTACCTTCATGTCTTTGTCCACAATTGTACAGATACAAAGTTCAAAGATAACTTTGTATCCCAGATCACACAGCTGACTTATGCTCAGAAGATTGTGCATGAGCCCTTCAATAAGTGCTACTTTGTTGAATGTGACAGATCCATTGGTGAGAGTCCCATAGCGTTTTGTATAGCCTCTAGAGTTGTCCCTAAAAGTTACTGATGGACCCTATTCAGGCACATAGTTTATAAAAAGAGATTTGTTTCCAGTCATATGACGTGAGCATCCACTATCCAAATACCAGATTTGATGGTGCTCATGAACCTGCAGTCACACACAGATTAGTTTCTTGGTACCCATTTGGTTGTGGGTCCTTTTGGGTTAGAAGAAGAAGATTCCTTATCTTTGGTCCGGTCAATCCTATCCTTGGGACAGTCTTTTGCAAGATGAAAGGTGTCTCCACAGTTATAACATTTTCTATAAACAAACACCTTTTTGGACTTTTGAATCTTTTCTTTACCTTTTCCTTTAACATCAATTTGAATAGCTTTTGGACCAAAGGTAGAAATGAGAGGAGGAAAACTTAAAATCCCGTTGCCAGAAGTGGTAGAGGCAAATCTAGTGAGGGGAGGTTGATATGCATTATTTATTTAATGCATATTGTATCATTTTATTTTGTTTTTAGAAATAATATTTTGTTTTATCCCAACTTTTGTGTCATTTTATTCTCTTATTTGTATCTTTATTAATGATGGAGCTAAGTGATGGATTTTTACTTGTTTTACTAAGTAGAATGGCTAAAAATAAAGAAAACTGCAGGCAATGCTACTTCAATGCTGCAGCATCCGTAGCTGACAAAGAGCGAGCATGGAAATCAGATCTGGAGCGCGGCTTTTGGAAAAACAGCAGCATACATAATGGATTTCATTGCCTTATTTACATCCTAAAGTTAGCTTGAGTGTTGTAATAACTCTAGTACAATGCAACATCTCCTAGGAATAGTTTTTGGTACCATGAATAGTGCATGCATGGTACATTAATAGTAGTAGTTGTTGTGTTTTGGTATGGCTTAGTTTCTACTCCTTTATGTATAAATAGGAGTGGCTTAGTCTTGTTTTAGGAGAGATCGATCAGTTCAGAACTGATTGTAAAACTCTTTATATGCTTTCTTTAAATATTAATTCAAGTATTGTTCATCTTCTTCTTCATCTTTAGTCCAAACCACATGAGTTGCTGCAGCATTGACAGCAACATTGCTGCACAACTTCATTGTTTTTAAGTATTGTTCTTTACATTATTGTCATTTACTTTTACATCATTTACATTATGTCTTTAATTTCAGTCATTTACATTTATTGCAATTTAAATACGAGTATGAGTAGCTAATTTGTATAGCTTGGATGTGAGATTAAAGGGTGGAGCTTTAATTATAAAGAAAGGTGGACATTATTTCTCAATAATGATGTTCATCATTTCATGTTAAGTTTTATAAAGATAAGTTTACTTCGTGACGTTTTGATCACTTTGAAAGTGTTAAAGTGCCAAGGCATCAGGAATGAGCCATTGATACGCACGTCAATCCGAATGACAAAGGAAGTAAGACTTGGAAGAGCTACTGACAAAGGAATTTGTCATCTCTGTCTTTTCTGGGTTGATTTTGCCCGATAAGTTGGTCATCGTGATGATGGTAAAAGTGTAGAGTGCGTATCAGGAATGGACCACTCAGAACACGTCAACTTAACAGATATGGGATCAACTTGGAAGAGTGATTTTTAACAAAGTAATTTGTTTATCCATATATTTGAAATGCATCATTTTATTATTAATAGTCCTGATACATCACCAGGAATGGGTTGTTAAAAGCTAGATTAATAATATAATGTTGAAGATCCGGAAGGACATCCTAACAAATAGATGGTGAATTTAATTATTGAGGAACCAATGCTGCAGCATTGCCACAGCATTGGTCTGCTGGAATTTATAATCAAGCTTCAACCCAACATCTTACATCCTTGCTTTCTTTATTAATTGTTCAATATAATCTGTGACAAATCCAACAAAAATATTATCTTCGAACTGATCCTTGGAAATCATTTCTTTTATTAGACTTTTATTGCGCTTTTACTCCAATCTCTGTGGGAACGATATCTGGTATTTTACCACTTTATTACTTGAAAGACGACATTAGATCTCATTGTATACTTGCGGTGAGGTTTAATTAGCACACGTCTATCGGTGTATTCAAACCACTGTCAAGTTTTTGGCGCCGTTGCCGGGGATTGGCACGCTAAAAGTTTTTAAAAGTATTTTAAAAGATTTAGTTTTTCTAACACCGTCCGAATCATACTTTGTGTGGTATATGCCACGAATCCAACGTGGGGAACTTTTTGAGTTAGATCCTGACATAGAAAAACCTTTCATCAAAGACGGAGGTTACAAAGAGCTTCAAGTTCTATGGATCCTCCGACATGGATGCACCACCCGAATTTGAGCGTAGACACCTACGACCATTCGTTGTAGAACCACGACCACCCATAGTAGAACCACGACCACCTGGGGTAGAAGTACGACCACCACCTTTAGGAAACCACATGAGACCACCCAATTTTGGAATTCCACCAATTTTTGGTAATCCGCCACGTTTTGGAAATCCACAAAATCAAAATTTTCAAGAGCACCACATTAATAATGAAGATGATGATGAGGAAGAATCTCATGGTAACAATGACCAAAATGAACCATTAAATATCATTGATCTTGCAAACTCGAATAATGGAAGAATTATGGATTATGCAATTCCTAACTTTGAGCAATTAAATTCAGGAATTGTAAAGCCTCATATGGATACGACGCATTTTGAACCAAAACCCATTATGTTTCACATGTTGCAAGCCAATGGTCAATTTGCCGGATTCCCATCGGAAGATCCACACTCACATTTAAAATCTTTTAAAGAGATCACCGATGTTTTTCTGATTTCTGGAGTATCTTTTGATGCTCTAAGACTCACACTGTTTCCTTTTTCGTTAAGGGATCGGGCAAAGATTTGGTTTAATTCATTGACACCAGGTTCTATACCATCATGGGCTGACATGACTGAAAAGTTTTTAAGAAAATATTTTCCACCTACCCGGAATGCTAAGTCCCGAAACGAAATTTGCATGTTCAAACAAATAGACGATGAAGCAATTCCCGACGCATGGGAAATGTTTAAGGAATTATTAAGAAAATGCCCACACCATGACATTCCCTACTGTATTCAACTCGAGACGTTTTACACTGGACTTAATTCCAATGCAAAACAAATGCTCGATGCGACATCAGGAGGGGCCTTTACTTCCAACACCTATAACACCGGGTATGAAATTCTTGAAAAAATTTCCACAAACAATGGGCATTCGGCAGATCCAAGGGCACCAACTACAAAGAAGACTGCTGGAATGCATGATTTAGATGCTTACACCGCATTGACAACTCAGCTTGCTTCTATGACCAATATGCTTAAAAACATAACTATCGGTCAGGGAACACAACCGACTGCCACCACACCTACCCCAGCTGTTCTCTCTGTGCAATATGTTTGTTGCAGTGGAGACCATTCTTATGAACACTGTCCTCAAAATTCTGAATCAGTTAACTATGTTCATAATAGTAATGGTCCTTACTCTAACAATTACAATGCTAGTTGGAAACAACATCCAAATTTTTCATGGACCAGCCCAAGTTTAAATCAACCTGAGCATAAGCAACAAGGAAACTCCAATTTTCAAAACCAACATCATGCCAGCAGTTCTCAAAACTACCAAAACAATCAAAACCATCAGAATCAGAATTTCCAAAACAACAAACCATCTTTTCAAAAAAAATCCTCTTCACAAGCTGAACCTTCCTTGGAAGCAATGCTGAAAAGTTTCATTACTCAAACCAACACTGCATTTGCTCAAACCGATGTTATGACCAACCAAACCAATGCTTCCTTAAGGAATCTTGAGACACAAGTTAGTCAACTTGCTCTAAGTCAAAACAACAGACCCAACGGGACTTTATCGAGTAACACAGAAATCCCAAGATTCCCAGGAAAAGAGCATGTGAAAGCTGTGACACTTAGGAGTGGGAAAGACTTAGAGAAAACCCAAGCTGTAATAGAAAAGAATCCCAAGTCAAAGTCTAATGCTACAGCATTGCCCACCATCCTAGAAGAACCACATCCTAAGGACTTAGAGCCAAAAACTCCAATCCCAAAAGAAAACACAGTAGAAATTGAAGTCAACAAACCCAAAGATGTTGTCAAAGAAAACATAACAAAAGGTATTAATGATACAAATTTGAGGGTGGAGGAAGTCCACCCTAAAAGCTCAACACAAACAAAGAAAGTCGTTATTGAACCAATTCCTCCTTATGTTCCTTTTCCCCAAAGGTTAAAGAATAATAAGGAAGAATTGCAATTCAAGAAATTTTTGGATGTGTTTAAACAATTGCATATCACCATACCCCTTGTTGAAGCAATCGAGCAGATGCCTAGTTATGCCAAATTTCTTAAAGACATTTTAAGCAAGAAAAAGAAGTTGACTGAATATGAAACTGTGGCCATGACTGAAGGGTGTAGTGCTCTCTTGACCGACAAAATTCCACCTAAACTCAAAGATCCAGGGAGTTTTACCATTCCTTGTTCCATAGGTGGGAAAGAAGTTGGAAAAGCCTTATGTGATTTGGGAGCAAGTGTCAATCTTATGCCTTTGTCTATTTTCAAGAGCTTAGGTATAGGAGAAGCTAGACCAACCACTGTCACACTCATCTTAGCTGACGAAACCATTGCCTATCCTAAGGGTAAAATTGAAGATGTCTTAGTTCAGGTTGACAAATTCATCTTTCCTGCTGACTTTATCATCTTAGATTTTGAGGCTGACCAAGATATTCCTATTCTCTTAGGAAGACCTTTCTTAGCCACTGGAAGAACCTTGATAGATGTCCAAAAGGGAGAGTTGACCATGAGACTTCAAGACCAAAAGGTCACATTCAATGTCTTCAATTCCATGAAATACCCTGATGATATGGAAGAATGTTCTGGCCTAGGTGTGATTGAAAACCTGTGTAATGAAGAAGGAGTTAGGGAAATTTGTAGGTTGGAAGAAGAGGATGATGAGGAATATGATGATGATGATGAGGAGAATATAGATGAGATTGTTGCTAAGTTTGAATCTTTGGAATCTAGTGAACAAAAGACTTTCACACCATCAGTCATTTCACCACCTGACCTGGAGTTGAAACAACTCCCACCCCATTTGAAGTATGTTTTTCTAAAAGATGAAAACAAACTGCCTGTCATCATTTCATCCACTTTAGAACTGCATCAAGAAAATAAGTTAGTGGATCTGTTGAAGTTACACTCAAAAGCCATAGGATGGACCATTGCTGACCTTAGAGGAATTAGTCCCTCTATCTGTCAACATAAGATCATCTTAGAAGATAAGAACTTCACATCCATTGAACCACAAAGAAGGCTAAACCCTGTCATGAAAGAAGTAGTGAAAAAAGAAATTCTAAAATGATTAGATGCAGGAATCATTTTTCTATAGCCAGTAGCTCTTGGGTTAGCCCTGTCCAATGTGTCCCTAAGAAGGGAGGTTTTACAGTAGTAGCCAATGAAAAGAATGAACTCATCCCAACTAGAGTAGTTTCAGGATGGAGAATTTGCATGGACTACCGTAAACTTAACACAACCACGCAAAAGGACCATTTTCCACTACCATTTGTTGACCAAATGTTAGACAGGTTAGCCGGAAAAGAATATTATTGCTTCTTGGATGGATACTCCGGATACAACCAAATAGCCATTTTACCTGAGGACCAAGAAAAGACCACCTTCACTTGTCCTTATGGTACTTTTGCCTTTAGGAGAATGCCCTTTGGACTCTGTAATGCTCCGGCAACTTTTCAAAGATGTATGATGTCCATATTTTCTGACATGCTTGAAGAATCCATTGAAATATTTATGGATGATTTTTCTGTATATGGCTCATCTTTTGATAATTGTTTGGAAAATTTGAAAAAGAGTCTTGAAAGGTGTGAGAAAACTGATTTAGTCCTCAATTGGGAAAAGTGTCACTTTATGGTCAAAGAAGGGATAGTTCTTGGACACTTGATTTCAAAAAGGGGGGTTGAGGTAGACAAAGCCAAACTGGAAGTTATTGAAAAACTACCTGAACCAACCACTGTTAAAGGAATCAGAAGCTTTCTTGGTCATGCAGGATTTTACAGAAGGTTTATCAAAGACTTTTCAAAAATTTCAAAACCTTTATGTTTACTTCTGCAAAATGACCACAAATTTGATTTTAATCAAGAATGCAGAAATGCATTCATCACTTTAAAGAAAGCTTTGGTAACTGCTCCAGTAGTTATGGCCCCAGATTGGACCAAACCTTTTGAAATCATGTGTGATGCCAGTGATTGGGCTGTAGGAGCAGTCTTAGATCAAAGAAAAGAAAAAGTGTTTCATTCAATTTATTATGCAAGTAAGACTTTGAATGAAGCACAAATCAATTACACAACAACTGAAAAAGAACTCTTAGCTGTAATTTTTGCCTTTAAGAGGTTTAGATCATATTTAGTGGGAGCAAAAGTCATTGTGCATACAGATCATGTTGCCATTAAGTACTTAATCTCTAAGAAGGATGCTAAACCTAGGTTGATTAGGTGGGTTCTTTTATTGCAAGAGTTTGACCTAGAGATTGTGGATAGAAAAGGAGTAAACAACCAAGTGGCAGACCATTTGTCTAGGTTAGAAAACCTAGTGGAAAAGAAAGGAGAAGGAGATATCATTGAAACCTTCCCAGATGAGAAAATCTTGATGCTACAGCATTCATCCAACATTCCTTGGTATGCTGATTTTGCTAACTACTTATCATGTGGCATCAAACCTCCTGACTGCACTGGCCATAAGCTTAAAAAGTTTTTCCATGATGCTAAGTTTTATCTTTGGGATGACCCTTTTCTGTTTAGACTTGGTACAGATCAAATTTTGAGAAGGTGTGTCCCAGAAAATGATGTGGCAGAAATCTTACACCATTGCCACACCTCAGCATATGGAGGTCATTTTGGGAGCCAAAGGACAGCAGCCAAAGTTTTACAATCTGGTTTCTATTGGCCAACCCTCTTCCAAGATTCTCATATTTTTGTCAAAAGATGTAATGAATGTCAAAGAACTGGTTCCATTTCTCAAAGAAGTGAAATGCCTTTGAATGGAATCTTGGAAGTGGAATTGTTTGATGTGTGGGGAATTGACTTTATGGGACCTTTTCCACCATCCAATAATTGTCAATACATTCTAGTGGCTGTTGATTATGTGTCAAAGTAGGTGGAAGCAATTGCATGTGCTTCCAATGATGCAAAAACTGTGGTTAAATTTCTTCAAAAATACATATTTACAAGATTTGGTACCCCCAGGGCACTAATCAGTGATGAGGGCACCCATTTTGTAAATAAGGTATTACAAGGAACTCTTGAAAAATACAATGTTAAACACAGAATAGCTACTTCATACCACCCACAGACAAATGGACTAGCTGAGCTTTCTAATAGGGAAATCAAAGGAATACTGGAAAAAGTGGTGAAACCACACAGGAAAGACTGGGCTTTTAAATTAGATGACGCTTTATGGGCATACAGAACTGCTTTTAAAACACCAATTGGTATGTCCCCATACAAGCTAATCTTTGGAAAAGTCTGTCACCTCCCTTTAGAGCTTGAGTATAAGGCATACTGGGCCATCAAATAGTTGAACATGTCCTTAGATGAGGCTGGAAATAAAAGGAAATTACAACTGTGTGAAATGGATGAACATAGGAATATGTCCTATGAAAATTCCAAGCTCTATAAAGAGAAAAGCAAAAAATGGTATGACAAGAGAATCCAACATAGGGAATTGAAAGCAGGACAACAGGTTCTTCTGTTCAATTCTAGACTAAAATTGTTTCCAGGAAAACTCAAAAGTCGATGGTCTGGTCCTTTTACCATTCACAAATTCTACCCCTATGGGGCTGTAGACTTGATCAATCCAGAAAACAACAATGTATTCAAAGTGAATGGCCAGAGAGTTAAACTCTATCATGATGTTGTAGCAATCCCAGAGCAATGCTCTGTGTTTTTTGCTACCGTTTGACAAATTCTTCATAACAAAAAGCCATGGACTCTCTCTAGTCCATAAGTGTTTGTAAATAATTATGTTATTAAGTTAAGAGTAGTGTAAAAATAACAAGCTTTATTGAACTCCATGTTTTGCAGGTTTGCGTTCAAGACAAAAAGGCTTCGAATGCTGCAGCATTCATCCAGCATCCAACGCCAAGTTCTATTCTTAGCAGATTTAAAATTTAAAAAGTTTTGAGATTGCTAAATGTTGAGCATTGACTAAAAAAAAATAAAAAAAAAGTACAGGAGTGGGTGTGTTTGGTGAAGACAACATGGCCCATGCGCATACCTTGTACCCTGGTTGCTTCTTTACTAAATTAAGGTACACAATCAAATCTTTCCATATTTTATCAGGTACCTTGAAATAGTGTAGTTGTTCTCTAGGGTAAAACATCCAGCTGTACACAAAAATTACCAATGCTTTAAAAAGAGTAAAGTTGTCTAATACCCCATCCACATCCTTACCTTTTCATATTCCAAAAAGATCTCAAAAGGTAAAACCCTTTTGTCTTCCTCCTATCGCTTTCATCCGAACACCCACCAACCTCCATTTTTTCCGGCGAGATTTCCGATCATCATCAGATTCTTCGATACAATGGCACGAGTAAAGCGAGTAGCAGTACGGGAGGATGACGAGCAACCCTCACGCAGAAGCATTCGACAACGACCCATAGTTCGACCTCTTTCCAACACCGAACCAGAAACTGTGGACTTGGAGAGTGATGAGCAACCATCGCCCAATGCTCCTACTGCTCTTCTCACGTCTAGAACTGTAGAAATAACCACTGTGAGTAAAACCCAAGAAAAACCCTTGAAGAAACCCTTCTCTGAAAATCTTGATATTGGGTCTTCTGCCTTCAAACACCCCACTGTGATTGAAGCCTCGACTTCACGATCATCTGAATCAGTGGTAGCAACCAATGTTCCAACAGCACACACTACCACTGATCATGAGATCATTCCTCTGTCACCCACTGTGGTGACAGAGGCAGAAATCACAGAAGCATCTAAGGATGCAAGGGGGCAAGATAAGAGCACAAGTTCCATTCCTGACTTGAACATGGATGCCGATGAGGTATTTTCTGATCTATCTGTCTTAGTAGAGGATTATTTGACGTCTGAAAATGAGGTTGAAATCAATAGACCACACACATCACCAGTCTTATTGTTAACATGGCCTTATGATGAACCACGAACCCCTCCTAACTTTCAAATAAACAATTTTTTGGAGGAACCTAAGTGGGAAATTTGGGATGACTTTGATTTTGATGAATTGTTTATCAACAAGATGGCACAGGACTCACCACTGAACACTGATGCTGGAGCATCCACACAGCATCAGGCTGATAACACAGAAAATCCTTCAGTGGAGATCCCTGCTAATCCCATTGGTGAAACCTCTGAAATTTCCACCAAGAGAAAGGCCTCAGAAAGCGTGGACACCAATCTCATTAACCCTGCAGATGATGGTCCAAAAGAGAAGAAGCCGAGAAAGAAAACTGTTGCTGTCAAGCCTACAAGAAAACAAAAAGTCTCTGCCAAGAAATCGAATGCTGGAGCATCCATAAAGCATTCAGGGGCTGAAGTGACCAAACCATCTGGGCCACATGTCATTCCACGACCAAATAAGATGAACGGTGGTTTCAGCAATCCAGAGGCACAACAAACCATTGAGAAACAGAAGTTCAAGGGTGCATTGTTAGATAAAGGGTTCGATTCCAAAAGCATCAAGGATTATGAGTTCATCAGAAAGGTGATCAAAGAGCAACACTGGGATGATTTCTGCGAGGTAAAACTTTCTTACAACCTCACTTTGGTTAGAGAATTTTATGCTGAAATAGCTCAAGCAAAAACCAACCGACTCACCATAAGAGGCATAAGTTTACACTTCACAGCCGAAGCCCTCAATAACGTTTTGAACATCACCACACCCACCACCACTGCCTTTGATACTCTGATTAGAACTGCCACCCAAAAACAATTGGATGACATGATCAAAGTGATAGGGAAACCTGATTCTGCATGGAAAGGACACCCAAATTACATGCTTAGAACCTTCCTAGCAATCAACTTGCTCCATGATGCCAACGTATGGATGAGTTTTATTAGAAGTTTTCTATCCCCTACTACTCATGATAGTTCAATCAATTGTGAAAGAATGATTTTGTTATACTGCATTATGACGGGTCAGAAAGTTAATACCGGTGATATCATTTGTAAATCCATTAACTATTCTGCTAAAAGGAATCAAGGGAAGTTTTTCTTCCCTGGGTTGTTGTCTCAATTCTTAACTGCAGTTGGCATTCCTCAATATGAGGAGGATGATATTCACAAAGAAGGAGATGAGAAGTGGGCCATCGACACTAAGAGTGTCTCAAGGTTGAGGCACGAAAAGTCAAGCCAAGGAGACATATTGGGCATGATGCAAACCTTGTGTGCTCAAAACAACATGTTGATGGATAGTATGATCAAGCAAACTGTAGAGATGGAGATAATGAAGAAAGAGGTGCTGAGCTTGAAGAAGGAAGTGAGATTGGGAGCTGACTCCAAGAAAGGACAGAGGATGAAGAAGGTACTAACTGAGGTAAGAAAGCTAAAGGGCAGAAACCAGAAGTTAGCTGAGGAGAACAAGAGGCTGAAAGAGGCAAAGGATGATCTGGAGAAAGGAAAGTTGCAGATTGATGCTGCAGCATTGCACTTGACAGCAGAAGAAACAAGCCTTATTGCTGTAGCATCCAAAGCAACAACAGCAACTGCACAGAAGAAATCACAGCCTACTCCTATGGAGTAGGACAGGTCAAAATCAATCCCTTAGCTTCCATGTTTTTTTTTCTTGTGTCTGGGATACTTTGTTATAGTTAGGTTTGTTTTAAACTTGAAAAATCACACATAGGTAGTCTACTCTTTCTGTGTTCATATCCATAATAATTTTGTGATGCATGTTAATCATATGATTGTATGTTCTTGTTAGAACTAGCATCATCTTCTTGGGCCACAAACTGACCAACATGACCTAAAGAAATCTAGGAGTATGATCTAGGCCATCTTTTCAATTTGCATAGCCACTTGTAACCTTGAAACACTCATACAGTTGATAGGATACAATGGGGACATTGTATATTCTAATTTTGAGGGTGGGAAGGTTACACCCTAAAAGGAGGGTTACACCTTGAAAAACAGAAAATTCAATACAAAAGAGCAAAGCTCTAATCTGAATCTTGTGATCAAGAGGTACCAAAAATGTCCCATAGGGGCAAGGTACACAAAGTCAACAAAAAGGAGCACAAAGTGCCAAAAATTGAAATTTTTTGTGAAGTTTGTTGAGAGAAAAGGCTATGAGAGAAAAGATATGCCAAAAAGAGTGACCCTAAAAAGTCCTAGTGATCCTAGATATAGGTTGTGTTGAGACTAACAAAGAGAAGAGAAGTGCTAGCCTATGATCCATACACACACTCATGCATGATTGAATGCTAGGAGAATTATGCAAGGCTATGAACTACAAATGAGAGATATTACATCATGTGTGTGCATTTTAATGCCAAGATTTTGCAAGAAAATTTCAAAATTGAGTCTATTTCTTTTTAGTCTTTTCGTTGTTTGGGGACAAACAACACTTTAAATTTGAGGGTGTGATATGCATTATTTATTTAATGCATATTGTATCATTTTCTTTTGTTTTTAGAAATAATATTTTGTTTTATCCCAACTTTTGTGTCATTTTATTCTCTTATTTGTATCTTTATTAATCATGGAGCTAAGTGATGGATTTTTACTTGTTTTACTAAGTAGAATGGCTAAAAATAAAGAAAACTGCAGGCAATGCTACTTCAATGCTGCAGCATCCGTAGCTGACAAAGAGCGAGCATGGAAATCAGATATGGAGCGCGGCTTTTGGAAAAACAGCAGCATACAGAATGGATTTCATTGCCTTATTTACATCCTAAAGTTAGCTTGAGTGTTGTAATAACTCTAGTACAATGCAACATCTCCTAGGAATAGTTTTTGGTACCATGAATAGTGCATGCATGGTACATTAATAGTAGTAGTTGTTGTGTTTTGGTATGGCTTGGTTTCTACTCCTTTATGTATAAATAGGAGTGACTTAGTCTTGTTTTAGGAGAGATCGATCAGTTCAGAACTGATTGTAAAACTCTTTATATGCTTTCTTTAAATATTAATGCAAGTATTGTTCATCTTCTTCTTCATCTTTAGTCCAAACCACATGAGTTGCTGCAGCATTGACAGAAACATTGCTGCACAACTTCATTGTTTTTAAGTATTGTTCTTTACATTATTGTCATTTACTTTTACATTGTAACACCCTAAAAATCAGAGTAAATTTAAACCTGAAATATAAGGGTTTACTTAAACAAAATCCATAACATAAACTTTCTTAACATAAATAAACAATAACAAGAGTTAATTTTCATCAACATGTTGTCACCATAAACTCTCCTCTCATCCCATTATTTCCCTGAGCTCATACCTGGTAAGAAAATATAATTTGAAACAATTAGGCGAAAGCCTAGTGAGAACATTCAATTTCAAATTTAAGACATTTAACTGTTGAACATAACCAAGATATAACAAACCTGTTCTTCCGCCACTCTTACCGTACACGTACATATCTCAAAGTCGAGAACATACCCGATCCCATGAATATGACTAACATTCAGTAAGTCATATCACTGCATCCCATCCTACGATCTTACAATCCAAACCTCATACTTTCTTCTTGACATGGATACAAAATAGCATTTATATATTGCCTCTTCAATCATTTCCATGTGAATAGTAAATCTATATTACCTATTCAATCGTTCCATATGAATAGTAATTATACTTTACCTATTTCCCCACTTCTACATAAATACAGTTTTACTTTGCCTAGTCATTCATACACCTGAATAACAATTATATTTTTGTTTTATTCAATTATTCAAGGATACACGGGAATAACAATTATACTTTGTCTATTCCTCCTTTTTGATTATAAATAACAATTCCACTTTGTCTATTTATCAATACGAATAGCAATTTTTACTTTGCCTATTCGTTGCTTTCCAATTTAAATAAGAATAGCAATTATACCTTGCCTATCCTATGTTATCAAATAAACCAATGTTTATGAATTCGTTCTTTTTACTCATACTCATACAGGATAATGCTTATATATATTTCTCATATTATTTCATATGAGTCAATCACATAATTATCACACCAATTTCTCATATCATTTGGTAAAATCAAACCTCCGTTATATATATATATATATATATATATATATATATATATATATATATATATATATATCATATATCTTTTAATATAAACCGATCATATTTTAATACGTCAATTCCTCATCCTATGATTTTAATCATCAATATTAACACTTCTGATTCTTGATATAATTTTACTTCATAAAATTATTCTTCCCAACGTCATCAAATCAATTCATTTATATAATACACCTTATCACAATTTAAAACATTATAAAAAGGTAAGGTAAGAATGAACTCACCTGTTAAGAAGTCACGCTACTTTTATTTCTTTTAAGTACGTAGGAACTTCGGACTTCAACCCCTCAAATAACTGTAATACCACATATATATAAATATACTGGCATTAATTTACTGTTTAAGATATATTTAAATACCAAATCTTAAAACCATACTTATTTCTATCGCAACTAATAACCCCTCGTAATTCACTTAACATCGCAGCCAATCCTGGAATCGCAACCCATATGAAATCGCAACCCACTTGTATACTAAACAAATCGCAATTATATATATATATATATATATATATATATATATATATATATATATATATATATATATAAAATCGCAACCCTATTTATATATATATATATATATATATTAATTGCCTCGCAACCATATATATATGTAAATACATCACAATTATATATGTATATATATTAAATCACCACCCTATTTATATATATATATGAATTGCCTCGCAACCATATATATATATATATAAATAAATCACCACCAAGTATATATATATATATATATTAAATCACAACCTTATTTATATATATATATATATATATGAATTGCCTCGCAACCAAGTAAATAAATCACAACCAAGTATATATGTATATTTTAATAAGTAGCAACCAATTCCCTCGCAGCTCTTGGCCTCGCAGTAAACTATTGCGAGCCAATAATTCCCTCGCAACTCTTGGCCTCGCAGTCAACTATTGCGAGCCAAAATTTCCCTCGCAACAAAAACCTGCGAGACATATGAACTTCATAAAAACACCCAGTTCACTGGTTCGTCTAAAACCCAGATTTTTAACAGTTCTAAGGCTTGGATGATTATGAAACTTTGCAGGAATGTTCACTACTACTACTAGAACACTAATCCAAGGTCAAAATACACTTCTACATCTAAAAAATACCAAAACCCACTTAACCTCCTAAAAACTTAGAATACATAAAAATGGAAGATTTAAATAGGATTGCTTACTTTGAGGTTTTCTTGTTTTGAATCTAAACTCAGTTGTTAGTATCCTCCTCCTTCTTCACTTTTACTCCAAGAACTCCTCCCCAAAACTCTTCTCTTTCCCAGCCGTGAACAACGAAACACTCACACACTCTTGAACTTGATTGCTTCTCTCACTACAAGGGACACCTCAACTTGGTTTAGGTGAACCGAAGGCATGGGCACACAACAACCCCTCTTTTACCCAATCAGCCCCAAACTTCTCAAAAATACCCAAACTACCCTCTAACTTCTAACTCCAAATCTAACTAATAAAAAGACATATATAATTATAAATCTAACTTCTCAATTCTAATTTAACTAAATACTACTAGTCAAATTATTAAATAAAATACCTGGTTATTACACATCACCTTTTATAAAAATTATTGGGATGTTACAATACTCCCCAACTTGGAATGATTTCGTCCTCGAAATCAAAGTTAGATAAACCAGAAATATCAAATCTTCATACTTCTTTCCAACTCGAACGTCAAATTAGTACCTCGATGATGCTTCTATTGCACCTTCAACATCACTACTTCCTTACCTATACTTAACTTTCTAACCAATCTTTCCAACACTGCCTCTGGTTCTTCTACACAGCGGTTCTTTTCATCCATTCTCACATCAGTAAGAGGAATCACATCATACCAATCAAGAAATATTTGCACATCTCTGCACTCTTTCGTCATTACTCACTCCCCAACTTGGATTTGTAAGCCTCCTTAGAGTAACTGTTTACCATTAACTCTTCATCCGACTATTTCTTGATCTACCATACCGACATCCACCGCAACTCAATCTCCGAGTCTCAAAGTAATAATGACGTATATTGCTTAAAAATTCATCCACACTTTAAATCGACATACTCACCACTTTAGAACACTTCAATAATTATGGCAGACCATCATTACATCTATGACTTACGCGTTTCTTCAGCCCAAAGTGTTACCACTTCCTCACACCACTATTGCATCACACGACCACTTTGTTACCCAATACTAAAGTATTGTATATTAATGGTGATAATTTTATTGAACCTGATCCTTCCATCATAACATAATCCAATTTACATCTCATCGTCTTCATTTTAAACTTATTCGTGTAGTATTAATATCACAAGATCACCATGAATTCTTATTTCCCCATCTTTAATACGAATAGTACTATAACTTGCCTATTCTCTTCAGTTTATGAAATTGCCATTTATACTTTCTCTAATCCCTCATTTCTACTTGAATAGTAATTCTATTTTACCTATTCAATTAATCATCCATATGAATAACAATTCTACTTTGTCTATTCAATTATACCCATGAATAACAATTCTACTTTGTCTATTCAATCATTTCTCGCGAATAGCAATTTTACTTTGCCTATTCAAACATTCACATGAATAACAATTCTACTTTGTCTATTCATTCATTCACACGAATAGCAATTTTACTTTGCCTATTCAAATATTCACATGAATAACAATTCTACCTTGTCTATTCATTCATTCTTGCGAATAGCAATTTTACTTTGCCTATTCAAATATTCACATGAATAACAATTCTACCTTGTCTATTCATTCATTCTTGCGAATAGCAATTTTACTTTGCCTATTCAAATATTCACATGAATAACAATTCTACTTTGTCTATTCATTCATTCACACGAATAGCAATTTTACTTTGCCTATTCAAATATTCACATGAATAACAATTCTACCTTGTCTATTCATTCATTCTTGCGAATAGCAATTTTACTTTGCCTATTCAAATATTCACATGAATAACAGTTCTACTTTGTCTATTCATTCATTCACACGAATAGCAATTTTACTTTGCCTATTCAAATATTCACATGAATAACAATTCTACCTTGTCTATTCATTCATTCTTGCGAATAGCAATTTTACTTTGCCTATTCAAATATTCACATGAATAACAATTCTACTTTGTCTATTCATTCATTCACACGAATAGCAATTTTACTTTGCCTATTCAAATATTCACATGAATAACAATTCTACCTTGTCTATTCATTCATTCTTGCGAATAGCAATTTTACTTTGCCTATTCAAATATTCACATGAATAACAATTCTACTTTGTCTATTCATTCATTCACACGAATAGCAATTTTACTTTGCCTATTCTAATATTCACATGAATAACAATTCTACCTTGTCTATTCATTCATTCTTGCGGATAGCAATTTTACTTTGCCTATTCAAATATTCACATGAATAACAATTCTACTTTGTCTATTCATTCATTCACACGAATAGCAATTTTACTTTGCCTATTCTAATATTCACATGAATAACAATTCTACCTTATCTATTCATTCATTCTTGCGAATAGCAATTTTACTTTGCCTATTCAAATATTCACATGAATAACAATTCTACTTTGTCTATTCATTCATTCATAAAAGCATCTATCCATAACAACAACTAATACGTCCCATTTGAATATAGACCAAAATACAAAAAGGTAAGTTAGCACTGCAAACATAATATATGTACTACTATGCATAAACAACCAAGAATAGTACCAAAACGTACCCATTCATTTCTTAACGTCTTCCATCGTCCCATGAGAATTTTCAATCCTTTGATGATGAGATATTGGGTTTCTTCCCTTTATTCCCGCTATCTTTCAGCATCGGGCAATCCCTTCGATAATGACCAGGCTTCTTACATTCATAGCAAGTTGGTACTTGGATGGAACAATTCTCTATTTGGTGACCAGTCTTTCCACATTTAAAGCAACTTCTTAACAATACTAAACACGGCCCCAAAATGTTTACTCTTACATATCTGACACCAATTAGACTCTAGTCGAGTCTCAAGTTGAGTGTCCTTAATAAGGGACTTCGGTCCTTGTGACGATTCCGATCGACCTTCAAATTTTCTCTTCTCTCCCAATTGAGCCTTCTCTGCTTTGTCTTTGGCGTACATCTCTTCTATCACTTTCGCTTCCTCGATCGTCTCTCTTAAAGTAGTAGCTTTCGAACTTCGGACCCTTGTCATCATATCCGCCGGTAGACCCTTCAAATAGGCCTTCATTTTATCTTTCTCAGCTGGGGCCACATGCCCCACTAGGTTCAGCTTCTCCATGAAAGCTTCTGTATACTTTCTCACAGTCATATTGCCTTTCCTGAGGTTTCTGAACTCTTCTTCGATCCTATCCATTTCTGTCTCGTTACAATACTCCTCCAGAATCTTTGCTTTGAACTGTCCCCAAGTCACGGTATTCAGAACTGCTTCCGTCACAGAAGATGACAACGCATTCCACCACTGCAACGCGTTACCGCGTAACATCTGTGACCCAAATCTAACTTTAGACCTTTCATCATTGCACTCACAAGCCCGAAAGGCTTGTTCTATTTCTCTTATCCAGTTCATACATGCCACTGGATTATCATCTCCCTTGAATTCCGGCGGTTTACAGCTCAGGAATGTTTTGTAAGAGCAAATTCTATCAACCCTTCTTTCAGTCTCTGGACCTGGATTACCAGTTGGATTTATCACACTGAAGTCAATCCCTGCTCGCCTCGGTTCCGTACTACGATCATTAAACCTTTTCATAAACCTTTCTGCTTGTCTTCCCATGGTGGTGTTCATCATTTCAGCTTGCCTTTCCATTGATGCATTCACCAATCTGGTTACATTATCCAATATCCGACTTTCCATACTCGAATCCGGTGGTGTCCGATCGGCAGTACTGGTACCCCCTCTAAGTGCTGGGTTACTCATTCTTCCTAAGGAAAGAAAATCTGGTGGCGTCTCAGAAACTCCGCCTACCCCAGTTGGTCTTTCTCCCTGCTCATCAAGCCAAGTCCTATCCAAAGAATGATTAGGGGACCCCGGAGGTGTATTTACCATTGATCTGACTGAGCACCAAAAGAATACCCATCAACAATGGTTTATACACGACGAAACCTGCAAAACGTACTTTACCGCTCACTAGACACTGTAACATTTTATAAACAAGTATACTCGTGTAGTAATATTTTAGAATTTTCGTTACCAACGCTACAGTACTATTTTCATGCATATACGCTGGCTCTAATACTAACCCATCCTAGTACTTCTACCCAGATCTCACAAATCATCTTTTAATTCATCTCAGCTTAAGTCTAAGTATCTCATCAGCATACTTAGTTCGCTTAAACTAATGCTCTGATACCATTTGTAACGCCCCGCTTACCACGACACAATATTGTCCGCTTTGCCCCACTGGCTCACGGCTTTGTTCTTGGCGACCTGGCAAGGACTTCGCAAGGACTTCCCAGGAGGTCACCCATCCTGGTACTACTCCCACCCAAGCACGCTTAACCACAGAGTTCCCAAGGAACCCGCATGCTTGCGGCCCCAAAACGCGTTGTGTCTGGTAAGGCCAAGGTTTACTAATATACCCAACATCTCTCCTGTCCACGGGATGTGGGATATGCCTAAGGTGTTACACACACCCCCCCTTAGGGACTCATCGTCCTCGATGAGGTTTGCCCCACCATCCCGAACGGCACAGGAGTGGCTCTGATACCATATTGTAACACCCTAAAAATCAGAGTAAATTTAAACCTGAAATATAAGGGTTTACTTAAACAAAATCCATAACATAAACTTTCTTAACATAAACAAACAATAACAAGAGTTAATTTTCATCAACATGTTGTCACCATAAACTCTCCTCTCATCCCATTATTTCCCTGAGCTCATACCTGGTAAGAAAATATAATTTGAAACAATTAGGCGAAAGCCTAGTGAGAACATTCAATTTCAAATTTAAGACATTTAACTGTTGAACATAACCAAGATATAACAAACCTGTTCTTCCGCCACTCTTACCGTACACGTACATATCTCAAAGTCGAGAACATACCCGATCCCATGAATATGACTAACATTCAGTAAGTCATATCACTGCATCCCATCCTACGATCTTACAATCCAAACCTCATACTTTCTTCTTGACATGGATACAAAATAGCATTTATATATTGCCTCTTCAATCATTTCCATGTGAATAGTAAATCTATATTACCTATTCAATCGTTCCATATGAATAGTAATTATACTTTACCTATTTCCCCACTTCTACATAAATACAGTTTTACTTTGCCTAGTCATTCATACACCTGAATAACAATTATATTTTTGTTTTATTCAATTATTCAAGGATACACGGGAATAACAATTATACTTTGTCTATTCCTCCTTTTTGATTATAAATAACAATTCCACTTTGTCTATTTATCAATACGAATAGCAATTTTTACTTTGCCTATTCGTTGCTTTCCAATTTAAATAAGAATAGCAATTATACCTTGCCTATCCTATGTTATCAAATAAACCAATGTTTATGAATTCGTTCTTTTTACTCATACTCATACAGGATAATGCTTATATATATTTCTCATATTATTTCATATGAGTCAATCACATAATTATCACACCAATTTCTCATATCATTTGGTAAAATCAAACCTCCGTTATATATATATATATATCATATATCTTTTAATATAAACCGATCATATTTTAATACGTCAATTCCTCATCCTATGATTTTAATCATCAATATTAACACTTCTGATTATTGATATAATTTTACTTCATAAAATTATTCTTCCCAACGTCATCAAATCAATTCATTTATATAATACACCTTATCACAATTTAAAACATTATAAAAAGGTAAGGTAAGAATGAACTCACCTGTTAAGAAGTCACGCTACTTTTATTTCTTTTAAGTACGTAGGAACTTCGGACTTCAACCCCTCAAATAACTGTAATACCACATATATATAAATATACTGGCATTAATTTACTGTTTAAGATATATTTAAATACCAAATCTTAAAACCATACTTATTTCTATCGCAACTAATAACCCCTCGTAATTCACTTAACATCGCAGCCAATCCTGGAATCGCAACCCATATGAAATCGCAACCCACTTGTATACTAAACAAATCGCAATTATATATATATATATATATATATATATATATATATATATATATATATATATATATATATAAAATCGCAACCCTATTTATATATATATATATATATATATATATATATATATATATATTAATTGCCTCGCAACCATATATATATATATATGTAAATACATCACAATTATATATGTATATATATTAAATCACCACCCTATTTATATATATATATATGAATTGCCTCGCAACCATATATATATATATATAAATAAATCACCACCAAGTATATATATATATATATTAAATCACAACCTTATTTATATATATATATATATATATATATATATATATGAATTGCCTCGCAACCAAGTAAATAAATCACAACCAAGTATATATGTATATTTTAATAAGTAGCAACCAATTCCCTCGCAGCTCTTGGCCTCGCAGTAAACTATTGCGAGCCAATATTTCCCTCGCAACTCTTGGCCTCGCAGTCAACTATTGCGAGCCAAAATTTCCCTCGCAACAAAAACCTGCGAGACATATGAACTTCATAAAAACACCCAGTTCACTGGTTCGTCTAAAACCCAGATTTTTAACAGTTCTAAGGCTTGGATGATTATGAAACTTTGCAGGAATGTTCACTACTACTACTAGAACACTAATCCAAGGTCAAAATACACTTCTACATCTAAAAAATACCAAAACCCACTTAACCTCCTAAAAACTTAGAATACATAAAAATGGAAGATTTAAATAGGATTGCTTACTTTGAGGTTTTCTTGTTTTGAATCTAAACTCAGCTGTTAGTATCCTCCTCCTTCTTCACTTTTACTCCAAGAACTCCTCCCCAAAACTCTTCTCTTTCCCAGCCGTGAACAACGAAACACTCACACACTCTTGAACTTGATTGCTTCTCTCACTACAAGGGACACCTCAACTTGGTTTAGGTGAACCGAAGGCATGGGCACACAACAACCCCTCTTTTACCCAATCAGCCCCAAACTTCTCAAAAATACCCAAACTACCCTCTAACTTCTAACTCCAAATCTAACTAATAAAAAGACATATATAATTATAAATCTAACTTCTCAATTCTAATTTAACTAAATACTACTAGTCAAATTATTAAATAAAATACCTGGTTATTACACATCACCTTTTATAAAAATTATTGGGATGTTACAATAATACTACTAGTCAAATTATTAAATAAAATACCTGGTTATTACACATCACCTTTTATAAAAATTATTGGGATGTTACAAAATGGTATCAGAGCCACTCCTGTGCCGTTCGGGATGGTGGGGCAAACCTCATCGAGGACGATGAGTCCCTAAGGGGGGGTGTGTGTAACACCTTAGGCATATCCCACATCCCGTGGACAGGAGAGATGTTGGGTATATTAGTAAACCTTGGCCTTACCAGACACAACGCGTTTTGGGGCCGCAAGCATGCGGGTTCCTTGGGAACTCTGTGGTTAAGCGTGCTTGGGTGGGAGTAGTACCAGGATGGGTGACCTCCTGGGAAGTCCTTGCGAAGTCCTTGCCAGGTCGCCAAGAACAAAGCCGTGAGCCAGTGGGGCAAAGCGGACAATATTGTGTCGTGGTAAGCGGGGCGTTACATACATCATTTACATTATGTCTTTAATTTCAGTCATTTACATTTATTGCAATTTAAATACGAGTATGAGTAGCTAATTTGTATAGCTTGGATGTGAGATTAAAGGGTGGAGCTTTAATTATAAAGAAAGGTGGACATTATTTCTCAATAATGATGTTCATCATTTCATGTTAAGTTTTATAAAGATAAGATTACTTCGTGACGTTTTGATCACTTTGAAAGTGTTAAAGTGCCAAGGCATCAGGAATTAGCCATTGATACGCACGTCAATCCGAATGACAAAGGAAGTAAGACTTGGAAGAGCTACTGACAAAGGAATTTGTCATCTCTGTCTTTTCTGGGTTGATTTTGCCCGATAAGTTGGTCATCGTGATGATGGTAAAAGTGTAGAGTGCGTATCAGGAATGGACCACTCAGAACACGTCAACTTAACAGACATGGGATCAACTTGGAAGAGTGATTTTTAACAAATTAATTTGTTTATCCATATATTTGAAAGGCATCATTTTATTATTAATAGTCCTGATACATCACCAGGAAAGGGTTGTTGAAAGCTAGATTAATAATATAATGTTGAAGATCCGGAAGGACATCCTAACAAATAGATGGTGAATTTAATTATTGAGGAACCAATGCTGCAGCATTGCCACAGCATTGGTCTGCTGGAATTTATAATCAAGCTTCACCCCAACATCTTACATCCTTGCTTTCTTTATTAATTGTTCAATATAATATGTGACGAATCCAACAAAAATATTATCTTCGAACTGATCCTTGGAAATCATTTATTTTATTAGACTTTTATTGCGCTTTTACTCCAATCTCTGTGGGAACGATATCTGGTATTTTACCACTTTATTACTTGAAAGACGACATTAGATCTCATTGTATACTTGCGGCGAGGTTTAATTAGCACACGTCTATCGGTGTATTCAAACCACTGTCAGAGGTCGACTTCCATTTTCCCGAAACCTAGTCCAGTCCTGTTATCACAAGGGATTTGGTCTTGAAAGATTTTCTCAAGGTTCTTAGAAGAACTAGTCCATTTTCTAACGGTTTCTTGTTCCCTTTTCAGCCTTTTAAAGAGCTTGTTCTTTTCCTTTGCTATCATGTGATTTATGGTCTTTAGGTCCTCTAATTCAGCTTTGATTTTGTCAAACTGATCAAGTTGGGAAAGACAGATTTCAAGTTGGGACGTGAGAGATCTAACTTGAGCAAAATTCTTTTTCTTAGCATCTTTGGCATTATAGAAGTCAATGGTCAAAGAGTCATAAGCATCAAATTTTTCAGACTCAGACATAGAGTTGAAGGGATGTACCTGAAGTAATGATGATGAGCATCCAGTTGCTACCAGTGCGGTTGAAGGGATCACTTTGTCAGAACTTTCCACTTCATCGATCTTTGCCATGAAACACATGTTGGGAGAGTCCTTGTCGCTCTAAGAGGTAGGCTCATCAACCAAGTCGTGGGTTTCAGCCAAGAGTCCTTTTCCTTTCCTAAGGAGTCCCTCATTCCTTTCCTTCTCTCTTTTATATTTGGTTTTGTATTTCTCAGCACGTTCCTGGTGTTCCTGAGAGGAAGGTTGAGCACCTTATCTAGGAAAGGTTGGCTTTGAGGTGTTGTTCTTGGATTCCTCATATCTAGAAGAAAATCTGTCAGAGGAGGTGGTCCTAGTCCTTTCAACACGTTTGCTCCTGCATTCAGAAGCAAAGTGACCTTTCTTACCACAGTTGAAGCATTCCTCATTTGACTTATCAGTCGAGGAGCTTTTTGTGAAAGAAGAGGGTTTTCTGAAGCATCTAGATTTGCCAAAAAAATGAGGTTTGTCCTTGAGCTACCATGGCCATTTCATAAGTTATCTGTTCAACAGAAGTTTCCTCACCTTTATCATCGGCATCACTTAGATACGCCTCCGTTTGGTGAGTTGACTCGTTTTGACTGTCGTTATCAGAATCTGATGAAGGGTAGGTGATGCGGGGAACACACTGAGCTTTCTTGGAAGTATCACTTACAAGGGCCATAGAAGAGCCTTTTATGTCTTTGATGATAGACTTCCTTTGGATTTTAGTTTGTTCATAATTAAAGAGAGTTCCATAAAGGACAGTAAGAGGCATGTATTCAAGATCCTTGGTTGTCTTGATGCAAGTACATATGTTTTCCCAAAAGTTAGGAAGACAATCCATGAATTTGCACAAGACTTCCTCATTTTCATATACTCTGCCTAACAACTTTAAATCATTTTAGAGACTGTTAAAACGGTTGTAGTAACTGGAGAGAGATTCTCCTTTCTCATGAGTAAAGAGCTCATATTTCCTGATGAGAGCAATTTTCTTGCTTTTCTTAACTTCCTCTGTACCTTCGTACAGAACACATAGAGTGGTCCACATTTCTTTAGCTGTAGCAAAGTTAACTAAAGAATGGTAGACCTCATCTGGAAGAGAAAGTCCAATGATTTCTCTAACCTTAGAATCAAGAGATACAAGTCGTTTTTCTTCATCAGTGTATTTCTTAGGGTTTTTAGTAATGTAACGACCAGTAGCAGCAGATTTTTCTTCATCAAAGGAATCATCAGAATCATCTTTGTCAACAACTTCCTTACCAGATTTCTTTGTTTCATAGCGAGACCAGACTCTAGGGACGATGGGTCCCTCACGGAGAATGGTTGGATATCTACTATCCACTCCTTCCATAAACAACATCATCCGGCTTTTCCACAAAGAGAAGTTGTTAGTGTTAAACTTGGGAGGTTTGGCAATAGAGCTATTTTCAGAAAAGTTATTTTGAGAGTGAACATCATTGTTTGAAGAAGAGACAACCATCGCAGATCAAGTTTATTGAGATTAAACTTTCTGCTCTGATACCACTTGTTAGTCCCACATGGCTTAAACAAGTATTGTAGAAGGGGGGGGGGGGGAGGGGGGGGGGGTTGAATACAATACACAAAAATTCACTTAATTTAATTCTTTTATTGAAAAACTTCAACAAGAATTACACACAGAAAACTACAGATTGTTGCGGAAAAGAACAGTTAAACTATTCTAACAATATTCACAAAGCAAACTGAAAACAAAACAACTTTTAAAGCACTAAGTTTGAAAGCTATGAAGTTCACAAGAAAGAGAGAGTAATCTTGCACTGAGAAATCCTTCGGAACACGTAACTTTGCATGGGGAGCTTCTTCCTCCTTTTATTGTGCATGAAGCATTAAATGCTTAGGACACTTGTCATCAGGGGATTCAATTGTAGGTGTTGATTTCTGAAAAGTTGATGTGTCCTTTTCACCTCCTTAGTACCAGGAAGAATACCCATGATTGATTGAGACAATATATGAGAATGGATAAAACGACAAATAGTCACGTTTACCTGACAATGGATATTGTCCCATAATAAATGATCTTCTCATTTTGTCTTCCAAGAAACATTCCACCGATTTGGACTTCAGGTTGGTGAGATTTCTTGATAAAAACTGAGTATAATGAGGACCATGTTCCCACCGATTTGAGACTCTTATCGGTGGGATCTTTTGACCGATCATGAGAGAGGATCGATGGTTATGTCCACCGATTTTCATAAGAAAGGTCGGTGGCCTATGACTCTAGATTTATGTTGAGAAGAGTGAGTAAACTTTTTATAAAGACGATTATAGATAGTGTTTGCTTTAAATGATTGTTGGTGGGAGTTCGAGGGATTTCATTGTTAAACAACCTAATGTTTTTATGCAGATTTATGCACCATGATGTGGGCATTGCCAATCTCTAGATACAACTTACAACAAACTAGCTAAGCATTTGCATGATGTTGATTCCTTGGTAATACCAAAGATGGATGAAAGTATAAATGAACATCTCGTGGCAAAGGTACAAATGTCAATTTAAACTATTGTACCTTTGAAATCTCTGTGTTCCCATAGTTGGTCTCTGTTACCATCATGCTCTTTGTAGGATCCTTTTGGATTTTCCGTATTGATGCATTTAACTGTAACATGTATCCAGACATATAATGTGCACATGCAACCTATGTATAATTTTGAAACACTTCACAATAGCTTGACTATTTGGAGGTTTAGACACAAAGGTATATTATATCCTCCTTCCCAATTCCGCTAGACGGTGATCATTAATAACAACCTACAATCAGATACTCAAAAAAGATAAAGGCACGGACTCAAATATATTTCTTGCACTCTTGGATTATGACCTGTTTCACATGCTATAAATGCTTCCATGAGCACCTCTTGATTTGAATATGTGATGCATTTCTATTATCTTTTTCTAATTATTATAATTAAACCTATCAGTTTCTTGCAGCAAATTTTCAATTCCAACACCCTGCAATCGGTTATTCGTCACTGATTCTTAATTTTTGTGTCTGTTTTTCGATTTGTGTATCTATAAATGTTTGTCGTAATGAAGCGAATGAGGTTCGTACCGGAAGTTAATCTACATATGTAACATGCCATTGTAAACATATTGTTAAGTTTTTTTTTCTTTTTAGGTTTTTAATGTTGTAAAATTTCGAGAAGTTTCGCGCTGCAACGCGCGCGGGTACGTAACTAATCTAGAAAAATAATTAAGAACATGCATGATTTATAAAAGTTAGATTAAATAAAAGAACAAAAGATTAAATTAAACACCAAAACTCTGGACGTCCCAAATCGACTTGTATGCAGAAACTCTAGTTGTGGGAGGATAGTGGTTGGATTCGAGGGGTGTGTAGAGTTTGGAAACCATATCCAAACTAAATGTAAAAATAATGCATTAATCGGAGAAAATAATGAGTATCAACAACAATCGACTGAATTATAAATAAGTATTTTCACAAAACCGTAAAGTGTGAAGAGAAAAGAGGCGTTAACACCTTGGTTGTTGGATTGCGTAATTTTTAATTGAAAGTATTTAAAATAATGGTGTGTATACTGATACATTAAACATATATGCCACCTAAATGAATCAAAAGTATAAATTATCCATATTCGGATAATACTTATAGTCTTTGCTTTGTTAATAACAATAATAAAGTCGATGGAGCACCAAAACACACCATGGATACGATACTGGCACTACTACAAATATGACTTTTATAAACGGTTGTTTTGGGCTTTATACGCGGTTTTGGAACCGCGTGTATGGCCAGTGTTTGTAAAAGTATCGGCTTTTATACACGGTTCCAAAACCGCGTATAAAACTCAACTTTTATACACGGTTTTACAACCGTTTAGAAATGAATATTAACCGTGTATAAAAGTTACAATCTTACACGGTTTTTAGATGAGACCGTTTAAAGAAGTCCTATCAACCGTTTATAAAAGTGTCTATCTTACACATTTTTTTGCTAAAACCGTTTACCATTGTAATAATTTTTCACGGTTTTCATTACAAAACCGTTTATAAATGTAGCAATTTATAAAAAAAATGCAGACATTTGTACACGGTTTTTTCACTAGAACCGTGTATAATGAGTTATATTTATAATTTTAATATTTTCCTCGATTTTGTTACCATGCATTATTCGATAAATTACATTTCCAAATACAATTTGAATTGGAATAATGAAACATTTCAAACACAATTTCAAATAAGTATAAAAATTAGCTAGACACGTAAATGTAGCATCTCAAAGTAACCATTAACCATTAAACTTTAAACATCGTCAACGTAAATGTAACATCTCCGAGTAACAAAACATTCTAATACTTTTTATCGTGTAATCAAGTCTAATAATTCTTAAAACAATCCCCCCATTTATTATCACATTTTACCATCTTTCATGCGCCTCAAAGTAAACGATCTCGCGATCATGCAAGCCATCTCTTCTACTTGTGTAACTGAGAAAGGAGTCGTCGTCGTCCATGTGTCCTATATATAAGTTTTGTACAACATAAGTTTTGAAAGTAGGTGGTATTATAAACAAAATAAAGTATTTTGTACGATATATAAATAAAATGAAAGGAATTTAAGAAACACATACCTTGATAGCATATTGTTCATGCATCACAAATTGGAAGATTCGCTTCACTACATAGTAACCACACTCCCAACCATCTTGTTGTTGATTACACTAAAGTGTAAAAAAAAGTAGTGGTTAAACAAATTAAAGTATGAAATAAATTGTTAGGATATATGAATTATACCTTGTTTAATCTCCATGTAATCGAAGTGTTGGCTTGAGAATACCTTATGGCACGATGGTAGTCTGAAATAGCCCTAAATGAAAAATAACAACACATTTGTGTTATTAGTCGATTAACTATATAAATAAACAACAATAGTCTTCGTCTTATCCGGTAAGATGAATTCATCGGGGCCTGATTTCACCAATCTCGCCAATATAAAGTCACGTGTCCGCTTACTATACATATTGTGTATCTCGGGCACTATACCTCGATCCTTATAGCTCGTCCACGAATCCTGCTTCCCTAGATACCCCCGTGATCCTAAGTGGTGGGGGTTATCGTTCATCTTTGCATGCTCCCTATTTTTTTTGGCTTAGTGCCTTAGCATAATGAAAATAAAATAAAATTAGGAACATATAAATCTATAATAACACTAAAAAAATAAGGCTATTGTTATTATACCTCAAATTCTGGCGTCGATTTGATCTCAATGAACTCAACCCACGTGTCTGGTTTAACATACGAGTACTTCTCGTATGGTGTTTTGTTTTTTCCCATGTACGACTTTACGAGCATTGACTTAAAGCTTCTCCATGAGTTGGAAGCAATCGACATCGTCTTTTTCTTCAACTTGTCATCATTTAAATTCCACTTTTGCTGTTTGATCAAAACAAAGTTATTAAACGATAATAATATGCAATATCTTATATGATGACAATGCAATGTATTGTACACCTTTATCGTTGACCATAATCGAGCCTTCTCATCAGCGTCAACTTTGTGCCAATCAGGTACGAGTATTGGGATCTTCGTTCTCGCCTCCAATCCTACCCAATTAGCATATTTACAAGAATAAGGACCGACCGGCCGACCAGTATCGGGACAAAATTCAATTGTACAATCTTTACAATCCCTTATTTTGGTCATTGATGTCGCCCCTCGGGGTTGGGTCGACCTTTGCGTGGGTTTCGATCTCCTTGGTTCTTTGTTGCCTGAGATGTTAGAAACGATAAGCAAGCTCATATATATCTCTAAAATTCTTCCAAAATGGAGAATGATCAGTTTGTTCTCCATTTTTGCGTCCAGTGTTTTAGCTGGAAAGCAAATGCAAACGGATGAAACCTTTGTACAACTTTTTTGGTACTTACCATGTGAGCACAAAGAACAGGAAAGCGTTATATATTCAATTGCCACATACGATGGTGCTGCTAGTGGATTTTGTGTCAAGTTAACACACACATTGTGACATTGGCACGCACCACCATGTTCTGTACGTCAGCATGGAAATCCATCTTCTCAAAGGACCATGGGTCACAACTACAGTCCACTTCCAGCAAGAAGTGAAATCATTGAAACTAGGTTCATTAATATATAAATTAAAAGTAAATGTAAACAACTATAGTTGCATCATAGTTGTCTATAACGTCAACCAAAGGGTCTTTGAGAAGATGGATTACATCCTATCAATTACCACATAAACTACTGATCATAATCATATCAATTACATCCTATCTTAAAAAAGCTGCACATTATGAAATCGATCAGAAGATCAAAAAGTACGAAATCTAATAGATTCAATGTAGATATCGGTTCCACAAATCGACTAACTAAACAAAAATCAAGACCCGTCATCGAAGACTACGAGCAATCGAGACTTAGGGTTTTAAGAATCATACTTGGCATTGAAGACGTATTCTTTGCTTCTTCAACGGAGAGATCATCGCCGGAAGTATATTCTTCAATGGAGATATCATCGTTCGTCGTCATTGCTCGCCGGAGGAGAAAGGGAAAGAGACAGACGGAGAAGAAATTCGACCGTGGAAAACGAAAGAGAGAGCCGGAGGAGAAAGCGTGTTGATCGTGGGTTTAGGATGGGTTTAGGGAAAACGTGGGAAATCGATGAAAAGGCGCTATTTGAAATTAGGGAAATCGATTTTGGCGCTATCTGGATTTTGGAATTAGGGAAATCGCTATTAATTTGGAATTAGAGAAATCGATTTGGTGGAAGGCAAAACGGGGGTTTACTGTTGTTGTTGTTATTCTTATTCTTATTATTATTATTATTATTGGCTATTATTATTATTATTACGTATGTTATTATTATTGATTATTATTATTATTTTTATTGATTATTGTTATTACTGTTGATTATTATTATTATTATTATTATTATTATTATTATGGTTAGTATTAGAGATCATTAAATGGGTGTAAGCCGACACGAAATCAATTTAAAAAAAGTTAAGTGCGGTCGGTTTGGGCCCGACCCAAAATCAGGACTGCTTACGAGATTACTATTTGGGACCCAAATACGCCAAATGTTCCACTACGTGATCAACATTTTCTCCCCCATAGTTATGGTTCACTCTTTCTTTCAACCAGGTTGCAAATGTTCTGTTATGCTCGGTAACGACCCATTTATCGCTCTTCACTGGGTTCATTTCATGCAACATTGCCATGTGCTCATGTACGTAGGGAGCAATTGCAGTTAGGTTCTGCAACACAAAAAAATGTGCATTATGTAGCTCAACATATTCCGGAGTCATAAACCTTTTTCCAATCGTCCCAACCCCTTCAAGCCTACCTTCATGTCGAGATTGCGGGATGCCAATATTTTTGACACTGGCCAGATAATTTGTGCAGAAATCAACCACCTCCTCTGAAGCATATCCTTCAACAATGCTGCCTTCAGGTCGAGATCGGTTCCTTACATACCCCTTTAAAAACCGCATATTTCTCTCGAATGGATACATGTACCGTAGGAAGACAGGACCGCAGAAATTTATTTCTCCAACAATGTGAGACACAAGGTGTACCATCACATCGAAGAAGGAGGGTGGGAAGTACATCTCCAATTGGCATAAAGTGATGATAATATCTCTTTGCCATGAATCCATGTAATAACCGAGACCAAACTGGAAGAGTTTAGAGTCTTGTGGAATAAGTTAATAAAGCTGAAAGTTGAGGGACTAAATTAGTAACTGTGGCCATAGGGTAAAAAAGCCCCAAAATGGGCTCAAAACCCTAGGAAGCATTTGTTGGTGGCGGCTAAGGGAATTAGAAGGCAGAGAAAGGAGAATTGGTGTTCTAGTGCAAGTGAAGAAGGAAATCACCATTTATTAAAATTGGAAGGAGGAGTGGGGTTGGAGTTCGTTTCTGCAAACAATTCTATCAGGTAACTTCGAAACCCAATTCTTATCTTGTTGTTATGATTGGATTGATGTGTTATATAGAGTTTTACTTAAAAGTTGTAAATGATACCTTGAGAGGAGGATTAAGCACTCTAATCGTGTTTGTTTAACAAAGAATTGTAAGGAATGGATTAAGGATGTTTATGATGTCGTATATCGCTTTATCGTTCTGTTTAAGGGGGCTTCGAGTGAGATTTTGTCTCCAAAATCGTCCCAGCGCTGTACCCGGTAAGTCGTCCGGTAAGCTCCCTGTGATGAAGGTTACCGGGAGAGAGAGAGCCCGGATAATACCGGTAAGTATGTGTGATCCGGTAACCTTGTGCTCGGTAAGTTGTCCGGTAAGTTTGTGCCGGGTAAGTGTAGTTTACCCGGTAAGTTTAATTTGACCGGTAAGTGTGTGTGTCCTGGTAAGTATGATCCGGTAAGTATAGAGTTTCGGAAAGTCTGGTACCCAGTAAGTAGCTGTACCCGGTAAGTTAGCTCATTCGGTAACCTGGTGTCTGGTAAGCTGGTTTTAGGGTCTGAGCAATTTGTATTTCATTCATTTCCCAGGTAGATCAATTGAAAGTCAGAGGCACAGTAAGAAAGGATCTTAAACGCACCAGGTGAGTTTTTCTAACTAAAATACGTGACTTTTAACGTGTTTTCTAAAGTAAGTACATGATGAGAAATGCCATGTTTTATTCTTATGCTTTTAACTACATGAAAGTTTATTTAAAGTTTTATATGAGATGTATGCATACATTGTGGTAGACGTAAATTGGCTTAGTCGAGGGGAGGTTCCGCCAGTACTCACGTCGGGGGAGGTTCCGTTTATGCCATGGAAGGGAGTATCCAGTAAGGCATCGTGAGACTGACTCGTTGTCACTTTCGAGTGACTTCAGGGTGCCATTTACGGGAGCGGATTTATCCGTGAAAGTTTTATGTAAAGTTATATGATAGTTTCATGAAAAGTTACGTGAAAGTTTTATGCAAAGATATTTGAAAGTGAAGAACTGCTTTTAAATGATTTTGAGAACTGTCAGGAGGGAACTCACTAGACCTCATGGTCTAACCGTCACCTTTTCCAAACTAAACCTTTTCAGGTAAACAGATAGTAGAAGGCTCAGGTAAGTGAGCAAGAGCAGGATAGAGCACAGATGCAGATAGAGACAGTGTCAGTGACACTTATAGAATTTAGTATGTTCTCAGTTGTGTATAGGTTGTTTCCGCCAACCTAAGTTATGAGACAGATGTACGAAATTTCTGGGACCCAATATTGTAATTCTTTAAATTTAAATGCTGTGTATGCTTTATTTAGACTGGGTTGTTACAATCCAACACCTCTGGATCGATCACTTTCGAATGAATCATGTTAAAGAACAAGCAAAGGGGTTACTTTTATACGCGGTTGTATACCAAAAACCGTGTGTAAAAGCTAACCTTTGTACGCGGTTTGTAACACACAACCGCGTACAAAGGAGTTACTTTTATACGCGATTTCTTGCTCAAAACCGTGTGTATATATGCCTTTTACAAACGGTTTTTTACATACGACTGCGTATAAAAGTAACCCCTTTGTACGCGGTTTTTGAACACACAACCGCGTATAAAAGGTAACTTTTGTACGCGGTTATTTCGATGCAACCGTTTATAATTGTCCAGTACCTTTTATACACGGTTGTTAATTTAGAACCACGTATAAATTCTTAGTTTTAGCAACGGTTCAGCCTTAACCGTGTAAAAAGGGTCCAGATATGTCCTTTATACACGTTTTTTGTAAAAACAACAAAAACCGCGTATAATTAACCGCGTATGAAAGTCATATTTGTAGTAGTGTGGGAGGACAATTTTTACCTACACGACTACACATTGTTGTTGTCATATTATAAAGTTAGTGTTGAGAAGTGCTTTATGATATTTAGAGAGTCACTGACAAAATTTAGAAAAAACTCGGGTTACAAGTAGTAAAAGAACACAAAACTATCTAAAATTTTGTCATCAGAAAAGTTTCGTTCCGTTAAAAGGAGAACTTGATATGTCACCCTGGTGGAATTCCACTTACAAAATGCTAAAATGACTAATTAGACAAGAAGATGTCGTTGTGGGTAGTGGCGGAGCCACCCTTGGCCCAACATGAGCATAAGACGACCCTCAATTTTGTGGAAATTCTAATTCTTTTATATGGTCGATTAATAAAAAAATTCTGGTGTCATCTATTTTCATTTAATTCAAATATTAAATAAAAATAACCTTGATTCGAAAGAAATTTATGAAACCCATTTTACTCTAGTGAGGAAATTTAATTAATATTTATTTTTTCAATTTAATTAGTTTTTTCTTCTCAATTTATTATAATTAGTTTTGGTTTTTCCAATTCACTTTAAATTAAGGATGTTGATTGAGGGAGGTTAAGATGAGGGGAATAGCCAAATAGCCGTTAGTTATAACTTTAAAGTTGTGTTCTTTAAATATTTTTATGAAAGCTGTTAAGGAAAGACAAAAAAAAGTAGCGGGAAAGAGAAAAACTCTTATCTTCTCTGAGTTTTTAGCTATAAACATGATGAAAAAATGGTTGTACAAAAAAATAGAAGATCAATGGATGAACAATTGTTTAGTCACTTATATTAAAAATATGTTTTTACTACGGTTGATAACAACGATATCATAGATAAGTTATTTTTTTCTGTTCAAGTCACAGTTGAATCTATAAAGGTTGAAATATCATAAATATAATTAATATTGTTATTATATTTGTCATTTTCAGACAATTAATATTTATATTATTTTGTTGGGTGCTCCCCTTGTGCAAATTCATGGTTGAAACTTATGTTAATATTTTAGAAGACTTTTACATTGCCAGTTGCAGCCAATAAAATCTCATCAAAATCATTGTATCATTTTGTTGCCAAACAAACTAGTAAACGATTATGAAGTGCTTCTAATTTATACATTTATTCACAAACTAATTTCCTACAAATTTTTGGACAAAAAGAATATAAAAAGTTAAAAACTTTGACATTTTATAACGAGATAAATAACCGATGTTAACATAATGTTATAGGTAATTTGTGATCTATTTATTGACATTTCTCTATTATTAATTAAAATAACTATAGGTTGCACAACATGTTTGTGACTAAGGGGCCGTTCATTAAACGCTTTCTCGGTAAGTGTTTACCGGCTCATTTTTACCTTATTGAATGAATATGACAAATATTAAGAACTTTACACGGTAAGAGCAATTACAAGAACCTAAAATCTTACCCGGTAAGTGAGAGTAACGATTCTTATCCGGTAAAAGTTTACCAGATAAAAATGTTGCATATAATACCACTTTCATGGACCAAAATCTTACCTAGTAAGTTAAGTGAAAATGTGACTATTACTTGTAAGCGTGGGATAAACGATCCCTAAATCACGAAAGTGTATTATTGGCCACTTCTATATATTATACATATCCTAGTCAAGGATAGAGTAAACTTCATTTTTGGTCCCTAGTTTTTGTCAATTTTAATGGATATCGTTGCTAAACTTAAAAACTCGGATTTGGTGTCTCACATTTATCATTTCACAACGGTTTCGGTCCCTCCTCCTAACGTTCGTTAACTTTTTTCTTTAGTACAATTAAATGAGGGGTATTTTCGTCATTTTAAACATTTTTCTGATTCATGTTTATGTTTCTAAATCAAACCCAAATCCACAGGAGCACAAGGTTCCATCTCGGCCCGTTTAGCAACATGGACGTGAATAAGAAAAATGTATTATATAACAAAATACCCCTTATTTAAGTGGACTAAATGGAAAATGTTAACGAGCATTAGAAGGAGGGACCGAAACCATTGTAAAATGTCAAATATAAAGGATGAAATCCGAGCTTTCGAAGTTTAAAAACGATATCCGTTAAAATTGACAAACATTAGATACCAAAAGTGAAGTTTACTTTTAAGGAAAAGGATTGATCGTTACTTAAAAACTTGTTCTCAAATTCTTGTTCTTATTGTTTTTTCCTTTCCATTTTTTTACCGTTTTGATATGTTGACAGATTAACATTTCACCATCATGGAAGAATTCACATCCGCAAGAAAAGGTTATCATAAAAGCATATAACATGTCATATAAATTAATAGATATTTGTGTCAAATGTGGTATAAGCTTTTATTAGTCAATATACGTCTAGAAAAAGAAAAAAAAGTTCCTATGGACCCATAACCATGTCATTGATGTTTTGGTACAACCCAACTAGTGAATATTGTCGAAGTCGTTCGACTTCGTACCACGAGTTAAGAACTTCCAAGGCCTTATCCGTACCAGAGAATGCTAATTGTATCTTAATTTTGCAGTCAACTGATCCGCCATGAGCCTTACATTTCGAGATTGGTGTAGCACAGTCTTGATTGTTGAGGCAAATGGCGGATCCCTCTGCACATGATTTACACCCGAATTTCTTCCAATGTAAGTTTACAAGGGTGCCTTCTTCAAATTCAAGAACCTGCAAAGTTCAAATTAATTGATGAAAGTATGTTCAAATGAAAAGCACGAGTTTTCATGGAAACAATCATTCTACTCCTTAGAGCCAAGGTCTACGATCTAGAACAAAAGGACCCAAGATTTTTGCCAAGAAGTTTCATCTTTAAGATGTATCAAAGACTCGTAAAATTGCGGTTTAATTATGTGACCCGGATAAATGTCATATGTGTCGATTCGTGGAATAAAATACATTTTTTCAAAGTGAATAATAATTTTCTTTTTTGGTTGATTTCGAGGACTTTTTTCAGTTTTTTTGATTAATGTCCTTTGTATTTTCTAATATCCAGAGCACACAAAGTTTAGCATGCACGCCTTTCATACCCACATAGGTCCCATATCGATCAGTTGGGCTCCAACCATTTCTCCTCGATATATGTTAGAACTCGGTATTCTACATATTCTCACATATTAAGAGAACAGGTTTGCATGCATCTTAGTATCTAAACTGTACTTTCAAGTGAGATATATCGAGTCAGTTTGGTTTTGTTTTATGTTAGAAATAAAAAGGGCTGTGTTGTAGTGATCTTACCAGAGTGAAACTTGTGATAATATTGGATTTATCAGCAACAAAAGTAGGCATGGATCTTGCTGCATATTGTCTTCCAGCAAATGCAACCATATATCCACCAGCTTTCGCCTGCAAATTTACCCACATTTTGTTAATTAAAAATTAAATTTGATAATGATCAGAGTGAAATGGCCAGCCGGAATACTTACCGGATCAAAGTCGGTGCCATTAATGGTGAGATAAGTGAGTTCATCGACTTTTGGCCGGAATACGGCCAGTTGAGCATCGGTTCCACCAAGCGAGAGACGACGATCACACGGTGAAAGCTGGATTTGTTTGTTGAAGAAGGATTCTTTAGAAGAAAACGCGAATCCAAATGTAAATCCATCTCGTTTCTTAACTTTTGCATCTGAACATGGATTGAACACGCTGTTGGTGTCCAACGAACAAACCGCGATCACCATTGTCGCCATCACCGTCAAAAGCATGATCTTCGAGGCCATCTTAATTAATTAATTACCTGAATCAATCTTCTTCCATGAATTAAAACTCGTTGATCTAACCACGAAGAACCCTAGAATTCGAGACCATGAAAAACAAAGGTTAGGGGAAATAGATGGAATCATGACTTACCAATATATATATATATATATCCAATGCAGTCGATTAATTAATTTTGTTGAATTTATTAATTTTTGGATTTGTTATGTAAGAAGTTTAGGGGATGATGGATCTTGATTTTTGGTGTTTTGTGTTTTTTAATATTTGATTTAGGAGAAATTGAAGGGTTTAGGGTTTGAAGTCAATGGTTGATTGCTTGAAACGGTTTAACCGGCTGGCCAGGTGGATCTTGTCCTAAAAGTGGTTATATTCTGTATGCTACTATTTACATTATTATTGACACTCTTTTACACTATCTCCCACCCACGTTTTATGCTTTTTGTTCCATATATAATATATATATTATACATATATCTTTTATCTTTTTCCTTTTCTCATTTGTATTTATCTTTCTCAATACATTTAATATTTTTTTTGTTTATTGAATATAGACTATTATTATTTGGGAAATTAATTAAAATACCCTAAGTCAAACATTGAGTTACCAAAATACCCTAAATTTTTTCAATTTTGCAAAAATACCCAAAATACCCGCGATGGATCCCGCGATCGCGGGCTAGGGCTGACGTGGCACGTATTTTGGCCCCAAATGCCCCGCGAAGCCCCTCAACTTTGGCCGCGGTGCACTTTTGGTCCCTGCCCGCGATCGCAGCCCGCGATGGCCCGAAATTTTACACTTTTGGTCCCTGAAATTTACACTTTCAGCCCCTGGAAATTTACACTTTCAGCCCCTAAACTTAGACGAATTTTGCATGTTTTTACTGTTTTTTTCCACAATTATTGCACTTTAAAGACCGATTTGTGGTTGGAATTCATTTGCATGTTTGAATCAATGTTAAATCAATGTTTTTGGAATACCAGTTTGTGGATGAAATGAGAGATTGGTTTTCTGATATGTTGGTTGTTTCATTGATAAATAGACGTAAAATGCAAGCCATAATCCCCACACAACGATTTCATTGTTGCAATATTTCTTTCTGCAATATTTTGTGTTTGAGATACTACTGAAAAAATGAGTTCATCTGTTGCAAAAGCTAAGCTATATTTCTGTTTTGATGGTGAATGGGTGCAAGATAACAATGAGTGGAATTTTGCTTATAAATCTAAGCATGGTGTAAAAGTGTCAGTAAACTATACTTATCAGAAGTTTGTTGCATACGCCATGCAAAAATGTGGAATCAACCCTTCTGATGTTTGCAAGTTAGTGTTTAAAAATGGCGATGGGTCATTTGTGGATTTATCCAACGATGGGGATATCTCTACTTTTCTGCACCTTGCAGTCGATTCAGAAAGACCCCCATTACTCTTTGTGTATCCCGGCGTATCCGACGGTGACGACGACGGTGACGAGGAGGGTGACGACGACGAAGACCTCCAAATAGAGCAGCCTGATTCTCAACAACAACAACCACCACAACCACACGAATGGCGTACTGCTGGAGTTGCTGATGACGAAACCCACGTTTTCAGAACGGGTAATTCTGAAATAGACAGATCAGACACCGATAATGATGATCACGAAGAATATACCCCTAGTAGAAAATCATGTAGTCAGATAAATGACTTTTTTGATATGCCCCCTATTCTTCCAGACTCCCATACCCAGACACAAAGCTACGAACCTACACCTTATATTCGCAGTGAAAGTTTAACAGCAGGTCAGATATTCGATTCGAAGGATCTCTTAGCAAGTCAGATCGGACTCAAGTTCTTGGAAGAGGGTTTCCAAAGTCGCGTGCGGGCATCTGACAAAAGCAAATACGTAGTTGAATGTGCTAGAGAAAAGTGTGAGTGGAGGTTGTACGCGATTCACACGGGTCCCAAAGGAGGGGCGATAATGATTAGAAAGTTGCACGACGTACACACATGTACGAGGACGCAACTTAATCCCCACCACAAACAAGCCGGCAAAAAGACTTTGGGTGCGATCCTGAAAAACAAATTTCTTGATGTTAGCAGGTCATTGCGTCCAAAGGACATCGTCCACGACGTTCACCGGCAGTTCGGCGTCACGATTGATTACCACCAAGCGTGGCGTGCGCGCTGCCATGCACTGTTTATGGTGAGAGGCACGTTCGAGGAGTCGTATGAACGACTCCCGACATATTTATATAATTTGCAGCTGCAGAACCCTGGTACTGTCACGCAGCTACGGACCGATTCACGTGGACGGTTTGAGATGTGCTTCGTGGCCCTTGGACCCGCGGTACGTATTTTAACACGTCATATGTTTACACATTATAAACTATAACATTTACACATTATTAGCTATAACATTTTAACCTATGTTTTTGCAGATCCGCACATTTGTGGCAAATCTACGTCGTGTCCTGATAATAGACGCAACCCATTTAAAGGGCCGTTACTTGGGTAGGATGTTCCTGGCGGTTGCCATGGACGGGGATAACTCCATCGTTCTAGTAGCTTTCGGCGTAGGCAAGTCTGAAACCGGGGACGAGTGGACTTGGTTTATGTCCATGTTGAGACAAGGTATCGGAGACCCGCAAGGGTTGGTGTTTATGTCTGACAGGGCTCCTTCCATAAGCGCCGCAATCTCTGCCATGTACCCAAACGCCCCTCACGCCATATGCTGTCGACATTTGGAGATGAACGCCAAATCCAAGGACAAACGTATTACCACCTACAAGGATGTCTATTGGGCGGCATGCAGAGCATATACGGATCAGGAGTTTAACAAGTACATGAATATGCTACGACACAGTGTCAAGGAAGCAGCCAAAGTCTTTGACGATGCTGGACCGGAGAGGTGGTCCGCGGCCCATTTTCCTGGACAACGGTATGACATTCTGACCTCGAATAGTGCAGAGTCTGTGAATGCACTCTCCCGTTTTGCGCGTAGATGTCCGATTGTTAATCTTATGGACTACTTTCGGGCCTTTCAACAAGAGTGGTACCAAATTCGACGCCTAAAAGGAGCTGAGATGCAAAATGCACTCACACCAACGACGGAGAATATCGTTCAGTACAGGGCGCGTCGTGCGGCGACATGGCCGGTAAGAGCAATCGGGTATGGGAAGTACGAGGTGCATGATGACTATATTCACGCGATTGTGAATATGGAAGACCAACTTTGTTCGTGTCGCGAATGGGATAAATCTGGGTTACCGTGCGGCCATGCCATCGCTGCAGCAACATATATGGGTCGTACAGATTGCAGCGACTTGGCTGTACCTTTCTTCACGTCCGAATATTACTGGAAAACATACGTGGAGGTAATAAACCCAGCTGGACCCCCTGCAGCATGGGTGTATCCACCCGACCCGCTTCCACCATGCTATCCACCTTTAATGGATAAGAATAGGGCCGGGAGACCGAGAAAGAACGACCGACGTCCATCACGTGGTGAAAGTTCGATACAACGAAGATGTACTCGGTGCCAATGCGTAGGACACACTCGTGGAGAGTGTCCAAATCCCGACCCTTCAACCGTGCCAAGGAGACATTCTGTCAGTCACACCCCGGGCCCGTCACAGCTTGAACCATATGGAACAAACCCATATGATACTGTTGATCTAAACACTGATTTGTAAATGATATATATACACACATACATATGCTTCTAAATGAACATTGATAACACAAATAGTTTGTAAATGATATATATATTCGTATTATATATTTACACACATAAAGAAAATAGGAGTTTGATATGATAAGCGAAAGAAAGAAGAAAGGTTGATTGTTACCATGGCAGTGAATGTTAACTCTGAGTACACATGTCTGTTTATATAGCAAGAAAGATTAGTAGCAAGAATGGAAACAGGTTTCTAGCTTTTTAGATATATATATATATATATATATATATATATATATATATATATATATATTATATGTATATATGAAGAAGAAGAAGAAGACTTAAAAAAGGAGACCTTTATCTGTAAGATCTGGAAATGATCATTTCTTGACATTTTTGTTGGAACAAACACATATGATACTGTTGATCTAAACACTGATTTGTAAATGATATATATACACACATACATATGCTTCTAAATGAACATTGATAACACAGCTAGTTTGTAAATGATAAATATATTCATATTAGATATATACACACATACATATGCTTTTAAATAAACATTGATAACACAGCTAGTTTGTATTTCATCCAACATGCTCTTCATCTTCAATCTTTCTGACCCTTCTTCAACGGCTTCTGCTTTTGCAACCACGTATGGCCATTGTGTACCACAACCCGCACACACTTTAGCAAATGAGTTGAGGGTTGTCATATATTCTACAAGAGGAGTAGGCCCACGAATGAGGTAACCTCTGACTTGACCTTGCATGATGTATCCAACCTAACCGTGGTTCAGCGGCTTAAAAACTACTTTTCAGAGAAATTAACAACAAAAAATACAAAACAACAAAACAGTAAAAAATACAAAACAAGAAAAAAAATACAAAACAACTAAAACAACCACCACCTACTTAAAAATTGATTTAGTTTCATCAATCCAAGCTTGCTTCTCGTTTACCTTCGCTTGAATAATTGCAAAGTCTTGCAGAATATGGTGAATTGCTTCTTGTTCTCGACGAACACGAGCCTCCCTAGCTTTTATATCCCCTTTCATCCTTTTGATCTCCCTGTCTTCCTCTTCGATCTTTCTCAAATGGACTGCCTTCCTGTCCATAATTTTTTTCCACTCTTCTGTTAGTTCATCTATCTCCTTTTCCTTTTTTGCTATGGCGACCTCGATTTGAGGTGGCATTTTTTCAGGAGTAGACTTAGGGTTTGATGACGATGTCATTTGTGGATGAAATGAGAGAAGAGAAAACAAGAGAGAAAGCAATTCAAAGAAAGAAAGCAAGAGAGAAATCAAGAAAGAAAGCAAGAACAAGTGTGAATTGTGAATTGCATATTACTGATATTTATGGATGAAATCTCAAACATGCAAATGAATTTCAACCACAAATCGGTCTTCAAAGTACAATAATTGTGGAAAAAAACAGTAAAAGCATGCAAGATTCGTCTAAGTACAAGGACCAAAAGTGTAAATTTTCAGGGACCAAAACTGTAAATTTTCAGGGACCAAAACTGTAAGTTTTGGTCCATCGCGGGCTGCGATCGCGGGCAGGGACCAAAAGTGCACCGCGGCCAAAGTTGAGGGGCTTCGCGGGGCATTTGGGGCCAAAATACGTGCCACGTCAGCCCTAGCCCGCGATCGAGGGTATTTTTGCAAAATTGAAAAAATTTAGGATATTTTGGTAACAGTTGGTCAAACTTGGGGTATTTTAATTAATTTCCCTTATTATTTTACTATCTTCGTAAACATATTTTTGTTTAACTATTAACTTTTATTCTTTTTCAATTTAAAAGAGTAAAATAAGATCAAATACAAGAACCACAACAAAATTAACATACTATTTATTAAAAAACACAAAGTAAAATACTTTAATTTCTTTTATATTTGATGGTATAAAATAAAAATGCATTAGAAAAAAATGGAATATATATATATAGGGAAATTAATTAAAATACCCTAAGTCAAACCAACTGTTACCAAAGTACCCTAAAAAATTATTTTCTTACCGAAATGCCCTCTTTTTCCGCGATAAAATCCCGCGATCGCGGGCAGGGACTGAAAGTGTAAAATTTTGCAAGATTATTTACACTTTCAGTCCCCATAGCGGGCCATCGCGGGCCGCGTTTGAGCCATCGCGGGGGCCAGGGACTGAAAGTGTAAATATTTCTTGCAAAAATTTTCACAATTGGTCCCTGACCGCGATCGCGGGATCCTATCGCGGAAAAAGAGGGCATTTCGGTAAGAAAATAATTTTTTGGGGTACTTTGGTAACAGTTGATCAAACTTAGGGTATTTTAATTAATTTCCCATATATATATATATATTAATTCATAATAAGATTGGAACATGCATTAATTGAAATTACATCGTCAATCATTCTAATATGACCCTCTCAATTGAACAATTTAGATGTAAAGTTCGATTGTAATTGTTTAATCGATTCATATACGGGGTAATCCATGCTGCAACGCAATCATATCTGAAACGAACCCATTGTGGCATAACAGTAGGCATTGGATACCCTCCTGTTAATCCTACTTTGACGTAATGGTTATTATTAACATGTCCAATTGTGATAGTAACATGTTCGTACCATGGTGGCGGACTTGACCGAAGCGGTAAGTGTGTCATACTACCTGTAACAGTTAGAACGTGTAATATCACATTGTACTTTGAAGCAATCAGAACACCCATATCAGCCATTGTCATCCAATACTTATATGGTGCAGATTTACCTAACTCGAAAAAGTTCAAGGAGTAGTAAAGATGATACCATTGTTTGCTGCCATATAACTCCACATATTCTTTCTTGTACATGTCTAACTCTGTAACATCCCAGGCCAACCGTACCAGATATTGTCCGTTTTGTCCACACCTAGACTCACGGTTTTAAAACGTGTCTGATAGAGGAGGTATTAAGCCCCTATTTTAAGGCAACATTTGTTCCCCTCCCCAACCATCAGACAATTCCAAATCTCCTATCCAACTCGTCATTGTTCGAAACAAAAATCTCTTTTATGTATGATCATCAAGTATTCAAGTTCATCAATTATATACAAGAAACATTATTTATTGTTACAGATTACTACTATTATTATTGTTATTTGTAAAATTATTTTAAAAAAGGTAGACATTAATAACTTTCCGTAAGGATATTTAAAATAAGAAATTCAAAAAGTAAAAATAACTTATTGTTGTAGGATAAATGTGTCATCGTCAAAATATAAGACGATAATGATAAAGTTAGAGATAGAGATAGAGATAGAGGCATTATAGTTAGATTAGAACTTGGTATCTCATGATTATCTCTTTGTAAACCATCCATATTTAAAGGGCTTATGATTAATGAGAATTACGATTCATTCTCTATTTTCTTTTGTTGTTCTGTTTCGATTCTCTTCAACACGTTATCAGCACGTAAGCTCCACCGGTCGGTTCGTCGATCAAATTTCGGGTTTCGAACTTCATAAATCTATCCCTCCATCGATGCTACAATCCAAGTAAGAATTCTTACACATGTATAATATTATGTGGTGTAATATTCATGTCATGAACCATAAACCTGTCTCGGTCAGTTTTATAATCGAAAAAAAAAGTTGGCTTGTTTTTTCATATTTATTAGATAGTAGATAGAAAAGTATAGATTATTGCTTTACGAGTTTGAAAAACAAATATTATACAAATACAAGATCCTAAACCTAATAATTTTTAAACCTACAAGCTCGATTTAAAAAGGTTGATAAAATTTTGAGTTTGGCCGGAATAAATTTTTTTCTTCTGCTTTGTTGGAAGCCGCAGATATTAGAGAGGAAAGATTAAGGTTTTTGTTATTAGAAGATGATTTGAAAATCATATGTTTTATTATTATTATATATGTGGTTGTTCAGTTTCTTTTATCAAAATGCCTTTTCTCCTCCATTTGTTATTAATTTTATATATTATATTATATATTTGTTATACCATGTTGAAAAATAACCTATTTTCGATTGATGGTTATCTGTTTTTAATAATATAATTATAATTAATTTTAAGCATGTAATTATCATTTATATATTCGTTTATGTGAACTTGTTAATTTTATGTATATTTTGATTGATTTTATCCTATAATATTTAAATATTTATCTTATATAAATGCTTATCTTATACAAATATTTAACTTATTCAAATATTTATCTTAATTATAAGTTCCTATTTATAATTTTTATAATAATTTTAGGAGTTATACTTTAAATCCTACATTTTTGGCCTCTTGTCAAAGACTATTAAAATCTTATAACGTATAATATTAAACCGTTCTTAAATGCACTAATTCAAATGTGTATCTTGATTATGAGTTCCTACTCATAATTTTCAACTTTATAATTAATTTTTAATACATTGTGTAATTCATTTTTCAATTCAAATACACTTTATTGCATTATATGTGAATATGTCATTTTAATTATGCATGTTAATCATATTTATTTATTAGGATCGTTTCGAGTTTACATGTTATTTTTGTGGGATTATTCATTGTATTTATTAAATAATGTTAATTTAGTTTAATTACGGTTTTATTTTGAATTAATTAGAAAAAACATTTGCATGTTTATCTTAGTTTTTATATTTCAAATATTTATCTTAATCCAAAATAGTTATAATTAAATTCAAATGATTATCTTGACATGAGTTCCTACTCATTTTTCTCAATCTTATAATTAAATTTGGAAGTTACACTTCCACACCCATATATTTTGGTATTTTACCAAAAGCTCCAAAAATAACATGAAAATGTTAAAATATTAATTAAATGTTTATCTTGATAATGAGTCACTACTCATTATATTCAACCTTAATTCATATGTGGAAGTTACACTTCCAACCCCCTTGCATTTTGGTCTCTTACCAAAAGATCCATAAATACTATTAAGATGTTAAAAGGTTGAATTTGACTTTATGTCAAAAATAAAAACTAATATTGATTTGTCTAATGGCAAAAATCTCTAAAAATACTATTAAGATATTAAAACATTGAAATTGGCTTCATATGCCAAACCCTTATTCTTTTCGGCCTCCTGCCAAAAGCTTTATAATTAACAATGTTATATTCAAATTAATTAAATCGCAAGATATCGATTTGGATTTTGTCAAACGGGTGTAAATAGCCCTAAGGTTTGTAGGGATTCAAGTAATCCATGTGATTCCCCTGCTACCTGGAAATCCAATAGATTGAGTGATTTCTTGTTGCAAATTGAAATATTGATGAAGTATTATCAACAAAATATAAGAATACAAAAATCCAATATTATTATGATAATGAAATTTCATAATAAGTATAAACCATAATTCACTATTTTAGAAAATAATATGTTATCCGTTCTCTACGACATCTTTGAATCAAAAGTACTTGATTACCATAAGATAGGTTCGGAAAAACACAAAAAAAAACGCAAAAGTCATCGAACCATTTTTGACCCTAAAGAAAAAAATAGATGTTAAGACACAATTAAATACTTTAAAATTTTTGAGACGATACATCAGTCACAACCTTCAGAGAGAATAACTAGAAACCCCCAAGAACCGTGGGTAGTCCCAAAAGGAAATTCGGGAATATTCAGTACCATAAAACTCTCAAACTAATCATACAGTGGAAAGAAACCTACTTACTTGATTACAAGAAGGTAACTGATTTTGACAAAGAAATGTCATGTCTCAAAATGCATCGCAATCTTGTGGCAAGGAACTCACAAAAGATTATGCGAATCATAACATCTTTTCATATTTCCTATAAATACTAATGAAACAGTATAAGCTGAAATATAACCTTTAACAAACTCATTAACTTAATGCAAATGGTTAAGAGTTGTAGCAATGTTTTTTTTAACAACGCTAGACATACCCGGATAAATAAAATTCTTGGGGTTAATAAGGCAAGCATTGGAGGTGGAAATAACTCCAAAGGATAGTGAGTTGAACATATTAATCCACACACATATGCTAAATATGTACCATATGGACAAGGTTGTGGAAAGGATCAAATTCATGGAAATAGTTGGGAACGAACTCCTAATAGAAAATGGAACAAATTAACTATGTCATATCTAAGATTGATTTAAGTATAAGTTTATTTGAATACACTTTAACTATCAAATTAATTGCATTTGTTTATAACCATTAGAGGTGTAAATGAACACATAAAAGAACAAATGCAAAACTCTCAATGTTCTTCGTTCCATGTAGGAATGTATCGATGAGAACTTGATTGTTTTTGTGACATATCATACAATCATAAGAAATAGATTGTTATTCATTGAATTAATAATTTTTTTAATTCCTCCAAACACTTAGACGATGGACTGTCACTTGTTGCTTAATGACACAAGATCAATCACTAAAACACTATATTAATAGGAACCTTGTTAAGATATTCGTATCAATGAGAAATCATATTATAAGAATGGAAATGGGTATATGTACATCAACTCTAATGATATGAAAACAAACATACATTAGAGAAATTAATGGATTATCTATGTCATTAAATCATATTTTGTCACCAATAAAGAACTTTGGGACAATGACACATATATGTTTCGGCATGACCATGTGGGACACCATGGTCATGACATAGTGATCTATGTATTGGAAAATACAAATTGACACATCCTCTTTCGAGTGAAAGATAAAACGAGGGAATTAACCAAATTGTAACTGTTGACTTCTACTGCACAAGAAGCAACACCACCATCATAATATGCCCTCTCCAATACCTTGAACTCTTGTATACCCTGATTCTTAGCCAAGACAGGAATGAGACCATCCTAAATCTAAGGAGATAATACCAATAAATTCCATTCTTACAACAAATACAAGGTGATATTTATGGACAATAACATCCAGAATGCGGACCATTGAAGTACTTTATGGTTCTGGTTTTGACACAATGAACACGTGTAATATTATTGTCCACATGAAATGTTGCACTCCTAGCACTAGTTATACATTTAAGGACTCACCACCCTGATTTTCTCATCAAGTCTGCATGACTTAGAATGCTGGAGAATTTACATCATAAGGATTTGATGACTATTGCATGTGTATAGAGATTAATGTAAAGTTACCTATACCCCATGTGTATATATAATGGTCTCGTAGAATGATAAAAGTTGACCATCAAAAGAATATAGATGGTAGCTAGGGCATTGGTTATGCGCACCAATTTATCCAAATCTACATGGGGTTATGCAATATTACATGCAACTTTACTTATTCGTTTTTAGACCCACAACCAACCAACTAACCTTATGCGTACCAGTTGGTAACTAGATATAAGCCTGATATTTAACATTTACGCATGTTTGGTTGTGTAGTATATGTGCCAATTGCGCCCCCACAGCGCACCAAAATGGGTCCTTTAAAACGATTAAGTATATATGTTGGATATGAATCTCCAACAATTATCCGCTATCTAGAACCTTTGACGGGTGATCCTAATATCGCATGATCTGCGAATAGTCACTCTGATGACAGTCTTCTTGTCGTTAGGGGGAGATAGGGAAAAGTATTTTCCAAGGGAACGACAGGAACTGTCATGGAATGTTCCCACTTTAGTCCCCAAACTTCACAACGGAAAGTTGAAGTCAAACGAATCAGACTCGATACCTGATACGTTAAATACTATTTCAAAAGTGACAAGATCACACATACGAGCTGCTAATATACCCGTAAGGTTAAAAGTCCCCAACAGGGGCACAACGCCGTTGGAAAGTGCGTTGCAATCACACATAGTGGAGGTGTGGTTGAGGTCGTAGCTACCAAATGGAAGTGGTGGAAGCTACCCGGTTTGATGAATACTATTCTAAAGGAAGAGAATAGTGAGGCACATCCATTTATCATCAATACATAAAACTCTCATGATTATCTCTAATTATGTCCATGAATCATCACTGGAGGACGCTCCGAAGTTAATATTGATTCTAGAGATAAATAAAATCTTAAATGAACTATGAGAGTACATATGAGTCAATGGACAGATCATATATATTCATTGATGATTTATTCACATTTACTATTGCTCATAAGACGATAGAGCACGACGACATCGAACCACGCTCGGTTGAATAATATCAACAAAGCATATTGACCTAAAAGGATCGGGTATTTGGTTCGGTAGTGCTAACCCACCAAGTGTAAAGCCCGTAGGACATAACTGAGTCTTTGTCAGAAAGCGTAACGAGAATAATAAAGTCCTAATGTATAATGCTCTCCTTTGGCGCAAGGTTTCTCACAACGCACTGGATTGACCACAATAAGAGTTACTCTCTCGTGATGGAGAACGTTCTGCTATTAATTAGCCAAGTAGTTTCCGAAGGACTGGAAATTGCAGCTCAACGATGTAGTTACTACATATCTCTATGGGGATCTAAATCCAGAGATATAAAAGTGCTTGATGGCATTATACCAATATCGAGTAACTTTAAAATGTGATTACAATAAATATGAAACACTCACTTTATAGATTAAAACAATCTATGCGGATGTGGTATACCCGCCTGAGTGAATATTTGATTGGGAAACGATAAATAAAAACGATGAACTGTGCCCTTGCATATTTGTTAGGAGAAGAAAGTTCCAGATTTTCATAGTAGCTCTATATGTCGATGTAATGAACATAATAGACACTCTTGACGAAATAAGAGAAAACACAAGCTATTTGAAATCTGAATTTGAGATGAAAGATCGTGGGAAAACTTGGTTTTATCTAGATACTTGAGCTACGACACCGAGTTTGTGGAATATTAATCTGCCGATCCGCATATGTCTAGAAAATGATCAGGCGACCTAATATAGACAAAGCGCGTTCGATTAGCACTCCCATGATCAGTCAAAGTGTTGGATATAAAGAAATATCCATTTCGTCTAAAGGATGAGGACGAAGAGGTGTTAGGAGCTGGAATTCCATACCTAAGTACAATAGGCGCATTATTGTACTCAACATAACACACTTGACCCTATATTGTACTTCTCACTGAACTTGTCAGCTAGATTTAGCTCAACGCCAATGCAACGTCATTGGAATGATTTCAAATGAATCATTTGGCACCATTGACGTGGGCTTATAATTTCCCTACGGAGAAAAATGAATTGATAATGTAACTTCAATACCTACTTAGATTGTGAGCGGCAAAAGTACTGGCTCTTATAGAAAAACACCAAACAATGCCTTGATATATATTTGCTAATATTAAGTATATGTTTGACTCATATAAAGGTTGTTCCCAAACTGGATAAGGAATTACCATATGAAACATGCCGATTGCTTGGAAGTAAACTAAGCAAACCCTTAATGGCTATCTTCTTATATTATCAACAATCTTACTCTCCATGAGACTATTCAAGAGTGTATATGGTTAAGGACTATCATTACACATATAAGAGGAGCTGATAATTTTGAGTTTAACCATTATACAACTTGCATGTATGGAAATAATGCATCATGTATCGAAGAAATGAAAGTAAGATATATCAAGGGTTATAACACAAAGCATATTTTGCTTAAGTTTTCATATAACCAATTATCCTCAAGATTGAAGTGAACTGAATAAGATGCGAGGAAAATGTGACATGTTTGTTTACCAAATCAATACTTAAAACCATATTTGGGAAACATGTAGAAAGTATTGAAATGAAAATGTTTTAAACCTCATTTGATTAATGCATGAATCAGGGGGAGTGGTAGAAAAAAGGGGGAGTCTACTATATATGTAATATTGGTATGTTGTGCTCTTTCCTTCAACCAAGGTTTTATTTTTCCCATTGGGTTTTGTTCCTTGGTGTAAGGTTTTAGTGAGGCAACGGTTTATATACCATCATGTTTTCTTAACTCTCACGATTAATGTACGAATCTAAGAGAAATTAGACTAAATTAAAAGTCTATGTGTTGCAAAGAAACTAGTGCGTTGTACTCTTTCCTTCGTCATATTTTTATTTTTTCCCACTGGGTTTTTATTTTGGCGTAAGGTTTTAACGAGGCAACAATTGTGCACCTTCACTCCTTTGACTCGGCACAAGGGGGAGTGTTGTAGGATAAATGTGTCATCGTCAAAGTATAAGACGATAATGATAAAGTTAGAGATAGAGATAGAGATAGAGGCATTATAGTTAGATTAGAACTTGGTATCTCATGATTATCTCTTTGTAAACCATCCATATTTAAAGGGCTTATGATTAATGAGAATTACGATTCATTCTCTATTTTCTTTTGTTGTTCTGTTTCGAATCTCTTCAACACTTATAGAATTTTAAATTTTAAATTAAATATTAAAGGAAGATAATCTATATGTATCGTGCATTCGTGCCCTTATTTTTAGGAAAATAAGCAATAAATTAAATATAAAAAATTGAGATAGTGTATTTAGAATTTAAGGAAGTGTGAATAGCCTATCCCATACTAAAAATGCTAAGGGATATATGTGTAAAAAAGATACGTCAATTGACCATGTCAAATCATGCTGTATGTTTTTAATCATGGGATATGTATGTAAAATGTTTTAGAGTAAGTTACACCAGAGGTCCCTCTGGTTAGGCCAGAATCTGGACCAAGTCCCTAAAATGAAATAATTACATCGGACGTCCTGATTGTCATTTTGTTTCACGTCAGATCCATGTGGTTGCATTTTGTTTCAATTTTGGTCCTTATGGTTTAGATAAAAAAAAGAGTAATTTGAAACAAAATGACAACCATAGGGATCTGACATGAAACCAAATGACAACAATAGGGACGTCTTGTGTAAATATTTCATTTTAGGGACCAAATCCAGATTTTGACCTAACCACAGGGACCTCTAGGGTAATTTACTCAATGTTTTATTTATATGAATCAGATAAATTTATATATTTTTGAACAACGATATGATCTATTTGTAAAGAGTAAACTCTACTTTTGGTCCTTAAGGTATGTCGATTTCTTTGGAACACGGACCTATGGTTTCATAATTAGACTTTTCGTCCTCAGGGTTCTGATTTTGCTCTGAAACAAGGACCTTGCCACTAACTCCGTTAAAAACCTCTGTTAGAGTCATGGGCAAAATCGTCCAACCCCGTTTTTGTTTTCTATTTGTAATTCTTTTTGCTTTTCCTTATGTTTGTAAAAATAATACAAACTTTAGGGACCAAATAGGTAATTAGCTCTATATTTGTAAATCTGGTTGTCTCACATCACCTCCACCCACCACATCAATGGCGGTTTCAGCCTTCACACCCATCATCATCCACACAACCCCATCTCCATCTTTCACAATACCTACATCACCATATCCCTCCAACTTCACAAGATCAAGAAAAACCCAAACCTGCCTTTTTATCGTTACCCCCAGTTATGCACTCTCCGACCCATTTGTTCTTCAAATTGCAGAATCTTTAGAAGACTCTCTCCCTCTTCTTCTTCATCATCAGCTCTCCAAAAGGTCAGAGATCTTGCTTCAGAATCTCTTCTCTCCACTCCATGGCCTTCAAGAAAAGACGAACCTTTTAGGTTCACAGACACTTCTTTCATCGAGCAATCATAGGTTATATCAGTCTCATCTTCCAGTGAGTAAGAGAACGAGTAGAAGAAAGCTTTTTTGGTTGGGTTTTTGATATTGGCGAATGCTTCTCGGTTGGGTTTATGGATTTTGATTTTTCACAAACCTCTGGTTTCCAATCCGGTGGACACGCTTCAAATTTAGATTTAGGGTTTTGTTCTACATTTTTTAGATTTAGGGTTTTGATTTAGATTTTAGATTTAGGGTTTCGACTTAGATTTTTTATTGCAATTTCATTGAATTAATTGATACAAATTTGTAGATTATATTTTTCATATTCCTCACGATTGTTCTTGAGTTTTGATGAGAAGGTTTCAAGTTAAATGTGGATTACTCAAGTTTTCAATTTTTTCCCAAACAAGAAAAATAAATACATAGAGTAGAAGCATAGATAAAATGGAAAGTTTTGCGATGATGCGTCTGATTTTAATCTGTTGAGTGTATGAATAGGTAAAATTGAAAATGCGTCTGCTTTTAATTTTTGATTTTGAGTTAGATTTGGATTTGGTCTTGAATTTGGTCAAGATCCCGTGGCTCTTGACCGGAGAAGATGACCGGCGATTTGGCCAGAGGAGATGACAAGAAAGGGGTGTAAAATTCACTTACTCACACACACATGCATACATACATACATATATATATATATATGTATATGTATATATTTTATATATTAGTCAATTACATACAGGTCCCTAAGCTTTGATGGTATATTTACAAATATAAAAAATATATAATTACAAAAAAGGTGATAAAATATGATTGGACGAAATTGCCCCTGGCTCTAACGAACAACTTTAACAGTGTTAGTGGCAAGGTCCTTGTTTCAAAGAAAAATCAGAACCCTGAGGACGAAAAGTCTAATTATGAAACCATAGGTCCCTGTTTCAAAGAAATCGACATACCTTAAGGACCAAAAGTAGAGTTTACTCATTTGTAAATAACTGTCATAATAAAAAAAAGAGTAAATCTTAATTTTGGTCCTGTGGTTTGATAAATTTTTTGGAAATCATCCCTAGAGTTCGTTTATTACAAATTAGCCACTACTACTTGCATTTTTGACCGGATTTGGTCCCTTTGACTAACGGAAGCTAACATCCATCCATTAAATGATGGGTAAACCACCCATTTTCCAACGCACATAAATCCCGTGATGAAAGCTCTAATATAAAACAATTCCCGAAAATGGGCTCAAACCCAAAATTCACTTAAAACGTGAAATAATATTCGATTTTCAATTATAAAAACATGGATAAATCTCTAATTACTCAAAACATCCCAAACACGGATGAGGCATAATACTCAACCCATAAATCATGGATAAAAGTCCATAGATAATAAACCTCACCGAAAACATGGATAATAAAATTCAATCCCCAAAACAACACCTTCCGATGACGGGGGAGACCCGTTTCCATCAAGGCAACGAGAACACGTTAGTGGGGTCACCTATGATGTTATTGGATAACACCTCAAGTCCCGGTTTTAGTTCTCATGCCATCAAGACATCACAACCTCAAACCATTACATGCCTTTATTGCCTACTCCGTCGAGTTACACCTCAAGGACTTACGAGATCATATTGCCTATCCAATCTAGACGAGTTACACCTCAAGGACTTCAATGTCCCTTATTGCCTACTCGCTAGTGACCCAAGATGGCCAACAGAATATGAGCATATAACCCATATGGTCTAAATCCTCGCGCACAAGGAGATAGACACCAAATAACCCATAGCCCTAGAGTACAACCCGTAACGGTTCCTCTCCACAAAAGAAAAGGGGTCAACAACAATGCTCGTGCGAGCATAAATCCCAAAGTGAGAATATCGAGACTCCTCACTATTATATATGATTGACTTACATGCCTAAGGATCCAATGCATTACAATCTGAAAGTCCATGGCTCAACTTGAATGACGCCTACACACTCAAAACATGTACTCTCCAAATAGAACACAATAAATGTAACTCACATCCGAATTTCCTCATTACATTATTAAAACCGGACAAATGTCCTTAAGACTCAATAAAGTCATAATTCGAGCCATAAGCTCAACCAAAATCAATTGACCATTTATTAAAGGTCGTAAATGCAACAAAACACAAATAACCCATGTTTATGTGGAACATGATCCATAGTCATGAGTAACTCAACTCCACTTTAGATTTAGCCAAATCCTTTTCCCAAAGCGCCCATCAAGAGTATTTATACCAAAAGATTTACTGTCGTAAGATGAATCGTTGAAAACCAATATTTAAGAGTTATACATCAAAACCCAAAATGCATCTTTTCCCAAAACCCAAAAAGGTTTAAACTTTATAAAATGTCCACAAGGTCGAGAATGGCCAAAATCCCACGACCCACACTTTCGTATTTTCGAACGTTCTATAACATATATTATGCATATTTCCAACAAACACTAGAAATGCATTTTTACCAAATAATCACCTTTTATGCATTAAATCATCAAAACACTTTCATTTATGATTCATTTATTAAATTATCCAAAAATCCCAAATGTGGGTGTTTTACAAGGTTTATAAAGTTAAGCACTTTAAATAATCGAAACCCACCAAATAACTCAACAATTGATAATTTTATATAAAACACATAACATTTTTGGCATGTACAACGTTTTCACAAATCAACTTGAACTCACCTTGCTAGATTTAAGCTAAATCTAGGGTTTTCCCCAATTTGAGCTCCTTTGAAGAAACTTGAGTCTTCAAGCCAAATCTTCCAAAAACCTAGATCCATGAGTTTACAACCATCAATAATCGTATTCAACCATACAAAATCGTTCTCCAAATATTATCATCAATAATCTCAACTTATACCAAAACCCTAATTTCCATTAATGAAGAAAAGAGGAGATTACCTCAACCACCACATGAATCCACCAACAAAACACCTCTAGGGCTACCAAAATGAGCTTCATTCTTCATTTCATCCAAAGAAGGAAAGGGTTTAGGTAAGGGTTGGGTAAAACCCTAGAAAGTGTAGAAATCTCACCCAAATGAATGTGAGATGAAGTTTCCAACCTTCATCCATAAATCTTTGCTAAGGGTAGAGGAAGAGGCTTTGAGTCACTAAATTTATGGAGAGTTAGAGAGAGGAGGGTGGGATAGAAATGAGAGAAAACTAAAATATGTGGGTTTAAAACCCTCTGAAGCCCGACCTCGAGAGTGACATGTGAGATTGCCACTGTCACTCTCGTGGGGCATTATCGCCCGCGTTGTACCGTGCCCAAATCACAAACTCGCGATTGTGCCACGACGAGAGTGACTAGGTCACAATCGTCGGGCACTCTCTCCCAATCTGTACCGAGAGTGGGGATTTCCCCCGCGACCTTGACACGGCGATTATGCCCTGTGGCATAGTCGTTGGGCATACTCGCCCAAAACCCCTGATTCCCCAAAACTTCATCTTTTGCGCACGACTCCGGTCACGAGAGGCCACTACAACCAGGACTGAATTTTACCTGAAGCTTTGAAAGTTCCATCCATTCGGAGAGCCCAAACTGCTTGAGATGATAATCTCTAATGTTCCTGGAACACCCATCCTCCCTTTCAATGATGAGCCGAATATCGGAGGGAGTGATTTCCGGAGGTTACAATTTTGACACAAGAGATGGGTAACCTGTTGGTTCGGTAGTGCATGACTTTCTTGTACCAATTTATTTCTTCTTCCTTGTCTTCTGCGGCCTTTCTTACCGACTCTTCAAGAGAGCCTAACTCAACCTTTTAAGCTTTAATAGGGTCGGAGGTCTTGGCCTTGGCAGCTTCTTCTTTTGCAACTTTAAGAGATAAGGCTTTGGAATCATCTAAAGCCTTTTGAGCCAAACGAGCTTCCTCAATTTCTTGTGGAGACAAACCCAATTCAGAGACAACTCCTTGGGAAGGAGGTTTAAGTCTCAAAGATTTTGCATCTGACGGACGAGCCCCATACTTTTCTATCTCCTTTTTCTTCTTCTCTTCTTTTGCTTCATCTTCAGCCAAAAGAATTTTCTTGCCTTTATCTTTTGGGCCATCGGCCGGACCAGTTTTCTCCCCCTCAACTGATCCGCCGGATCCTTCCACCGATGGGATGATTGGAGAAGTTTCCACAGATGGGATGATTGTGATTGCTGCCGAAGGAGTTGGGGTGGCCACCGATGGAGTGGCTGCCGACGGTGTTGGGGTGGCCACCGATGGAGTAGCTGCTGATGGAGATGTGGTGGCCACCGATGGGGGAATAACGTCAATCGGTGGTTTGTTGATTCCTACAAACTTAGAAGGCTCAACTATTATGTCGATGGTGGTTTTGGCACTTGTAGTGATACAGATATATGAAGTGTCGGCTGGATCTGATGGAGGTCTGTTGCTGCTGACATGCCTAACAGAAGGCCTTCGGGCCCCCTCAGCAGCAACCGGAATAGATATGCCCAAGTGACCAGAAATACTATCCACCCTTTGATGACTCTGCTGAATGCGAACCCGATCAACATTGTCGAATGAGAAATCTCCAAGGTCGAGATCCCAATCAATATTATCATTTAGGAAATCAACCTTCTTGTGAAGAGACTTGAGAGAACCAGTGGTGGAAGAATGAAGAGACTACTGATGGGTATCCCTGTCACTAAGTCTGTTGAGTTCGGCATCTTTAGCATTAGATGAAGCCTTGAGGGCGCCTAAAGAAATGGCCATATAGGAGTTGGAGGTGTTCAACTCCTCCAACTTTCGGCCAACAGTAGCTATCGAATTGGTGAGAGGTCGGATAATAGCCTGGAGAGAAGCTTCAAACAATTGTCAATTCTGATCCTCTAATACCGTGACTCTTTCATTCGTTTGAGCAAACATGGTCATGGAGTCTTGTTTGAATGCCTCAAACTGAGTACCCACCATCCGACACTGGCGGGCACTCTTCTGAACTTCAATAATAAGATTACTCGGGAGACGGACATCTGTAGTAGTGGAAGCACCAATAGTAGGAAGTTGGAAGCGGGGAGTAGTTGGAGATAGTGGGGTATGGGGAAGTGACCTTTCTTCTGGAATGGTGGTGGAGGATGGTTGATCAAATAAGGGATCAGGGAATAAAACTCTTGTGGGTGATGGGGAAGGTGATGAATTACCCTCTGAAGATGAATTGGTTTTGGAGTCTGATTGAGACGTCGGTGAGGGTGATGGTTGCTTCGGTGGAGATTGTTTCGGTGAGGGGGATGGCCGCATCGGTGGGGATCGTTTCGGTGAGGGGGATGGTTGCTTTGGTGGGGATGGTGTCGGGGAGGTGATGCATTTTGGTGTTTCGGTGGTGGTTGCGTCGGTGTGATCGGCGGCAATGATGTCGGTGGTGGCATGGTGAGGAGAACGCGTGTCCTGTATCAGAAAGTCCAGAAAGTCCAAGCCCTCCGGAACGACCGTTGGTCCGTTCGAACCTTCACTGGGTTGTGCATCATCAATCACAAAGTGGCCGGGTGTAAGGCTGTGGAGTGCGAAGTCGGTGCCTTCGAGGAGAGAGACCCCGAAGTCATCTGCACCACCCAAGGAAGTGGGTGATGAGGTAAGATGAGGGTGCTCCAATGATACAACCGAGGCCTTTTGAGAGGCGATGAAGGAGTCGGTTTGGGGTATGACGGATTCCCTTGGCCCGGATGAGACAACTTCAACAGCTACCGGGTTTTGAGAATCGACAGCTGGATTATGGGGCTTGGCCGAAGGTTTCCGATACCTCTTTAGAGGAGATATTAGAGGGGATTTGGAATGCCTCTGCTTAAGGAAAGAGGTTGGGACTTGGGTAGCCTCCGAAGGTGACTTTGGGGGCATGGTCCCGAAAGCGGATACAGAGGTGTCGGTGGCCCGTGAAGATTTCTTCTTGGCGCCACCTGACTTTACTCGGGAAGAGGGGATAGGGGCCACCATGGCTGGAGGGTCTTCCGGAATCGCTGGGTGTACAAACCCGGGGATTTCGGCATTCCCCCAGTGTAGCTCAGGAGAGTGAGCAAGAATAGACATACCTGGTCGTATCGGCAAATCAGTAGCAAGAGGTGGCACCTCGAGGGCGTTTTTGCCAACAATGGGAGCGGACCAGTCATACACAAACTTGGGAGATTTTGATTTCCTATCAGTGTCCAAAGCAGCACCCATCTTGTGCTGAACAATCATGGATATGAATCTCGGGTAGGCCACGTGACACCTTTTTGGGTGTTTTACCACCTCGGTCAGTTCGGTAAAGAAGTACTGGGCGAAGTCGATTTTTCTTTGAAAAATGAGGGCATGTGCAAGATAGGTAATGTAGGAAGGGGATTGATCATGACCACTTGTCTTCCTAGAAATACAGTAGATGATGTGGGTGAAGAAGGAGTTCCAGATACCTCCCATTTTGTTCCTTACAAGGGTACCTGGTCCTTTAGTAGATTTGGTAGGTTTGTCAGAAGTCTGATGAATGTAACCAAGGGTACTTACCACCTCTGCATGTGCATGTTCAACATACATATCTTCATACTCCGGGAATGCAATAATCTTTAGAGCATGGCGCACATCATCCACGCCAAAGGTCAGATCATGATCACCATGTCTTCATCAGTGAGGATTGAAGCATGGATGGATTCATTTGAAGGATCGTATACACAGGTGAGCCAAAATTTCCCAATGAGAAGTTTGCTCATCTTTGGGTTGCATGTGAATGCATGCAGAAGAGGAGAGCGGGTCAAGAACTTAGTGATGGTGGTGAATTCTGGGTGAGCAGGATCAGCCTCAAATCTTGCAACATGGTTGTATGGATTGAACTTGAGGTCTTCAAAACATGTGGGGATTTCTTTGACAATTTTAGGTTTCTTTGTGACTTGGGATGAAGTAGAGGATACCATTGAAGAGATGTGAGAAAAGTTGCAGGTTGTGTTCTTGAGAAAAAAAAGAGAACTCTTTCGTGAGTAGTTGCAAGTTTGCGAAAAAGAGAAATGAAGAAGAAGATGATTATTTATAGTGAAGGAATTTGAAAGGGTGTGAATGGCGGCAACGGTTATGAGGAATTTAAAAGTGTTTTTGGAGTTTAAAAGAATATTCAATGGATTTAAAAGAGGTAATCATTGTGGTTTGAAATGGTAAGGCTGAAATAGGGTTTCACAAGAATAGGAATGGGAAGGGTCAAAGCTTTTACTGACAAATAGGGTTTTAGGGGTGATGTAAGCATTGGAAGTCGTGTGGGATAAGATCAAATAGAGTCATCGGTGGTGTGACGATATGGGATGCTTACCGATGCGACCCTCACCGATGGTCTCATTGACTGAAGAATCGATGGGATTGAAGAGGAGACCGAAGGGAGTGGTGTCGGTGACAGTGTAGATCACCGATGGAAGACGTTGGTGGGGAAGAAGATTTAGGGTTTCGGTGGGTAAGATATCACCGATATGAGAGCCTTCAGGGAGAAGGTAAGAGCTGAAGGAGTCACTGATGGCGTTGGTGGGTTGAAAAGCCACCGATGGGTGTAATGTTGAGGATAGAGATCAGTGAGGAGAATCGGTGTGAGGATTGGCCACCGACGAGGATTTGGAAATGATGTCGGTGGGTATGAGATTTCGGTAAGGTATATGTCCACCTATGGATTGAACTGTCGGTTAGAGGGATCCACCGATGAAATTTATTGTCGGTGAGAAGCCACCGATAAAATTAACATCAAATTTTTTAACTGTCTAAATATAACATTCCAAGTTCTCCTATTAGAAAGGTGAACCTGGCTTCATCCAAGGGTTTGGTGAACAGATTAGCAAGCTGGATATCAGTAGGCATGAAATGCAGCTCAATGTCACATTTGGAAATGTTGTCCCTGATGAAGTGATATCTGATATCTATGTGTTTTGATCTTGAATGTAGATCTGGGTTGTTTGCAATAGCTATTGCACTGGAGTTGTCACATAGAATTGGAACTTGAGAGTAGACTTGATTGTAGTCCCTTAGTTGATTTTTCATCCACAGGATCTGAGCACAACAACTCCAAGCAGCAACATATTGATTGTACAAGCTGACCGTTCAGAACTTCATTCTTTTTGACAAAATTGATGATTTCTTCAGTTGCATCACTTTTGTACCTGAGAAAAGAGACCCAAGTATATCTGGTGAGTTCATCAACAATTACAAGAATGTACCTTTTGCCACCTAGGCTAGGAGTGCTGACTGGTCCACATAGATCCATGTGCAGCATCTGAAGAGGAAGAGTGATGGAGGAACATTGCTTTGTCTTGAAGGAGGTTTTGGTGAGTTTCCCTTTCTCACATGCATCACATAGCTTTTCTTTTACAAAATTTAGCTTCGACATGCCGGTCACCAGTTCTTTGTTGGAGATGATGTGAAGAGTTTTGAAGTTCAGATGAGACAGACGTTTATGCCACAACCAGTTCCCTTTGGTTGTGTCATCCGACACAAAGCATACACTTGAGGAGCCATTGCTTTGTCCCATATCTACCACGTAGACATTTTCCCTCCTTTTTCCGGAAAGAACTACCTTCATGTCTTTGTCCACAATTGTACAGATACAAAGTTCAAAGATAACTTTGTATCCCAGATCACACAGCTGACTTATGCTCAGAAGATTGTGCATGAGCCCTTCAATAAGTGCTACTTTGTTGAATGTGACAGATCCATTGGTGAGAGTCCCATAGCGTTTTGTATAGCCTCTAGAGTTGTCCCTAAAAGTTACTGATGGACCCTATTCAGGCACATAGTTTATAAAAAGAGATTTGTTTCCAGTCATATGACGTGAGCATCCACTATCCAAATACCAGATTTGATGGTGCTCATGAACCTGCAGTCACACACAGATTAGTTTCTTGGTACCCATTTGGTTGTGGGTCCTTTTGGGTTAGAAGAAGAAGATTCCTTATCTTTGGTCCGGTCAATCCTATCCTTGGGGCAGTCTTTTGCAAGATGAAAGGTGTCTCTACAATTATAAAACTCTTTATATGCTTTCTTTAAATATTAATTCAAGTATTGTTCATCTTCTTCTTCATCTTTAGTCCAAACCACATGAGTTGCTGCAGCATTGACAGCAACATTGCTGCACAACTTCATTGTTTTTAAGTATTGTTCTTTACATTATTGTCATTTACTTTTACATCATTTACATTATGTCTTTAATTTCAGTCATTTACATTTATTGCAATTTAAATACGAGTATGAGTAGCTAATTTGTATAGCTTGGATGTGAGATTAAAGGGTGGAGCTTTAATTATAAAGAAAGGTGGACATTATTTCTCAATAATGATGTTCATCATTTCATGTTAAGTTTTATAAAGATAAGTTTACTTCGTGACGTTTTGATCACTTTGAAAGTGTTAAAGTGCCAAGGCATCAGGAATGAGCCATTGATACGCACGTCAATCCGAATGACAAAGGAAGTAAGACTTGGAAGAGCTACTGACAAAGGAATTTGTCATCTCTGTCTTTTCTGGGTTGATTTTGCCCGATAAGTTGGTCATCGTGATGATGGTAAAAGTGTAGAGTGCGTATCAGGAATGGACCACTCAGAACACGTCAACTTAACAGATATGGGATCAACTTGGAAGAGTGATTTTTAACAAAGTAATTTGTTTATCCATATATTTGAAATGCATCATTTTATTATTAATAGTCCTGATACATCACCAGGAATGGGTTGTTAAAAGCTAGATTAATAATATAATGTTGAAGATCCGGAAGGACATCCTAACAAATAGATGGTGAATTTAATTATTGAGGAACCAATGCTGCAGCATTGCCACATCATTGGTCTGCTGGAATTTATAATCAAGCTTCAACCCAACATCTTACATCCTTGCTTTCTTTATTAATTGTTCAATATAATCTGTGACAAATCCAACAAAAATATTATCTTCGAACTGATCCTTGGAAATCATTTCTTTTATTAGACTTTTATTGCGCTTTTACTCCAATCTCTGTGGGAACGATATCTGGTATTTTACCACTTTATTACTTGAAAGACGACATTAGATCTCATTGTATACTTGCGGTGAGGTTTAATTAGCACACGTCTATCGGTGTATTCAAACCACTGTCAAGTTTTTGGCGCCGTTGCCGGGGATTGGCACGCTAAAAGTTTTTAAAAGTATTTTAAAAGATTTAGTTTTTCTAACACCGTCCGAATCATACTTTGTGTGGTATATGCCACGAATCCAACGTGGGGAACTTTTTGAGTTAGATCATGACATAGAAAAACCTTTCATCAAAGACGGAGGTTACAAAGAGCTTCAAGTTCTATGGATCCTCCCGACATGGATGCACCACCCGAATTTGAGCGTAGACACCTACGACCATTCGTTGTAGAACCACGACCACCCATAGTAGAACCACGACCACCTGGGGTAGAAGTACGACCACCACCTTTAGGAAACCACATGAGACCACCCAATTTTGGAATTCCACCAATTTTTGGTAATCCGCCACGTTTTGGAAATCCACAAAATCAAAATTTTCAAGAGCACCACATTAATAATGAAGATGATGATGAGGAAGAATCTCATGGTAACAATGACCAAAATGAACCATTAAATATCATTGATCTTGCAAACTCGAATAATGGGAGAATTATGGATTATGCAATTCCTAACTTTGAGCAATTAAATTCAGGAATTGTAAAGCCTCATATGGATACGACGCATTTTGAACCAAAACCCATTATGTTTCACATGTTGCAAGCCAATGGTCAATTTGCCGGATTCCCATCGGAAGATCCACATTCACATTTAAAATCTTTTAAAGAGATCACCGATGTTTTTCTGATTTCTGGAGTATCTTTTGATGCTCTAAGACTCACACTGTTTCCTTTTTCGTTAAGGGATCGGGCAAAGATTTGGTTTAATTCATTGACACCAGGTTCTATACCATCATGGGCTGACATGACTGAAAAGTTTTTAAGAAAATATTTTCCACCTACCCGGAATGCTAAGTCCCGAAACGAAATTTGCATGTTCAAACAAATAGACGATGAAGCAATTCCCGACGCATGGGAAATGTTTAAGGAATTATTAAGAAAATGCCCACACCATGACATTCCCTACTGTATTCAACTCGAGACGTTTTACACTGGACTTGATTCCAATGCAAAACAAATGCTCGATGCGACATCAGGAGGGGCCTTTACTTCCAACACCTATAACACCGGGTATGAAATTCTTGAAAAAATTTCCACAAACAATGGGCATTCGGCAGATCCAAGGGCACCAACTACAAAGAAGACTGCTGGAATGCATGATTTAGATGCTTACACCGCATTGACAACTCAGCTTGCTTCTATGACCAATATGCTTAAAAACATAACTATCGGTCAGGGAACACAGCCGACTGCCACCACACCTACCCCAGCTGTTCTCTCTGTGCAATATGTTTGTTGCAGTGGAGACCATTCTTATGAACACTGTCCTCAAAATTCTGAATCAGTTAACTATGTTCATAATAGTAATGGTCCTTACTCTAACAATTACAATGCTAGTTGGAAACAACATCCAAATTTTTCATGGACCAGCCCAAGTTTAAATCAACCTGAGCATAAGCAACAAGGAAACTCCAATTTTCAAAACCAACATCATGCCAGCAGTTCTCAAAACTACCAAAACAATCAAAACCATCAGAATCAGAATTTCCAAAACAACAAACCATCTTTTCAAAAAAAATCCTCTTCACAAGCTGAACCTTCCTTGGAAGCAATGCTAAAAAGTTTCATTACTCAAACCAACACTGCATTTGCTCAAACCGATGTTATGACCAACCAAACCAATGCTGCCTTAAGGAATCTTGAGACACAAGTTAGTCAACTTGCTCTAAGTCAAAACAACAGACCCAACGGGACTTTATCGAGTAACACAGAAATCCCAAGATTCCCAGGAAAAGAGCATGTGAAAGTTGTGACACTTAGGAGTGGGAAAGACTTAGAGAAAACCCAAGCTGTAATAGAAAAGAATCCCAAGTCAAAGTCTAATGCTACAGCATTGCCCACCATCCTAGAAGAACCACATCCTAAGGACTTAGAGCCAAAAACTCCAATCCCAAAAGAAAACACAGTAGAAATTGAAGTCAACAAACCCAAAGATGTTGTCAAAGAAAACATAACAAAAGGTATTAATGATACAAATTTGAGGGTGGAGGAAGTCCACCCTAAAAGCTCAACACAAACAAAGAAAGTCGTTATTGAACCAATTCCTCCTTATGTTCCTTTTCCCCAAAGGTTAAAGAATAATAAGGAAGAATTGCAATTCAAGAAATTTTTGGATGTGTTTAAACAATTGCATATCACCATACCCCTTGTTGAAGCAATCGAGCAGATGCCTAGTTATGCCAAATTTCTTAAAGACATTTTAAGCAAGAAAAAGAAGTTGACTGAATATGAAACTGTGGCCATGACTGAAGGGTGTAGTGCTCTCTTGACCGACAAAATTCCACCTAAACTCAAAGATCCAGGGAGTTTTACCATTCCTTGTTCCATAGGTGGGAAAGAAGTTGGAAAAGCCTTATGTGATTTGGGAGCAAGTGTCAATCTTATGCCTTTGTCTATTTTCAAGAGCTTAGGTATAGGAGAAGCTAGACCAACCACTGTCACACTCATCTTAGCTGACGAAACCATTGCCTATCCTAAGGGTAAAATTGAAGATGTCTTAGTTCAGGTTGACAAATTCATCTTTCCTGCTGACTTTATCATCTTAGATTTTGAGGCTGACCAAGATATTCCTATTCTCTTAGGAAGACCTTTCTTAGCCACTGGAAGAACCTTGATAGATGTCCAAAAGGGAGAGTTGACCATGAGACTTCAAGACCAAAAGGTCACATTCAATGTCTTCAATTCCATGAAATACCCTGATGATATGGAAGAATGTTCTGCCTAGGTGTGATTGAAAACCTGTGTAATGAAGAAGGAGTTAGGGAAATTTGTAGGTTGGAAGAAGAGGATGATGAGGAATATGATGATGATGATGAGGAGAATATAGATGAGATTGTTGCTAAGTTTGAATCTTTGGAATCTAGTGAACAAAAGACTTTCACACCATCAGTCATTTCACCACCTGACCTGGAGTTGAAACAACTCCCACCCCATTTGAAGTATGTTTTTCTAAAAGATGAAAACAAACTGCCTGTCATCATTTCATCCACTTTAGAACTGCATCAAGAAAATAAGTTAGTGGATCTGTTGAAGTTACACTCAAAAGCCATAGGATGGACCATTGCTGACCTTAGAGGAATTAGTCCCTCTATCTGTCAACATAAGATCATCTTAGAAGATAAGAACTTCACATCCATTGAACCACAAAGAAGGCTAAACCCTGTCATGAAAGAAGTAGTGAAAAAAGAAATTCTAAAATGATTAGATGCAGGAATCATTTTTCTATAGCCAGTAGCTCTTGGGTTAGCCCTGTCCAATGTGTCCCTAAGAAGGGAGGTTTTACAGTAGTAGCCAATGAAAAGAATGAACTCATCCCAACTAGAGTAGTTTCAGGATGGAGAATTTGCATGGACTACCGTAAACTTAACACAGCCACGCAAAAGGACCATTTTCCACTACCATTTGTTGACCAAATGTTAGACAAGTTAGCCGGAAAAGAATATTATTGCTTCTTGGATGGATACTCCGGATACAACCAAATAGCCATTTTACCTGAGGACCAAGAAAAGACCACCTTCACTTGTCCTTATGGTACTTTTGCCTTTAGGAGAATGCCCTTTGGACTCTGTAATGCTCCGGCAACTTTTCAAAGATGTATGATGTCCATATTTTCTGACATGCTTGAAGAATCCATTGAAATATTTATGGATGATTTTTCTGTATATGGCTCATCTTTTGATAATTGTTTGGAAAATTTGAAAAAGAGTCTTGAAAGGTGTGAGAAAACTGATTTAGTCCTCAATTGGGAAAAGTGTCACTTTATGGTCAAAGAAGGGATAGTTCTTGGACACTTGATTTCAAAAAGGGGGGTTGAGGTAGACAAAGCCAAACTGGAAGTTATTGAAAAACTACCTGAACCAACCACTGTTAAAGGAATCAGAAGCTTTCTTGGTCATGCAGGATTTTACAGAAGGTTTATCAAAGACTTTTCAAAAATTTCAAAACCTTTATGTTTACTTCTGCAAAATGACCACAAATTTGATTTTAATCAAGAATGCAGAAATGCATTCATCACTTTAAAGAAAGCTTTGGTAACTGCTCCAGTAGTTATGGCCCCAGATTAGACCAAACCTTTTGAAATCATGTGTGATGCCAGTGATTGGGCTGTAGGAGCAGTCTTAGATCAAAGAAAAGAAAAAGTGTTTCATTCAATTTATTATGCAAGTAAGACTTTGAATGAAGCACAAATCAATTACACAACAACTGAAAAAGAACTCTTAGCTGTAATTTTTGCCTTTAAGAGGTTTAGATCATATTTAGTGGGAGCAAAAGTCATTGTGCATACAGATCATGTTGCCATTAAGTACTTAATCTCTAAGAAGGATGCTAAACCTAGGTTGATTAGGTGGGTTCTTTTATTGCAAGAGTTTGACCTAGAGATTGTGGATAGAAAATGAGTAAACAACCAAGTGGCAGACCATTTGTCTAGGTTAGAAAACCTAGTGGAAAAGAAAGGAGAAGGAGATATCATTGAAACCTTCCCAGATGAGAAAATCTTGATGCTACAGCATTCATCCAGCATTCCTTGGTATGCTGATTTTGCTAACTACTTATCATGTGGCATCAAACCTCCTGACTGCACTGGCCATAAGCTTAAAAAGTTTTTCCATGATGCTAAGTTTTATCTTTGGGATGACCCTTTTCTGTTTAGACTTGGTACAGATCAAATTTTGAGAAGGTGTGTCCCAGAAAATGATGTGGCAGAAATCTTACACCATTGCCACACCTCAGCATATGGAGGTCATTTTGGGAGCCAAAGGACAGCAGCCAAAGTTTTACAATCTGGTTTCTATTGGCCAACCCTCTTCCAAGATTCCCATATTTTTGTCAAAAGATGTAATGAATGTCAAAGAACTGGTTCCATTTCTCAAAGAAGTGAAATGCCTTTGAATGGAATCTTGGAAGTGGAATTGTTTGATGTGTGGGGAATTGACTTTATGGGACCTTTTCCACCATCCAATAATTGTCAATACATTCTAGTGGCTGTTGATTATGTGTCAAAGTAGGTGGAAGCAATTGCATGTGCTTCCAATGATGCAAAAACTGTGGTTAAATTTCTTCAAAAATACATATTTACAAGATTTGGTACCCCCAGGGCACTAATCAGTGATGAGGGCACCCATTTTGTAAATAAGGTATTACAAGGAACTCTTGAAAAATACAATGTTAAACACAGAATAGCTACTTCATACCACCCACAGACAAATGGACTAGCTGAGCTTTCTAATAGGGAAATCAAAGGAATACTGGAAAAAGTGGTGAAACCACACAGGAAAGACTGGGCTTTTAAATTAGATGACGCTTTATGGGCATACAGAACTGCTTTTAAAACACCAATTGGTATGTCCCCATACAAGCTAATCTTTGGAAAAGCCTGTCACCTCCCTTTAGAGCTTGAGTATAAGGCATACTGGGCCATCAAAGAGTTGAAAATGTCCTTAGATGAGGCTGGAAATAAAAGGAAATTACAACTGTGTGAAATGGATGAACATAGGAATATGTCCTATGAAAATTCCAAGCTCTATAAAGAGAAACGCAAAAAATGGTATGACAAGAGAATCCAACATAGGGAATTGAAAGCAGGACAACAGGTTCTTCTGTTCAATTCTAGACTAAAATTGTTTCCAGGAAAACTCAAAAGTCGATGGTCTGGTCCTTTTACCATTCACAAATTCTACCCCTATGGGGCTGTAGACTTGATCAATCCAGAAAACAACAATGTATTCAAAGTGAATGGCCAGAGAGTTAAACTCTATCATGATGTTGTAGCAATCCCAGAGCAATGCTCTGTGTTTTTTGCTACCGTTTGACAAATTCTTCATAACAAAAAGCCATGGACTCTCTCTAGTCCATAAGTGTTTGTAAATAATTATGTTATTAAGTTAAGAGTAGTGTAAAAATAACAAGCTTTATTGAACTCCATGTTTTGCAGGTTTGCGTTCAAGACAAAAAGGCTTCGAATGCTGCAGCATTCATCCAGCATCCAACGCCAAGTTCTATTCTTAGCAGATTTAAAATTTAAAAAGTTTTGAGATTGCTAAATGTTGAGCATTGACTAAAAAAAATAAAAAAAAAAGTACAGGAGTGGGTGTGTTTGGTGAAGACAACATGGCCCATGCGCATACCTTGTACCCTGGTTGCTTCTTTACTAAATTAAGGTACACAATCAAATCTTTCCATATTTTATCAGGTACCTTGAAATAGTGTAGTTGTTCTCTAGGGTAAAACATCCAACTGTACACAAAAATTACCAATGCTTTAAAAAGAGTAAAGTTGTCTAATACCCCATCCACATCCTTACCTTTACATATTCCAAAAAGATCTCAAAAGGTAAAACCCTTTTGTCTTCCTCCTATCGCTTTCATCCGAACACCCACCAACCTCCATTTTTTCCGGCGAGATTTCCGATCATCATCAGATTCTTCGATACAATGGCACGAGTAAAGCGAGTAGCAGTACGGGAGGATGACGAGCAACCCTCACGCAGAAGCATTCGACAACGACCCATAGTTCGACCTCTTTCCAACACCGAACCAGAAACTGTGGACTTGGAGAGTGATGAGCAACCATCGCCCAATGCTCCTACTGCTCTTCTCACGTCTAGAACTGTAGAAATAACCACTGTGAGTAAAACCCAAGAAAAACCCTTGAAGAAACCCTTCTCTGAAAATCTTGATATTGGGTCTTCTGCCTTCAAACACCCCACTGTGATTGAAGCCTCGACTTCACGATCATCTGAATCAGTGGTAGCAACCAATGTTCCAACAGCACACACTACCACTGATCATGAGACCATTCCTCTGTCACCCACTGTGGTGACAGAGGCAGAAATCACAGAAGCATCTAAGGATGCAAGGGGGCAAGATAAGAGCACAAGTTCCATTCCTGACTTGAACATGGATGCCGATGAGGTATTTTCTGATCTATCTGTCTTAGTAGAGGATTATTTGACGTCTGAAAATGAGGTTGAAATCAATAGACCACACACATCACCAGTCTTATTGTTAACATGGCCTTATGATGAACCACGAACCCCTCCTAACTTTCAAATAAACAATTTTTTGGAGGAACCTAAGTGGGAAATTTAGGATGACTTTGATTTTGATGAATTGTTTATCAACAAGATGGCACAGGACTCACCACTGAACACTGATGCTGGAGCATCCACACAGCATCAGGCTGATAACACAGAAAATCCTTCAGTGGAGATCCCTGCTAATCCCATTGGTGAAACCTCTGAAATTTCCACCAAGAGAAAGGCCTCAGAAAGCGTGGACACCAATCTCATTAACCCTGCAGATGATGGTCCAAAAGAGAAGAAGCCGAGGAAGAAAACTATTGCTGTCAAGCCTACAAGAAAACAAAAAGTCTCTGCCAAGAAATCGAATGCTGGAGCATCCATAAAGCATTCAGGGGCTGAAGTGACCAAACCATCTGGGCCACATGTCATTCCACGACCAAATAAGATGAACGGTGGTTTTAGCAATCCAGAGGCACAACAAACCATTGAGAAACAGAAGTTCAAGGGTGCATTGTTAGATAAAGGGTTCGATTCCAAAAGCATCAAGGATTATGAGTTCATCAGAAAGGTGATCAAAGAGCAACACTGGGATGATTTCTGCGAGGTAAAACTTTCTTACAACCTCACTTTGGTTAGAGAATTTTATGCTGAAATAGCTCAAGCAAAAACCAACCGACTCACCATAAGAGGCATAAGTTTACACTTCACAGTCGAAGCCCTCAATAACTTTTTGAACATCACCACACCCACCACCACTGCCTTTGATACTCTGATTAGAACTGCCACCCAAAAACAATTGGATGACATGATCAAAGTGATAGGGAAACCTGATTCTGCATGGAAAGGACACCCAAATTACATGCTTAGAACCTTCCTAGCAATCAACTTGCTCCATGATGCCAACGTATGGATGAGTTTTATTAGAAGTTTTCTATCCCCTACTACTCATGATAGTTCAATCAATTGTGAAAGAATGATTTTGTTATACTGCATTATGACGGGTCAGAAAGTTAATACCGGTGATATCATTTGTAAATCCATTAACTATTCTGCTAAAAGGAATCAAGGGAAGTTTTTCTTCCCTGGGTTGTTGTCTCAATTCTTAACTGCAGTTGGCATTCCTCAATATGAGGAGGATGATATTCACAAAGAAGGAGATGAGAAGTGGGCCATCGACACTAAGAGTGTCTCAAGGTTGAGGCACGAAAAGTCAAGCCAAGGAGACATATTGGGCATGATGCAAACCTTGTGTGCTCAAAACAACATGTTGATGGATAGTATGATCAAGCAAACTGTAGAGATGGAGATAATGAAGAAAGAGGTGCTGAGCTTGAAGAAGGAAGTGAGATTGGGAGCTGACTCCAAGAAAGGACAGAGGATGAAGAAGGTACTAACTGAGGTAAGAAAGCTAAAGGGCAGAAACCAGAAGTTAGCTGAGGAGAACAAGAGGCTGAAAGAGGCAAAGGATGATCTGGAGAAAGGAAAGTTGCAGATTGATGCTGCAGCATTGCACTTGACAGCAGAAGAAACAAGCCTTATTGCTGTAGCATCCAAAGCAACAACAGCAACTGCACAGAAGAAATCACAGCCTACTCCTATGGAGTAGGACAGGTCAAAATCAATCCCTTAGCTTCCATGTTTTTTTTTCTTGTGTCTGGGATACTTTGTTATAGTTAGGTTTGTTTTAAACTTGAAAAATCACACATAGGTAGTCTACTCTTTCTGTGTTCATATCCATAATAATTTTGTGATGCATGTTAATCATATGATTGTATGTTCTTGTTAGAACTAGCATCATCTTCTTGGGCCACAAACTGACCAACATGACCTAAAGAAATCTAGGAGTATGATCTAGGCCATCTTTTCAATTTGCATAGCCACTTGTAACCTTGAAACACTCATACAGTTGATAGGATACAATGGGGACATTGTATATTCTAATTTTGAGGGTGGGAAGGTTACACCCTAAAAGGAGGGTTACACCTTGAAAAACAGAAAATTCAATACAAAAGAGCAAAGCTCTAATCTGAATCTTGTGATCAAGAGGTACCAAAAATGTCCCATAGGGGCAAGGTACACAAAGTCAACAAAAAGGAGCACAAAGTGCCAAAAATTGAATTTTTTTGTGAAGTTTGTTGAGAGAAAAGGCTATGAGAGAAAAGATATGCCAAAAAGAGTGACCCTAAAAAGTCCTAGTGATCCTAGATATAGGTTGTGTTGAGACTAACAAAGAGAAGAGAAGTGCTAGCCTATGATCCATATACACACTCATGCATGATTGAATGCTAGGAGAATTATGCAAGGCTATGAACTACAAATGAGAGATATTACATCATGTGTGTGCATTTTAATGCCAAGATTTTGCAAGAAAATTTCAAAATTGAGTCTATTTCTTTTTAGTCTTTTCATTGTTTGGGGACAAACAACACTTTAAATTTGAGGGTGTGATATGCATTATTTATTTAATGCATATTGTATCATTTTCTTTTGTTTTTAGAAATAATATTTTGTTTTATCCCAACTTTTGTGTCATTTTATTCTCTTATTTGTATCTTTATTAATCATGGAGCTAAGTGATGGATTTTTACTTGTTTTACTAAGTAGAATGGCTAAAAATAAAGAAAACTGCAGGCAATGCTACTTCAATGCTGCAGCATCCGTAGCTGACAAAGAGCGAGCATGGAAATCAGATATGGAGCGCGGCTTTTGGAAAAACAGCAGCATACAGAATGGATTTCATTGCCTTATTTACATCCTAAAGTTAGCTTGAGTGTTGTAATAACTCTAGTACAATGCAACATCTCCTAGGAATAGTTTTTGGTACCATGAATAGTGCATGCATGGTACATTAATAGTAGTAGTTGTTGTGTTTTGGTATGGCTTGGTTTCTACTCCTTTATGTATAAATAGGAGTGACTTAGTCTTGTTTTAGGAGAGATCGATCAGTTCAGAACTGATTGTAAAACTCTTTATATGCTTTCTTTAAATATTAATGCAAGTATTGTTCATCTTCTTCTTCATCTTTAGTCCAAACCACATGAGTTGCTGCAGCATTGACAGAAACATTGCTGCACAACTTCATTGTTTTTAAGTATTGTTCTTTACATTATTGTCATTTACTTTTACATTGTAACACCCTAAAAATCAGAGTAAATTTAAACCTGAAATATAAGGGTTTACTTAAACAAAATCCATAACATAAACTTTCTTAACATAAACAAACAATAACAAGAGTTAATTTTCATCAACATGTTGTCACCATAAACTCTCCTCTCATCCCATTATTTCCCTGAGCTCATACCTGGTAAGAAAATATAATTTGAAACAATTAGGCGAAAGCCTAGTGAGAACATTCAATTTCAAATTTAAGACATTTAACTGTTGAACATAACCAAGATATAACAAACCTGTTCTTCCGCCACTCTTACCGTACACGTACATATCTCAAAGTCGAGAACATACCCGATCCCATGAATATGACTAACATTCAGTAAGTCATATCACTGCATCCCATCCTACGATCTTACAATCCAAACCTCATACTTTCTTCTTGACATGGATACAAAATAGCATTTTATATTGCCTCTTCAATCATTTCCATGTGAATAGTAAATCTATATTACATATTCAATCGTTCCATATGAATAGTAATTATACTTTACCTATTTCCCCACTTCTACATAAATACAGTTTTACTTTGCCTAGTCATTCATACACCTGAATAACAATTATATTTTTGTTTTATTCAATTATTCAAGGATACACGGGAATAACAATTATACTTTGTCTATTCCTCCTTTTTGATTATAAATAACAATTCCACTTTGTCTATTTATCAATACGAATAGCAATTTTTACTTTGCCTATTCGTTGCTTTCCAATTTAAATAAGAATAGCAATTATACCTTGCCTATCCTATGTTATCAAATAAACCAATGTTTATGAATTCGTTCTTTTTACTCATACTCATACTGTCATACAGGATAATGCTTATATATATTTCTCATATTATTTCATATGAGTCAATCACATAATTATCACACCAATTTCTCATATCATTTGGTAAAATCAAACCTCCGTTATATATATATATATATATATATATATATATCATATATCTTTTAATATAAACCGATCATATTTTAATACGTCAATTCCTCATCCTATGATTTTAATCATCAATATTAACACTTCTGATTCTTGATATAATTTTACTTCATAAAATTATTCTTCCCAACGTCATCAAATCAATTCATTTATATAATACACCTTATCACAATTTAAAACATTATAAAAAGGTAAGGTAAGAATGAACTCACCTGTTAAGAAGTCACGCTACTTTTATTTCTTTTAAGTACGTAGGAACTTCGGACTTCAACCCCTCAAATAACTGTAATACCACATATATATAAATATACTGGCATTAATTTACTGTTTAAGATATATTTAAATACCAAATCTTAAAACCATACTTATTTCTATCACAACTAATAACCCCTCGTAATTCACTTAACATCGCAGCCAATCCTGGAATCGCAACCCATATGAAATCGCAACCCACTTGTATACTAAACAAATCGCAATTATATATATATATATATATATAAAATCGCAACCCTATTTATATATATATATATATATATTAATTGCCTCGCAACCATATATATATATATGTAAATACATCACAATTATATATGTATATATATTAAATCACCACCCTATTTATATATATATATATGAATTGCCTCGCAACCATATATATATATATATATATAAATCACCACCAAGTATATATATATATATATATATTAAATCACAACCTTATATATATATATATATATATATATATATATATATATATATATATATATATATATATATATATATATATATGAATTGCCTCGCAACCAAGTAAATAAATCACAACCAAGTATATATGTATATTTTAATAAGTAGCAACCAATTCCCTCGCAGCTCTTGGCCTCGCAGTAAACTATTGCGAGCCAATATTTCCCTCGCAACTCTTGGCCTCGCAGTCAACTATTGCGAGCCAAAATTTCCCTCGCAACAAAAACCTGCGAGACATATGAACTTCATAAAAACACCTAGTTCACTGGTTCGTCTAAAACCCAGATTTTTAACAGTTCTAAGGCTTGGATGATTATGAAACTTTGCAGGAATGTTCACTACTACTACTAGAACACTAATCCAAGGTCAAAATACACTTCTACATCTAAAAAATACCAAAACCCACTTAACCTCCTAAAAACTTAGAATACATAAAAATGGAAGATTTAAATAGGATTGCTTACTTTGAGGTTTTCTTGTTTTGAATCTAAACTCAGCTGTTAGTATCCTCCTCCTTCTTCACTTTTACTCCAAGAACTCCTCCCCAAAACTCTTCTCTTTCCCAGCCGTGAACAACGAAACACTCACACACTCTTGAACTTGATTGCTTCTCTCACTACAAGGGACACCTCAACTTGGTTTAGGTGAACCGAAGGCATGGGCACACAACAACCCCTCTTTTACCCAATCAGCCCCAAACTTCTCAAAAATACCCAAACTACCCTCTAACTTCTAACTCCAAATCTAACTAATAAAAAGACATATATAATTATAAATCTAACTTCTCAATTCTAATTTAACTAAATACTACTAGTCAAATTATTAAATAAAATACCTGGTTATTACACATCACCTTTTATAAAAATTATTGGGATGTTACAATACTCCCCAACTTGGAATGATTTCGTCCTCGAAATCAAAGTTAGATAAACCAGAAATATCAAATCTTCATACTTCTTTCCAACTCGAACGTCAAATTAGTACCTCGATGATGCTTCTATTGCACCTTCAACATCACTACTTCCTTACCTATACTTAACTTTCTAACCAATCTTTCCAACACTGCCTCTGGTTCTTCTACACAGCGGTTCTTTTCATCCATTCTCACATCAGTAAGAGGAATCACATCATACCAATCAAGAAATATTTGCACATCTCTGCACTCTTTCGTCATTACTCACTCCCCAACTTGGATTTGTAAGCCTCCTTAGAGTAACTGTTTACCATTAACTCTTCATCCGACTATTTCTTGATCTACCATACCGACATCCACCGCAACTCAATCTCCGAGTCTCAAAGTAATAATGACGTATACTGCTTAAAAATTCATCCACACTTTAAATCGACATACTCACCACTTTAGAACACTTCAATAATTATGGCAGACCATCATTACATCTATGACTTACGCGTTTCTTCAGCCCAAAGTGTTACCACTTCCTCACACCACTATTGCATCACACGACCACTTTGTTACCCAATACTAAAGTATTGTATATTAATGGTGATAATTTTATTGAACCTGATCCTTCCATCATAACATAATCCAATTTACATCTCATCGTCTTCATTTTAAACTTATTCGTGTAGTATTAATATCACAAGATCACCATGAATTCTTATTTCCCCATCTTTAATACGAATAGTACTATAACTTGCCTATTCTCTTCAGTTTATGAAATTGCCATATATACTTTCTCTAATCCCTCATTTCTACTTGAATAGTAATTCTATTTTACCTATTCAATTAATCATCCATATGAATAACAATTCTACTTTGTCTATTCAATTATACCCATGAATAACAATTCTACTTTGTCTATTCAATCATTTCTCGCGAATAGCAATTTTACTTTGCCTATTCAAACATTCACATGAATAACAATTCTACTTTGTCTATTCATTCATTCACACGAATAGCAATTTTACTTTGCCTATTCAAATATTCACATGAATAACAATTCTACCTTGTCTATTCATTCATTCTTGCGAATAGCAATTTTACTTTGCCTATTCAAATATTCACATGAATAACAATTCTACCTTGTCTATTCATTCATTCTTGCGAATAGCAATTTTACTTTGCCTATTCAAATATTCACATGAATAACAATTCTACTTTGTCTATTCATTCATTCACACGAATAGCAATTTTACTTTGCCTATTCAAATATTCACATGAATAACAATTCTACCTTGTCTATTCATTCATTCTTGCGAATAGCAATTTTACTTTGCCTATTCAAATATTCACATGAATAACAGTTCTACTTTGTCTATTCATTCATTCACACGAATAGCAATTTTACTTTGCCTATTCAAATATTCACATGAATAACAATTCTACCTTGTCTATTCATTCATTCTTGCGAATAGAAATTTTACTTTGCCTATTCAAATATTCACATGAATAACAATTCTACTTTGTCTATTCATTCATTCACACGAATAGCAATTTTACTTTGCCTATTCAAATATTCACATGAATAACAATTCTACCTTGTCTATTCATTCATTCTTGCGAATAGCAATTTTACTTTGCCTATTCAAATATTCACATGAATAACAATTCTACTTTGTCTATTCATTCATTCACACGAATAGCAATTTTACTTTGCCTATTCTAATATTCACATGAATAACAATTCTACCTTGTCTATTCATTCATTCTTGCGAATAGCAATTTTACTTTGCCTATTCAAATATTCACATGAATAACAATTCTACTTTGTCTATTCATTCATTCACACGAATAGCAATTTTACTTTGCCTATTCTAATATTCACATGAATAACAATTCTACCTTGTCTATTCATTCATTCTTGCGAATAGCAATTTTACTTTGCCTATTCAAATATTCACATGAATAACAATTCTACTTTGTCTATTCATTCATTCATAAAAGCATCTATCCATAACAACAACTAATACGTCCCATTTGAATATAGACCAAAATACAAAAAGGTAAGTTAGCACTGCAAACATAATATATGTACTACTATGCATAAACAACCAAGAATAGTACCAAAACGTACCCATTCATTTCTTAACGTCTTCCATCGTCCCATGAGAATTTTCAATCCTTTGATGATGAGATATTGGGTTTCTTCCCTTTATTCCCGCTATCTTTCAGCATCGGGCAATCCCTTCGATAATGACCAGGCTTCTTACATTCATAGCAAGTTGGTACTTGGATGGAACAATTCTCTATTTGGTGACCAGTCTTTCCACATTTAAAGCAACTTCTTAACAATACTAAACACGGCCCCAAAATGTTTACTCTTACATATCTGACACCAATTAGACTCTAGTCGAGTCTCAAGTTGAGTGTCCTTAATAAGGGACTTCGGTCCTTGTGACGATTCCGATCGACCTTCAAATTTTCTCTTCTCTCCCAATTGAGCCTTCTCTGCTTTGTCTTTGGCGTACATCTCTTCTATCACTTTCGCTTCCTCGATCGTCTCTCTTAAAGTAGTAGCTTTCGAACTTCGGACCCTTGTCATCATATCCGCCGGTAGACCCTTTAAATAGGCCTTCATTTTATCTTTCTCAGCTGGGGCCACATGCCCCACTAGGTTCAGCTTCTCCATGAAAGCTTCTGTATACTTTCTCACAGTCATATTGCCTTTCCTGAGGTTTCTGAACTCTTCTTCGATCCTATCCATTTCTGTCTCGTTACAATACTCCTCCAGAATCTTTGCTTTGAACTGTCCCCAAGTCACGGTATTCAGAACTGCTTCCGTCACAGAAGATGACAACGCATTCCACCACTGCAACGCGTTACCGCATAACATCTGTGACCCAAATCTAACTTTAGACCTTTCATCATTGCACTCACAAGCCCGAAAGGCTTGTTCTATTTCTCTTATCCAGTTCATACATGCCACTGGATTATCATCTCCCTTGAATTCCGGCGGTTTACAGCTCAGGAATGTTTTGTAAGAGCAAATTCTATCAACCCTTCTTTCAGTCTCTGGACCTGGATTACCAGTTGGATTTATCACACTGAAGTCAATCCCTGCTCGCCTCGGTTCCGTACTACGATCATTAAACCTTTTCATAAACCTTTCTGCTTGTCTTCCCATGGTGGTGTTCATCATTTCAGCTTGCCTTTCCATTGATGCATTCACCAATCTGGTTACATTATCCAATATCCGACTTTCCATACTCGAATCCGGTGGTGTCCGATCGGCAGTACTGGTACCCCCTCTAAGTGCTGGGTTACTCATTCTTCCTAAGGAAAGAAAATCTGGTGGCGTCTCAGAAACTCCGCCTACCCCAGTTGGTCTTTCTCCCTGCTCATCAAGCCAAGTCCTATCCAAAGAATGATTAGGGGACCCCGGAGGTGTATTTACCATTGATCTGACTGAGCACCAAAAGAATACCCATCAACAATGGTTTATACACGACGAAACCTGCAAAACGTACTTTACCGCTCACTAGACATTGTAACATTTTATAAACAAGTATACTCGTGTAGTAATATTTTAGAATTTTCGTTACCAACGCTACAGTACTATTTTCATGCATATACGCTGGCTCTAATACTAACCCATCCTAGTACTTCTACCCAGATCTCACAAATCATCTTTTAATTCATCTCAGCTTAAGTCTAAGTATCTCATCAGCATACTTAGTTCGCTTAAACTAATGCTCTGATACCATTTGTAACGCCCCGCTTACCACGACACAATATTGTCCGCTTTGCCCCACTGGCTCACGGCTTTGTTCTTGGCGACCTGGCAAGGACTTCGCAAGGACTTCCCAGGAGGTCACCCATCCTGGTACTACTCCCACCCAAGCACGCTTAACCACAGAGTTCCCAAGGAACCCGCATGCTTGCGGCCCCAAAACGCGTTGTGTCTGGTAAGGCCAAGGTTTACTAATATACCCAACATCTCTCCTGTCCACGGGATGTGGGATATGCCTAAGGTGTTACACACACCCCCCCTTAAGGACTCATCGTCCTCGATGAGGTTTGCCCCACCATCCCGAACGGCACAGGAGTGGCTCTGATACCATATTGTAACACCCTAAAAATCAGAGTAAATTTAAACCTGAAATATAAGGGTTTACTTAAACAAAATCCATAACATAAACTTTCTTAACATAAACAAACAATAACAAGAGTTAATTTTCATCAACATGTTGTCACCATAAACTCTCCTCTCATCCCATTATTTCCCTGAGCTCATACCTGGTAAGAAAATATAATTTGAAACAGTTAGGCGAAAGCCTAGTGAGAACATTCAATTTCAAATTTAAGACATTTAACTGTTGAACATAACCAAGATATAACAAACCTGTTCTTCCGCCACTCTTACCGTACACGTACATATCTCAAAGTCGAGAACATACCCGATCCCATGAATATGACTAACATTCAGTAAGTCATATCACTGCATCCCATCCTACGATCTTACAATCCAAACCTCATACTTTCTTCTTGACATGGATACAAAATAGCATTTATATATTGCCTCTTCAATCATTTCCATGTGAATAGTAAATCTATATTACCTATTCAATCGTTCCATATGAATAGTAATTATACTTTACCTATTTCCCCACTTCTACATAAATACAGTTTTACTTTGCCTAGTCATTCATACACCTGAATAACAATTATATTTTTGTTTTATTCAATTATTCAAGGATACACGGGAATAACAATTATACTTTGTCTATTCCTCCTTTTTGATTATAAATAACAATTCCACTTTGTCTATTTATCAATACGAATAGCAATTTTTACTTTGCCTATTCGTTGCTTTCCAATTTAAATAAGAATAGCAATTATACCTTGCCTATCCTATGTTATCAAATAAACCAATGTTTATGAATTCGTTCTTTTTACTCATACTCATACTGTCATACAGGATAATGCTTATATATATTTCTCATATTATTTCATATGAGTCAATCACATAATTATCACACCAATTTCTCATATCATTTGGTAAAATCAAACCTCCGTTATATATATATATATATATATATATATATCATATATCTTTTAATATAAACCGATCATATTTTAATACGTCAATTCCTCATCCTATGATTTTAATCATCAATATTAACACTTCTGATTCTTGATATAATTTTACTTCATAAAATTATTCTTCCCAACGTCATCAAATCAATTCATTTATATAATACACCTTATCACAATTTAAAACATTATAAAAAAGTAAGGTAAGAATGAACTCACCTGTTAAGAAGTCACGCTACTTTTATTTCTTTTAAGTACGTAGGAACTTCGGACTTCAACCCCTCAAATAACTGTAATACCACATATATATAAATATACTGGCATTAATTTACTGTTTAAGATATATTTAAATACCAAATCTTAAAACCATACTTATTTCTATCGCAACTAATAACCCCTCGTAATTCACTTAACATCGCAGCCAATCCTGGAATCGCAACCCATATGAAATCGCAACCCACTTGTATACTAAACAAATCGCAATTATATATATATATATATATAAAATCGCAACCCTATTTATATATATATATATATATATATTAATTGCCTCGCAACCATATATATATATATATATGTAAATACATCACAATTATATATGTATATATATTAAATCACCACCCTATTTATATATATATATATGAATTGCCTCGCAACCATATATATATATATAAATAAATCACCACCAAGTATATATATATATATATATATATTAAATCACAACCTTATTTATATATATATATGAATTGCCTCGCAACCAAGTAAATAAATCACAACCAAGTATATATGTATATTTTAATAAGTAGCAACCAATTCCCTCGCAGCTCTTGGCCTCGCAGTAAACTATTGCGAGCCAATAATTCCCTCGCAACTCTTGGCCTCGCAGTCAACTATTGCGAGCCAAAATTTCCCTCGCAACAAAAACCTGCGAGACATATGAACTTCATAAAAACACCCAGTTCACTGGTTCGTCTAAAACCCAGATTTTTAACAGTTCTAAGGCTTGGATGATTATGAAACTTTGCAGGAATGTTCACTACTACTACTAGAACACTAATCCAAGGTCAAAATACACTTCTACATCTAAAAAATACCAAAACCCACTTAACCTCCTAAAAACTTAGAATACATAAAAATGGAAGATTTAAATAGGATTGCTTACTTTGAGGTTTTCTTGTTTTGAATCTAAACTCAGCTGTTAGTATCCTCCTCCTTCTTCACTTTTACTCCAAGAACTCCTCCCCAAAACTCTTCTCTTCCCAGCCGTGAACAACGAAACACTCACACACTCTTGAACTTGATTGCTTCTCTCACTACAAGGGACACCTCAACTTGGTTTAGGTGAACCGAAGGCATGGGCACACAACAACCCCTCTTTTACCCAATCAGCCCCAAACTTCTCAAAAATACCCAAACTACCCTCTAACTTCTAACTCCAAATCTAACTAATAAAAAGACATATATAATTATAAATCTAACTTCTCAATTCTAATTTAACTAAATACTACTAGTCAAATTATTAAATAAAATACCTGGTTATTACACATCACCTTTTATAAAAATTATTGGGATGTTACAATAATACTACTAGTCAAATTATTAAATAAAATACCTGGTTATTACACATCACCTTTTATAAAAATTATTGGGATGTTACAAAATGGTATCAGAGCCACTCCTGTGCCGTTCGGGATGGTGGGGCAAACCTCATCGAGGACGATGAGTCCCTAAGGGGGGGGTGTGTAACACCTTAGGCATATCCCACATCCCATGGACAGGAGAGATGTTGGGTATATTAGTAAACCTTGGCCTTACCAGACACAACGCGTTTTGGGGCCGCAAGCATGCGGGTTCCTTGGGAACTCTGTGGTTAAGCGTGCTTGGGTGGGAGTAGTACCAGGATGGGTGACCTCCTGGGAAGTCCTTGCGAAGTCCTTGCCAGGTCGCCAAGAACAAAGCCGTGAGCCAGTGGGGCAAAGCGGACAATATTGTGTCGTGGTAAGCGGGGCGTTACATACATCATTTACATTATGTCTTTAATTTCAGTCATTTACATTTATTGCAATTTAAATACGAGTATGAGTAGCTAATTTGTATAGCTTGGATGTGAGATTAAAGGGTGGAGCTTTAATTATAAAGAAAGGTGGACATTATTTCTCAATAATGATGTTCATCATTTCATGTTAAGTTTTATAAAGATAAGATTACTTCGTGACGTTTTGATCACTTTGAAAGTGTTAAAGTGCCAAGGCATCAGAAATTAGCCATTGATACGCACGTCAATCCGAATGACAAAGGAAGTAAGACTTGGAAGAGCTACTGACAAAGGAATTTGTCATCTCTGTCTTTTCTGGGTTGATTTTGCCCGATAAGTTGGTCATCGTGATGATGGTAAAAGTGTAGAGTGCGTATCAGGAATGGACCACTCAGAACACGTCAACTTAACAAACATGGGATCAACTTGGAAGAGTGATTTTTAACAAATTAATTTGTTTATCCATATATTTGAAAGGCATCATTTTATTATTAATAGTCCTGATACATCACCAGGAAAGGGTTGTTGAAAGCTAGATTAATAATATAATGTTGAAGATCCGGAAGGACATCCTAACAAATAGATGGTGAATTTAATTATTGAGGAACCAATGCTGCAGCATTGCCACAGCATTGGTCTGCTGGAATTTATAATCAAGCTTCACCCCAACATCTTACATCCTTGCTTTCTTTATTAATTGTTCAATATAATATGTGACGAATCCAACAAAAATATTATCTTCGAACTGATCCTTGGAAATCATTTCTTTTATTAGACTTTTATTGCGCTTTTACTCCAATCTCTGTGGGAACGATATCTGGTATTTTACCACTTTATTACTTGAAAGACGACATTAGATCTCATTGTATACTTGCGGCGAGGTTTAATTAGCACACGTCTATCGGTGTATTCAAACCACTGTCAGAGGTCGACTTCCATTTTCCCGAAACCTAGTCCAGTCCTGTTATCACAAGGGATTTGGTCTTGAAAGATTTTCTCAAGGTTCTTAGAAGAACTAGTCCATTTTCTAACGGTTTCTTGTTCCCTTTTCAGCCTTTTAAAGAGCTTGTTCTTTTCCTTTGCTATCATGTGATTTATGGTCTTTAGGTTCTCTAATTCAGCTTTGATTTTGTCAAACTGATCAAGTTGGGAAAGACAGATTTCAAGTTGGGACGTGAGAGATCTAACTTGAGCAAAATTCTTTTTCTTAGCATCTTTGGCATTATAGAAGTCAATGGTCAAAGAGTCATAAGCATCAAATTTTTCAGACTCAGACATAGAGTTGAAGGGATGTACCTGAAGTAATGATGATGAGCATCCAGTTGCTACCAGTGCGGTTGAAGGGATCACTTTGTCAGAACTTTCCACTTCATCGATCTTTGCCATGAAACACATGTTGGGAGAGTCCTTGTCGCTCTAAGAGGTAGGCTCATCAACCAAGTCGTGGGTTTCAGCCAAGAGTCCTTTTCCTTTCCTAAGGAGTCCCTCATTCCTTTCCTTCTCTCTTTTATATTTGGTTTTGTATTTCTCAGCACGTTCCTGGTGTTCCTGAGAGGAAGGTTGAGCACCTTATCTAGGAAAGGTTGGCTTTGAGGTGTTGTTCTTGGATTCCTCATATCTAGAAGAAAATCTGTCAGAGGAGGTGGTCCTAGTCCTTTCAACACGCTTGCTCCTGCATTCAGAAGCAAAGTGACATTTCTTACCACAGTTGAAGCATTCCTCATTTGACTTATCAGTCGAGGAGCTTTTTGTGAAAGAAGAGGGTTTTCTGAAGCATCTAGATTTGCCAAAAAAATGAGGTTTGTCCTTGAGCTACCATGGCCATTTCATAAGTTATCTGTTCAACAGAAGTTTCCTCACCTTTATCATCGGCATCACTTAGATACGCCTCCGTTTGGTGAGTTGACTCGTTTTGACTGTCGTTATCAGAATCTGATGAAGGGTAGGTGATGCGGGGAACACACTGAGTTTTCTTGGAAGTATCACTTACAAGGGCTATAGAAGAGCCTTTTATGTCTTTGATGATAGACTTCCTTTGGATTTTAGTTTGTTCATAATTAAAGAGAGTTCCATAAAGGACAGTAAGAGGCATGTATTCAAGATCCTTGGTTGTCTTGATGCAAGTACATATGTTTTCCCAAAAGTTAGGAAGACAATCCAGGAATTTGCACAAGACTTCCTCATTTTCATATACTCTGCCTAACAACTTTAAATCATTTTAGAGACTGTTAAAACGGTTGTAGTAACTGGAAAGAGATTCTCCTTTCTCATGAGTAAAGAGCTCATATTTCCTGATGAGAGCAATTTTCTTGCTTTTCTTAACTTCCTCTGTACCTTCGTACAGAACACATAGAGTGGTCCACATTTCTTTAGCTGTAGCAAAGTTAACTAAAGAATGGTAGACCTCATCTGGAAGAGAAAGTCCAATGATTTCTCTAACCTTAGAATCAAGAGATACAAGTCATTTTTCTTCATCAGTGTATTTCTTAGGGTTTTTAGTAATGTAACGACCAGTAGCAGCAGATTTTTCTTCATCAAAGGAATCATCAGAATCATCTTTGTCAACAACTTCCTTACCAGATTTCTTTGTTTCATAGCGAGACCAGACTCTAGGGACGATGGGTCCCTCACGGAGAATGGTTGGATATCTACTATCCACTCCTTCCATAAACAACATCATCCGGCTTTTCCACAAAGAGAAGTTGTTAGTGTTAAACTTGGGAGGTTTGGCAATAGAGCTATTTTCAGAAAAGTTATTTTGAGAGTGAACATCATTGTTTGAAGAAGAGGCAACCATCGCAGATCAAGTTTATTGAGATTAAACTTTCTGCTCTGATACCACTTGTTAGTCCCACATGGCTTAAACAAGTATTGTAGAAGGGGGGGAGGGGGGGGGGGGGGGTTGAATACAATACACAAAAATTCACTTAATTTAATTCTTTTATTGAAAAACTTCAACAAGAATTACACACAGAAAACTACAGATTGTTGCGGAAAAGAACAGTTAAACTATTCTAACAATATTCACAAAGCAAACTGAAAACAAAACAACTTTTAAAGCACTAAGTTTGAAAGCTATGAAGTTCACAAGAAAGAGAGAGTAATCTTGCACTGAGAAATCCTTCGGAACACGTAACTTTGCATGGGGAGCTTCTTCCTCCTTTTATTGTGCATGAAGCATTAAATGCTTAGGACACTTGTCATCAGGGGATTCAATTGTAGGTGTTGATTTCTGAAAAGTTGATGTGTCCTTTTCACCTCCTTAGTACCAGGAAGAATACCCATGATTGATTGAGACAATATATGAGAATGGATAAAACGACAAATAGTCACGTTTACCTGACAATGGATATTGTCCCATAATAAATGATCTTCTCATTTTGTCTTCCAAGAAACATTCCACCGATTTGGACTTCAGGTTGGTGAGATTTCTTGATAAAAACTGAGTATAATGAGGACCATGTTCCCACCGATTTGAGACTCTTATCGGTGGGATCTTTTGACCGATCATGAGAGAGGATCGATGGTTATGTCCACCGATTTTCATAAGAAAGGTCGGTGGCCTATGACTCTAGATTTATGTTGAGAAGAGTGAGTAAACTTTTTATAAAGACGATTATAGATAGTGTTTGCTTTAAATGATTGTTGGTGGGAGTTAGAGGGATTTCATTGTTAAACAACCTAATGTTTTTATGCAGATTTATGCACCATGATGTGGGCATTGCCAATCTCTAGATACAACTTACAACAAACTAGCTAAGCATTTGCATGATGTTGATTCCTTGGTAATACCAAAGATGGATGAAAGTATAAATGAACATCTCGTGGCAAAGGTACAAATGTCAATTTAAACTATTGTACCTTTGAAATCTCTGTGTTCCCATAGTTGGTCTCTGTTACCATCATGCTCTTTGTAGGATCCTTTTGGATTTTCCGTATTGATGCATTTAACTGTAACATGTATCCAGACATATAATGTGCACATGCAACCTATGTATAATTTTGAAACACTTCACAATAGCTTGACTATTTGGAGGTTTAGACACAAAGGTATATTATATCCTCCTTCCCAATTCCGCTAGACGGTGATCATTAATAACAACCTACAATCAGATACTCAAAAAAGATAAAGGTACGGACTCAAATATATTTCTTGCACTCTTGGATTATGACCTGTTTCACATGCTATAAATGCTTCCATGAGCACCTCTTGATTTGAATATGTGATGCATTTCTATTATCTTTTTCTAATTATTATAATTAAACCTATCAGTTTCTTGCAGCAAATTTTCAATTCCAACACCCTGCAATCGGTTATTCGTCACTGATTCTTAATTTTTGTGTCTGTTTTTCGATTTGTGTATCTAAAAATGTTTGTCGTAATGAAGCGAATGAGGTTCGTACCGGAAGTTAATCTACATATGTAACATGCCATTGTAAACATATTGTTAAGTTTTTTTTTTCTTTTTAGGTTTTTAATGTTGTAAAATTTCGAGAAGTTTCGCGCTGCAACGCGCGCGGGTACGTAACTAATCTAGAAAAATAATTAAGAACATGCATGATTTATAAAAGTTAGATTAAATAAAAGAACAAAAGATTAAATTAAACACCAAAACTCTGGACGTCCCAAATCGACTTGTATGCAGAAACTCTAGTTGTGGGAGGATAGTGGTTGGATTCGAGGGGTGTGTAGAGTTTGGAAACCATATCCAAACTAAATGTAAAAATAATGCATTAATCGGAGAAAATAATGAGTATCAACAACAATCGACTGAATTATAAATAAGTATTTTCACAAAACCGTAAAGTGTGAAGAGAAAAGAGGCGTTAACACCTTGGTTGTTGGATTGCGTAATTTTTAATTGAAAGTATTTAAAATAATGGTGTGTATACTGATACATTAAACATATATGCCACCTAAATGAATCAAAAGTATAAATTATCCATATTCGGATAATACTTATAGTCTTTGCTTTGTTAATAACAATAATAAAGTAGATGGAGCACCAAAACACACCATGGATACGATACTGGCACTACTACAAATATGACTTTTATAAACGGTTGTTTTGGGCTTTATACGCGGTTTTGGAACCGCGTGTATGGCCAGTGTTTGTAAAAGTATCGGCTTTTATACACGGTTCCAAAACCGCGTATAAAACTCAACTTTTATACACGGTTTTACAACCGTTTAGAAATGAATATTAACCGTGTATAAAAGTTACAATCTTACACGGTTTTTAGATGAGACCGTTTAAAGAAGTCCTATCAACCGTTTATAAAAGTGTCTATCTTACACATTTTTTTGCTAAAACCGTTTACCATTGTAATAATTATTCACGGTTTTCATTACAAAACCGTTTATAAATGTAGCAATTTATAAAAAAAATGCAGACATTTGTACACGGTTTTTTCACTAGAACCGTGTATAATGAGTTATATTTATAATTTTAATATTTTCCTCGATTTTGTTACCATGCATTATTCGATAAATTACATTTCCAAATACAATTTTAATTGGAATAATGAAACATTTCAAACACAATTTCAAATAAGTACAAAAATTAGCTAGACACGTAAATGTAGCATCTCAAAGTAACCATTAACCATTAAACTTTAAACATCGTCAACGTAAATGTAACATCTCCGAGTAACAAAACATTCTAATAGTTTTTATCGTGTAATCAAGTCTAATAATTCTTAAAACAATCCCCCCATTTATTATCACATTTTACCATCTTTCATGCGCCTCAAAGTAAACGATCTCGCGATCATGCAAGCCATCTCTTCTACTTGTGTAACTGAGAAAGGAGTCGTCGTCGTCCATGTGTCCTATATATAAGTTTTGTACAACATAAGTTTTGAAAGTAGGTGGTATTATAAACAAAATAAAGTATTTTGTACGATATATAAATAAAATGAAAGGAATTTAAGAAACACATACCTAGATAGCATATTGTTCATGCATCACAAATTGGAAGATTCGCTTCACTACATAGTAACCACACTCCCAACCATCTTGTTGTTGATTACACTAAAGTGTAAAAAAAGTAATGGTTAAACAAATTAAAGTATGAAATAAATTGTTAGGATATATGAATTATACCTTGTTTAATCTCCATGTAATCGAAGTGTTGGCTTGAGAATACCTTATGGCACGATGGTAGTCTGAAATAGCCCTAAATGAAAAATAACAACACATTTGTGTTATTAGTCGATTAACTATATAAATAAACAACAATAGTCTTCGTCTTATCCGGTAAGATGAATTCATCGGGGCCTGATTTCACCAATCTCGCCAATATAAAGTCACGTGTCCGCTTACTATACATATTGTGTATCTCGGGCACTATACCTCGATCCTTATAGCTCGTCCACGAATCCTGCTTCCCTAGATACCCCCGTGATCCTAAGTGGTGGGGGTTATCGTTCATCTTTGCATGCTCCCTATTTTTTTTGGCTTAGTGCCTTAGCATAATGAAAATAAAATAAAATTAGGAACATATAAATCTATAATAACACTAAAAAAATAAGGCTATTGTTATTATACCTCAAATTCTGGCGTCGATTTGATCTCAATGAACTCAACCCACGTGTCTGGTTTAACATACGAGTACTTCTCGTATGGTGTTTTGTTTTTTCCCATGTACGACTTTACGAGCATTGACTTAAAGCTTTTCCATGAGTTGGAAGCAATCGACATCGTCTTTTTCTTCAACTTGTCATCATTTAAATTCCACTTTTGCTGTTTGATCAAAACAAAGTCATTAAACGATAATAATATGCAATATCTTATATGATGACAATGCAATGTATTGTACACCTTTATCGTTGACCATAATCGAGCCTTCTCATCAGCGTCAACTTTGTGCCAATCAGGTACGAGTATTGGGATCTTCGTTCTCGCCTCCAATCCTACCCAATTAGCATATTTACAAGAATAAGGACCGACCGGCCGACCAGTATCGGGACAAAATTCAATTGTACAATCTTTACAATCCCTTATTTTGGTCATTGATGTCGCCCCTCGGGGTTGGGTCGACCTTTGCGTGGGTTTCGATCTCCTTGGTTCTTTGTTGCCTGAGATGTTAGAAACGATAAGCAAGCTCATATATATCTCTAAAATTCTTCCAAAATGGAGAATGATCAGTTTGTTCTCCATTTTTGCGTCCAGTGTTTTAGCTGGAAAGCAAATGCAAACGGATGAAACCTTTGTACAACTTTTTTGGTACTTACCATGTGAGCACAAAGAACAGGAAAGCGTTATATATTCAATTGCCACATACGATGGTGCTGCTAGTGGATTTTGTGTCAAGTTAACACACACATTGTGACATTGGCACGCACCACCATGTTCTGTACGTCAGCATGGAAATCCATCTTCTCAAAGGACCATGGGTCACAACTACAGTCCACTTCCAGCAAGAAGTGAAATCATTGAAACTAGGTTCATTAATATATAAATTAAAAGTAAATGTAAACAACTATAGTTGCATCATAGTTGTCTATAACGTCAACCAAAGGGTCTTTGAGAAGATGGATTACATCCTATCAATTACCACATAAACTACTGATCATAATCATATCAATTACATCCTATCTTAAAAAAGCTGCACATTATGAAATCGATCAGAAGATCAAAAAGTACGAAATCTAATAGATTCAATGTAGATATCGGTTCCACAAATCGACTAACTAAACAAAAATCAAGACCCGTCATCGAAGACTACGAGCAATCGAGACTTAGGGTTTTAAGAATCATACTTGGCATTGAAGACGTATTCTTTGCTTCTTCAACGGAGAGATCATCGCCGGAAGTATATTCTTCAATGGAGATATCATCGTTCGTCGTCATTGCTCGCCGGAGGAGAAAGGGAAAGAGACAGACGGAGAAGAAATTCGACCGTGGAAAACGAAAGAGAGAGCCGGAGGAGAAAGCGTGTTGATCGTGGGTTTAGGATGGGTTTAGGGAAAACGTGGGAAATCGATGAAAAGGCGCTATTTGAAATTAGGGAAATCGATTTTGGCGCTATCTGGATTTTGGAATTAGGGAAATCGCTATTAATTTGGAATTAGAGAAATCGATTTGGTGGAAGGCAAAACGGGGGTTTACTGTTGTTGTTGTTGTTGTTATTCTTATTCTTATTATTATTATTGGCTATTATTATTATTATTATTACGTATGTTATTATTATTGATTATTATTATTATTTTTATTGATTATTGTTATTACTGTTGATTATTATTATTATTATTATTATTATTATGGTTAGTATTAGAGATCATTAAATGGGTGTAAGCCGACACGAAATAAATTTAAAAAAAGTTAAGTGCGGTCGGTTTGGGCCCGACCCAAAATCAGGACTGATTACGAGATTACTATTTGGGACCCAAATACGCCAAATGTTCCACTACGTGATCAACATTTTCTCCCCCATAGTTATGGTTCACTCTTTCTTTCAACCAGGTTGCAAATGTTCTGTTATGCTCGGTAACGACCCATTTATCGCTCTTCACTGGGTTCATTTCATGCAACATTGCCATGTGCTCATGTACGTAGGGAGCAATTGCAGTTAGGTTCTGCAACACAAAAAAATGTGCATTATGTAGCTCAACATATTCCGGAGTCATAAACCTTTTTCCAATCGTCCCAACCCCTTCAAGCCTACCTTCATGTCGAGATTGCGGGATGCCAATATTTTTGACACTGGCCAGATAATTTGTGCAGAAATCAACCACCTCCTCTGAAGCATATCCTTCAACAATGTTGCCTTCAGGTCGAGATCGGTTCCTTACATACCCCTTTAAAAACCGCATATTTCTCTCGAATGGATACATGTACCGTAGGAAGACAGGACCGCAGAAATTTATTTCTCCAACAATGTGAGACACAAGGTGTACCATCACATCGAAAAAGGAGGGTGGGAAGTACATCTCCAATTGGCATAAAGTGATGATAATATCTCTTTGCCATGAATCCATGTAATAACCGAGACCAAACTGGAAGAGTTTAGAGTCTTGTGGAATAAGTTAATAAAGCTGAAAGTTGAGGGACTAAATTAGTAACTGTGGCCATAAGGTAAAAAAGCCCCAAAATGGGCTCAAAACCCTAGGAAGCATTTGTTGGTGGCGGCTAAGGGAATTAGAAGGCAGAGAAAGGAGAATTGGTGTTCTAGTGCAAGTGAAGAAGGAAATCACCATTTATTAAAATTGGAAGGAGGAGTGGGGTTGGAGTTCGTTTCTGCAAACAATTCTATCAGGTAACTTCGAAACCCAATTCTTATCTTGTTGTTATGATTGGATTGATGTGTTATATAGAGTTTTACTTAAAAGTTGTAAATGATACCTTGAGAGGAGGATTAAGCACTCTAATCGTGTTTGTTTAACAAAGAATTGTAAGGAATGGATTAAGGATGTTTATGATGTCGTATATCGCTTTATCGTTCTGTTTAAGGGGGCTTCGAGTGAGATTTTGTCTCCAAAATCGTCCCAGCGCTGTACCCGGTAAGTCGTCCGGTAAGCTCCCTGTGATGAAGGTTACCGGGAGAGAGAGAGCCCGGATAATACCGGTAAGTATGTGTGATCCGGTAACCTTGTGCTCGGTAAGTTGTCCGGTAAGTTTGTGTCGGGTAAGTGTAGTTTACCCGGTAAGTTTAATTTGACCGGTAAGTGTGTGTGTCCTGGTAAGTATGATCCGGTAAGTATAGAGTTTCGGAAAGTCTGGTACCCAGTAAGTAGCTGTACCCGGTAAGTTAGCTCATTCGGTAACCTAGTGTCTGGTAAGCTGGTTTTAGGGTCTGAGCAATTTGTATTTCATTCATTTCCCAGGTAGATCAATTGAAAGTCAGAGGCACAGTAAGAAAGGATCTTAAACGCACCAGGTGAGTTTTTCTAACTAAAATACGTGACTTTTAACGTGTTTTCTAAAGTAAGTACATGATGAGAAATGCCATGTTTTATTCTTATGCTTTTAACTACATGAAAGTTTATTTAAAGTTTTATATGAGATGTATGCATACATTGTGGTAGACGTAAATTGGCTTAGTCGAGGGGAGGTTCCGCCAGTACTCACGTCGGGGGAGGTTCCGTTTATGCCATGGAAGGGAGTATCCAGTAAGGCATCGTGAGACTGACTCGTTGTCACTTTCGAGTGACTTCAGGGTGCCATTTACGGGAGCGGATTTATCCGTGAAAGTTTTATGTAAAGTTATATGATAGTTTCATGAAAAGTTATGTGAAAGTTTTATGCAAAGATATTTGAAAGTGAAGAACTGCTTTTAAATGATTTTGAGAACTGTCAGGAGGGAACTCACTAGACCTCATGGTCTAACCGTCACCTTTTCCAAACTAAACCTTTTCAGGTAAACAGATAGTAGAAGGCTCAGGTAAGTGAGCAAGAGCAGGATAGAGCACAGATGCAGATAGAGACAGTGTCAGTGACACTTATAGAATTTAGTATGTTCTCAGTTGTGTATAGGTTGTTTCCGCCAACCTAAGTTATGAGACAGATGTACGAAATTTCTGGGACCCAATATTGTAATTCTTTAAATTTAAATGTTGTGTATGCTTTATTTAGACTGGGTTGTTACAATCCAACACCTCTGGATCGATCACTTTCGAATGAATCATGTTAAAGAACAAGCAAATGGGTTACTTTTATACGCGGTTGTATACCAAAAACCGTGTGTAAAAGCTAACCTTTGTACGCGGTTTGTAACACACAACCGCGTACAAAGGAGTTACTTTTATACGCGATTTCTTGCTCAAAACCGTGTGTATATATGCCTTTTACAAACGGTTTTTTACATACGACTGCGTATAAAAGTAACCCCTTTGTACGCGGTTTTTGAACACACAACCGCGTATAAAAGGTAACTTTTGTACGCGGTTATTTCGATGCAACCGTTTATAATTGTCCAGTACCTTTTATACACGGTTGTTAATTTAGAACCACGTATAAATTCTTAGTTTTAGCAACGGTTCAGCCTTAACCGTGTAAAAAGGGTCCAGATATGTCCTTTATACACGTTTTTTGTAAAAACAACAAAAACCGCGTATAATTAACCGCGTATGAAAGTCATATTTGTAGTAGTGTGGGAGGACAATTTTTACCTACACGACTACACATTGTTGTTGTCATATTATAAAGTTAGTGTTGAGAAGTGCTTTATGATATTTAGAGAGTCACTGACAAAATTTAGAAAAAACTCGGGTTACAAGTAGTAAAAGAACACAAAACTATCTAAAATTTTGTCATCAGAAAAGTTTCGTTCCGTTAAAAGGAGAACTTGATATGTCACCCTGGTGGAATTCCACTTACAAAATGCTAAAATGACTAATTAGACAAGAAGATGTCGTTGTGGGTAGTGGCGGAGCCACCCTTGGCCCAACATGAGCATAAGACGACCCTCAATTTTGTGGAAATTCTAATTCTTTTATATGGTCGATTAATAAAAAAATTCTGGTGTCATCTATTTTCATTTAATTCAAATATTAAATAAAAATAACCTTGATTCGAAAGAAATTTATGAAACCCATTTTACTCTAGTGAGGAAATTTAATTAATATTTATTTTTTCAATTTAATTAGTTTTTTCTTCTCAATTTATTATAATTAGTTTTGGTTTTTCCAATTCACTTTAAATTAAGGATGTTGATTGAGGGAGGTTAAGATGAGGGGAATAGCCAAATAGCCGTTAGTTATAACTTTAAAGTTGTGTTCTTTAAATATTTTTATGAAAGCTGTTAAGGAAAGACAAAAAAAAAAGTAGCGGGAAAGAGAAAAACTCTTATCTTCTCTGAGTTTTTAGCTATAAACATGATGAAAAAATGGTTGTACAAAAAAATAGAAGATCAATGGATGAACAATTGTTTAGTCACTTATATTAAAAATATGTTTTTACTACGGTTGATAACAACGATATCATAGATAAGTTATTTTTTTTTGTTCAAGTCACAGTTGAATCTATAAAGGTTGAAATATCATAAATATAATTAATATTGTTATTATATTTGTCATTTTCAGACAATTAATATTTATATTATTTTGTTGGGTGCTCCCCTTGTGCAAATTCATGGTTGAAACTTATGTTAATATTTTAGAAGACTTTTACATTGCCAGTTGCAGCCAATAAAATCTCATCAAAATCATTGTATCATTTTGTTGCCAAACAAACTAGTAAACGATTATGAAGTGCTTCTAATTTATACATTTATTCACAAACTAATTTCCTACAAATTTTTGGACAAAAAGAATATAAAAAGTTAAAAACTTTGACATTTTATAACGAGATAAATAACCGATGTTAACATAATGTTATAGGTAATTTGTGATCTATTTATTGACATTTCTCTATTATTAATTAAAATAACTATAGGTTGCACAACATGTTTGTGACTAAGGGGCCGTTCATTAAACGCTTTCTCGGTAAGTGTTTACCGGCTCATTTTTACCTTATTGAATGAATATGACAAATATTAAGAACTTTACACGGTAAGAGCAATTACAAGAACCTAAAATCTTACCCGGTAAGTGAGAGTAACGATTCTTATCCGGTAAAAGTTTACCAGATAAAAATGTTGCATATAATACCACTTTCATGGACCAAAATCTTACCTAGTAAGTTAAGTGAAAATGTGACTATTACTTGTAAGCGTGGGATAAACGATCCCTAAATCACGAAAGTGTATTATTGGCCACTTCTATATATTATACATATCCTAGTCAAGGATAGAGTAAACTTCATTTTTGGTCCCTAGTTTTTGTCAATTTTAATGGATATCGTTGCTAAACTTAAAAACTCGGATTTGGTGTCTCACATTTATCATTTCACAACGGTTTCGGTCCCTCCTCCTAACGTTCGTTAACTTTTTTCTTTAGTACAATTAAATGAGGGGTATTTTCGTCATTTTAAACATTTTTCTGATTCATGTTTATGTTTCTAAATCAAACCCAAATCCACATGAGCACAAGGTTCCATCTCGGCCCGTTTAGCAACATGGACATGAATAAGAAAAATGTATTATATAACAAAATACCCCTTATATAAGTGGACTAAATAGAAAATGTTAACGAGCATTAGAAGGAGGGACCGAAACCATTGTAAAATGTCAAATATAAAGGATGAAATCCGAGCTTTCGAAGTTTAAAAACGATATCCGTTAAAATTGACAAACATTAGATACCAAAAGTGAAGTTTACTTTTAAGGAAAATGATTGATCGTTACTTAAAAACTTGTTCTCAAATTCTTGTTCTTATTGTTTTTTTCCTTTCCATTTTTTTACCTTGTAGAATGAATATGACAAGTATTAAGAATTTTACACGGTAAGAGCAATTACAAGAACCGAAAGTCTTACCCGGTAAGTGAGAGTGACGATTCTTATCCGGTAAAAGTTTACCAGATAAAAATGTTGCATACAATACCACTTTCATGGACTAAAATCTTACCTAGTAAATTAAGTGAAAATGTGACTATTACTTGTAAGCGTGGGATAAACGATCCCTAAATCACGAAAGTGTATTATTGGCCACTTCTATATATTATACATATCCTAGTCAAGGATAGAGTAAACTTCATTTTTGGTCCCTAGTTTTTGTCAATTTCAATGGATATCGTTGCTAAACTTAAAAACTCGGATTTGGTGTCTCACATTTATCATTTCACAACGGTTTCGGTCCCTCCTCCTAACGTTCATTAACTTTTTTCTTTAGTACAATTAAATGAGGGGTATTTTCGTCATTTTAAACATTTTTCTGATTCATGTTTATGTTTCTAAATCAAACCCAAATCCACAGGAGCACAAGGTTCCATCTCGGCCCGTTTAGCAACATGGACATGAATAAGAAAAATGTATTATATAACAAAATACCCCTTATTTAAATGGACTAAATGGAAAATGTTAACGAGCATTAGAAGGAGGGACCGAAACCATTGTAAAATGACAAATATAAAGGATGAAATCCGAGCTTTCGAAGTTTAAAAACGATATCCGTTAAAATTGACAAACATTAGATACCAAAAGTGAAGTTTACTTTTAAGGAAAAGGATTGATCGTTACTTAAAAACTCACCGGAAAAACGCGTCATTTGATTGTTCTCAAATTCTTGTTCTTATTGTTTTTTCCTTTCCATTTTTTTACCGTTTAATTTGATATGTTGACAGATTAACATTTCACTTTTAAATCAATTTTTTCAGAACCAACAAAACCATATTGGAATTAATTGGCATTTTTAGTTAAATTGGACAGAAACATAATAATACATCACCATCATGGAAGAAAAGGTCATCATAAAAGCATATAACATGTCATATAAATTAATAGATATTTGTGTCAAATGTGGTATAAGCTTTTATTATTCAATATAACGTGTAGAGAAAGAAAAAAAAAGTTCCTATGAAAACTAGTGAATATTGTCGAAGTCGTTCTACTTCGTACCACGAGTTAAGAACTTCCAAGGCCTTATCCGTACCAGAGAATGCTAATTGTATCTTAATTTTGAAGCCACGAGCCTTACATTTCGAGATTGGTGTAGCACAGTCTTGATTGTTGAGGCAAATGGCAGATCTCTCTGCACATGATTTACACCCGAATTTCTTCCAATGTAAGTTTACAAGGGTGCCTTCTTCGAATTCAAGAACCTGCAAAGTTCAAATTAATTGGTGAAAGTATGTTCAAATGAAAAGCGCGAGTTTTCATGGAAACAATCATTCTACTTCTTAGAGCCAAGGTCTACGATCTAGAACAACAGGACCCAAGATTTTTGCCGAGAAGTTTCATCTTTAAGATGTATCAAAGACTCGTAAAATTGCGGTTTAATTATGTGACCCGGATAAATGTCATATGTGTCGATTCGTGGAATAAAATACATTTTTTAAAAGTGAATAATAATTTTCTTTTTTGGTTGATTTCGAGGACTTTTTTGGTTTTTTGATTAATGTCCTTTGTATTTTCTAATATCCAGAGCACCCAAAGTTTAGCGTGCACGCCTTTCATACCCACATAGGCCCCACATCGATCAGTTGGGCTCCAACCATTTCTCCTCGATATATGTTAGAACTCGGTATTCTACATATTCTCACATATTAAGAGAACAGGTTTGCATGCATCTTACTGTCTATAAATTGTACTTTCAAGTGAGATATATCGAGTAAGTTTGGTTTTGTTTTATGTTAGAAATAAAAAGGGCTGTGTTGTAGTGATCTTACCAGAGTGAAACTTGTGATAATATTGGATTTATCAGCAACAAAAGTAGGCATGGATCTTGCTGCATATTGTCTTCCAGCAAATGCAACCATATATCCACCAGCTTTCGCCTGCAAATTTACCCACATTCTGTTAGTTAAAAGTTAAATTTGATGATGACAGAGTGAAATGGCCGGAATACTTACCGGATCAAACTCGGTGCCATTAATGGTGAGATAAGTGATCTCGTCCACTTTTGGCCGGAATACTGCCAGTTGCGCATCGGTTCCACCAAGCGAGAGTCTACGATCACACGGTGAAAGCTGGATTTGTTTGTTGAAGAAGGATTCTTTCGAAGAAAACGCGAATCCAAATGTAAATCCATCTCGTTTCTTAACTTTTGCATCTGAACATGGATTGAACACGCTGTTGGTGTCCAACGAACGAACCGCGATCACCATTGTCGCCATCACCGTCAAAAGCATGATCTTCGAGGCCATGGTAATTAATTAATTACCTGAATCAATCTTCTTTCATGGTTATTTGTGTTTTGTTGCATTTACGACCTTTATGGTGCGTTTGGTACACTGAACAGGACAGAACTGAACAGGGTCCATTGTTCCACGTTTGGCAGGACTTTTATGTGGAACATACTGGAACAAGGTGGAACAAACTGGAACAGGCCTGTTCCACCCCCACCCTATGGAACAAGGTGGAACAGACTTATGTTTTACCAATATAACCTCAAAATAAAATCTAAATCTCTTCTAAAACATCAAATAAACCTTCTATTTCATAATTTATTCATTCTTTAAATTTAGTAAGGGTAAATTGGTCAATTTTATTTGTTCTGTTCTGTTCAGTTCTGTCTTACCAAACGTGGAACAGTTGTTCTGTCTTGTCCTGTTCTGTCATGTCCTACCTTGTCATGTCCTATCCTGTCTGCGTACCAAACTGACACTTAATAAACGGTCAATCGATTTTTGGTTGAGCTTATGGCTCGAATTATGACTTTATTGAGTCTTGAAGACATTTGTCCGGTTTTAATAATGTAATGAGCAAATTCGGGTGTGAGTTACATTTATTGTGTTATATTTGGAGAGTACATGTTTTGAGTGTGTACGCGTCATTCAAGTGGAGCCATGGACTTTTAGATTGTAATGCATTGGATCCATAGGCATGTAAGTCAGTCATATTTAATAGTGAGGAGTCTCGATATTCTCACTTTGGGATTTATGCTCGCACCGGCATTGTTGTTGACCCCTTTTCTTTTGTGGAGAGGAACCGTTACGGGTTGTACTCCGGGGCTATGGGTTATTTGGTGTCTATCTCCTTGTGCGCAAGGATTTAGACCATATGGGTTATATGCTCATATTTTGTTGGCCATCTTGGGTCACTAGCGAGTAGGCAATAAGGGACATTGAAGTCCTTGAGGTGTAACTCGACGGAGTAGGCACCAAAAACATGTAATGGTTTGAGGTTGTGATGTCGGCATGGGAACTAAAACCGGGACTTGAGGTGTAATCCAATAACATCATAGGTGGCCCCACTCACGTGTTCTCGTTGCCTTGATGGAAACGGGTCTCCCCCGTCATCGGAAGGTGTTGTTTTGGGGATTGGATTTTATTATCCATGTTTTCGGTGACGTTTATTATCTATGGATTTTTATACATGATTTATGTGTTGAGTATTATGCCTCATCCGTGTTTGGGATGTTTTGAGTAATTAGAGATTTATCCATGTTTTTATAATTGAAAATCGAATATTATTTCACGTTTTAAGTGAATTTTGGGTTTGAGCCCATTTTCGGGAATTGTTTTATATTAGAGCTTTCATCACGGGATTTGTGTGCGTTGGAAAATGGGTGGTTTACCATTCATTTAATGGATAGATGTTAGCTTTCGTTAGTCAAAAGGACCAAATCCGATCAAAAATGCAAGCAGTAGTGGCTAATTTGTAATAAACGAACTCTAGGGATGACTTAAATTTTTTTTATCAACCCACATGGTTTCCCAAAACCCAAAAAGGTTTAAACTTTATAAAATGTCCACAAGGTCGGGAATGGCCAAAATCCCACGACCCACACTTTCGTATTTTCGAACGTTCTATAACATATATTATGCATATTTCCAACAAACACTAGAAATGCATTTTTACCAAATAATCACCTTTTATGCATTAAATCATCAAAACACTTTCATTTATGATTCATTTATTAAATTATCCAAAAATCTCAAATGTGGGTGTTTTACAAGGTTTATAAAGTTAAGCACTTTAAACAATCGAAACCCACCAAATAACTCAATAATTGATAATTTTATGTAAAACACATAAATATTTGGAAACGAACATTTTTGGCATGTACAACGTTTTCATAAATCAACTTGAACTCACCTTGCTAGATTTAAGCTAAATCTAGGCTTTTCCCCAATTTGAGCTCCTTTAAAGAAACTTGAGTCCTCAAGCCAAATCTTCCAAAAACCTAGCTCCATGAGTTTACAACCATCAATAATCGTATTCAACCATACAGAACCGTTCTCCAAATATTATCATCAATAATCTCAACTTATACTAAAACCCTAATTTTCATTCATGAAGAAAAGAGGAGATTACCTCAACCATTACATGAATCCACCAACTAAACACCTATAGGGTTACCAAATTGAGCTTCATTCTTCATTTCATCCAAAGAAGGAAAGGGTTTAGGTGAAAGTTGGGTAAAACCCTAGAAAGTGTAGAAATCCCACCCAAATGAACTCAATGAAGTTTCCAACCATCATCCATAAGTCTTTGCTAAGGGGTGAGGAAGAAGCTTTGAATCACTAAATTTATGGCTTCAAGGGCTCCAAAACGGTTTAGAGGGTTAGGGTTCGGTTTGGAAGAATTTAGAGAGAGGAAGGTGGGATAGAAATGAGAGAAAGCTGAAATATGTGGGTTTAAAACCCTTTGAAGCCCGACCGCGAGAGTGACATGCGAGATTACCACTGTCAGTCTCGCGGGGCATTATCGCCCGCGTTGTACCGTGCCCAAATCACAAACTCGCGATTGTGCCACACCGAAAGTGCCCAGGTCACAAGCGTCGGGCACTCTCGCCCAATCAGTACCGAGAGTGGGGCTTTCCCCCATGACCTTGACACGGCGATGCCCTGTGGCATAGGCGCCGGGCATACTCGCCCAGAACCCCTGATTCCCCAAAACTTTGTCTTTTGCGCACGACTCCGGTCATGAGAGGCCACTACAACCAGGACTGAATTTTCCGGGTGTTACAATTCCCCCATTTATCTGGTGAACTTTCTCTACTATTTTTCCGGTGACTCCCCATTCAAAAAAAATCTTTTTTTCTTGTTGTCATTTGGGTTTTGTTGAGGAAGTTTTCCTCTCTCTCTTTCTCTCTAAGCTCGATAATTCTCCTTCCATCTTATTTGTGGCTACCATCTCCGGCCAACACCATCTCCCTGCAATAAACACGCACACCGTCGATGTGATACCAATGCCCCCACCCCACCCCTCCTCTGGCAGACCCTTGTCCATCTCCGGACAACATGGCAACATCGAACCTCTTTCTCCACAGGTTTGGGTTTGATTTTCAGATTTGGTTTTTGTTATGGATTTTCATATTTGTTTTGGAATTGGTCAAGCCGAGGATTTCATTTCGATTTTCTATTGGTGCTTGGATTTTCTCGTTCCCAAATATGGACGAAGCAATGGAGGGAAGGAGAAAGGAGAAGGAGACGGCAGTGGGGAGGGTGTAGACGGAGAGAGACGGTGGTCAAAGGTGAAAAATAGTGAAGAGGAGTTGGCTGAAGTGACGAACGATAAAGGGTGTCGAAGTTGGCTTGAAGTCGGTTGTCGGTGGCAGAGAAGTTTGTAACCATGGCGACGACCTCCGATATATCTCCAAATCGAAAACATCCTTCGCCTATAAGTATATATATAGAAACATTTGCAAATTCTTCCAGAATGATTTTGGTTATTCATCATTGTGGAAGCTCTTAGTGAAGAATGGGGGGGTGAAATCATTGATTCAACATGAATAGATTGTGGGTTCAAGAAGAGTTTGTCTTAAACATGTAAATTAGCTTATATATGTATATATATACATATATGTGTGTGTGTGTGTGTGTTTTATTTGCAGGTAATGAGATGAGTTTGGGAAGAAGAAGAAGAAGAAGAGATGGGGGTGGGGGTGGGTGGGGTGGGGTAGAGGTTGAATAGGTCTTGCATGTTTGGTCCTGTACTTTGTCAAAAATTACATATACATAGATAAAAAATTAATAGTAAACTAAAAAATATATTAAAAGATGGATATGCCCTTCATTTAATGGATGGAAGTTAACATGCGTTAGTGGGAGGGACGAAAACCATTCAAAAATGTAAACAATAGTGGCTAATTTGTAATAAACGAACTTTAGGAACGATTTCCAAGATTTTTTAACCACATGGACCAAAATTAAGATTTACTCTAAAAAAATACGAATCTTTTAATATAATGTGGTAAAAGAAGCAAAAAAAAAAAGGTAACATGTTATCACATGTTTACGTGCACTTATCGGTATTTATTCATACACAAAACAACCAAAATGAATGAGTTACATGTTAGCAATTAATTATGGAAAACCCACCTCTTAATTACGTGTTAACAATTAACCATGAGAAAACAACGATGGTTCAAAACACCAATTTGTTGTTCTTTCTCTTCTATTAATTTTTTTTGAAAGTCAATTGCATTTCGGGGGTATCCTGGACTTAGTCCAGACTAATCCCCCTTCGACCCGGCCACGATCCGGCCCACGATTCGGCCCAAACAACAGGCTCACGAACAGCCCCTTGATTCGGGGATACCTCCGCGTGATCACCACGAGGTTCGAACCCGGGTAGTAAGGGCTTCCACCACTTACCCCCAGGATGTTACCGAACCACTGGGCTACAACATCTTTGGTTCTCTTGTTTCTTCAAAACATTGGTTTTCACATATTCCAAACTTTCATTCATTCATTCAATCACTGAGTGTATGTGTTTTGAGGATTTTTTGTTGTATAATTAGCTGTTGTACCACTGCTCGGTACTTTCTATGAACAATTGAATCACAATAATAATCACACTAATTTTATTGGTAAACAATCGTTGGTTTACAAAGTAGTTTACATGGGTATTTATACTTTCCCAATAGACACATACGAACCATCATACCGGTTCACTAATTGGTATGACTTTTCTAACAGACACAACTATTCTAAACGACATGTCCCGTCACAAACTTAACTGCCTTAACTTATATACATACATAAATATTTGACTTACATGGATTAATAAGTTAGTATTCAACACTCCCCCCTAATTTATTAATCCATGCCTTCAATATCTTCAAGCTCCATCATCCTTATCTTGGGCAGGTTGTAGGAAGTCTTGCTCTCTGAACTTTGGCTTGTTTCCACTTCCTTTGTTTTTGTCTTTAACACGAACTATGTTCTGAACTTCCTCTTTGATTTGACTTCTTTCTTCCTTGTCTTCAATCTCATCTCGATCATCTTTGTCAGCTTTGTCACTATCTTTCTTCATTCGTATCATTTCATAATCTTGAATCTTCAACAATTTGTTTGTAGTACTTGTATCATGATCTTCTGGTTCAATTTTCTTGTTGCTTGATTTTATGTGTTTCTCAACTTGGCTTTCCAATGCTTGCTTTCTTGATAGTGTTTCATGATGCTTCTTGCATTTGCCCTTTTCAATCCTTGGTTCACTTTCTTGATGTTTCTTATCTAAAACAACTTCATGATTCTCTTTCTCAAAATGTTCTGCTTTTGACTCTTTCATCTCTTTGCTTGTGCAATTTCTCAACTTCTCCAGGTTCTCTAACTTTCTCTGCATTTGTTTCTCAAATGCTATCTCTCTATTCCTCATTTTCTTCTCAAACTCTTGTCTCTCCATTTCTATGTCTTGAAGTATTTCTAACTTCCAAAACTCTAGTTTACTCCTCAAATCAATTTCCAATTTTGACCTCATGTCTTCTAACTTGTCTTTTGGAATTTCATCCTTCTCAATGACAATTCCATTCCATCTTGGTTCTTCTTCTAAAAATGCCATCTCGTTTTCATCCTTGCTCATAGCCATTAACAACGTTGGTTCTAAATCTTCTTCCACAAGGTTTGAAATTTCTTTTCTATGGTCTGGTTTTGGACAATCTGCAGCATAGTGTCCAAACTCATGACAATTATAACATTCTATTTCTCTAATATCTCTTCTATGGTAGTTTTGATCTCCAGGGTTTTTCTTTCTTTTATCATAACTATCTTCATACTTACTATCTCTTGCAAATCTTCCTCGGCCTCTTCCTCGTGTCTGATTACCACCTCCTCGTCTACCATTTCCATAGTTGTGTTCATAATTTCCGTCATTCCCTTGACGTGTGAATAGCAACTTCTCACTATTATCTTCCTCACTTCCTTTTCTGAACTTAAGTCTTTCTTCATAAGTCTTAAGTTTCCCAATAATTTCCTCTAATTTTACTTTCTTAAAATCAACAACCATTTCAATGGTTGCTACTACTGGTACAAACTTATCTGGCACTGCATTAAGTAATTTCCGTACTTTTGTTTGTTCATCAAACGTCAATCCACACGTAGCGGCCTTTGTAATAATACTCATCAACTTCCCGGCAAATGAATCTATTGATTCATCTTCTTTCATTACGAGTCTCTCAAATTCTGATTTTAGTTGTTGCGAGTGTGCCTGTTGGACGTCTTCTGTTCCAATAAATCTGGCCTTTAGTGAGTCCCAAATTTCTTTTGCTGTTTCACATCCCGCAACTTGCATTTGCAAATCTTATGGTAATCCTTGAAATAGATATGCTGATGCAGAACTATCCTTTCTTACATCAATCTCTTTTGATGTACCCGTTCCTTCTATCAAATCCCATAATTCATTTGCCACTAATATCTTCTTTATTCTTAATGCCCATAATGTATAATTGTTATTGTTTAAAATTGGACATTGATATGATGATAACGGTGTAGCAACAACATGATTGTTGTTTTTGTTTTTATCTCCCGACATATCTTTCGATTTGGTTTTCTTCTAAAAACAATATAATTCTAATAACAGTCGAACTTAAATCTTTCTGTCTAATCCACAATAGTAATATGCAAATTCTAAATTTTTCTAATTTATTCCTCTAATAGAAAAAAAAACAAGTATTGGAAATATAAAACCTGTTAATTTTCCCTTGGGCCTTTTGAATTCTTGTGGGCTTTATAAAGTGGCGTTCTTTTATTCCCAAATCCCAAATGATAAACTGCGTTCCTTTCTATTCCTAAATAAAACACGCTTCTGCTTCCTTCCTTCTTCCTTCTACACGCAATTAGGGCAACACTGCAATCGTCCCTAGTTCTTCTTCTGGTTTTCTTTCTAATCAAACGGTGGTGGTGGTTAATCTTGTCTGTTCTCTTCTCCGGCAAGCACACGGCGGCGGTTTCTCCTTCGCACAACCGGGTACGTCTTTTTCTCTCTTTTTTTTACTTCTCTTGATTGATCTGTCTCTCTCTTTCTGGTTCGAACCTTCGGCTCTGATACCACTGTTGTACCACTGCTCGGTACTTTCTATGAACAATTGAATCACAATAATAATCACACTAATTTTATTGGTAAACAATCGTTGGTTTACAAAGTAGTTTACATGGGTATTTATACTTTCCCAATAGACACATACGAACCATCATACCGGTTCACTAATTGGTATGACTTTTCTAACAGACACAACTATTCTAAACGACATGTCCCTTCACAAACTTAACTGCCTTAACTTATATACATACATAAATATTTGACTTACATGGATTAATAAGTTAGTATTCAACATTAGCCTCCGTTATGATAGGACATTACAGGATAAAACTTAATGTTTGACGTTTGGCACGATATGGGACATGAAGAGAGACAGGAATTGGGTGAGATCGGATGAGACAAAAAAATTGTTTTCTTGTTCCACCAAAATAGGTGGAACAAGATGGGACAATGATGAGACAAAACTAAAAAATTATCAATGTAGCCTCGTTTGACATAATATTAATATGATATTTGCTTTAGTAGTCACCATTGCCCCTTGTCGCCACCAATGACAGCCACTAGCAGCCACTATCGACCACCTCTACCACCACCACATCCACCTCATCCATAACCACCACCTCTACCTCCATATCTGCAATTGTCGGTTGCCACCATCGTCCACCATCTCCACGACCTCATAACTACCACCTCCACCTCGACCACTACTACCATCGACCATTGACCACCATTGTCGTTACCATCACTACTACCATTGGTGGCCACCTCGACCATCGGCTACCACTAACATCGTCCATCACCACCTCAACCCTACATTGGCCACCACCATCTCTACCTCCACAACCACCACCACCGCCTCTACCTCCGCCTCCGTCACAATCACCACCTCCATTTCCACCACCACTATTAACCACGTCATAAAATTATTATAGCTTATTTAAGGGCAACTTGTCGAGTCTTGTCCTGTCCAGACATACAACTTGTCATGTGTTGTATAATTTAGTCCTATCCGGTTTAATTATGTCCTATTCTTTTGTCTTATCCACTTAGGTTTTGTCCGGTCTGCGTACCAAACACCAACTTAATGAACAACCATTTTTTAAAAAAATTATACAATGAGCATCACTTTTTTTTAGAAGGGTATCCCAGACCACATTGGGCCCAGACTAATCCCTAGGCAAATCGGGCCTTTGGCCCAGCTGCTAAAGCATGCAGCCCTGAGATTATCCTCACTTTTATGACCGATGATTCATTATCCACGTTGATAACTGTATTTATACATATGCATATAGTTGAAGCTTGTTTCTTGTTTTTAGCTTATAGTTTAGTTTGGGTATTCACTTCTCTTTTGTTCCTCTTTTACATTAACACTTCAATCTTTAATATTGAAGAACTCATTCTTCATCTAAATGACTAAATGAATCAAGTTAATACACGTTGACAACTTTTTTAGTAAAGAAGTTTTCCCTAACTTTATTTTTATCATTGGTTTAGCCTTATTTCGCGATCCACAAATGTTACCTCTACTAGGGGTGTGCAAACCCGATCCGGTCCGAAAACCCGATCCGGTCCGAAAACCCGATCCGGTCCGAACCCGAACAAGACCAAAAAATGGCAAACCTGAAATATCCGAATCCGAAATACCCGAATCCGATTTTCTTCCCCGGGTTAGTAGGATCGGGTTGGGTCTGGGTTTTCCCACCCGATCCGACCCGAAATATCCGAACTTTTAAAAAAATTGTTTTTTTTACTAAATTTAAAATAAGTAAATAACTATAACTTACTTCTAACTTTGTTTCATTTCTAAATTCTAACCTAAAATCCTAAATACCTAATCCTAAGTCCTAACTTTAGGCATGTATTTGGTCAAAAACAGTTTAGGCATGTATATATATATATATATGAGAAGAGGGGAAAGTTATACTAGTATTATACAGCCCAAAAAAATCCCAAAAAGACCCAAAAAATGTTCCAAAAAAGCCTAAAAAGTCAAAAACCAGTTCTAATTTTGGGCTGGAATTTCCAGGCCCAACCCGAATACCCGACCTACCCGACCCGAACCCCGTTTGCCCCGAACCCGATTATCCGACTTCCACTTCGGTCGGTTTTCGGGTGGTCTCCCCCCACCCCGATATCCGATCGGGTTCGGTGTTTTCGGCCCCGACCCGCCCGACCCAACCGTTTGCACACCCCTAACCTCTACTGTTTATTATTATTATTGTTGCATCATCTTAATATTCTAGCACAAATCAAACATTTAGTTTCATAAACCTTCTTAATTAAAACTAAAAGCTACAACATTCATAAACTAAACTTGTATGTTAATCTATTTTGAGTTACGATTGAAATTTCAAACTCAACCATTTTCGAACTTCAACCATCCAAATTAAACATTTAGAAGATCTCTTTTTTCGTTAATTTTCATTGGAATTTCCAAAACGAACTTCAAGCAAATATATATATATATATATATATATATATATACCAAAAAATGAAGACGGTAATGGGGAAAATCATCGGAGAGACGCAAGCGGCATTTATAAAAGGGAGGTATATCCTAGACGGTGTCTTGATTGCAAACGAGGTGGTGGAACAGTTGAGAAAGACGAAAAGAAAAGGGATGGTATTTAAAGTGGTCTTTGAGAAAGCATATGATAGCGTTGAATGGGATTTCTTGTTAGCGACGTTAAACTCGATGGGGTTTGGAAAAAAATGGTGCGGATGGATGAAAGCTTGCTTGGAGTCATCCACGATTTCGGTCTTGGTGAACGGGTCACCGACAAAGGAGTTCAAGATGGAACGGGCCTAAGACAAGGAGATCCGTTGGCACCTTTTCTGTTGTTAGTGGTTGCGGAATGCCTAAATGTATTAATGTTGGAGGCGTCGGATAAAGGGGTGTTTGAAGGAGTCAAAGTTGGCAAAGAGGAGGTGGTTGTGTCCCACCTACAATATGCGGATGATGCCATCTTCTTTGGCAAATGGAGTATCAATAATATCAAAAACCTTATGAAAATCCTAGATTGTTTTCATATGGTCTCGGGTCTAAGGATAAATATGACAAAGAGAAAAATATATGGTGTGGGGATTAATTGGGAAGAAACACAACTTTAGGCAAGAGGCTTGGGATGTGGATGCGGAGAACTACCATTTGTGTATCTCGGTCTCCCGGTGGGGAGAAATATGAGCAAAATAGAAAGTTGGAAGGAAGTGATAAAAAAGATGCAAAATAAGCTTGCGACATGGAAAATGAAGCTAATCTCGTTCGGAGGTAGGTTAACATTGGTAAAGTCGGTATTAGGTAGTCTACCTATGTATTTTTTTCTCGCTTTTCCGAGTTCCGAGAGGAGTGACTAGAGAGTTAGAGAGGGTGAGGAATAAATTCTTTTGGGGAGGGGGAGTGGGGGGAACGATTCGGTTGCAAGTAAAGGAATGTCGTGGGTAAAATGAGAAAAAGTTTTGAGAGACTTTAAAAGAGGGGGACTTAACGTGGGAAGCTTACAAACCTCTAATTGGGGGCTCTTGGGAAAATGGTGGTGGAGGTTCGGGGTAGAGAATGATGCTCTTTGGGTCCGGGTAATTAAGAGCATATATGGAAAGGAGGGAGGAATGAGAGGGGAAAATACCATTGGTGTGGGAGGAAGAGTGGTGTGGGGCAATATTTTAAAGGTAGGGAAAGAGTTGGCAAAAATCGGGTTAAACTTTGATGAATCGTTTGGTAAAGAGGTAGGAAGTGGAGAGGAAACACAATTTTGGTCGGAGAAGTGGGTAGGGGAGGAGATACTAAACAGGAGGTTTAAGAGACTTTGGTGCCTAGAAACAAATAGGGAGAGTTCGGTTGCAAATAAGGGGGAATGAGTGGATGGTAATTGGGTGTGGAGTTGGAGTTGGAGAAGAGAACCGAGGGGGGGGGGGGAGGCGGGTGAGTTGGTAGAATTAGAAGAGTTGTTACAAGGGTGGAAATCGAAGGTAGAGGTGCGAGAACGAGTGATGTGGGTGGAGGATGACGAAGGAAGGTTTACAGTTCAAGGTCTAAAAGAACTCATAGAATAGAGGAGATCGGTTATTAGGAATGTAGATGAGGAAACAAAATGGTCGAGAGTGGTTAAAAAAAAGTGGGTATATTCGCGTGGAGGGCCAACTTAGAGAGATTGCCAAGTCGAGCGGTTCTCGATAAGATGGGAATTGATATGGATACAAGTCTATGTCCAAGATGTGGAAACGAGGTGGAATCGGTCCAACATGCCTTGGTCCAATGCCCAGAAGTATGGCGTAGGTTAATGCGATGGTGGAACCACAAAGAAGAAAATGTAAGTACAATGCAAGATATGACAGGCTTAAATTTCGCAGAAACGAGTTCGATAGCACAACCAAAACTGTGGTGGGAGACCATTTGGTGTTTCTCATACTTCATTTGGTCACATCGAAACCAAGTGGTGTTTAAGGGAGAAAAAAAGTAAGTTGGAAGATCGTTTTCTGGAGCTTCAGCGACTTTGTTACGAATGGCTCTCAAGACGGATCGGTGGCAAGAAAATAGAGTGGTCTACATGGCTGTCAACACCTCAGTCGGCACTGCTGGGAGGATGAGTTTTAGGAGAGTACAGTGGATAAGAGGAGGACCATCATCATGTGAGCAAGCGATGGGGCTGACCGAGGAACCGTCCAAGTGGTTCGAACACAGCAGGTGTTGAGTTCCTGCAATTTGGCTGAGTCGTGGTGGTTAACACAGCAGACCCGGTGGCTGTGTGGATTAATCGGTCGAGGAACAGCTTATTCGTGCAAACCAGATCGGATACATCAAATAAGATGCAGTGGTGAGGATGATCGGTACATGGTCTGATTAGTTACTATTCGGCCAAGCTACTTAAATCCCTTGCATTTGGCTTTGGGATGTTTTTGTCTAGTCCTGGGCTGTGTTAGTGTTGTTTTGTTGCCTACTGTTTCTTGTTGTATATTGATGTACATTTGTACAGTGGTAATAAAATTGCGATGCCTTTCAAAAAAATTCCTCAAAAAATAGATCTCTAAATTTAGAAGTATTATTTTATAGATTTTTGAATTTAGTCCCTCTAAAGATTACGACTTATGAGTAGTGACTCAACCCCTACACTACTTTTAACTTTAGGTTCTATAGTTGATGTCCCAATTGCAACCCACTACGCTATGTTCAAGCATTTGCACGAATCAATTTGATATAGAAACTCTTTAAGTGAAACTTGATTGGCAAAGATACGTGACAATTTTATCTAAATATAAGACATGTGCTAAGTTTGATTCCCTCAGGTAGCCACAACTTTTGAGTGACCAAAAAAAATGCTCACACTAGTGTCCTTGGTAGCATGTTTCGTGAGGGGCTGATTGCAGTTGCCGATAATCAACTTTTACCCAAATTCGATACGAAAATATTGGCAAAATTAATGAACATGTTTTGAAGTTTAGAAACCAAGCAATCGAATCTCTTTTTTTGTAACCGTAGGTTTTTGGATCAGCTTACGCACACAGACTAATCCATCGACGACCATGAATGACCTAGACTTATCACACGTGAACTTTCATAGCCAATAGACTCTTTTGGATAGGTCAAAGTGAAACCAGCCATTCAATGAAATTTTGTACATTTTTGAAGTTTTTTGTATTATTATTTTTACTTCGGTTGATCAAGACTTAAATCAATTGTTTTTTAAAACTTTTACTTAAATATTTTACAATATAATATGAATCATTATTATTATTTATTAAATTAGACTGAACTCATCCAAAATTAAAGACCAATTATACATACATTTTATTCAAAAACATAAGTCATAAATAGGGGAACTTGTTTTAAGATCTAACAATTTGTTAGGTCCGTAAAATCCAATATAAACTACAAATCAATGAAATTAAGGGAGGGCTAAATTAGGATATTAGTTTTTTGAATTAAAACTTTAAATAAAGGTTGTTCCAGGTAATTTACAAACTTCGTCTTCGCTCTCATTAACAATATAATCTAAAAAATAAAACTAAACCAGACAAATAACCTAAGACATTGTGAACACCAATTAATTTAACAATTATCACCAAGTAACACATTATGATCATCTTGTGAACACAAAAACACTAAAAACAAAAAACCAAAAAAATTACAAATCCCTAAAAGCATTGTGTAAGAACTTCGATACATATTGTGAATAAATTAATAATCAAATTTGAACATCTTTGGTGAATCTAGAACAAAAAACCTATAGTATAACGATCTGAACTGGTATCAAATATATTATTTCAATTAAATATTGTGACCACCTATTTTTTTATACATTGTAATCACCTTGTAAATACAATGTGACACGACATCAAGAACAAAAAACCATAAAAAATTAAGAACACTAAAAACATTGTGTACAGACTTCAATACACATTATTCTAAGAAATAATGGTCTCGAACATAAAGGAATTCAGATGAAATTTCTGGTCCTTGAATGAACGATTTAGCCTCTTGCACACTATAAGAGCATCTCCAATCATACTCCATATTTATGAAAATAGCGTTTACACCCCCTCCAATCATACTCCATACTCTAATTTTTTTTGCAGTGTACCAAATTTGTACGCCAAATATGCAGCGTGAGTTTGACACTCCAAATTAGTGGATCCCACTACTTTTTTCTAAAAGTAATATTATTTAATTAATAAATATTATAACTTATATATATTAATATCAAATAGTAAATGAAATAATGTTATTTTAATGTAGGGTCCATAAATTTAGTGTTTTTTTAAAGCATGATTGGAGTTGAAGGTTTCTTTTTTAATGTTGGCCCCATCAAAATTGGTGTTTTTGGTGTTTTTTTTTTGTGCGAAGGTTGAAGATGCTCTAAGGTGCCTCCACACCCAAAGGGGAGCGCCTGCCCATGAATAGTTAATTAATGTTTTTATGGAAGAGTTATAAATCTCATATTTATGAGAGTTATGCCCTTTTATATTTATTTAATTAATAAAATAATAAATAACATAACTATTTTAAATAAGTGAGTTAAATTAGATCTCACAAATTTCATAGATTATAGAGTTTTATTTCATGAAGTCTCGTCATAAATAAATAAACAAAGAAATTTAACAACCAATTAACACGAATTATAAAGGGAAAAAACAAATATCATACACCAAATATATATTACTTAAAATAAATCCTTCGTAATTGGATTAATTAATTCAGTTTTGAATTCTCATTCTTGGATATTGAATTTTGTATATGATTTAGTTCAAGAGCTTTCTAATTTATTATATCAAACTAGATAAGTATCTACGTGCGATGCGGCGCGAAGTATCTCAAATCTAAAGCCGATAATTCAAAAAAATAATTTTGTTTCATGTTCATATTTATACGCTTTTAAATCGCATATCAGATTTATAAAATTAAAGGTCAATATAGTTAATTGGTTAAAAAAATTAGAGCAAATAATATAATCATGATTAAGAAAGTATACATAATTAAATATACTATACTAAAATATTTGCATATTTATATTTTTGAAAAATGTTCGAACTCATAATCCAAAAGTGTTGATAAGTGATATCTTTTTTTTCCAAGTAATTAAATCTCTTATGATAATTCTAAGGGTGTTTCGTTGACAGAATGGAATTTGATAGAATTGCAATTCGTCGAAGGAATTCGACTTTGAAGTAAAAATTGATATCAAATTGCAAAAAAAAAATCACGACAATTTAGTGATTATTTGTATCAAATCTCATACTAATTTCAACAAATCCCATACTAATCATGACACATTAATTCATATATATTTATGATATTTAATAATATAATTAAATCCAAAAATATTTAATATTGGACTCATTTCGAAGGTATTGACGAAACAATTACAATGGTATAATTTGTAAAAATAGAAATATTTTTTAATGCATTTTAGTTCATATACATTGTTTATGTTTATATGATAAGAGTCTAAAATGAAAAAAAAGTAAGGGATTAAAAGTAAACTACATACCTAATTATAAGGGTAGTAAATGTAACGTATAAATTAAAAAAAATGAATTAAGAAGAGATTTAAGGAGGAGTGAATGTGGGTGTGCTAATTGAACTTATAATGTAAACTGCGTCCAGATACATGCTTAGACGGGAAAATACTGAAGTCGACTCACCAGAAGACGACACGTGACATGCTAGTTACTTATTTATTATATGTATAGAATTGTATCTGTATCGATATATAAAACAATGAAATATTAAATAATTAAACTTTAATTAATTTGCATTTTTGTAAAATATATTTATTGTATGTATATACATATATATAGTGTCTTTATGACCCACTCATTTTCTTGGACATGATTTGAAGTTGGAGCAAGCATCTGTGCAAAACACAAGCTCCCCTCATCTGCTCATCTCCTTTACAACCAATCATCCATCTTACCACCTTATCCACACTTCTTTCCTTTTTTCCTTTCTTCATCCACTCATCATCTCCACATTTCAATCCCACCCAACTTTCTTTTTCTCATCTCTCCACTTCCAAATGGCAACCACTCTATCTCCGGTCACCTTCACGGCAGCAGCCGTCGTTGCCCCCACCCGATCATCCTCCAGAATCACCACCACCAAAGTCAACTACATCAAGGGACTCAACTCATTCGGCGGCCTTAAAGCTCACAACACCGTAGCTTCATTGGGACTCCCTGTTTCCACCGAACAACAATTCGCAAACTTTGTTTGCTCCTTGAAGAAACCATCATCCAACAACCGTGGGGGCGGAGCTCTCACCTCCACATGCAATGCGGTGGCGGAGATTTTCAGGATAGCTGCAATCATCAATGGACTTACTCTTGTTGGAGTTGCAGTTGGCTTCGTTCTTCTCCGAATCGAAGCAGCTGTTGAAGAAGCAGAGTAAGAAATTCTTCAAGGGATTTCTGCACCCTTTTTTTCCCCCACAAAATTGTATCTTTATTTCACTCTTCAATTCATGTAGAATCAATCATAAAGATGTATGAACCAGAAGTTATATATATAATACCATCATTTATGCTTTCTTATAACAAAATTCAACCATGATTCATCATCTATAAATAGCAAGATTCATATTTTTTTTTGGAAGGGTGTCCTTAGCAATGCAAATTATGACTGCAAGACATCAGCCTGATTAAACTCAGTGGCCACAATTGTTGTGTACGCCTGGATTCAAACCCTGGGCAGATGGGATATTCCACCATATCCTCCAGGCCTTAACCACTACACCACAACCCTCATGGTTCAAGATTCATATATTATAAAGACTGATAAATATCATTAGAAATATCAAAGATCTTTGACTATTTAGCATCCTAATAAGGAATTTCATTAATTAGACCATATACATAACTTGCATAATTGCTATTATTATTATCTATGGATGAACTTGCTTGAATCCTGTTACTGAAAGAGGGACTTCAGCAATTCGACTATGGAGTCGTTCATACTCAACCGAATGCCCCCTATGAGTAGTCACCTTTTTCGGGAAAGATAAGCATAAACATCCCACAAAGATCAAAATCCCAGCAAGTATCCAACTGAATTGCAAATTAGCCATGGCTCTAGCCCTTAACCCCGCCTCATGGGTCCCACACACGATCGCCCCATGCATGTCGCTATCGCCCCCATCACCCAACCGTAGTGCGCACCCTTTGGGGACAAGTTCAGGAACCCATAACATGAATCCCATATTAACGAACCAAAACCCCTGGAACGCAACAGAAATAGAAAGCACAAGCGACGAAGGGAAGCTGAATGGGTAAGCAGTAGCGAATAAAGCTGTTAGAAGAGAAACAAACACAATAAGTTGCATTAGCCAATGGTAGTGCCCCTCGAGTCCAACATGATCAGCTGAATGATAATGGAGCAAGAAAAGCTCTTGACCGAAAACAGAAGCAGCAAGAATTCCAGAAACCTCAAATAAGGTGTCGGATTTACGAGTGATTTCACTCAAAAGGGTAAAACCGGCATATATTGCTAGATGGAGAAACATGGTAGCATGTTCATAGTTATTAAGCTTGAAAGCAAAGGAAAACAAAGGGTAGTCCAAAACCTGCATAATTATGGAAAATATGGAGAAAAAAACAATAAGCAGAGGCTCTAAGTAGACCAGTTTGGGGAAAGGGTGCCAAAAGGTTGACCTAAAGTGGGTTGACCCTTTTAGGTGGTAGGATTTGATTGTGTTGATGATATGCCATAAGCCAAGGAGAGCAAGGGCTGAACCAGGGACTAGATGGCCAGCAAGTGTTCCCATGGAGTCTTTATGTTGTTTTGAAACCTGGGTTTGTTATAAAAACCGATTCTTTGAGCATAAATATATCAAGATTCTTGAAGAAGATGTAATCATGCAAGAAAAAGAATGAAAAAAGGTAGATGGCAATAATCTTTTCTAGTGCATGGTGAATGGTGAAATGGTGCATGTGTTTTCCACAAACAAGTAATCAGAAAAAGACACCCATTTGCGTAAAAGATTAAGCGAAAAAGGTGTCCTATCGCAAATTCAAGGGGCAAAAACATGTAGAAAGTAAAACAAACAAATACCAAACAAAGGGATTGTGCAGAACCTAATCGATCTTATATATATGTTTAGTCCACTATAAGATCTAAATAACTAATTAACCAGTGCTACTCAAAAGATCGATCCTTTCTTATGCAGGAACTAAAACTAATTTATCCTTAGTGAAGTGGATATCGACATTCTCCACTAGATGATCCTACCTGTCCATTAAACCTAAGAAAGAGGGCAATAATTCTGAGTTTTATAAAGATTTCGGGGAAAGAATATTCACACGGAACCTCTCAAAGATCCCTTTCGATTGTTGGTTTTCAGAGGAGGAAAAGTGTAAGCGAAAAAAACGCCAACTTTAGATGATTGATCAAAAGACTTAAATCAGTTGCATTTTAAAACATCTTAAGATAAAAAGGAAAACAAGGATTCCCAAAATATGCAAACATCCCAAGAACATCTCAAAAGCAAGCAATAGTTCTTCCTCAACTCAATCTAGATGCTGTTAAAGTTTCCCATGTAGAACTATGTAGGAGTAACAGATATTTAAAAGCTCTAAGCAGCAATGCAGTTATTACATAGAGAATGATAAAGTTTATAACAGAATCTTGAATAAAAACCAAGTTGCTGTGAATAAAGATTACGGATTCAAGATTGATCAAATACCATTAAGTGTGAGGAACCAATTTCGACAATTGGTACCAGAGCTCCTGCCTGATTGTGAGCAAAGTAAGCAAGAAAGCAGCAACAGCACCAAGGGTTTTGGCTATCCCAAAATTGAATGGTCATTACGATCATTGGGGTAGACTGATGAATATGGGGATCTGAATGAGAATGTTTGCCACCAAACAATTGTTGATAATGATCCATATACAAACACAGAGGAACCACGAATCGCCATACAAATTGCATTTGTGGAAGAAAATAAAATAACTCACAAAGTGGTGATAGAAACCCTAGCCCAATTCACACCTGGATCCGATGGCGTCTCGAGTGTTGCCATCTCCGTCATCATGCTCCACTCCTTCTACTTCTTGACATCCATTTCAGGGGTTCTGTTTTCTTGGCCTGGGTTTGAAACAAAGATTGTGAACGAGTTGAGGGAAGACGGTGTAATACGAAACCAAGATTTGATATCAAATTTCAATAGCTGTACTAAAATAAGTTAGAGATTTTTAGCTGTTGTGCTGAGACGGGACAGGAGAGGACAATCACCTCCTCTAACACTGATCACCATCACCCATAGCCGCCACAATCTGCGGTCACAGGTAGCTAACGCCAACCACCGTTGGCCACTTCTACCTTTTCCTCCACTACAACAACTTACTCCACCACCTCCACGACCATCGCCATCGCCACATCCACCTCGACAGCTGAGCTTACCACCACCCATTGCCGCCACCCGACCGATGGTCACCGCCAACCACAGTCGTCCACCTCCACCTCTTCCTCCACTACCATTGTTGACCACCTACACCTCCGCTGATCGCCACCACCCATCCCCATGCACCACCACCTATACGTCCGCCACATCAACAATAACTTATTTTTAGAAAAGCAAAATTTTATAAAACTAGCAAAAGCTGAAAAAGAAACAGTTACATCACCCGGTTAATAGTAATTTGTTACATCTATGATTAACCCAAATGTAACCACGGGTTATAATATTCTCCAAGATCATCGTCTTTTTTTGCTTCGGGTTGTCAAAGAGAATACCATTCCGAAAACCCATATAGACCACAAAGTTATAAGCATAATGGCCTCGAAATACCAAAAAACTTCTTTCTTCAACCGGAATGAATCAATCCAAGAGATCCGCTCCGAATAGGAGCATAGATTCGGAATATCAATTTGCCACATCAACCACAACTACCTCCTCCACCACCACTATCCACCATCTCCTTCACAGCCACCGTCATTCACCAACCACCCATCACCTTTATCTTTACCTATCGTGTTGGGTCATCAAAGATTTGAAGATGACCTGATCTCCTTACATACTTTGAAAAACATCTTTTATACTTAGAGAAATTTTAGATGGTTCTTTGTAATAGCTTAGTCATACTGTCAAAATTCGGTGAAGTCAAAGATCAGCCGAAATCAAGAAGAAGTATATCTACCAATGCGGATTGAAGATGGACTTCTCAACCCAAGCTAAGTTGTCTCGCCGATTGTCTCCATGAAAATCGGTGAGATCCCAAACAGGAGATTTCCCCTTTATCTCCTTGCCAAGAAGATCTTCATCATAAGAGGTAACTTTGGCTATCCCACCGACTGTCCCCATGAAAATCGGTGGGATCCTCAAAATTGGAAGATCCTCTCATAACATCCTTCCTAAGAAGACTCTCACCTACTTTGTCCATGACAAATCGGTGGGATCCTCAAATAGAAGGATCCTCACTTGTGTCTTTGCTAAAAGGTTTTCTCATCAAAGAAGGAATGTCTGAGTATGGAAGAAAAAAGTGCATTTGTCCTTTTCTCATTCTTAGATATTGTCACCATCAAACCTTTCTAGCATCATAGGAAAAGACACATCAACTTTTGAGAGTCAAACCTATCCTTCAAATGACAAAGTGACAAGTGTCCCTTGTATCACATGCTCATGACACTATATAAAGATGAAGACTTCTCCATGCAGACAAACAACTTTTGAAGATTACTTTGTGCTCAAGACAATCTGCTCCTTTCTCTCTTTGAACTTTATAGCTTTCAATTATTGTGTTTTAGAAGTTGTTTAGTTTTCAGTATTACTTTGTGAAGATTGTTAGAATAGATTTTATCTGTTCTTTCTGCAACAATCTAATTGTTCTATGTGTTCTATGTGTAATTCTTGATTTGAATATTTTCAATAAAAAAATTAATTAAAGTGAAAAATTTGTGTATTGTATTCAACTCCCCCTTCTACAATACCTGTTCTTGTTCTTATTAGCCATCTGGGACTAACAAGTGGTATCAGAGCAGAAAGTTTAATTTCAATAAACTTGATCTGCAATGGTTGCTTCTTCTTCCAACAATGAAGCTCTCTCTCAAAACAATTTTTCTGAAAATGGCTCTATAGCCAAACCTCCCAAGTTTAACCCCAACAACTTTTCTCTGTGGAAAAGTCGGATGATGCTTTTCATGGAAGGAGCGGATAGTAGATATCCGACCATTCTCAATAAGGGACCCATAGTCCCTAGAGTCTGGTCTCGCTATGAAACCAAAAAATCCGGTAAGGAAGTTGTTGGCAAAGATGATTCTGATGATTCCTTTGATGAAGAAAAATCTGCTGCTACTGGTCGTTACATTCTTAAGAATCCCAAGAAATATACTGATGAAGAAAAACGTCTTGTGTATCTTGATTCTAAAGTCAGAACTATCATTGCTCTCTCTCTCTCTCTCTTCCTGATGAAGTGTACCACTCTCTGGTAAATCCCTCTACTGCCAAAGAGATGTGGCCCACTCTATGTGTTCTGTACGAAGGTACAGATGAAGTTAAAAAGAGCAAAAAGATTGCTCTTGTTAGAAAATTTGAACTCTTTTCTTATGAGAAAGGAGAATCTCTCTCCAACTACTATAACTGCTTTAACAGTCTTCTTAATGATTTAAAGTTGTTAAGTAGAGTGTATGACAATGAGGAAATCTTGTGCAAGTTTATGGATTGTCTTCCTGATTTTTGGGAAAATATATGTACTTGTATAAAGACAATCAAGGATCTTGATCATATGCCTCTCACTGTTCTTTATGGAACTCTCTTCAACTATGAGCAGACTAAACTGCAAAGGAAGTCTGTCATCACAGATATAAAGAGCTCTTCTCTAGCTCTCCTAGGTGACTCTTCCAAAAGAACTAAGTGTATTCCAAGAATCACCTACCCATCTGACTCTGACCATGATAGTCAAGAAGAATCCAATGAACATTCAGAAGCATATCTTAGTGATGCTGAGGATGAATGTGAGGAAACTTCAGTTTACAATTTATCAGATGGGATAGCCATGTTGGATGTGTATTCTAAATCCAAATCTTGTTTCTCTTCTGGAAAATCTAAGTTCAGTCGAAAATCCTCCTCTTCTCTCTCCAAACACTCTTCTTCGGACAAAACAAACAAGGAATGTTTTAACTGTGGTAAAAGGGGTCATTTTGCCTCTGAGTGCAAAAGTAAACACTTTGAAAGACCCATAACTTCTTCCTCAAACCGATTTTCCTCAAAATCTGAAAGATCTTCCCAAAAATTCGGCCAGCCTCTCTATTCTGCAAATTCTGACCGGTCTGAAAGATACAAAGAAAAGTACAAGAGAGAAAAGGAAAGACATGAAAGACTTGTCAGAAAAGCAAAGGGTCTGCCTGCTAAAACTCATGATTTAGCAGATGAATCCACATCTGAAAGTGAGAATGACACTTCAAATGTGTGCTTCATGGCCAAGATAAATGACAATGATGATTCAGAAGATCACACTCCCTCAACTGCTCTTGTATCAGCTAAGTGTTTATCCTCCTCTTCATAGGTACATCCATCTCTATCTCTTTCTGATGCTGAAAAGATTGAAGCATTTGATTCTTTAACCATTGATCTCTATGATGCTAAAAATGCTAAGAAAAAGGAAAATGCTCAAGTTAAATCTCTCTCTTCTCAACTTCAAATATGTCTTTCCCAACTTAACCAGTTTGACAAAGTTAAGGTTGAGCTTGAAAATCTAAAATCCATCAACTTTATTCTTGCCAAGGAGAAAAGCAAATTTTTTAAACGTTTTGAAAAGGAGCAAGAAATTGTGAGAAAATGGACCAGCTCTTTCAAAAATCTAGAAAAGATTTTTCAAGATCAGATTTCTTGTAATGACAAAACTGGTTTAGGCTTTGGAAAAATGGAAACTGATCAATCTTCAAAAACTCTTACTTCCACCTCCTATATTTCACCACTTTTTTGTGAAACCCCCAATTCTAGTTCCATTGGGTCTGTGTCCATGAATTCTGCTGATTCATCTGAAGCTTTAAAATTTGGAATGTTTTTAAAGGCAAAAGATCCCACCTCCTTTCCAAATGAAGAAGCTCAAGGTTCCAATGACTCTTCCAAACCTATCCATGATTTTATGAAAATCTTGACTTTAGATGAACCATCCTCCTCTGAACCCATGCCTTCTAAAACTCTCAAAGGAAAATTTTCCAACTCAAACAAAATATTTTTTACTTCTGAAAAAGGCAAGTCTTTGGCTGCCGATTCTTTCTTAAAAAGAAAATCCTCAAATCTTTTCAAAAATAATTTTGTGGCTTCTTCCACCGACTTTGTTCCCCGGTCTGTGAACCTCAAAATGTCCAATTCAAAAGAAAAAATTCCTTTCCTCCCAAATTTTGAAAAAGGAATTTTAGGTGTTGCACCCCAAATTTTTGATACTTCATCAAAATCTTTGAAAATAAAAGGCAAAAATAAGGAAAAATGTCAAGGTTCTAAGAAGACATTTCTTTATAGAAAATGTTATATCCGTGATGATATTTTTCATTTTGCCAAAGACTGTCCAAAAGGAAGAATTGACCTGAGTGATACCAATTCTTTCTCTTCAACATCTAACCCAAAAGGACCCACTACCAAATGGGTACCTAGGAAATAAATTCTTTGTGATTGTAGGTTTTGAGCTAGACAGATGGATCTATGTGGACCAGCATAAAAGTGACACAATTGAAGAAATCATCAAGTTCATCAAGAAATCTGAAGTGTCAAATGGTGAACTTTTGGATCTCCTCTTGTATTGAAAATCCTTCCCATTGGCATACTCACTAGTGCCAACCTCTTCTCTGCCGACATCATTTCATCTCCCATCACTCCATTATTACCTACACTCTATTTCCTTCCATACCTCTAACCTTACCTTTTCTCATCCATCCCACTAAATAAATTACCCCAACCTCATTTCTTTATCATCTCATCTTCCAACTCTCTCTCCTATCTAACAACCTCTACCAACCCAACTTCCTCAGTTCCCTTCTGCCTCTCTACCCTTATATTTTCTCCAAATCAAGAATATGATTATCACCATCCTTTTCCATCTAAACAAACACAACCTACTTTCTCTCCTACACCAATCTTTTCCCTATACATATTTCGGCCACATATTCTTCCCAACATCACACCTCAAAAATATTTTTTTTCATTGACAATCCTCCACCGATCCAACCCTCTCTAACAAAAAAAATTAGTGACCATCGGTGAGACTCCCACTGATCCAATCGATGATGTCTCCCACCGAAGCCCCACCGACGCCCTTAAAATCGGTGGCTCTTTCAAAAAAATAAATGTTTTTCTTCTTGTGTTGATGATTTAAGTTGGCAAAGGATCACAACTTACTTCATTAGACCCAACTCCCTATGTGTCATTTTCTCAAGATATTCTCTTTCATAATGGTGATCCTGCTACATCACCAAATTTCACTCTTGGTCAGCAACCAAACTTTCCTCTTCAACAAAACCCTCCTACTACAAACTCCTCCAAATATGCCATCCCAAACCATTCCTCCTCAAAACCTCCCCTCTTAAAATCCTCCAAACTCAATCTTTCTTGGGTCATCAAAAGATTGGAAGATGCAATTCCAATCTTCTTCTTCATCTTGAAGATTTTCTAAAGATGTTACCTTTGAAGATGCCTTGCAAATCTTGCCAAAGATCAAAAAACAATATTTTTTTCTCACCGGCATTCCCCCACCGACATTCCCACCGAAATTTCGGTGGGTACCCCTCAAAAATCGGTGGGAAACAAAAAAAAATTATATATGCATCGGTGAGTTGCAACAAAAACAAGACAAAAAAAATTATTTGTTTTTTTGTTATGCATCGGTGAGTTCAAACCAAAATAAAAATAAAAATAAAAATAAATGAAATAATAACAATAAAAAAATTGATATATATGTAGGCTTCGGTGAGTTCAAAACAACAACAAAATATTATATATATTTATGCATTACATCGGTGAGATGTCATCAAATCAAAAATAAAAAATAAAAAATATTATATTAATAGTAAATCCCCCCTTTTTATACACATCCTCATCAAGTTTCCCATTGAGGAAAGCGGTTTTTACATCCATTTGCCATACTTCATAGTCATGAAATGCAGCTATGGAAAACAATATCCTGATAGACTTAATCTTTGCCACTGGTGAGAAGGTTTCATCATAATCAATCCCTTGAGTTTGAGTGTAACCTTTCGCAACCAGTCTAGCCTTGAATGTGTGCACATTCCCATCCATGTCGGTCTTCTTTTTGAAGATCCACTTACACCCAACTGTCTTGCGACCTGGTGTATGATCAACCAATTTCCAAACTTGGTTATCGTACATAGATTGAATCTCGCTCTCCATGGCCTCTTTCCACTTGGCAGCCTCAGGGCCTGCCATCGCTTCCTTGTAGTTGGATGGCTCATCCGAACTATCAAATGTTTAATCATTGACTAGTGTATCTTCTTCCTTTGTAATATGAAAACCATAATAAAACTCAGGAGGTCGACTAACTTTACTAACTCTACTAGTTCTACGAAGAGGTGGTGGAGGTATGTTAGTGTCCTCAACAGGTGGTTCAACCTCATGTTGAGGGCTAGTGTCAACTATAGGTTCATCATTGGTTGTTTCTTGAATTTCTTCTAGATCAATACTACTCCCACTATCCTCTTTGTTCTCAGAAGGTTTGTAAAATATATATCCAAAGGATTTGTAGGGATAACCAATGAACCGACACTTCTCTGCTCTAGGTTCTAGCTTGTCGTTAGTTTCGCGCCGAACGAAGACTTCACAACCCCAGACCTTTATATGTGCTAACGAGGGACGAGTCCCAGTCCACATTTCAGAGGGTGTCTTTGCAACCTTCTTAGCTGGAACGAGGTTTAAGATATGAGCTGCAGTTTCTAAGGCATAGCCCCAGAACGATATTGGAAGTGTAGCACGACTCATCATGGACCGAACCATATCAAGTAGCGTTCGATTTCTCCTCTCAGCAACACCATTGAGTTGTGGTGTTCTGGGAGGAGATAATTGCGAAACTATTCCACAATCCCTTAGATAGTCGTAGAATTCATGACTCAAGTATTCTCCGCCCCTGTCGGACCGGAGCATCTTGATCTTCTTGCCCAATTGGTTTTCTACTTCGTTTTTGAATCCTTTGAACACTTCAAAGGTGTCCGATTTGTTTTTCATCAAATAGATAAATCCATATCTACTGAAATCGTCAGTAAAGGTAACAAAGTATCTCTCACCGTTTCTCGTGGCAGATCTGAACGGTCCACATACATTTGTGTGGATTAAGTCCAACAGATCCTTACCCCTTTCCATTTTTCCTTTGAAAGGTGCTTTTGTCATCTTGCCAAGTAAGCAAGACTCGCATTCTTCATCCGACTTTAAGCCAAATGGTTCCAAGATCCCATCCGATTGGAGCTTGGCGATGCGTTTTTTGTTTATGTGGCCAAGACGATGATGCCATAACGACGATTTATCCAATTCACTATTGGAGGAACCAACAATTAGAGTTAAGTTATTATTATTTCTACCAACACAAATCACGCTTTCATACACGTCATTACAAGGAGAGGCTTTAAAATAAAAACAACCATGTTTATAAACCAAAATGCAACCATTATTATTATCAAATTGAAATTCAAAACCATCCTTGTACAATGCATGAAAAGAAATAATGTTTCGAGCCATTTCCGGCGAGTAGCAACAATCTAATAACTTTATTGAAAAATCACTACTAAGCACGAGCTCAAAATCTCCAATCTTGGTAACAGCGGCAGTCATCCTGTTTCTCATGATCAGATTCAGCTCCCTATGCTTCATCGTCCTACTTCCCTTTAGTCCCTGGAAATTAGAGCAAATGTGAGTACCACATCCCGTATCAAGGACCCAAGAGTTAGAAATCGAAGTACTATGGAGTTCAATTGTAAAAATACCTGAGGTGCCACACCCTTTGACCTTGTTCATTTTCAAGTCCTCCAGATATTTTGGGCAGCTTCTCTTCCAGTGGCCCCTTTCTTGACAGTAAAAGCATATGGCCTCTTTAGGGTCACTTATGGGTGGTATGTCAGAAGAATCAGTTTTTCTCTTAAGGCCTTTGTTGCGAGGAACAACTTTAGCCTTTCCCTTCCCTTTGGGATGAGAAACTTTCTTCTTCTTACAGCCACCTTCCCTAATGGCCAGGACGGGAGCAGTTGAGTGAGCACTTTGGGTCTTACCCATACTTGCTTCAGCAGATCTCAACATGCCATGGAGCTCCATCAAGGTCTTGTCCATATTGTTCATATTGAAGTTCACTATGAACTGTTTATATGCCCCACTAAGAGAGTTTAGCACAATGTCAATGGCAAGCTCTCTTGGGAAATCGACACCTAGATTTCCTAACCTGTCAATGTACGCTTTCATCTTTTTCACATGCGCACATACAGGGGCACCGTCCTGTTGCTTACATTCCACAAGCGATTTTACGACTTGGAACCTTTCTTGCCTCGCTTGCTCCTGAAACAGTTCACGAAGCTGCTCATTTAGTTCAAACGCCCCCATGTTCTCGAAACTCTTTTGAAGTTCCGGGGACATGGACGCCAACATGAGACACGCGACTTTTGTGGATTCCGCGAATTGCTTGTTATATTCAGTTACTGCTTCAGGGCTTGCATCATCATTAAGTATAGGAAGATCCTCGTCGAGCAAATATTCTTTGTCTTCGTACCTCAAGGCAATTCTCAAGGCACGAATCCAATCCAAGTAGTTTGGCCCAGTCAACTTATCTTTGTGAATCCCAGTTTGATCAGGTAACAATAAAACAGTAAACAATAACACGAACAATTGATTATTTCAATTTGTTATCCCTCTCGTATTCATAAATCAAGATAGTTACAAAAGGTTAGAATGAAGAACACAACTATCTCTCTCTCTCTAATGAATCTCTTGGATGGCTAATCAATTGCTAACCTAATTCTAAGGTTAAGATAACCTTATATACCAAGGCTTTACACAAGCAAGGCTTAAGCCCATTAATTCTAAACTAACCCATTTATGATTAATGGCTTTTACAAGAATTATTTATATATCTTTCTAATGTGTAGGACATTTATGGTCCTAACAATCTTTACTTAGGATAGAGAGTAACGTAAGGTTGGATGTTGAGTGAGTAGGAGGAGGAGGAGGAGGAATATTTTCAGCCATCTGTAGATATAGTTTTTTTAGTTAGTTTGATATTTAACCCTTAAAAATAATTATCCAAAAATATTTAATAGGCTAGGATCCATATTTTACTCTATGATGCGAAAAGGGATGTCGTAATCACATCACAAGGTTATTTAGGTAAACAAATGCTATTTGTTAATTTCATTCACTATGAAACTCCTAGGTCTTTTGAGATTCACTGACTTATGTCAATGGCATGTTAATCTCGATTATGCTTATCTTCTATTTGTGACTGGGATGCCGAGGATCACAAACTAGATGGTGAATCGACCATGCAAAAACACATGGACCCCTCGGCTCAAGTACGCTTGAGAATCATGTAACAACCCGACTCCCAAACATACAACAAATAACATATATTTCATAACATCGTTACATAACCAAAAGATTCATAATATAACAAGTAAGGTCCCTTAGTCTTTACATCCAGAATAAGGTATTTCGTTACAAACTTTTTGCTAATTACATACATGATATCTAGTCATGAAATTAGAGCAGCAAAACACGTCTTAGTCTTCATAACATCCTTCTTCCAAAAGCTAAACACATAGTACTCTTCTCATTTGCTCTTACCCGATCCACGACCTGGAATACATATTTTTAAAACAAAATGAGGGTTAGACCTATTGGTCTAAGTGAGAAAATCCTTGTCATTTTTAAAACCATTTGCACAAATACCATATATATATCACAAAAGATAAATACCAACCATAACTCACGCATCGTGTACTTTTCCTGTCTCATTCCCATGGCCATATTAGTTGGTTGCAAGCCAACTAATAAATTAACTCCGCTGTACGACAATTACAGCCAACACCGTTGTACGAATATTACAGCCAACACCACCGGTCCTAAGCCCGGCCAACACACTCTCGTATAGTGTAATACTCATGTAAATATAATATACATCTCCACATATTATATTTCAAACATAAGCACATAATCACATATTCAATACACACATATATATGTATTCCAGTTTGAAAACATTTTGAAGTAAAACTCACTTGTTAGTCTATCAAAACGTTCTCCAAGCTTTTCTCAAAACGACTCTGCTTTCACTTCAAATCCACAGAATCTGAAAAAAATAGGTACAGGTATCTTTTTACCAAATAGAACACATAAGACTTACTAAAGCTAAAAGCTCTAGATAACTCTATCCTCAAATGTTACCCCCAAACCCGAACTTAAGTCGAGTCCACAGTATATTCAATTCTCATTCATTCCCTATCTAAGAGTTAACAAAACACAGGTTACTGGATACTCAAAAAGTACCAAAACTCTCAAAAATGACCAAATCAGCTAAAGTATCCGGACAACACAAAACAATCCGGACAGCAGATCTTTCCGGACAGCATAACCTTTCCGGACTACCTAAACAATTCGGACAACATCCGGACACCAAAGCAATCCGGACACTATCCGATATCTCAATTTTAATCGGAAACTTAAAGAAAAGGGTACTTACCGGATACAAGATCGTCCGGACACCTGTAAGAATAAACTACCGGACACCACCAACAAAACTACCCGGACACATTCATCCTATCCGTAAACCTCTGTCGGTTTGCCTATTTTCAACCCAGAATTCGACTGAAATCATCCCCAGTCCAGATGTGATAATTCTAATCCGATTGATACTTCCTAATAGCAATTACAAACATAAAATGTAAAGAAGACATACCTCAAATCACTTCTAAGTACACCAAAATGAATCCCTTTGTCACAAAACCTTCTTTCTTCTTCTTCTCTTCTCCAAACACACACACACACACACTACACTGAAATTTCTGCTTTTGACAAAATATCTGAAGTCTTAGGATAATATCTGAAATTTCTGCTTTTGACAAAATATCTGAAATTTTGATTGTATTGTGTGAGCTTGATTGATTCACAGAATATAGAGGTGGACACTTTAATGTTATTGGATTGATTACTTGTTTATGGGATCACAATTGGTATCAGAGCAATGTATTCATCTAGATCATATTAGATTTTATTGAGAGTTTTTTCATTTTGAGTGTTCTTCAAGTTTTCATCCATTTCTTATTGATTTTGATCATTTGAGTTCTTCAAATGGATTAGGATCGATCTAGAAGTGTTTTATATTCATTTCTGCGTGTTTTGATTCCATAATCACATCAGAATCGATCTTAAATCGTGCAAACTCGGATTTTCGGACTTTTGAGCAAAAACCTACTCTTTTGGATCGAAAATCACTGTTCTAGTGGTTTTTGGACAAAACTTGAAGTAGTAAATCTGTCCAGAATCGTATTTCGACCTTACCTACCAATTTTCAGATCATTTGGATCATTATTGAAGAATCAACTCCCGATCATTTGAATCTTCATCGAAATCGCAGTGAACGTTGAGTGAACAGTTCCAAGTCACAGTGACCTATTGCGACTTGACTCCCAAATCGCAGTGACCTATTGCGACTTCGATCCCGAATCGCAGTCCATTACCCCGTGAACAGTACCAAATCGCAATCCTCTATTGCGACTCGAGTGAATTTTTTACTCTGTTGCGATTCCATTTCATTGCGACTCCAAGTGTTGCGATTCCAATTATTGCGACTTCATTTGTTGCGATTCCAACTGTTGCGACTTCAAGCATTGCGACTTCATTGCATTGCGACTTAAGTGTGTTGAGACTTCAGTTTGAAAAATATTTTTTTACTAATCAAATCTAAAGAATACAAACGATCAACGACAAGTAATTCAATATGACTGCAAGAGATATGCTATTGATTGGATCTAAGGATAAACCACCGGTTCTGTTTCCTAAAGAATTCAAAATTTGGAAAGACCGTTTTATGGATTATGTGGAAAGACAAGAGAACGGGGAATACATTTCACATTCACTGATTAATAGGCCAATGGGAAAGGTATATAGAAGAGGAATTCTTATCGATGGTGAACCAGTTCCAGATCTTGTTGAAGTTTTACCAATTCACTATGACCCTGAAGAGAAGAAGAAATATAATGGGGATAAGATGGCAAAGTCCCTTGTAATTCAAGCGTTGACTAATGATATTTACCGAAAGGTAGATAGCCAGAATCACTCCGGGAAAGCCATGTTTGATGAGCTGACAAAACTTTATCAAGGTTCTGAGATTGAAAACCAGATGATAATTTCAAATGCTATTAATCTGTATGAGAGTTTTAAACAGAAGGATGGTGAAGCTCTTGATTCCACATACGATCGTTTTACTACTATCTTGAACGAGCTGAACAGATACAGCATCAACAAATCGATAATTGAGCATAATGTGAAGTTTTTGAATGTACTTCAACCCGAGTGGAAGAAGTATGCTCGTCGTATGAAATAAAATTCAAGGCTGAATGTTTTGCCTCTTCAATAGATGTACGAGACTTTGAAACAAGATGAAGAAGATGCTGAAGCCAAGAGGGCAAAGAAAAAGAATAAGGACAAGAGGGAAGAGAAAAGAGAGGATAAGAAGGAAGAAGAACTAGATCCGCTTGCTTTGGTGTCTGTCAAACCAAACAGAAATTATTCAAAGCATTCTGATGATGAACAGGGTGAAGATGGTGAGACAGATGATGTTGAAAGTATGAAGCGAGCAATGGCACTTCTTACTAACTCTTTTCAGAGAAAGTTTTGAAAATCTCCCGGGTCCAACAATCAAAGGTATGCGTCTGGTTCTAAGAATTTTGAACACAAGGCAAATGTTGAGTCTAGTAGAAGGTTTGATGATAAGAAGGTTGAGTACAAGAGAGAGGAGTACAAGAAGCCTGAGTATAAGAAGCCGGAAGAGAAAAGGGTGTTCGAAAAGAAAGAGGAAGTTCCGACATGCTACAATTGCGGGAAGCCTGGTCACTTCTCAAAAGAGTGTTGGAAGCCGAAAGTCAGGGATTCTACATACTACAAGAACAAGTTGCTGCTTGCCGAGAAGAAAGAAGCAGGGATAGTGCTGATGGCTGAAGAAGAATACTGGCTTGATCTTTCTGATAATGAAGCTGAAGGTGAGAAAGATGATCAGACAAGGTTGTGCTTCATGACCAAGAACACTGATGGTGAAGATTCAGAGTCTACTTCCAATGAGGTATATTCCGATCTTTATAATCAATTCTTTTCTCAACAGGCTTGTTTAACTAAAAGATTAGAAAACCTTACAAAAGATCAAGATAGATCAAATGAAATAATTTCCACTCAAAAGGCAAGACTAATTGAACAAGTCAATCAATTAAAGGATTTTAAAAAGAAAAAGGCTGAATTCGAGATTGGTCATGCTTATTTTCAAGATAGAATGACTGAACTATCGGATAAATTATTGAGTTCGCAAGTCAAGAATAGCGAGTTTGAGAGTCTTTTACATGCTTACAGAAATAGAAATGATGAATTGTCTGAACAAGTTAAAGATCTGGAAGATAAATTGTACAAAGCAGGTCAAACTGAACAAACAATTCACATGCATAAACCAAACAAGTTTAGATATTTCAACTCAAAGTGGGGAATCGGGTATGACAATCCACAATACCTAAGTAATGCTTTAACAAAATCTCCCACTTTGTACAAATTTGAATGGATTGAACTTGTCGTACATTCAAACTTTCAAATCAAGATGGATGATGAAGACTATAAGGCGGAAGAAGAAATAAAAAGGAAAACCACAGTTAAAATGCAACTTCCTTTTTGGTATGGTCCAGACAATGCAAAGGCATTGAATTCTAAGAAAACCTTACCAAACAATTATTTTGAGAGACATGTTGTTAAAGAACCAGAGGAAAAAGGAAATACTCAAAAGGTTGAAACTGACAAACCAATTTTTGAAGGTAAAAGATACTTTCCACCAATGGTTCTTGAACAAAAACTCATGGACCTCGAAAACAAGTTTCAAAGTACGATTCAAGAAGTTAGAAATGACGAGAAACTTGTTTTTGAGATTGAAAAGGAAGTTTTGCTCACTGTATTTTCAGAAAGCTTAAAAGGAATGAATGTCAAACTTGAGGAAATATCTGAAGAAAAAGTTTTAAGAGAAAAACAATCTTCAGATTCAGATGTTTCCTCATGCAAAGATTTTATAGGAAATGCTCTTTTGAGAGACTGGACAAACAATGACCGAGAGGATTTTGAACCTTGGGATTTGGAAGATCAGTTTGATAATGATCGTCCTATATATTTTCCAACAGAAGAAGATAAAATCTTTCGAAAAGAATACAATGACTTTCTTTTTCCCAAGTCTGATGATAATGATAGTCCATCATATGATACTGATACTGATATTGATATTGATTTTGAAAGCGAGAATGTTGGTAAGGACAAAGGTAAAGGTGTATGTGAAGTGCCTGTTCAATTTGATTTCAGTGCCAAACTTCCAAATCATTCTGATTTTCTAATAAATGAAGAGGAACCTGAAAAGATTATCTTGGAAGGAGAATCTTCAAAATCAGCTGACAAAGTTTCTGTTAATGATGATCATTCCAAATCTAAATCAAAACCATCATTACAGAAAAAGAAAAGAAAAACAAAAAGAAAGAAGCGTGTTAATTCTTTTCAGACTCAATATTCAAAAGCTTACAACTCATATTTGTCTGGTTTTTCAGATCGTAATTTGAGAAACAACACGCGACTAGAGTGGAGAATAAAGGCGTCCACACAGGATGTGGCCCAGTCAAATCATCCCACGTCAATTCAAATGTTTTAAATTCCAAGAAAGACAATTTTGTTTCAAATGTTATTAATTATGATGTTGGCAATAGACAAAAACTTGTAGTTCCTTACAAGGTTTATTCAATGCGACAACGGATTAATTTGGCAAGAGATTAAATTTGTTGTGCTTCTTGTGGTGTGGATGATTTTATCTGCAAATCTGACTATAATCGTTGGTTTTACTCAAATGTTTATTTTAAATCCGATTATAGAAAGCAAAATGTCAAACCCAAGCCTACTAACCCAAAAGGACCCGATTGGCAGTGGGTACCTAAAACTGTTTAATTTCCATTTTGCAGCCCAGTCATGTATGGTATTTAGATTCAGGGTGCACAAAACACATGAATGGAAGAAAAGAGCTGCTAGTTAATTTTGTAGAACAGGATTGTGGAAAAGTGAAGTTTAGAAATGATCAGTATGCTTCAATTTTGGGTTATGGGGACATTGTAAAGGACAATGTAAGGATTACAAAAGTCAATTATGTCGAGGGCTTAGGTTACAACTTATTTAGTATAGGTCAATTCTGTGACAAAGACCTAGAGGTTCATTTCAAGAAGACCCATTGTGCTGTTCTTACCGATGGAGGTGACGAACTTCTTGTTGGTTCTAGGAAGTCAAACCTGTATACCATTGACCTATTCACTCTTAAACCGAAGAACGACATATGTTTGATGTCAAAAGGGTCGTTAGAGAAAAGTTGGTTATGGCATAGACGACTATCTCATCTCAATTTCCGTTACATTCAAAAGTTGATGTTAGGTGATTCAGTCATAGGTCTACCAGTTCTGACATTTGAGAAAGATAATTTATGTATTGCTTGTGAGAAAGGGAAGATGAAGCGTGCTCCTCATCCACCGAAACCCGAGCCCAACACAAGACAAGCTTTGGAAATCCTTCATATGGATCTCTGTGGTCTGATGAAGACTCAAAGTATCAATGCCAAACGTTACGTGTTAGTGATTGTCGATGATTATTCAAGATACACTTGGGTCAAGTTCCTAAGCTCAAAAGATGAAACTCCTGACTTGATCATCTCGTTAATCAAACAGCTTCAAGTGAATCGTCAAAAATTAGTTCAGACGGTTAGATCAGATAATGGAACAGAGTTCAAGAACAAGACTCTTGATGACTTCTTCAAGTCATTAGGTATAACTCATCAGTATTCAGCGGCCAGAACTCCTCAACAGAACGGAGTTGTTGAAAGGCGAAATCGCACACTTGTTGAAGCCGCAAGAACGATGCTGTCCTACGCTGGTCTACCACTATTCCTATGGGCTGAAGCTGTTGCAACGGCATGCTATACACAAAACCGCTCAATCGTTCATCGACGGTTTGGTAAAACTCCATATGAGTTAATGAATAATAGAAAACCTGTGATACACTACTTCCGTGTTTTTGGATGCAGGTGTATTGTGCTGAATGATAAGGACAACCTGAACAAATTCAGTCCTAAAGGTCTTGAGGGCTACTTCATCGGATACTCTCTCACATCAAAAGCTTACAGGATCTACCTCAAATCTTCCAGGAACGTGATGGAAAGCATTAATATCAAATTCGACGAGACTGAAGCAATGGCTTCTGTGCAAAACAGTACAGAACCCGAGTTATCTGGTATTCTAGCATCTGGACAATTTCGTCCAATGATGACTAGATCGTCAAACAAGGATCAAGCTTCCACTTCTAACTCTACTCCTAATGAACTTGATTTATTGTTTGAATATTTTTATGATGACTATTTTAACAGTGACAAATCGTCTTCATCTGTAAATGACAGGATTCAAGTTGTAACCCCGCCAGTACAAACTTCTATGTCAGGTCCTTCACCGGTACTGACTACACCAAATACTGGTTCAACTACTCCTGTAATTTCTCCAAGGAACACATCAACAGATTCTCCACAAGCACGACAACAAATATCTACAAGTGGTGCTTCTTCATCTGGAACAACTTCAAATGACAATTCTACCGAATCAGTTCCCGAGGCTGTGCCGATTGTCAATTCTGACAGGCAACCCGTCTCAAATCCGGAACCGACACTAACGATCGAGTTGAACTTTGATGCGGATCCTACCCGTGTAGACCCCAATGATGGTGTTGTATCTCTCCATCCACACTCTACCAAGTAGACACGCAGTCACCCAATTGATCAGGTGATTGGTGATGTATCTGAACCAGTAAAGACAAGATCCGCTTCCGCAACCGAAAATGAAATCTTATACGCGCTATTCTTAAGTCAGGTTGAACCTTCAACAGTTCAACAGGCTTTAGAAGATCCTGACTGGTTGATTGCGATGCAAGAAGAACTGAATCAGTTCGAAGCTTTGAAAGTGTGGAGATTAGTTCCGCGACCCAAGGGTAAAACAGTTATTGGTACGAAGTGGGTCCTACAGAACAAGAAAGATGAAGACGGAGTAATTGTGCGAAACAAAGCTAGATTGGTAGCTAAAGGGTATAGGTAACAGGAGGGGATAGATTATGATGAGACGTACGCGACGGTTGCTCGTCTTGAGGCAATTCGGATGTTTCTTTCGTATGCCGCTTTCAAGAACTTCACTGTCTATCAAATGGACGTGAAGACTGCTTTCTTGAATGGTGTTCTTAAGGAGGAGGTGTACGTGTCTCAACCTGAAGGCTTTGTGGACAAAGAACATCCAGATCACGTCTACATTCTTGACAAAGCGCTTTACGGTCTGAAGAAAGCCCCCCGTGCCTGGTATGAAGTACTATCAACCTCTCTACTAGAAGCTGGCTTTGAGAAAGGTAAAATCGACACAACTCTATTTACTCTACGCAAGGAAGGTGATATTCTCTTAGTTCAGATTTACGTTGATGATATTATGTTTGGTTCAACTAATCCTGGACTTTGTACTTGGTTTTCGGGCATTATGATGACTCAATTCCAAATGAGTATGATGCGAGAGATTAATTTCTTTCTCGGATTACAAGTGAAACAATTTTCAACTGGTATCTTCATCAATCAGTCAAAGTATGTGTTTGACATTTTGAAGAAATTCAAGATGGAGAACTGCACTTCGATTGGTACACCTATGGGTCATCAGTCCAAAATTGGTCCTGATCCACATGGTGTTGATGCTGATGTAAAACTTTATAGAGGAATGATTGGGTCTCTAATGTACCTGACAGCTAGTCGTCCAGATATAATGTTTTCGACTTGTCTCTGTGCTAGATTTCAAGCTAATCCTAAAATGTCACACCTTGGCGCCGTCAAAAGAATTTTTCGATACTTGAAAGGCACTCCGTATCTCGGACTGTGGTATCCCAAGGGAACCGGTTTCGAACTCACCGCATACTCAGATGCTGATCACGGAGGAAGTTGTTGGACAGAAAGAGTACTTCTGGTCATATTCAGTTTTTGGGTGACAAGCTCGTGAGTTGGTCATCAAAGAAGCAAAATTGTGTTTCCACTTCTACAGTGGAAGCAGAATACGTTGCCGCTGTGAGTTGTTGTTCACAAGTTCTTTGGATGAAGACCCAACTCATAGACTATGGATATAAATATGAGAAAATCCCCATTTATTGTGACAGTAAAAGTGCAATCGCCATATCTGCTAATCCTGTCCAACACACCAAAACCAAGCATATCGACATCAGGTATCATTTCATAAAAGATCATGTTCAGCTTGCCGATCTCTTTACCAAAGCCTTGGATGAAAAACGTTTCAATTTTCTTGTATCCAAGCTCGGCATGCTTAATATGAAAGTTTAACTTCCATATATTAAACATATAATAGATGGAAATATTTGTCCCTTAATCTAGACTTTGCTTCTAGATTAATACACTAAAATTTTCATCATATTCTATTTTTAATATATGTTATTTAAATTGTCATATCCTCGTTGTATTTAATATATTTCTTCAATTTGTTCTTCTTTTCTCAGTTCGTTTAATTTGTCTTATTTATGATATGTTATGCTATCTGTATCTGCACGAAAGGTTTGTTCATGATTTCAGGGGGAGTAAACAGATTTCATCCTATGCACAAATCTAGGGGGAGTGTGCATACACATCATGTGAGTGTTGATCTGTTGTGTTTAACAATTTCTGAGGAGTTAAGGTAAGTACTCTAACTCGTATTTAAACCACTTGCTTTTAAATGATGAAAATCTCTTTGCAAAATCTTTGCATCATTTAAGGGGGAGTGAAAACCGTGTTTTAAAACCTTAAGTGCTTAATCAATTGGAAGTTGGACATCTTCCAATGTGATAAAATCTTTCTTTTGTTATCTGAAAAATGTCCAAATTACATCAATATCGCTTGCGATTTCACATGTGAACAGTGAGATGTCGCAGCCTTCTATTGCGACTTCTCAATGAGCTTAAATAGTATCAAATCGCAATGGTGCATTGAGACTTGGAAGTTTGAACAGTGCCAAATCGCAATGATCTATTGCGACTTGGAGGTTTGAACAGTGCCAAATCGCAATGGCCTACTGCGACTTGACTATGTGAACAGTATGAACAGTACCGAATCGCAATAGCCTATTGCGACTTGGTCAGATGAATAGTGCGAAGTCGCTATGGTCTATTGCGACTTCAAAATTTATCAGGTCGTGATTCGTTCATTGCGACTTGATGACACGTGGCTGGTCAAACCTTGGACCAATCAGATTGTGCCACGTGTCACCGTTTTTGAAAATTCGTATATATTGAGGGTTTGACTTTTCAAAATTTCAAAGTTTTTTTTAAAACGCTATCGAAGTCTCTCTCAACTGTCAATCGATTCAAGCTGTTAATCGGATTTTCTGGTTCGTGGAATCATCTCAGAACATCATCGAGGTATTGTATCTCGATTCTCGTTGTTTTCCATCCATTTAATCGTCTGTTAACGTTCGATTTAGGGTTTTAGGTTCGAAATTTTCTTATCTGCCAAATCGATCTATGTGGTGTTGTTTGTTAGGGATTTTAAATGCTTAGGGTTCACTTGCGATGCATATACGAGTCTGTCTGTGGTAGTTTTAACATCTTTAGAGCAAAAAAACAGAATTTTAGGGCTTTGAACACTTAGAACATTTCTGTGTTCATCGGAGTCGCAGTCAACAGACCTTCAAACATTCATCCAAGTCGCAGTGGTCACATATTCAACCAAGTTGCAGTCGTTCATTGCGACTTGGGGACCGAATCTCAATCTTGCATTGCGACTTCGTCTTGTCCATTCCTATTCCCATTGCGATGTCGCAGTGGTCTGTGACTTGTTCCTTTTAGTTGATTGCGACTTGGACAACACTTAGAAAATTTTTTTGGAAAAGTTTTTCAAGGCAAACTCGATTTTGGTCCGATTCTTAACTGTGTACTATTCTAGATGGCTGATCACGATGAATATGCTTCGGATGAAAATACCATCATCCGTTCGCATCGTTCGTCACATCCGTCAGTTAACGCGCATGACTTAGACGAGGAGATATATCCGAGGACGAGTCCGGATGTGCAATTTCTAGACAACAACCATCATCTAGATCTTGCAGTTCATTTTGACCATCAAATCATCATTGAAATCATCCGCCGTCATCCGGTTCTGACTGCGTTGACGAAAGTTGAGCTCGTGCCCGCGATCTACCTTAAACAGTTCTGGAATACATTAGCCTACCGACCAACTGATCAAGTACCAAAGTTTACAGCAAAGCTTGACCACTTCGATGTCCGATTCACACTACGGGGACTCAGACGATCTCTAGACCTTCCCAGTGACAATCTTCAGAATCCGGTTCCTGAATCTCAGCTACTTGATGACATTCGAAGTCTAGGTTATCAACCACCAGAAAATGCTCCACTGACTGGATCTTCCACTTTCAGACGTAATTTCCTCCCGCCACTCTACTATTCCATATGCTCTATCTTCAACAGGTGTATGACTTCAAAGCATACTGGATTAGACAAGACCAACTTAGCCACTTTACGCATGTTTCATGCGTTTGTCTTCAACCACAATATCGACTACGCTGTCTTGATTTGGAATGAAATGGTTGAACTTGCTGCTTATCAGTTAAAACCAAAGATGAGACGTAACTTCGTCCCATTTCAGCGTTTCTTCCAGATCTTGATCCATCAAGCAATGATAGACAACGACCAGATCCCACGACGAGAGCAACATCCCAGAGGGCCAAGCCAGTACATGCATGTTCTTAGAATGCCCAAAGCGATGAATTTTGCTCACATTGACGTTCTACGTGAAGACTTACTCGCTTATGCCGACCAACAGTCCAGGGTAGTTAGGCAGTATAGGATAGAAAATGCATTGCCGGTCCAGCCAGAGCTGGAGGGACCTACCCACGATGCAAATCCTTTAGGAGGTGAGGGTCCAATAGTCGAGGGGGTTCAGGAACAGGGGGTGTTCCTGAACAACGAGGGGTGAGAAGAACTAAAAGAAAGAGAGTCAGGAGAAGAATAAGGACTGTTGGTGAAGCATCATCTAAACGACCACCGAAGGTACCTCAAGTAAATGCTTTCACCGATGACGTTTCATGGAACTCTGCTGATGCCAATGCTGCATCATCTCCCAATGATGAAGCTGTTAACAAAGAAGCTGAGGAGAATACCGCTATACCTCCATTTGATGATGATGACGATGATTCAGATCCTGATCCCAATACGAACTTGATTCCGCGCTTTATGCGAAAAAGACCAAGAATGGTAGTTTCTTCTGATGATTCTACCTGGAATATGGAACTTGCTGAGACTACAACCGGTGCTGTAAACGAAGAAGTAGAAGCAGATGTAGTTTTAGCTAGTGGTGAGAATGAGGGAGGAAAAAAATTGAGTGAAGCTGTGACAGGGACAGATAAAGTTTTAACTACTGATCCTTCCCAAACTGTTACTAGCCGGGTAGCCACATCTACTACCGATGTGCGTTCGTCGCCGTTGCGTATTGAAACAGCCATGGTGGACCCAGCCATGCAATGCACAGCCCCACTCAGCCACTCATCGGCATCTCAATTTGCTGATGTTTTATTTTCCACAGGGGATTTAGCACAAACTCTATCGGCGACACACTCGGTGTCTGCTGGTATTGAAAAAGGTGGGCTCCCGCCCCGGCCACCGCCGTTCTTTCAAAGCACACAGAGTCTAGAGCTTTTTGGTACTACATCCTTCCCTAGGACACGAATGTTGGCACAACACCAAGTTGCGGGCTTCCGTGCCCCAACCGGAACACCCAGAGTGCGGATGCCATTTTATTGGTAACCCATGAGGATCGGGTGGAAGTCCTGTCATTGCTAACACTATGCCAGCTTTGAACACAGGCAGTGCGGTTGCTTCAACCGCTACTTCAACTAGTAACCTAAGTGGTCTGGGTGTTAGTTCCCAAGAAGCTGAACGTGTACGGTCTTCATATGGACCGGATAACCTTGTGACAGTACCTCTTTTGCAGCTAGCTATCAAGTCCTTGAGTAACTCATATCAAGCTCATGTGGACGACATGAAGGCCGAAATGAAGAAGTTGTCTCAAGATGTAACCAGAGTTGTGAAAGGAAAAGGCGTTGCAGAATCTACCGAAGCTCAACCTGACCCACGACACCCATCATCTATTCCGGTACATCTAATTCCTGAAGACCAGCTCAAATCTGAGTTGCTTGCCCGTTTACTTGCCAAATCCGACCCCAATCCCACTGAAGATGTAGAACTTGTCAGTTTACTTCGACAGCAAACCCAATCTCAAGCAATATCCACAGAGGAACAAATCAAGAAGATGACCGAAGCTTTCACAGAAATGACTAGCGCCCTACTTGCTGGATATCAATCTCTAGCTACACGAGTAACGGTAATCGAAGAAAGATGTGGTATTCAAGCCGAAGCCTCACAGAAAAGAAGACATGATGATCAGGATCCGCCCGATCAACATGAGGGGGAGAAGAGATCTACAGGGTTGGTGAATCTAGCGGAACAGCCACTGAAAATATTGAGGGCTCAGACCAACCAGAAGGGAATCAGGGTAAGGGAACAGGTGTAACGGATGTTGTGATGGAGAACGTGGAAGACACATTAGTTCTAGATGATGTCATAGCTGGGGTTAAAAAGCCTGCGGCTGTTGACAATAGAACCGAATTCATAGACATTGATTCTGATGAAGAACATGAACTTCTAAATTTCAAGATCAAAGAGGAAATGATTGAAGCCTTAGATGAACTAGACTATGAGACAGAAACTGGGGTTCAGGATATGGATATAGAGTCCGAAGAAGATGTTCCAGCCATGCTAGAAAATGCTCCAACAAATGTCGAATCTGCAGGTCCAAGTTCAAGTATTTTAGCTCCTCTAACACCGTTTATACCTGATGGGAAGATCATAGATAAAGTACTTGAAGCAGAACTCCGGGTATTTCAGAGTTTAGTCGATGCTGAACCAAGGTACGTGGCCACTGGAGACAGAGTACCGATACATACTCCTTATCTAGAGACCATACGGAAAGAGCTATATGTACGGGATGTTCAGAAGATCAACTTGGAGAAGGTGTATGGAATTGAAGATTGGCCTTCACTGAAGAAAGTCAAGTTTCTGTACGTTGTGAAGCATAAAGACAGAGGATCAGAAGCCTTCCAATCAGACAACATGATTATGAAAGTGCTGAAAGTTGAATCTCAGAAGCTGTTTGATGTCTTCTATCCAGAGTTCACCGTCTTGAGATCAGATGGGTCTGAAAGCGTATTTTCTGAAGCTGATTTCAAGAGTCTGAGGCTAAACGATCTTCTGAGTCTTTTCAACCTTCTTGTTGATCATCCGGAGCTGAAGAGTCCTGAGAACAGAATACAATACAGAGCTGCCTTCCGAAGTGTGAAGAACTTTATGAAGAACATTCTCAAGTTCTCTTATCTTACTGACTTTCAGATGGGCCTGGAATCCTTTCAAGAGAGTGTGAACCTATAAAGACCGAACATAAAACTATCTGATATTGAAGGTTTCCCCGCTTACACCGTTCTAAGCAAGCCAGAACTTGGGGTTGTTTATGTTGAACCTGACTCAACGAAAAGGTTTTTGCGAGTCATCGAAATGAACAAGTTCTGTGAGGGTACCTTGAAGATCATCTCAGTTCATCTGGAAAGCAGGCTTCGTCTGGATGCCAATGGATTGGTAAAGCTCACTGACAAAGAAAAGGACCTGATCAACCATGTGCTGAAAGCTATTTCTTACCAGAAAGACTACCGCCTGGAACTGCGCCGATTCGAACTCATCTTTGGTCTCCGTAAACATTTTGTGACACCAGTAGATGTCTAATTTCTTTGCCTCTACTTGTACAAAGGGGGAGAATGTTAGTGCCTAAATTCTAGTTGTACTAAGTAGAGGGGCCTATTTTGTAATAGGGTGATTCTTTACCCTAGGTATATATTGTTTGCTTTTTTCCTAATTAGGTCATAAGAGTCACCTACACACACCAACCACACACACTTGATTTGTTCTTCATTGTATTGTGTGAGCTTGATTGATTCATTGAATATAGAGGTGGACACTTTAATGTTATTGGATTGATTACTTGTTTCTGGGATCACAATTTAACGGAACGAGACTTTAACTAACGAACTTACCCGGGGTATTACATCATCTCCCCCTTAAAAGAATTTCGTCCCGGAATTCGGTTAGGCAAAAAGGTACGGGTACTTAGTTCTCATTTCGGATTCTGATTCCCAAGTAGCATCCGGACCCCTATGGTGTCTCCACAGTACTTTTACTTGCTTGATTACTTTGTTCCGCGAAACTTTAACTTTGTGGTCAACTATGGCTTCAGGTTCCTCCACATAATTCAGCTTTTCATCAACTTGTATATCCGGTAGAGATACGGCTTGATCCGGTGTAACCAAACACTTTCAAAAATTTGATACATGAAAGGCGTTGTGTATACGGCTTAATTCTGGCGGGAGATCTAACCGCTAAGCTATTTCCCCGAATCTTTCTGTAATTGCAAATGGTCCAATGTACCTCGGACTAAGTTTACCCTGCTTCCCAAACCGAATGACTCCTTTCCAAGGTGAGACTTTTAACATTACAAAATCTCCAACTTGAAACTCTAACGGCTTCTGGCGTCGGTCTGCGTAGCTTTTCTGCCTGTCTTGAGCCACTTTCAAAAGTTCCCGAATCTGAGTAATCTTATCCGCGGTTAACTGAACTATATCTGGCCCCGCTAACTGTTTTTCTCCCACTTCATTCCAACATAGAGGCGTTCGGCATTTTCTACCATACAGAACTTCAAACGGTGCCGCTTGTATGCTGGAATGATAACTGTTGTTGTAGGCGAATTCGATCAACGACAAGTGCTTATCCCACGATCCCCCAAAATCAACAATGCAGGCCCGTAGCATATCTTCTAATGTCTGAATTGTCCGTTCACTCTGACCATCGGTTTGAGGATGATACGCTGTACTTAACTTTATCTGTGTACCCATTTCTTTTTGAAAACTCCTCCAGAATCTTGAAGTAAAACGACTATCACGATCAGAAATAATCGAAATTGGAACTCCATGTCAAGTTACTATTTCTTCGATGTACAACTTGGCTAGTCGTTCCAACGAATCCGTTTCTTTTATCGGCAAGAAGTGAGCAGACTTCGTCAATCTATCAACGATCACCCAAATGGCATTAAATCCCTTCGGAGTCCTTGGTAGCTTTATGATGAAATATGTAGTAATCTGATCCCATTTCCACATAGGTATTTCTAACCGTTGTAACTGACCAAACGGCTTTTGATGTTCAATCTTTACCTTCTTACAAGTAGTACAACCTTCCACATGCTGAGCAATACTCCTTTTTATTCCCGGCCACCAATAAAATTGTTTTAAATCTTTATACATCTTATTCGTACCTGGATGAATAGAGAAACGAGATTGATGAGCTTCTTGCAATACCCGATCACGTAAACCACCCAAACGAGGCACCCAGATTCTGTTTCCCAAACACAACAACCCACGATCATCTTTTACAAGCAATGCTGATACACCCACTAACCGTTCTGGTTTCAAATGTTCTTCTTGAAAAGCTTCTATTTGACACTTCTGCAATTCGTCAAAGATGTTAGGTAGGAGTTCAGCTCGTAGTGAAATAGCTTTTATTGTTCCACTCCTTTCTTGACGACTTAGTTCATCAGCTACCACATTCGCCTTTCCCAGATGATAAAGAATTTCACAGTCGTAATCATTCACCAATTCTAGCCATCTTCTTTGCCTCATATTTAGTTCCTTCTGATCTAAAAGATGTTGGAGACTCTTATGATCAGTATAAATTTAACATTTAGAGCCGTAAAGATAATGTCTCCAAATCTTCAACGTGAAAACAACTGCTGCAAGTTCCATGTCGTGTGTAGGATACTGTCTTTCATGATCTTTTAACTGACGAGAAGCATAAGCAATAACCTTTCCACGCTACATTAGTACACAACCTAATCCCAGTTTGGAAGCATCACTGTAAACAACAAAATCATCGGAACCTTCAGGTAATGCTAGTATCGGTGCGCTACAAAGTTTCTCTTTCAATATTCGGAATTCTTCATCCTGTTCTGCTTTCCATTCGAACTTTAGATTCTTCCGGGTCAGCTTAGTGAGAGGCGTAGAGATACGAGAAAAATCTTTTATAAACTTTCGATAGTAACCGGCTAAACCCAGAAAACTTCGTACTTCGGTTGGCATTCTCGGCGGTTCCCACTTTTCAATCGCTTCCACTTTCATCGGATCAACTTGAATGCCTTTCTCAGAAACTACATGCCCCAGAAACTGAACTTCTCGTAGCCAGAATTCACATTTAGAAAATTTAGCATACAACTGTTCCTTCTTCAACAATTCCAGAATTAAACGAAGATGTTGTGCGTTCTCTTCTTTGGATCAGGAATAGATAAGTATATCATCGATAAATACAATAACAAATCTATCGAGATACGACCTACATACCCGATTCATTAAATCTATAAAAGCAACTAGAGTGTTCGTCAGTCCAAACGGCATCACTAAGAATTCATAGTGACCGTACCTTATGCGAAATGCAGTTTTCAAAACGTCTTCTTCTTTAACCTTCAGCTGATGATAACCAGATCTTAGATAAATCTTGGAGAAATAACAAGCTCCAACCAATTGATCGAAGAGGTCATCAATTCTGGGAAGCGGATACTTGTTCTTGATCGTGCGCTTATTCAGTTCCCGATAGTCGATATACATTCTCATCGAACCATCCTTCTTTTTCACAAACAAAACTGGTGCACCCCACGGCGAAGAAATGGGTCTGATGAAGCCTTTATCGGATAGGTCTTACAGTCGTGTCATCATTTCTTTCATCTCTGGAGGTGCCAGACGATGCGGTAAACGGGCTACAGGAGCGGCTCCAGGAATCAGATATATACCAAACTCTACTTGTCTAACAGGCGGAAGACTATTCAAGTCTTCGGGGAAAACTTCTGGGAATTCACTAACAATAGGAATATCTTCCAACTTATTCTTTTCTGGCTTAATATCTATCACATAAGCTAAGTAACTCGGGCAACCTTTATTAACACACTTACGGGCTTTTATCATAGATATAAGGCAAGACTGATGATTTCTACAATCACCATAAATCACTACCGGTCCCCTCTCAGGCAAGACAACATTTATTAACTTCTTATCACAAACTATGTTAGCTTGATTCTCGGCTAACCAATCCATCCCCACTACCACATTGAACTCGATCAAAGCTATAGGAAATAGTTGAATAGGTACTCCACACCCCTCTATATTTATCACACAACTATCAAATACCTCATTAACCGATACTTGATTATCATTTGCAGTATCTACTATTAAAGCATGATCTAACACTTTAGGCTTTAAATGCATATAAGCAGCAAATGAAGGAGATACGAACGATCGGTTTGCATCGGAGTCAAATAACACTTTAGCACGTGTAGAGTTTATTAAAAATGTACCTGTAACCACATCTGGAGTTTCCTCCGCTTCTTTTGATGTCATTTGAAACGTACGACCCCTTATTCTTGGTGGTTCTAGTCTTGGAACTACCGGTCTAACACTCGCTGGTTTTCCTGACGTACCCCCTTGCTGTACTCTTCCCCTCAGACAATCAGACTGGATGTGATCCGAAGAATTACATAAGAAACAAAACCGCGTTACCCGACAGTCTTTAGCAACATGTCCGGTCTTCCCACACCTATAACAAACCCGAGTATCAACTTGACAGTTTCCTTGGTGGATACGATTGCATTTCTGACAAGGTCTTTCCGCTGGTCGGAAAGGTGGACGGTTATCGTATCTCTGAAACCTGGACTTCTTTTGATCGTACAGTGGTCCTTCCCACTTTCGTTTTCCCATACCTTTATCACTAATGTTCCTCCCTTTATCCTGTTCTACGGTTTCCGCGGCATCTACTGCGGCTGAGAAGGTTTCTGGTCCTTTAACAATCACAAAACTTCTGACTTCTGCATTCAACCCAAAGATAAACCTTTCAATCTTCATTGCCTCCGTGGCAACGTAGTATTCCGCAAAACGAGACTTTTCCAGAAAACGAGCGGTGTAGTCCCGAACTGACAAATTCCCTTGCTGCAAGTTCATAAACTCCCCTTCCAATTGTTTAACTGCGGCTTGAGGACAAAACTGTTTCCTGAAAGCTATAACAAATTCTTCCCAAGAGAAGGTAGAATATATGTTAGACCCTCCCGAAGAAATATGAGCTTCCTACCAGTATAAAGCATCGCCTTTTAACATTGTGGTTCCATAAATTACTCTATCCTCTTCAGCGCATTTACTAGTCTTGAAAATAGCTTCTATTTCCTTCAGCCACTTCATAAATTTCACTGGATCCCGATCTCCTGAGTACGTAGGAGGTTTGCAACTGAGAAACATTTTATAATCACACTTTTTCATTACTGGTACGACAGTAGGTGTGATAGGCATCTCATCTTCCAGGTTAGGATCTGGTCTTTCCGTTTCAGTATTACGAGTCTGGTTAAACATGGATTGAATATTTGCTTGTAACCTTCCCATTTCAGCTGTTAGATCGTTCCTTGTTACAAATTCAGTACCTTGTGGCTGAACTCTGCCGCCTGTTCTGCCTCTACCTCTTTCCCCCCCTCTTCCTCTTACCCCAACTGTTGGATTTGTTCTATCCTGATCTCCTCTTCCCCCTCGATTTGTTTGTCTAGTACCACTTGCCATTCTGTTGATTCAAACAAGGTTAATATACACATAAGCACATACCCCATATAACAAGGTATTACAGTTCAAACATGTACCTGTAAGATCACAATTACACTGGCCAGGTGTAATATAAAATTACCTTACATGATGTTCCTTCTACCTTTTATACTTAATCATCCCAAGGTTCTATAATAATAGGGACATCCTACTTCACATGCAGTTTAAGTCTAGGTACAGATACGAATACCTAAATCCCTTAAACTAGGGCTCTGATACCATCTGTAACAACCTGACTCCCAAACATACAACAAATAACATATATTTCATAACATCGTTACATAACCAAAAGATTCATAATATAACAAGTAAGGTTCCTTAGTCTTTACATCCAGAATAAGGTATTTCGTTACAAACTTTTTGCTAATTACATACATGATATCTAGTCATGAAATTAGAGCAGCAAAACACGTCTTAGTCTTCATAACATCCTTCTTCCAAAAGCTAAACACATAGTACTCTTCTCATTTGCTCTTACCCGATCCACGACCTGGAATACATATTTTTAAAACAAAATGAGGGTTAGACCTATTGGTCTAAGTGAGAAAATCCTTGTCATTTTTAAAACCATTTGCACAAATACCATATATATCACAAAAGATAAATACCAACCATAACTCACGCATCGTGTACTTTTCCTGTCTCATTCCCATGGCCATATTAGTTGGTTGCAAGCCAACTAATAAATTAACTCCGCTGTACGACAATTACAGCCAACACCGTTGTACGAATATTACAGCCAACACCACCGGTCCTAAGCCCGGCCAACACACTCTCGTATAGTGTAATACTCATGTAAATATAATATACATCTCCACATATTATATTTCAAACATAAGCACATAATCACATATTCAATACACACATATATATGTATTCCAGTTTGAAAACATTTTGAAGTAAAACTCACTTGTTAGTCTATCAAAACGTTCTCCAAGCTTTTCTCAAAACGACTCTGCTTTCACTTCAAATCCACAGAATCTGAAAAAAATAGGTACAGGTATCTTTTTACCAAATAGAACACATAAGACTTACTAAAGCTAAAAGCTCTAGATAACTCTATCCTCAAATGTTACCCCCAAACCCGAACTTAAGTCGAGTCCACAGTATATTCAATTCTCATTCATTCCCTATCTAAGAGTTAACAAAACACAGGTTACTGGATACTCAAAAAGTACCAAAACTCTTAAAAATGACCAAATCAGCTAAAGTATCCGGACAACACAAGACAATCCGGACAGCAGATCTTTCCGGATAGCATAACCTTTCCGGACTACCTAAACAATCCGGACAACATCCGGACACCAAAGCAATCCCGACACTATCCGGTATCTCAATTTTAACCGGAAACTTAAATAAAAGGGTACTTACCGGATACAAGATCGCCCGGACACCTGTAAGAATAAACTACCGGACACCACCAACAAAACTACCCGGACACATTCATCCTATCCGGAAACCTCTGTCGGTTTGCCTATTTTCAACCCAGAATTCGACTGAAATCATCCCCAGTCCAGATGTGATAATTCTAATCCGATAGATACTTCCTAATAGCAATTACAAACATAAAATGTAAAGAAGACATACCTCAAATCACTTCTAAGTACACCAAAATGAATCCCTTGGTCACAAAACCTTCTTTCTTCTTCTTCTCTTCTCCAAACAAACACACACACTCACTACACTGAAATTTCTGCTTTTGACAAAATATCTGAAGTCTTAGGATAATATCAAACCATATTTACCCTTTTAGACCCTGCACTATTCACTAAATACTAATACACCCCTAAACTCATTAACTCTCCTAAACTTACCCTAACATCAGTTATAAAGTTAAATATATTTAACGGAACGAGACTTTAACTAACGAACTTACCCGGGGTAATACAAATCACGAGCGCCACATCATTTTCGACTATAGTTTCACATTAACGTGCCGGCAAACCGCACACGCTCCGTTAACAAACTATAAGAATATGTGTGTTCTTCTCATGGGTAGCATAAGACTTTCACATTTCTTAGTATATCTAAAACGGGATTTTGGTTTTATACTTCATAGTTAATACTTTTAACTTGTCACATTGACCTATCAAACATTTTCTGTAATTTCACTAGTCCACACAAGAGGCGGTGAGTATGGTAACGCGGGGCGTTTTAAAAACCATTGACTCATTCGACAACCATATTATAGGTAACCTCCTTAAACCCCCTTAGAGTGCTTATAGTGAGTACGCCTAGTCTCGATTTGACTATCAATGTATAATTTAATTTTTATATATAATTAAGGTCTAATATATAAATAAATTGAATGGAATTTTAAACAATTTAAAATTATGATTATCTAATTAATTCTAATATACCATGTGAGGACACATTTAATAATTAATATAATCGTTTCCGTAATTACATCCAATTAAACATGTAAGGACACATGCTAATAATTAATGTAAATATTTGACATACAATTTATATTCACTATATAAATAATGTTAATATTTATCTTACAATATTATTCAAACTTAAATATATCCATATAAGGTAAGAGAATATGTAAGATTATCTATTCAATATTTGCCAAAACTCAATATTTTTTGTGTTTTTTTAGGCAAGTTAGGAAACTAGCCAAAAACAATTAGGGTATAACATTGCATAAAGAAATGACTACCCTATACCCTTTAGGCCATCCGTAGCCCATTCGGGATGGGCAGCGGGATGGGCTACGGCCCTTGCGGGGTTGGCGGGGCGGGATGGATTCCGGGGATGGGATCCCGATTCATCCCGAAGGGTTTTTTAAAAAAAATTAATTTAATTTTTAAAAATCATGCCGTTGAACGGCTCTTTGTAAAAAAAAATTATTTTTCTCAATTTAATCCCACTATATATTTAACCATCAACCTCTTATTTCTCACACCTCTCAACCTCTTATTTTTCACACCTCTCAAATTCTCTCAACCTCTTATTTCTCACACCTCTCAAACTCTCTCAAATTCTCTCAACCTCTTATTTTTCACACCTCTCTCATCATGAATTCAAACAGAACACCTACATCCCGTCGTAACCGACCGAATACACCACAATCGCAAGAAGATCAAGAGCTTGGTTTCCAAGCGTTTACACAACAAGGTTATCGTCCGCAATGGTCGCAACAAATTCCGCCACAATGGTCGCAACAAAATCCGCCACAATATCCGCAACAATTTCCCCAACAATTTCACCAACAATTTCCTTACCAATTTACACGTCCCGGTTTGATTGAACAAGGTTTTACTCCGGCCAACTACAATCTTCCTTCACCCGCAATCAATCTCGACGACGACAATGTTCCGGAAACCCAACCTTCTACCCCGAACACACCACAATCTATCCCGACACAACAATCTAACCCGGAACCATCAAATCCGAGACCAACGAAAGCCGCCAAACAAACGTGGAGTAAAGCCGAGGAACTCGCGTTAGTGTCGACGTGGGTTGACGTTTCGGAGGACCCCGTGGTCGGTAACGCACAAAGCGGTGGTAATTATTTTTATTGTTATTATTATTATTATTATTATTATTATTATTATTATTATTATTATTATTATTATTATTATTATTATTATTATTATTATTCTTATACTTAATTTTACATAAATGTAGGAAGTTTTTGGGGCCGAATCGGGCATGTGTTCTTTACTCGCATGGGTCGTGAACCAGGTTATAGATCAACCTATCAACTCAATAGCAAGTTCAACGACCTCAATAAAAGAGTTAATTCGTTTGGCGGCATCTACAACAACTTGCTCAATAATAGATCAAGCGGGATGAGTGAGGCCGATATATCCCGAACGGCACACGAACGGTATCTAGCACGCCATAAAGTTGATTTCACTCACGAACAAGCTTGGGACGTCCTAAAAAAATGTCCAAAATGGGGAGCCGTTCCAACGATGACGACAACTTCATCGCGGGGTTCAAAACGTACCCAACCTTCCGATGATGACGATGACGAGCAAATTCAACGACCCATCGGGAGAAACAAGGCAAAAAAAACATCAACGAGTAATACGTCCGGGGCGAATACGGACGAAAGTGTTACTCAGTTGTTGACGACATTCAACGACAAGATTGATGATACAATGGAATACAAAATGAAAAAACTCGATCTCGAAATCGAACGCTCAAAACTCGAACGACATAGGTTGGAACAAGAACTTGAAATCGAACGCTTAAAACGATTTGAGAAAGACTTCGAGTTTTTCATGACCCCGCATGATCACCTTACGGGAAACGCTTTGAGGGTTACTTTAGCGAGAAAAGAGCAAATTCAAAAATTTCATAATTGGTAGTGTTTTGTATTTTGTAATTTGTATTTTTAATGAATGGTATGAATTTTTATTTTTATTATTTATCTTATTTTTATTTATTAAAAAATATATAAATATTTTTATTTTGTTAAATAATTAAATGTATAAATAAAAGAATTAAAATAAATGAGGTGGCAAAAGGGTTTGAGGGAATGGGGTAAGGGTGTTTAGGGATTGAGTGAGGGATGAGAGAAAAGCTGATGTGGCGCTGATGTGGAGCTGGAATCTTTGAAAGATTCTCTCATGGGGTACTGATGGCCTTAGGGATTTCGATAAAACTTAATCGCTAATAATACAAAACCTTTTATGCAAGTAAAAAAAAATTAGTTTCCAAAAAAATTAGGTTTCGAGGTTATGACCATGAAACCCTAACTTAGGGATTAAGCAATCCAATGGCCGCAAAAAAATTTGAAATCGATTTTGTAACCGCAAACCCTAAATTTCGAAAACCCTAAACCAACACAAACAGTTTTGCAAATCAAATTGAAACTACTTTTGAGCTAATATCTAAGAACTATGGCTCTGATACCACTGAAAGGTTTTGAGCAAACCTACAACCACATGATATAGGCAACGGAAGCATATTTAAAAATATCATCTATGACAATACAAACTAACAACCTATAAGGATACATATGTTCTAGATAATTAACTACAAAAGAATGAACCAAGAATAGTTACTTGTTTATTGTGATTGTCGAAAACCACAATGATGAATCAAACCTTTGATCTCGCTTCTTGGATGTCAAGGACCAATAGTATGAATCCCTCTAGTGGCTCACACTTAAGAACACCAAATGCCAACAATCAAGAAGAGGCTTAAACCCTAAACCCTTATTAGGGTTTACGATTTGGGAGAGAGAGAGAGGGGAGGTCGACGGCCACCCGAGAGAGATCCAAAAAACCAACTAGGGTTTGACCCCTAGCAGTTTATTTATAACCCCTCTTCTGCTTCTCGACCAAGTTATCTCTATTTTACAACTAGCCCCCTTGAACCGATAAGCTTGTTAAAACTATTTTAACCAATTATCATTTAGTCCATGTACTTTATATAATTAATCTAATTAATTATATTGTAGCTTATAATTAATTCATCATCAAATGACAAATTAATAAACTAATTGCTTTAACTCCCTTTTATTCTTCTGATTGTTTATTTGGGTCTTAAGGGCAACCCAAAAGGACCCTGCTATTATTAGAAATATTACCAATAGTTAATGACTCTGGACACTATATCCAACAGGTAGGTGTTGGTACAAGCTTTTGGGGTCGGGGCAGGGACAGATGCGGTTGTTTGACATAAGTGTTTTGAATTTTACAAGTTCTTCACTTTACACATAAACATACGATGTAGTTATATGTATAGGATTGGAGATTGGCACTCCAAACATCACATGTTAAAGTCACACGACTATATTATCGGTCTCTAACTTTGTTGAAAGGTGTTTTGTATCAATTCCTTAATGTGTTGGTTACCTAAATGTCGAAATGGTAGACTTTCTTGAATCATCATATTTATTGCTCAACTCTAACAAATATCTTCTTTGAGAATCCAATTGGACCATCGAGACCAATTTGCATTTGGTCCCTTACTTTGCTGCATTGGAGCAAGGATTTCCCAATGTGTGTTTCAACGTGGAATTTTCTAATTGTCATTGTTAGATGTCCACATCTCTTGCATAAGACTTTTTTAACCCTCTCAAAACAAGATGAGACCATAATTATCTCATTAGGTGTTTTACAATTGTAATTGATAACTATACTGTAATTGTAGCATGCGGTTGATGGGGTGGGAAAAACCCCGAAATTGCTAGCATTATGGTTTGAAGATATTTTTAAAAATATGAAAACTTTGGGAATATGAAAATCTCAAAAAGTACAAGAATTCAAGAGTCGAAACCTTGAGGATACAAAAATATTGATAAATATGAAACTTGCGAAAATATAAAACTAAGAGATTATAAAACTTACTAATATATAAAAAAAATCAAGCATTATATGGCAACAATATCAACAAGAGTCTTGACTCAAGCGAATTTGAGAGCTTTGGTCTAAAAATACAACACATGCATCTTCTATGGCAAATATCAACAAGAATCTTGATTCAACATAGTTGGATGGAGAGACGAAAATAAAAGTAGTTTGGAAACCTTAGAGATAAAAAACAGTTTTTAAAGATCTGGGACGAAAATTATTATAAACATCAAACCACTGGGACGAAAATTGTAGTTTACTCTATATTAAATCACCAAAAATCACTTTACACAATGCCTAAAACAACTAGGTTTAAGAGTAAAAATGTCATTTCTATAAAATAAAAAACACATAAAGACAAAAACATGACTATGTTTTTGCTAGTAATAATTTCCAGGAGAAACTTTAACGGAGCCTTGAAAAGACTAATAAGTGTGATTGTGTGTTTTGGCTAGGCTCGAGCTTACTAGGACGAGATTATTTTGGATCAGGCTTCGGTCCCAAGATATTTTATGTATCTCTACCAATTAAAGTACCAAAGATTGTTCGGCACAAAGCACACAATCACACAAAGTATTGTTTTCTTATGGTTCCATAAACTACACCAGGATTTTATAGCCTTTGCAAAAGAAATGTATATTACATGAACTAGAAGTTGGTTACTCAACTATCCTAATTGCGCATAAGAAATAGAAGTTCATTTGTTGAAAAGTTCAAACACTTAATCATTTAAAACATCATACACGTACTTAAAACCATTTTGAAATCGGAGAAAATAAACAATATTTCATCAATATGTTATTTGTAAAACCATTTGGAAATAATAACTCCTCTTTCAGCAATCATATCATCAATTCCGGATGGCTCTTGAACCTTTTATCTTACACTGTTTCGTTAGTCCAAATAAACATTAGACTTCTAACTATTGTTACGGTTTCGTTATGGTGTCAAAGTTTGGATTTGCTGCCACGTTAATCCCTGTAGTTCCAGTCTAAAGTTTGACTTGCATTGTAACACGTTATGGCACGTTGCGGAGCATTATCTTGGAAGATGTGGGGTTGTTTTTAATATATAACTTGATGAATAAATGATAATTTTTACGGAACCTAATACATAAATAAATATAAAACGGAAACTTATAAACTAAAAACCATATGTTGGTAAATACTTACTCTCGTTCTCTTACACGAAGAGTGGGACGTGAATTCTTCAAGAAATATAATCGCTTTTAATATCATTTTCAAATAATGATTTTTTTAATTACCTTATTTGAATTTAATTTACTTTTTATTAAAAACTAGCTGAGTACCCGCGCAATGCGGCGGGATGTAATATTCAAATAAATATAAGAAATAATATAACAATGCAAATGTGTTTTTGCCATATAAACCAAACTGATTCGTGGATTGGATCGAGTGGTATTACCCAATGTACTCAGTCGATGATATACAACTTTTACCAATGGTGGTACATGATATACATGATATAGAGATTTATCGTCATAAATAACACTTTAAAAAACGTTGTGGCTTATCTTGAAGCCTACGGCTTGAAGCTCACATCATTTATAACTTTAGTAATCAGTTGTTTATTATAGGGCATTCAAACACATTTAAAAATATGTATTGAAATCTATGGAATTATATATGACTAATGTCAATTTTTTGTTTTTAACACTTCTACTTAAATATTTTATAATATTAAATAGATTATCAAAATAACTTATCACCTGCAAATAGATGAGTCACAATTATCCCACAAGACAAAATAACATACATGAACTCCTTTTTCTTATTCAGATATCCACAATGTCATTCATTACCAACATCTACAATGATTTGAATGTATAAACCCAAATTAATGAAATCCAATTAAAAAAAAAGTTAATTTGGTATTGTTTAACTATAATTTATAATTAATTTTTTTGCATAATCAATAGCCCAATTAAAATTAAGAAGTAACAACCTAAGATATACGATTAAAACTTTTTTTTTTCAAGGATGCATGGCGTCGACCAAAAACAATTTCTTTTTCTTAATTATTATAAGAAAATCAGTTTTTTTTATTTGTTGATCCAACAATCAAGAACGTAGCGTCAAATCTAAAAAAAAACTATTTTTTTAACAACGGTATGAAGGTGTATGTCGAAATAGAAAAAAAAACTCTAATATTAAGAGAATACTTTAATAGATCAAATTTTATATAAATAAAATTATCAATATGTAAAGAAAAACAGTTTAAGATGCATGCACATGTGGTTTTGTTGATGGATATCATTGCGTAAAAAGATCAATATAGATATCAAGCATGCATTTATACACCCATAGGTCGAAATCAACATGTAACATAGCAATATTTACATACATCATATGATTATAAAAAATCGAGAGAGAAGGAGAATCATAACTGACCAGTTTGGTTCTTCAAAGAGCTTTTGGGGAGCACGTGCTGATAACGTGTAAAAGAAAAGTAATATTCTTCCCATCCATTATTCTGTAATATATAAAAGATTAATTAAATAAATGGTTAATCAATCCTTCATTTGGATGAAAGCTAAACAGTTCATAGAGGTTATAACACATATAGTTAAAACACAAGATTGTTATAGCGTATACCATAAAGAACATGCAGGCTGGAGCAAAAAACCCATACAGAAGTAGAGAAACCAAATCGTTGGAAGTTTAAAATTTGAGATCAGAAAACTTACCTGTTGTGAAGCAAACCAGATTTTCAGAATTCGTTGGAGTCTTGATGGAGGTGCTTACCAGATTTCCCAGAATTCGTAATAGCCAAAATATTGTTTTTAGCCAAAATATATAGGAGGAAGAAGGGTCTTATTTTTTGGGGAAAAAATTAATCAATTTCGAAATTAATGCAAAAATTAATCAATTTTGATTATTCAGTTTCCTTTATTTTTGGGGCTAATTTTTTATATGTATTAATCAATTTTAAAAGTAATGCAAACATTAATAAATTTTGATTATTCAGATGCCTTTGATAAATATGTATAGCCAAAATTACCAATGGACGTATTAATTGAAATCATTAACGTTATGGACGTATTTATGGACGTATTAATTGAAATCATTAATGTTATGGACGTATTAAGACATTATGCATGAATATGTTGTACTCTCCGCTTAAAAACTTATTTTTTAAGACTTTAAGACTTTGCGCTTAAATTTGTTATACTTTTTGAATAAAACTTTGTTTTTAAGACTTTAAGACTTTTGTCTTTCATGCTTTATAAGATAGTATAGATATAGACATAGATAAGATAGTATAGATAATACTAATAGTTAAATCACGACACCGGTATCAACAAGCAGCAGTTGACGGTTTGGTTGGATGGATTTTATTCCATTACCAGCAGCACACTGCACACAGATCCGTTTACTGAAACTATTTGCTTCACAACCGGCCGCCGTGGAATTCATCACCCAAAACCACCTCTCTTTTTACCTCTAGTATCTACCACCCTATATATACATATACATATCTGTATGTATGTCTCCATATTTGCATCTGAAAAACAGCAATCACAACAGAAAATATAATCCAAAATCATGTCTGGATTAATTGATATGTGGACTAACGAGGTGAAGAAGCTCCGCACCGACAATGGCTCAACCCCTTCTGATCAAGATCAGCCTAACCATCAGCTATCGGGGTGGTGGTCACTCATGAAGAAGCGAGTCAACTCACCACCGTCCTCCGTCGTCCCTGCTGCTGCCTCCGAGGCTTCCGTTTCTATGCTCGTCGACTGCTTTTGCCCTTAGATTATTATTATTATTATTATTATTATTATATATCTACAGTTGTACCACTCTTCTTTATAGTTGCATCTTGTGCTATCCTTCTTGTACTTTATGATCACGTTTGCCTTTTGTGTGTATACAATTTCCATTCAAAATTAGACAGCACATCAGCCAGACAGCCATCTGAAACGGCGTACAATGCTCAATACACAAAGTACAAGTTTTTGATGGACAAAAAAAAAAGGAAAAGGTCAAATGAAAAATGGAGGTGCGGGGAATCGAACCCCGTGCCTCTCGCATGCGAAGCGAGCGCTCTACCATATGAGCTACACCCCCGTTTTTGAATTTTAATTCTTTACATGCACTTTATAGTCAAGAAACGTTATGGAAATCTTTTTTGGCACCTGAAAGATAAAAACATATATAATTTTAATATGAAAAAGAAACAACTAACATAATAAAATTAATATTAAATGGATATTATGTAGTGTACCGTGTACATGTTAGAGTGAGGGTCTTTTTGGGCTTAATGGGACTCATAGCTTATTCAATCAGCTATAGATGACTGTTTGGTAGTGGATTAATGATATAAAAGTGACTTATTTATTAAGCTTTTAAGAGGGAGCTTTATGTAGAAACTCAAGTTTTGTCCACACCAATCTCTCCCAATTATAAAACATGGTCCTTCCATCTATGAAAACACACCCCAAAACAAAAACCTTTCCAATCTATATAGACAAATTAATCCACATAGACAACTTTATTCATACATGACTTAATGAAAAAGCAACCAAACAGCCCCCAAATTACACTCGTGGTCCTTTGCCCTTTGGTTTGCTTAAATTTTAGATTTGCTCCTAAAAAAACTATCATTATTCATTTTTGTCTATTTAGTTCCTTTCTTGTGATTATCATCCTTCGATTCAGGGCTCGGTTAAAGAACAACTTCATCCCTATTTGGCTCAAAGAATTACTTCATCCCCCTTTGACTGAGTTGCTTCTCATAAAAAAACAATCTAGAGTGGGAGAGTCGCACTACCTTGTGGTAAATCCAGAGGCAGATCCAATTTTTTTCAAACGGTGGCATAATTTGACTATAAGAAACAAATAAATAGACATTTTCTATAAAGTTAATATTGGTTTGGTGGTTAGTCCCTTGCTTTTTTAAATTGGAGGTCTCAAGTTCGAGTCCTAGTATTGTAATTATTTTAGAAACAATAAATATGAAATTAAAAGCTAAAGTTTACAAAAATGATCCTAACAAGACTTAAACTCGGTCTTAAGTAGAATAATAGTCTTTCTAAACCAACTCTACCAAGAAAAACTTGTATTTTTATTGCAGTTTCAATATATATATATATATGGTGGGACAAAACAAATTGATACGGTTGCACATTTTACGAACCTAATTTTTTTACCTTATGACGGAGAAACAATACGATGGCACATGCCACCATAGGCGCATGCCATTAACTTGGTCTGATTTACCGTAAATCAGTTCATCTCAATGACGTCATTGTTTTTCTTAATTAGTTGTGAAAGAATGTTTACCATTAACTTTGGGAGAGAGGTGGAGAGAACTGACGGAGCGAGGATTATAGTCTTCCCAAACACAACATACAAATTACAAAGTGAAATATTTCGCTTTCTTCAAAGGATGGGTGCTTCCAAGCCCACCTCCTGGTTGTCATCGTCGATCAACTTCTTTTTCCACGAAATATATCTTCTTTTAATTACTTTTAAAAGTTACTACAAGGACCGGCAAGCTTTTAAAATTCTCAAATATTAATTGAGTGTATAAAAAGGAATAAAATTTTCAATTATAGGAAAAATACAAAATACTTTAAAATTATAAAAGAATAGTGGGCCATAACCTTTCCACATCTTGTTTCAACAAAATTTTCAATTATAAGAAAAATACAAAATACTTTAAAATTATAAAAGAATAGTGGGCCATAACCTTTCCACATCTTGTTTCAACAAAATTTTCAATTATAGGAAAAATACAAAATACTTTAAAATTATAAAAGAATAGTGGGCCATAACCTTTCCACATCTTGTTTCAACTCTATCATGCCTTTCCATCCTTATCCAAAAACACTTAGGTGGCTTTTGGTTCGCAGAATATTTTTGGATGGAATGAAATCTGTCAAAGAATTTGACTTTGAAGGAATTGGAATGAAATGTTGTCAGGTTTGACCACCTGTTTGGTTGACAGAATTGGAATGAAATCTATTAAAGGAATTGGAATTTGTTTGTTTGGTTCACAGAATGTAGCTTTGGAATTGGAATGAATTTATTATAAATGACCAAAATACCCTTTTTGATAAGTTTTAATTTTTTAAAACAAAAAATTCTTTAATAAAATAATCATTAAATATATTTTTTTCACTAAAAATACTTTAATAAAATAATTTTTAAATACTCTAATGCGCAAAAAATATAATATACACAACCCAGTTAAAATATATTGTCAAACAAACAAAACTATATTTTGAAAAAAAAAACTATTTCGAGAAAATAAAAAATGTATAAAATTATATTATATAAAATTAAAATTAAAAATTAAAATATAAATATAAAATACGAGTATAAATATAAAAATAAAATCAAAATATAAAATATAAAATATAAAATAAAAACCTAAAGTATTAAATTAAATTATGTTATATTTAAGTTAAATGGTATATTTGGAATTATGAAAATACAACATTCTATCAATTCCAATTCCATCAAAATCTTTCAAGATTGCTAAGGAATTTGAAATTCACTTATTTATTAAATCTGGTGGAATTGGACATTCTTTTCCGTTGAAAAGAATGAACCAAACGAAGGAATTGAATTCGGTCAATGGAATTCAACATTCCAATTCCATCAGATTCCATCAGAATCCGTGAACCAAACGCCCCCTTAGGGGCAATTTGTTTACCTCTTTAATAATTGCATTAAGAGTCAATCTCTGAATCGTTCAGAGGTGAATTTTGTTTGGCAAAAAAAAGTCAGTCTCTTACTGATTCCAAAACCCTCTGAATAATTTAGCATCTTGGGTCACCTTTAACTATTCAGCACCCTGATTTCATTCTAAACAAATATTAAACAACCATATTTCATTTTGCACTATATCATAAAGCCTCTTAACCATTCTGACCACTTAATCATTCTACACTAAACCATCCAGCAACTGGCAAACAGTCCCTTACTAATGATTTAAATTTAATTTTTTTAGGAAACTACTAATCCCACCCCATGCCCACACAGACATACACACATAGTGTGTGTGCAGGAGGTGTGTTTAGAAAAAGCCTTTTTTTAACTACAATTATTGTATTTTCTAAGTCATACTTACTTTTAAGCAATTTTGATCGATCGTGCTCCAATATACCAAAATATCTAAAATAGTCATTCATTTTATAGCTCTTCTCTAACTCAATTTAATATTAGCAAGATTTTATAATAAGCATATAAAATGTTTTCTCAGATTGCAAAAATGCTATTTTATAAATATTAAATTAATAAAAAAATAGTTTTAGCAAGTTGCTAAGATCTTAGTTTGGAAATTTTAGCTATTTTTCAGTCGTATAGAAAAAGAACTATAAAGTCGATTTTAAAGCATTCAAACAATTTCTCCACACCGTAACTTTACTATATGTCGTTCTCAAAAGTATGAAAACATTATAATTAAAACGTAAAACGCAAGAAAATTGCTAAAATATGATTCAAATCCATAACATTTCAAACAAATTTTTTGAATCAATACAAACTTTCTCAAAAAATTTAGATTTAAAGTATACAATTTGCAAAAAAAGAAAAATGATTTAATACATTAAATTAAACCAAATCAATGGATTAATTAGAATTTGAAGTACAATTTAGGATTGCACCCTCGAAACTTTGAAGTAGAAGTATATCTAATTTAACCTTATGAGGTTAAGCTTGATTCATAACAAACCAATGACTTTTGAAATTTTAGATGTTATCAGTTCGAGTTCTATAAAGTTAATGAAGATTTTTTTCATGGTTCTCCAAATCTCCTGAGATTAAGGGCTCTTTATTATAGAGTAAAAAATAAAAAATATGTTATGTCTTTTCCAATATATTACTCCATTTTCTACTTTAAAAGAGATTAATTCAAGTATATTCTCTTTTCTATTTTAGGAAAAAAAAATAGAGGGTATAAATAATATTTCTCTATATTTAGAAAGTTACTATTCATTTCTCTGTTATTGATAGTAAAATAGAGAACTTATTGAATATATTTTAAAAAGTAAAATAAAGATAAGATAGTAAAATAGAGAGACCGATGGTCTAATAAAAAAACAGGTAAGTTGATCGAAAAAAGTATATCCAAATTTTTATTCTTTAAATAATAATAGTATTCGCATCCATGAATCATCATAGAATCCATGGGCGCCCGCCACCACTACCACGGCCTTTTCATATTCATATTATTATAAATACATTCACATCCTTTTACTTAGTTATTCATCAAGTCATAGAATAAACGAAGAAGAAGGAAAAGCTGCATATGGCAACAATGGTGAATGTGTGGATCTGCGAGCTGACGAAGCTTCGAGAAAAGATCCAGTCGGAGAAGAAGAAGAAGAAACAGACTAATTTCTTCCTCAAATCTCAACAACAGGAAGAAGTAGAAGAATCTAGAAACAGTAGAGCGAAATCAGCGTCTGTGTTGCCGATGACAGCGGAGAGAGAGTTATCAGAGGAGACGGTGTTTTGGCTCATGGATCGGTTTTCACCTTGCTAGATCTACAGAATAACAAACAACGATACTGTGTAATATATATATATATATATATATATATATATTATCTAAGAGAATTTTTACAGGGGAAATGATGTCCAAAAAAATTGATCAAACAGATATTAAAAATTCATCTGCTCAAAAAAAGAAAAAGATGCAACTATCACCGTTCAAACCATTCAATAATCCTACCCCTGCATCTTCCTTTATTTTCCAAATGATTCCTACACAAAATATATTTGCTCCAATTACCCCTATGAAGACTTGGCCTTCATATTCTTTTCTAGTTCAAACGCCAGTTACAATATCACCAAATTATACTTCTAAAAAGGTTGTCGTTTCGTCAAACACTCAAACCATTACTCTTCAAAAACCAAGAACAACTACACCTTCTTTCAAAACCAATCGCAGTTCTTATATCCTAAATCCAAACCAACAACTTGTTAAGATCCTCGAAGATTACGAGATACAAATCCACAACAAAGGATTTCCTGCCCTTGTTGATTTCCTTTTCCCCAAAGATTCCTTATTTATCGGAAATAGTTCAAAAACAAGAGACTATTATCAGGCAATTTTAGAAGACACTGGATCTATCAAGATCCATCACAATTCAATCTCTTCAAATCCTTCTACCATTGCTTTCAGCAAAGTTCATATTTTTCATATTCTTTCAATTCAAGAATGGAAGGCTCGTCCATACACTGCTAAGACTCTTTCGAATTACCCAAAACATCCTTTCTACAACTTTTATGATTATCAAGATGCCTGGTACAATCTTTTATATCTTAGAAACTATACTCATTCATGGTTTCTATTTTTTGATAAGAATTTCGATTGTTCATACCCAAGATGGTTTGTTAGATGGTTCAAATTCATGGGTAACATTCCAGATACCCTTTCGGTTCCTATTCAAAAAGGATTTCAAAAGTTCAAAGAAATCTTTGTTCAAGATATTCCAGAATTTGAATACCTCCTCCAATTCACCATTCTGTTCAAAATTCCATGGATTCTTTCCTGGACTTTTAGTATTGTTCCAGCAGTAGACAGTTCTCCAACCTTGTTACAAAGGATTTTCAGAGTCAAATGGTGGGATAATCTTCCTACTGATCAAATACAAAAGATGACGGTTCAAGGAGTTTCGGAGTACTACTCAACAAATTTTGGTGTTCAAGCCTCTACGGCCCCACTCCCTGGAACTCCCAAGTTTATTGAAGATGAAGAAGAAGATGATGATTTAACCCAATTTCTTGCGGCCATTTCTAAAGAAGAGCTTAGGAGATTGATCAAAAAACTTAAGTAAGGTTCTCCCAGCAGTTCAAACATGTCTCAAGAGACACAATTGATTCAAGATGCTCAAGATTCATATTCAGGCATTAATCTTTATGATTAATTTCTGATTTGTGTGAGTTTGGTGATTTGTCTTTGTAGACAAATTCTTTGTTGATCAAAACGTGTATTTGTTCAAATATAGAAAATACATTTCTTCGTATTTTCGATGTTATCTTTATCATAAATGATCAAAAGGTATTAATTTCTGATTTGTGTGAGTTTGGTGATTTGTCTTTGTAGACAAATTCTTTGTTAATCAAACGTGTATTTGTTCAAATATAGAAAATACATTTCTTCGTATTTTCGATGTTATATTTATCAAAAATGATCAAAAGGTTACGAATTATTACTAACATTTCAGATACAATAATAACCTTCAAAGACGACAAAACAACTTTGGCAAAGAAGTCAAAGGAGGCTCTCTTTTTCAAAAAGTTGGTCGGCCAGGCCAATGATTTTCAAAGATGCTTTCCAAATAATGCATTACAAAATAATTCAAAATCAAGTCGACAACCAGTTGCCAGTCAAAAGGTATTCAATTATAGAAGACAGATGCACAGATTCCGGTTACCTTCTACTACTCAAAGGATTCAAATGCATATATAAGAAGACACAAGATTAGAAGAGAAGGCATCAGGTTTTTTTCACCACTTTAGATATTAGTTTTCTTCCTCAAATATGTTATGTCTAAGAAGTCTTCTCCCTCCCTTAGATTTTCCACTTCGAGATGTTCAAAGTCTTTAGACTTTCAAATCTTTATTTCTCCAGATGTATGCAAAGATTGTCGTAGAGATAATTGTACAGTAAACCATTTGATCAAAGAAGGTATATTTTAATCATGCTCTTTTTTATGATATTTAATTATTGTAACAACCCAAACAAAAATAGACAAACACGACATTCATAGATAAAGTAACAACTGCCAAAAACTGGCTACACCCAAATTTAATAACATCCAACGAGGGTTCATGCGGAAAAATAACCATATTACAGCTGAGAGTAATCTAAGTTTGCCAAAAAAATGGAGGTCTTCTACCCCTAAGATGCAAGCTCCAGCTCACACCTTCCCTTTCCCTTTTCCTGAGCCTTCCACCTGGTTACCTGAAAAGTTTTTAGTTTTGAAAGTGAGGGTTAGACCATGAGGTCTAGTGAGTTCCCTCAAAAGTCACGCCACAAAATAATACAGTTCATGTAAAAGCTTTCAGTAAAAATATTTAAATGAATTTGTTATGAACGCACATTGATGGCCAGCACACTATGACAAGCTAATGGCACACACTATGGTCACACACACCGTGACAGCAGGAAGGGCACACATCGCCCATATATGAAACACATTCATATATTCACACATGTGGGACGCAGCCCCATCTCACACCTTTGCCATAACTTGTCCACACATAGATAGATTCCATTCACACAATCAAGTCACACTTTCCGTTTATGATCAATTTATAATACGAACACTTACCATAGAATTATGCATAAGGTTTCACACTTTAAAAGAATTTAAGGTTAGAAAAACTCACCTGACGTCCCGCTTAATCCTCTCACTAGAAGAGTTGTCCCTCCAACCGTACCTATAAGGGTACATACTACCACGATAAGCCACTTGATGGAATTACACACTCACACAGATTGCCCCTCGGACTATCAGTCTGCACTACTATGTCATACCACACTTTTCGGCCACTGTATCCGGATAGTCAAAACTATCCGGACAACCAGAGTTATCCGGACAACCTACCCGGACACCCAAGACTATTCGGACATTCTATCCGGACAACCAAAATTATCCGGACCCACAAAGGTTTCCGGTTAACTACCGGAAACTGTTGCCAAAATTCTACCCGGACACATCTCTCATCCGGACACCACCAATTGTCCGGACACTACCCTGACTTGAGGGTTTCCAGACGCTACGAGAAAACTCAAAAACGCAAGGAAGGATTATGTCTCTTATCCTAATTCCCTCAACACCTCCAGATTAGCAATATGGGTCGATAAATACCCATTTCCCAAACTACAACACCTCTTAAACATATTTAATTAGGAATCACACTAAACCCACAAGATCCATGTTTCTTCTCCGAATACTCAAAAAAAAAACACACACACTAACTTGAAGAGGGATAGGGTTGATTTACCTGGATGTTTGCTGATTCAAGAGTCCTTCCCAAAACTCAGCTGAAATCGTCACTTTTCTTCCTCAAATTCCAAAACCCTTTCCTTGCTCCTTCTCCCAGCCACACACACAACACACACTAGACAAATGCTTAATGAGCAAATAGGGTTTTCCTTATTCTTTATATACTTTCCTCAAAAACACAAAACTTTCAATTCTTCCCACTTGTACCACATAACTTTCTTAAACTTCGAATTTCATCCAGATTTCCAATTATTGAATAAATGAAACCCGGTTATTACAATTATGGTTGCCTAATCTTGCAAATTTTTTGTATTTCAAATCATATTGCATTTATACAACTGTTTATTCCACATACCAATCCAAACTTAAGTTTTAATGAGACGATCCTTCTCTCCCTTTGGTATCAGAGCCAGATTAGTGGAAATTAGTAGATGAATACTAAACTTTGTATATTTCTACAAATCTTATTTGGAGATAGTTTTAAATTTAAGAAAATGATTTCTTTTAATATGAACGGGATGTTAGTGTTGGTCAGCCTTTTTAGGTCGGTGTTGGTCAGCCCAGTCGGTTGGATTGGCGTAAGTGGCACGGGAGGTAAGACGCCCAGCCGGACCACGACTATTTATGGGTGGTCCCTCTAAATTATCCAACCAGTATTTAAATAAAATATTTTTCTAGAGTTTAAAACAACTCTTTAAATAAATTTGTTAAATAGATAAAGTTATGAATTTATTTACTAAGAAACACAATTCTGAAACTGATAACATAGAAGATAATGATTTTCATATGAATTCTTCTGAAATTCATATTCCAAATATTGAGCAAAGCCTAACAAATTGGATGATTCCCAAACAAGATGTTAAAACAATTTATAAAATAGGAACTTTTGATTTCTTACAAGGATACTCAATCAAAACCACATAACAAACTGTTTCAATCAATAGAGATTACAATAATCTCACCCTCTTATCCAAATTATCCATAATACAACATAGACAAAAATATAAATTTTTACATGTTGGATTAGTTCAAATTGCTATCAAACCATTGTTTAGATCAGGAATAGATGCCCCAGTATTGCTAGTACTTAGAGATGCTAGGCATACAAATTTCCAAAATTCCATCCTTGCTATGGCAGAAACCAATATATCAAATGGCCCGATCTACTTCAATTGTTATCCCAACTTTTCAGTAGGATTATTTGACCCAAATATTTTAGACACTTTAGTTCTTACTATCAAAACAAAAAACTTAGAATTTAAAGAAGACACTAAAGCTGTAGCCATAATCTATAGAGTTTGTTACAAAACCATGACTTCAACCATTGAACCAAAAACTAGGTTATCAAGCCCCAAAGATGAAACAATTTTATTTGAAGCCAATCCTCAACACACTAAGATTCAAACACCCAAACGTCTCAAATGGAATGAAATTACTCAATCTTGTAATTGGAATCTTCAAGATATTAGTATTCCAAAACCTATAGATAATTCAAATCACATATCTAATATTATTGAACATGAAGATGGATCAGTTGATAATAATTTCAACAATTTCAACAATCTTCGATCTGTTTCTTCAAGGTTATTGTAACACCCCGAAATTTCCATTGTAAATTAATAAAAGATAAATTGTATTTTGGTACAATTTATATTTGAGAAATATAAGTTGAGGGACTTTTGGTGTATTTGTTCAAAGAATGAGGTGGTAAAGTGGAAATTAAGGTGATGACTCATGTTTAAAACATGAGGTGTCAATTAAAGATTAATTCAGTATTAATCTTGTATACTGATTTTGGTTACCTGCGTTTAACAAAGAAAGAAAGAAAAGAAAACACAGAGAGATAGACTTCGAGAAGAAGAAAAGAAGAGGAGAAATCAGTTTGGTGATTGTTGTGGTAAGAGCTTGTTTTCTTTTGTTATTATCATTCATCTCCATAGATTTAAGTTGTAGTATTTTGTCCAGATCGTGATTAAGCTGTCGATTAAGCCACTGATTTGGAAGAACAAAGTGTTCAGATTTAAGCCAAAGTGATCAGAGTTCATAAAAGGTGAGTTATTCAACTTTCTTTAAAATTAAGCAATGAGAATGTTAATAGATGAGTTGTAATTGTTATTGAACCACTTAGAATGCTTAATGGTTAAGAAAAATCGAGACTGGCTTAACAGATGAAAGTGACGATGAACAATGAACTTTTCGCAACAGTAGGTTGCGCAAAGTGAAGGTTTTCGCAATAGAGGGTTGCGAAAAGTGGGGTTTTCGCAACAGAGGGTTGCGAGTTCTGGAGTTTTCGCAACAGAGGGTTGCGAGTTCTGAACTTTTCGCAGCTTTGGCTTGCGAAAAGTGTAGCTTTTCGCTACAGTGGGTTGCGAATTTTGAGCCATTCCAGTATCATTTTTATGGGTTTATGAGGAACATAATCTGAGGTATATATGCTATTTGTTATATGTTTATAACTCTGTTGTTGATGTAAAAACCATGTTATGTTAACTTGTAAGGACTTATTTATGAGCCCGGAGTTGTTGTTAATTGTTGAGATGTTGATTCCCGATGCTAAATGGCAAAGTGGGGATAATCGTTGAAATTAATATTCTGTACATAGAGATATAGAATATATGTTGAATTGTATAGCTTTAGTGTACAATAGAATGAGTGATGATACACCATTATTGTGTGGCGTTGGCTAGAAATATACATCTGGTCTAGTGGGCATAAAGTACGGTATAATGAGAACCGTTTACTAGCCAGGGACCGTTGGGATGTATTTCTAGTTGTTGGAGTGAATCTTGAATCATCTGTGAGGGTCTCTGGTGGTTGTTGATCGTGATAAAATCTCATTTGGGGGACCAGTGATTCAAGGTGGGGAGGAAATGAAATGAGGAATAGCAGACTTAGAGTTGTAATTCCCATTTCAAACGAAAGATGAGATATCTTCATTGTAGAGAAGTTTGGAGATAAACCAATGTAGAAAAATTGTAATCTCAATTCAGAAAGAAGCAGGTTTGGAAACTGTAATTTCTGGGAGTTGGAGTTACTTATAATCCGGTGGGATTTATAGTAATTCTTGATGGTAGTATGATGACTAGATGAATTAGTCATAAGTAAGGGAATAAGTGGATTCCAGTGGTTGATAAGAGCTTGGTATGGTAAGATGGCTGATAACATGTTTGATATATCTGTTAATATTTTATTTGTTAAATTTTAATTTGATTTGGATAATCTCACTAGGCGAAAGCCTAATGTTTCAAATTAAACTGTCTTACCAGGTACTGGCTCTGGGAAATAGCTTGGGAAGTGAGACTACAGTTGAAGGGAATCAGACTTGGTGTTAACAAAGGATCAGGATATTCTTTTGATGACTTTTGGGACAAGCCTTAGATAAGATTATTTAAGTTAGACGACTTAATGTATATATAGAAATTTACTTTTTGATCATTTGGTTTATAAAAGTCTGATATCTTGGTGATCATAACTTTGTTATTTGAGGTTTAAGTTGGCCCTGAATTTTAGGGTGTTACAGTATGGTATCAGAGCATTAGTTTAAGTGAACTAAGTATGCTGTGGAGATACTTAGACTTAAGTTGTGATGAATTAAGTTATGACTTGTGAGATTTGGGTAGAAGTACTAAGACGGGATAGTCTTAGAGTCGACGGAAATACGTGAAATTAGTACTGTAACGATGGTAACGAGGATTCTCATGTATAATATGTTCATAATTCCAATTAGCTATTGTTATTATGAATATATTGTTACGTAAGCATACTTATTTCTGAATTGTTACGGTGACTAATGATCGGTAAAGTACATTTTGTATGTTTTATGTGTATAACCATTTCTTATGGTTATCCCCTTATGTTATAGTAGAATGATGGAGAATACGCCATTAAGGTCCTTCAATTCTTTGGAGGACAGATCAGTAAATGATTGGGAATTGGAAGGACAACCTAGAACTGGTGGGACTCATGAAAGTCCGCCAAGGCAACCTTTAATACGTGGATTGAAATGTGTGGAGATAGAATGTGAAGTGATTGATCAAGATAGGAAATAGTATGAAATGGTTGAGTAAGTGGGCCGTGGAATGCATGTATAACAAGTATTACAAAGCCGAGAGGGCGATCACTAGTCGAAAGTAGAGTGTCAATGATAAGTTGACTGAGTAAAACAATTGACCTTGTTTGAGTAAGTAGCCTTCATTTGCGAGTAGAGTTTTATGCATGGTGTCCTAGTGTGTGTTACATGAGTTTTCTTGATTTCAAAACAAATGCATAAATAGCAATTTTAGTCGATGTTGAGTCAGCATGTGCAAGTGTGTATTTAAAGAAAAAGGTAATTTCATTTTACGTCGCACAACGAAATTTTGGAGCTTAGCAATTTGCAAAATACTTCATACTTTACATGAAAAGTTAAATTGTAGCAAAAAGGATAAGAAAAACGTTGGCCAGTAAAACTTTTATAACCAACAAGAGAACTGACTTGATGGTATTATATAAATGAGTGTGAAAACCGATTAACTTACTTTGTGTTGGTAATTTTTTTCAAACTTTTGTCTTATGAAAAGATTTTCATTTAATATGTTATTGTCATAACAATATCGTTTGGTGGAGAAAGATTAAATTTTACGGAAATTAATATGCAAACGATTCTTGAGATCGTTGTGCAGTATATTGGAGTTATGAGAATGTTGGGGTCATGTGTGCCCAAGTTGTTTCAAGTGTTGTTCCCTTAAAATGAGAAAATGTGCGAAATGATTTAATTATCAAGTTGTCGTGCATGAAGGCTATGAACTCGTTAGGTCGTAGAGTATTACACTATAAGCTAAGAAAGAACTCCAAGAGTGGAGAGATGTTGGATAACAATGGGAGAATGTTTGTAGTTTTGGTATTTGTGTTCAAAAGAAGAGGTGAACAGTGGGAGAGTCGAAAGGAGACTTTAGTATCAGTTGTAAGAAGGTCGGTACTCTTGTTTGGTACTTAGAAATACAGTTGCCAATGGGACGGTCGTGTCCAGAGGAAGGATTAGTAGTCATCAAAGTGACAGAATTAGCAATTCGCTATGAGTAGTCTTGCGATATTAATGTTGCACGAATAAATTGAGAGGAAGACGATGGGATGTGAAATGGATTAGGATGTGTTGTAAGGATTAGGTTCAGTTAAGGACCCTTGTTAAAGAATAGGTTAAGAAAGTATCGACAGATGACTATTGACGTTGAAGTCGACAGTTGCTTAAATGTATGAGGTCCTTTTTCTTGTCATTGGGTGCGGTCTGGGTGCATCCCGCGTATGCCTATGCGGGCGGGAATAAAACCGTGAGCGGTACCGGTATGTTGTTATGCAGAGGGTACGCGCAAAGCAGCTATATATATATATATCTTGGGAAACACCCATATTTGGGGGATTTTGAGTGTTTGATAAATAAATCACGAGTAAAAGAAGTTTTGGTTAATTATTGCATAAGTGGAAGCTATGTGGTCAAAATACGCTTTTTAGAGTTTATTGTGGTTGTGCAACAATTATGATGTGTTATGTGCTTAAGTGCCGGTTTAAGTATTGGCCTTATGTGTGAAGACCGTGTGATGATCCTGTATTTTAGTACCTTTGGGACTAATAAACCTTGGTGAATTATATACATTGTTGAGTATAGAAGAGTTGCGTATACGTATACATATAGATACAAATATGAATTGGCTTCATTGGGAAGGTAGCAATGAAGGGGTCGTGAGATTATCACACCTCGGAGCATGTGTTGTGTGATGAGGGTTAGATGCATTTTAATTGCATTAGTTGATATTGATAAATGATCATTAGATCCTTTGAACAGATGGTTCGGCTTTGGACTTGGTTGAGTCTTGAGGGCTTTTGCCCAGTTTAATAAGCTCAACGTAGGCTTGGGGTTGGAATTGTAGGAATAGAATTATAATTGAAGCTTACATGATGTGAGTGCATTGGTTATTCATTTGAGGTCATGTATGAATGTTAAGTCTTGAATCAGAAGTTTTAAAATTTAAAGGGATACCTTGAAGGGGTGTTAGAATAGAGAAGGACTGTTGTATTAGATAAGCGTTTTACTTACGAGGTGGATGGTTTATAAAAAGATAAAGTATTAGACACGAACAAAGTGGGTGTTCAGACTATATCAATCCGTGGGGGATTGTGTCCTGTCTATGTAATAGTTTGGAATCACAAAAGAGCTAGCAAGAAATGAGTAAATTTAAGTTAATTAAGAAGCTTGTGAGTTATAGTTCAACTAAAGTTGGGGAGGAATATAATAGTGAAATAGACTCAATTAATCATGCGGGAGAACATGAAAGTATGTTTGAATTGTGTACGAATGACCATGAGAGATCTGGTCTGCTGTGAGATGTAATGGGTGGAAAAGGTGCGAATGAGTAGTGGCATCAATTGCCGAGATAAATGTGTCAACTAGTACGTAATGTGAAGTTCGAAAGAGGAAACATCCGATGGAAGTCTTTTCGGGGATTCCAGATGAAGAGTACTATTTGTCAATAAAGTTGTTGGAATATGTGATTTGTAAGATGGTGTAGTGGTATGGCTAATATCAGAATAGAATGTTGGAACAGCAGTGAATGTTTATCCAAAGTAATTTTGGTTGTGTGAGTCGCTAAACAAGTTTATGTTTTCGAATCTTTGGAAATTTAACAAAGATGATGGATGTGTTAGTCAAAATGGGGTGAAGTAAATGCAAAATCTTTAAGGAATGTGAGCTGCTTCTTATGTGCGAAAGAATTGTCCGAAAAAGTATAAGTCGAAGATCAAAGAATGGGTAGTAACTTCGAACGGTGATGTCGTTTCAAGATAACTTGGTTGAATACTTTAAGTTAGAATTTTGGTGAAATTGTTTGGTTATGTATAGTAATGAGAAAATGTTATCGACATGTGGAAAAGTTGGGAGAAAGAGAAAAGTAATACCTGAAGTAATAATGGATGAGGAAAGTCATTATGAGAAGGAACTGGAAGCGATTTTAGAGAAATATTTTGAGAGGTTACAATCTAAGAATGTGGTTATAAGTACAATGGTTTTATAACATTGAGATGCCGAAGTGACTTTAGCGTCGTAAGAGGATATGATGACTAGATACCCTCATTGGTTTAACTAGCTTTGATTTCGGGGACGAAATCATTTTCAAGTTGGGGAGTATTGTAACACCCCGAAATTTCCATTGTAAATTAATAAAAGATAAATTGTATTTTGGTACAATTTATATTTGAGAAATATAAGTTGAGGGACTTTTGGTGTATTTGTTCAAAGAATGAGGTGGTAAAGTGGAAATTAAGGTGATGACTCATGTTTAAAACATGAGGTGTCAATTAAAGATTAATTCAGTATTAATCTTGTATACTGATTTTGGTTACCTGCGTTTAACAAAGAAAGAAAGAAAAGAAAACACAGAGAGATAGACTTCGAGAAGAAGAAAAGAAGAGGAGAAATCAGTTTGGTGATTGTTGTGGTAAGAGCTTGTTTTCTTTTGTTATTATCATTCATCTCCATAGATTTAAGTTGTAGTATTTTGTCCAGATCGTGATTAAGCTGTCGATTAAGCCACTGATTTGGAAGAACAAAGTGTTCAGATTTAAGCCAAAGTGATCAGAGTTCATAAAAGGTGAGTTATTCAACTTTCTTTAAAATTAAGCAATGAGAATGTTAATAGATGTGTTGTAATTGTTATTGAACCACTTAGAATGCTTAATGGTTAAGAAAAATCGAGACTGGCTTAACATATGAAAGTGACGATGAACAGTGAACTTTTCGCAACAGTAGGTTGCGCAAAGTGAAGGTTTTCGCAATAGAGGGTTGCGAAAAGTGGGGTTTTCGCAACAGAGGGTTGCGAGTTCTGAACTTTTCGCAGCTTTGGCTTGCGAAAAGTGTAGCTTTTCGCTACAGTGGGTTGCGAATTTTGAGCCATTCCAGTATCATTTTTATGGGTTTATGAGGAACATAATCTGAGGTATATATGCTATTTGTTATATGTTTATAACTCTGTTGTTGATGTAAAAACCATGTTATGTTAAATTGTAAGGACTTATTTATGAGTCCGGAGTTGTTGTTAATTGTTGAGATGTTGATTCCCGATGCTAAATGGCAAAGTGGGGATAATCATTGAAATTAATATTCTGTACATAGAGATATAGAATATATGTTGAATTGTATAGCTTTAGTGTACAATAGAATGAGTGATGATACACCATTATTGTGTGGTGTTGGCTAGAAATATACATCTGGTCTAGTGGGCATAAAGTACGGTATAATGAGAACCGTTTACTAGCCAGGGACCGTTGGGATGTATTTCTAGTTGTTGGAGTGAATCTTGAATCATCTATGAGGGTCTCTGGTGGTTGTTGATCGCGATAAAATCTCATTTGGGGGACCAGTGATTCAAGGTGGGGAGGAAATGAAATGAGGAATAGCAGACTTAGAGTTGTAATTCCCATTTCAAACGAAAGATGAGATATCTTCATTGTAGAGAAGTTTGGAGATAAACCAATGTAGAAAAATTGTAATCTCAATTCAGAAAGAAGCAGGTTTGGAAACTGTAATTTCTGGGAGTTGGAGTTACTTATAATCCGGTGGGATTTATAGTAATTCTTGATGGTAGTATGATGACTAGATGAATTAGTGATAAGTAAGGGAATAGGTGGATTCCAGTGGTTGATAAGAGCTTGGTATGGTAAGATGGCTGATAACAGGTTTGATATATCTGTTAATATTTTATTTGTTAAATTTTAATTTGATTTGGATAATCTCACTAGGCGAAAGCCTAATGTTTCAAATTAAACTGTCTTACCAGGTACTTGCTCTGGGAAATAGCTTGGGAAGTGAGACTACAGTTGAAGGGAATCAGACTTGGTGTTAACAAAGGATCAAGATATTCTTTTGATGACTTTTGGGACGAGCCTTAGATAATCTAGTTGATCTTATTGTGATGTATAATTAGATTGATCAGATTATTTAAGTTAGACGACTTAATGTATATATAGAAATTTACTTTTTGATCCATTGGTTTATAAAAGTCTGATATCTTGGTGATCATAACTTTGTTATTTGAGGTTTAAGTTGACCCTGAATTTTAGGGTGTTACAGTTATCAACAGGATCAATAAATAATATCAAAACCCCTTCTATTCAAAGATCTCAATCATTAAAATTCAAAAATGTAGATTTCAATAAACCAATTCCTCAAACTCTTTATCAAGAAGGATCTGATGATTCTCAAAGTTATGTTTACGAACCTACTCCTTCAGAAATTCCAATCGAAATTAATCAATACAAAACCAAATATGAGTGATTCAAATATTAATATGAAGTATCTTAAAGAATAATTTTACTATTACCACAATGAAGAAAGAAGAAATTTATATTATTCATCTGTTAATAATCCATAAGAAGAGTTAAGACATCAACTCTTTTGGAGAAAATATATCATGAAACACAATGTTCATATAACCTTTTTTAATTGTTATGAAATGTATTGTAAAGAACAAAATATTCCAAACCCATTTATTAACACTTATGATACCCCAAAGATAACTCAAAATTATAAAATAATTAAGATTGAAGAAATCATAACTACAACACATCCCCCAAAAGATTCAGTTTTAATAAATAATAAATATATAGGAACACTTTTAGTTATACCAAAAGCTGATAAAGAAGAAACTCTTAAAACCATTATATATCAAAATAATTATTCAAATGAAATCCTTAACACTATGAGCTAACAACTAAATAGAATTGAAAACAACCAAAGTAATAATATACAAAAGGTTGAGAATCCTTCTTCAAAAGAAAAAGACGAAGAAAATAATAAAAATCCAATTTTTATCCCCCACCAAATTGATTCTAAAGCCAATTTAGGTTACAACAAAAAATTAGTTAATGAATTAGAACAAAAGTTAACCAAACTAAATATTAATGTGGTTAATCAAGAATCAGATTCAGATTCAGAATCTAAAGATATATCTCAAATTTATGAACAATTTGACAATAATTTTTTTAAAGGTTGTTCTACCAATACTAGTCGTCCTCAAACAAGAAACTATTATCATAGACCAACTTTACCAAATGTTCAATTTGAAGAAAGAGAACATGCTATTAATAGAAGTGTATATGACAGAACCTCAGTCTATGAATGGAACATCGATGGACAATCTGAACACCAAATTCTTAATACAATTACAGAACTCAATATGGCCTCAAACGCATATTCAACTAAAGGCAATACCCAAAAACAAATTGCAAATATTATCATTTCCGGTTTCACTGGCATTTTAAAAGGCTGGTGGGATATGTACGTTACTGCAGAAGAAAAATATATAATCCTCAATGCAAAGAAAACTGTAGTCAAAACTGGAAATAATCAAATTCAAGAAACTCTAGAAGATGACATAATCAATACTCTTATCTATAGCATTATAAAAAACTATATAAGAGATCCATCCTTATTCCAAGAAAAGAGTTCTGAAATACTCTTAAACCTCATGTTGGACAAATATATGCAATCTTAGAGATTCACTTAAAATAGAACTCAGTGCAAGTATACACCTTGAACTACTATCGTCTCTTAACAAATAATAATGGTAAAAGTACCAGATATCGATCCACAGGGAAAACTTGTGAAAGCTTTTCAAAAGTCCAGTCTTTAAAAACCGATTTCAGATGGAGAATTCGAAAAAAGATTTGTTTGAGTGGTTGGTTTGAGTTATCAACTAAAAATCAATTCTAGAGAAGAAGCACATGGTGCAAAACTCCATAAAGATGAAAACAAGTGATCCAGTAAAGAGATATTATAACATCCAACCAGTCCTCTAGCACAAATGCTATAGGACTGCCACAGTACTAACTGTCGGTTCAAACGGCCTCCCAAGAGTACACACTGGTCAACGTGCTATCGATACGATATCAATTATGTTAGACCTCGTGAATCCTAGCACAACACAGTGTTACCATTCTACACAATAAGAGTATAATACTTGTCAGGTATTAAAACTATTTATTAGTCTTCTCTAATTATTTCGGATAATTAACCTTAACCTTAACACTGAATGTTAATGCATTTTCATACATAAAATTAGTTGTCAATTAATTAAATGCAATCTTCAATGTAAGATCAATCACCTGAAATAAATAGTTAGATACAATGTTATATTCAATACACCTCTTTACTTTCACACAAATTTACATCTAAACTTTGCTTTACACCCCAAGCTCAGGCTATTAGCCCATCATGGCTTGATTTCTTCTTTCGAAAGGTGTAAGAAATGTAAATGGCATAAATAGAAAATAGTGAAAGGAAATTGCAAGAAAGTAAATTACAGAAATGGAAAGACATAAATTAAAATGCAGGAATTTTAATAACAAGAAAGTAAAAACAAAAACAAGAACAAAAATGCAAGGAAACTAGAAACAGAATTACCAAACTAACGTGGTAACTTGATCGCCAAGTTATGGAAACTTGTCGCACAAGTTACGTCACAAAACTACTTTTAACCTTAAAAACGTTGAAACTTGGAAATACTAACTTAATGATCAAAAGCTTCGAACTTTAGAAGGAAAAATGTCCAAACAAAAGTTAATAGCCTTGAGAAATTAAATAAGTAACTTGGAAAATGAAATGATTCGAGAAAGCAAACTAGATGTAACAATCTCGGAAAATATCTAGAGCTTTGGAGAGAAAATCGCAAGAACCGTAAATAATAACACACAAGATTACTTTGAAAATGATTAGATTAATACTTGGAACCGAGAGCTTAACATACAAGCTGAGATTCACGACCCAAACAGCTAATATTTAGCAACTAGAAACAAGTATTTGAGAGCAAATAGCAAAAAGTAATTAATTGTAGCAAGAGGTAATTAAAAGTGTTAACAATCCATTCATATATATAGGGGAGTTGATTGGGGATTAAGCAATTAACAGCTGTTGATGTAGACTGATGTCACAAGTACTTGTTGTCCCCTCCAAAAGTCAACTCTAGCCCATGGTCTTCAAAAGCTTGTTCGACCCAAAGATTTGCAAAAAGGCCCAGCTGTGCGATCCTTCAGCACTCCTGCAGCATCTGCTCCTATAGCACCGCCACAGCATCATTCAGCCCAATTCTAAAAAATTCAAATCAAGCCCAAATGAGTTCAAAACACACAGATTATACCATTAATTCATGATCAATACATAGAACACGGAAAATGATAAAAAGATGATAAAAAGGACTCAATTTTGGACTTTGGGCAAATAAAACAAGATAAAAAACTACTAAAATGTCTAAAATAGGGTTAATAAATTAACCCTATCACAAACTCAAACTTAAAACGTTGTTTGTCCCCAAACAACAAAAATAGACAAAATAAAGACTCAAATTTTCTAACAGACCTAAGACCTAAAAAAAATTAAACCTGTTTCAACCATAATCATACTGCACACATACAGTTTAAGCACAGAGAGTTTAGAGCATGAGTAGCATGAAACCAATAGCCCTTCATAAACCAAGCTTATTTACTTAAGCACATAAACACACCATCATAACCAACCTAAGCTTTCCTAGTGTTAACAAAGGTTATCAAGGCATACAGTGTTTGTAATTGGGTATGCATTTGGCTTTTTCCTTTGATTTTAATGCTTAGCCTTTTTCCACTCCCTCACTTTGTTCACTCTATGGCACAATTTTACTGCCGTTCATCTCATATTGAGGAATAAGGTGGACTCATTGGTCTGTTTTAAAATTTAGGTGTCTTTGACACACTTTTAAGCACAAAAGAGCACTTTGCTCATGAAGGAATTGTGAGGTTTGCCTTAAGATGTGAGAGGCAAATCTTACCCCACCTCAAACTTGAAATGGACAATGTCCTCATTGTCAGAGAAGATAAGAGCAGAAAAATGCTGTTTGGGATTTGATTTATGGCTTATTGAGGAGAAACTGCTCATGATGACTTAACTTAACAGGTTGGAAAACTGTTGGGTGGGCTATGATGGCAGTTTACACTCAAACAAACAAAACATCAGATTATTGTGGCTATAAGTACATACCAACCATGTTAAAACAGCTGTGAAAACAATTGTGCATGCATACAGATTATCAGAGAAACAGAATCATGAAAATCAGTTCCAAAGACATTGAAAGAGAAAAGCAAAGATGAGAATAGGAAGACCATATCTCATCTTTCACACACATGACTTAATGGTATTTGACACATCCTGCTAAGCAACAGTTTTCACACATAATTCAGCAAATTATCCAAACAGGTCAATGCATTAAGCACTGACCAAAGAATAAGACACACTCACAACTAAGAACAAAAAATAGGTTCCAAAGCTGAAACCTCAAAACATAAAGAAAAACTAATCTACAAGTTAAGGGAGAGATGGCAGAACTTGTCCTACTCAGGCTGAGTAAGAGATGTGTGGATATGTAGAATGGATTTTGGTGAAGGTGGAATTGTTAAGGGCTGCTGAGAACTTCCTCTGGCCCATGCTTCTTTCACTTGAGCTTTGTGCTGCTTATACTCCACCCATTGCAGCCTGTCTTTCTTCAATGCCTCAACCTCATTTCCCATCTTTTCCATCTGCACAACTAGCTTCTTTACCTTCTTCTTAACCAACTTTCTCAAGGACTTTGCATGCTTATCCATTCCTTCACCAGATCCTCTTTGAGTTTTTCCAATGCAGCAGCCACAGGGTCAACAACCAGTGCATCATTGGCATGGTTATCACTATACCTCATCAATCTTTGGATGGTTTGCTTATCAATAACAGTCCTTTCCCTAGAGAAAGTGTCAGACTCCATAGTAATCACCTTGGCTTGGTTCATGAGATTGTGGATGATGGAAGGGTAACACAGCCTAGAATTGGCTCTCTCTAAGCTTGTCTTCATACACCCACAAATGAGTCTACCCACATCAATTGGGTAGCACTCCATGATACAGTACAGCAGAAAAACTCTCTCCATACACAGATTTGTGTCATGGCTAATAGGGTGGAGGGTATGCCTAATAAAGTAGAACCAAACATTTGCCTCTGCTTTTAGAAAACAGGTCCTAAGGGTGCTACACCTTCCCTTTATTGCTCATGTGGCTCCAGGGTGGGCTAAGGTGGTAAGGATCTCTTCTATTTCTTCATCAGTGGTTCCAGCCTGCAGTTTGTCAAATTCAGACTCCTCAGGTGGAGTCAATCCTAGCAGGGCATTGATGGTATCAGGAGAGTAGGACACTGGTGTGTGCCTAACAGTAAGCTCTACCCTAGGAGTGACTTACATCTCAGTAAAGAATTCTCTTACCCAATCCTCATTGAACTGTTCTGGAACTGCACACAATTTTTCCCACCCAAATTCCTCAACTATGGTTTTTATTTGTGGGTTAGCTAAGATGATTTGAGGGGTGAATCCCTTAGGGGTGTGACCGATTTTGTCAGAAAAATTTGGGTATTTCTTGAGTGCTTCTGGTGTGCTAAACAAATCAGTAGGGAAAGAGGAGGGTGATACCTTTCTGGTCTTCTTTGATCCTGCAGCACTACTGGAGGAGTGCTGTAGGACTATTGTGTTAGGACTTTCCTATTGAATACTTATTTTCCTCTGCCTTGTGATACTCTGAGGAGTGCTAGCAGTCTCACCCATACTGTTCTCATCCACCTCTGCCCTCTTTCTCCTCTTTGGGTTCTTTACAGCAGCTTCCTTCTTCTTCCCTGTGCTTTTTGCAGTGGTTTCTTTTTTCTTCCCTTTTTGTACCTTGCTTGCAGGTTTGGCTTTAGAGATACCCCTCAGTTTGATTTTGAGAGAGGTTGAAGCTGCCTTGTTCTACACAGGCTTTTCATTCTTCTTTTTAGGCTGCTTCTTCTCAGTGGCTTTCATTGGTGATGGCATTTTGGGACTTTGTTCCTATGTATTCTGGATAGAAGGGGCAGGGAAGCCTCTCTAGTATGAGTGATGATCACCTCCTCTTCCACATCATTCATGCCCCAATCATCATTGTTCTCAAACTGTGGATCCTCATCTTCAGAGTGTTCCATTTTAGGCTGCTCTATGGGTTTGTCAAGAGGGTCTAATGTATCCATAGAGAATGGATTATCATGGGTGTCAGTTGGGTTGGAGGTTTCCACAAGAGGGGTTTGAATCAAAGGAATTTCAACAGAGGCGGTTCTAGAAACATGGATTTCAACAGAGGCAGTTTATGACACAGGTTTTGTTGTTACCAAGGTTTCGACAGGATTTTTAATAGGGGAGCTTTTATCAACAAGATTATCAGTAGTGGAGGCCTCAATCACAGGTTTAGGAGTGGGTTGCTTAGCCATCAAACTGTTAACAGGTGGGGCTTCAATGACAGGGTTTGGGTTTGTTTGGTTAGGATTAAGATGTTGCATCCTAGCTTGGTAAGCTTGGGTGATTCAATTGAGTAAAACATCCAACTGTGCAAGACTCATGGTGCCAGATTGCTCTGGGGGTCTTTGAGTGGATGTGGAGGCTTGCACAGTGAGTTCAGGGATTCTCACTAAAGAGATGATGGGCAATTTGGGTAGAGATGGGAAATTTTTGGGTCTTCCCGCATGGCAAAATAGCTAGCAGGGATTTGGTTTAAATTAGACAAGGACTGAGGTTTGGAGAAAGGGGTAACAACCATTAAGAGGTCTTTGTGAAAAAGTTGATGGTGCAGGGGCATCTCTGGCTATCCCCAAATTTTGGTTCAATAAGGTGCCAACAGTAAACCATGGATTCGATGGGAAAGAGGCCACCATATTCACAGGCATGAGATGGGAATGAGGGTTCATACCTTGGGTTTGATTGGTTTTGCATGCTTCTGCGGAAGTAGACCGAACCATGGCCTGAGCTGCCTCTGCCAGAGCATCGAGTGGGTTTGGTTTTCCCACCTCAAACTTGGCCTTTTGCAATGGTGGAGCTTCATTACTG